>CP144188.1:10005000-10665689 GCA_036452645.1 Capsella bursa-pastoris | reverse complement strand
GGGAACATAAAAAGGTCCGAAAGAACTTAGAGCTAATACACAAAGTCGGGGATCATAAAAACGACCGAAAGAACTTAGAGCTAATACGCAAAGTCGGGGATCATAAAAAGGACCAAAAAAACTTAGACCTAATACGCTAAGTCGGGGATCATAAAAACGACCGAAAGAACTTAGAGCTAATACGCAAAGTCGGGGATCATAAAAACGACAGAAAGAACTTAGAGCTAATACGCAAAGTCGGGGATCATAAAAATGTCCGAAAGAACTTAGAGCTAATAGGCAAAGTCGGTGATCATAAAAACGACCAAAAGAACTTTGAGCTAATAAGCAAAGTCGGGGATCATAAAAAGGTCCGAAAGAACTTAGAGCTAATACGCAAAGTCGGGGATCATAAAAACGAACGCAAGAACTTAGAGCTAATACGCAAAGTCGGGGATCATAAAAAGGTCCAAAAGAACTTAGAGCTAATACGCAAAGTCGGGGATCATAAAAACGACCGAAAGAACTTAGAGCTAATACACAAACTCGGGGATCATAAAAATGTTCGAAAGAACTTAGAGCTAATACGCAAAGTCGGGGATCATAAAAACGACCGAAAGAACTTAGATCTAATACGCAAAGTCGGGGATCATAAAAATGACCGAAAGAACTTAGAACTAATCACAAAGTCGGGGATCGTAAAAACGACCTAAAGAACTTAGAGCTAATACGCAAAGTCGGGGATCATAAAAAGGACCGAAAGAACTTAGAGCTAATACGCAAAGTCGGGAATCATAAAAAGGTCCGAAAGAACTTAGATCTAATACGCAAAGTCGGGGATCATAAAAACGACCGAAAGAACTTAGAGCTAATACGCAAAGTCGGGGATCATAAAAAGGTCTGAAAGAACTTAGAGCTAATAGGCAAAGTCGGGGATCATAATAACGACCAAAAGAACTTAGAGCTAATACGCAAAGTCGGGGATCATAAAAAGGTCCGAAAGAACTTAGAGCTAATACACAAAGTCGAGGATCATAAAAACGACCAAAAGAACTTAAAGCTAATACGCAAAGTCTGGGATCATAAAAAGGATCGAAAGAACTTAGAGCTAATACGCAAAGTATGGATCATAAAAACGACCGAAAGAACTTAGAGCTAATACACAAAGTCGGGGATCATAAAAACGACAGAAAGAACTTAGAGCTAATACGCAAAGTCGGGGATCATAAAAACGTCCGAAAGAACTTAGAGCTAATAGGCATAGTCGGGGATCATAAAAACGACCAAAAGAACTTAGAGCTAATATGCAAAGTCGGGGATCATAAAAAGGTCTGAAAGAACTTAGAGCTAATACTCAAAGTCGGGGATCATAGAAAGGACCGAAAGAACTTATAGCTAATACGTAAAGTCAGGAATCATAAAAAGATCCGAAAGAACTTAGATCTAATACACAAAGTCGGGGATCATAAAAACGACCGAAAGAACTTAGAGCTAATACGCAAAGTCGGGGATCATAAAAAGGTCTGAAAGAACTTAGACCTAATACGCTAAGTTGGGGATCATAAAAACAACCGAAAGAACTTAAAGCTAATACGCAAAGTCGGGGATCATAAAAACGACCGAAAAAACATAGAGCTAATACGCAAAATTGGGGATCATAAAAAGGTCCGAAAGAACTTAGAGCTAATACATAAAGTCGGGGATCATAAAAAGGACCGAAAGAACTTAGAGCTAATACACAAAGTCGGGGATCATAAAAACGATCGAAAGACGTTAGAGCTAATACGCAAAGTCGGGGATCATAAAAACGACCGAAAGAACTTAGAGCTAATACGCAAAGTCGGGGATCATAAAAAGGTCCGAAAGAACTTAGAGCTAATACGCAAAGTCGGGAATCATAAATAGGTCCGAAAGAACTAAGATCTAATACGCAAAGTCGGGGATCATAAAATCGACCGAAAGAACTTAGAGCTAATACGCAAAGTCGGGGATCATAAAAAGGTCCGAAAGAACTTAGAGCTAATAGGCAAAGTCGGGGATCATAAAAACGACCGAAAGAACTTAGAGCTAATACGCAAAGTCGGGGATCATAAAAAGGTCCGAAAGAACTTAGAGCTAATACGCAAAGTCGGGAATCATAAAAAGGTCCGAAAGAACTTAGATCTAATACGCAAAGTCGGGGATCATAAAAACGACCGAAAGAACTTAGAGCTAATACGCAAAGTCGGGGATCATAAAAAGGTCCGAAATAACTTAGAGCTAATAGGCAAAGTCGGGGATCATAAAAACGACCAAAAGAACTTAGAGCTAATACGCAAAGTCGGGGATCTTAAAAAGGTCCGAAAGAACTTAGAGCTAATAGGCAAAGTCGGGGATCATAAAAAATACCAAAAGAACTTAGAGCTAATAAGCAAAGTCGGGGATCATAAAAAGGTCCGAAAGAACTTAGAGCTAATACGCAAAGTCGAGGATCATAAAAACGACCGAAAGAACTTAAAGCTAATACGCAAAGTCTGGTATCATAAAAAGGACCGAAAGAACTTAGAGCTAATACGCAAAGTCGGGGATCATAAAAACGACCGAAAGAACTTAGAGCTAATACGCAAAGTCGGGGATCATAAAAAGGTCCGAAAGAACTTAGAGCTAATACTCAAAGTCGGGGATCAAAAAACGACCGAATGAATTTAGAGCTAATACGCAAAGTCGAGGAGCATAAAAAGGTCCGAAAGAACTTAGAGCTAATACGCAAAGTCGGGGATCGTAAAAAGGACCGAAAGAACTTAGAGCTAATACACAAAGTCGGGGATCATAAAAAGGACCAAAAAAAACTTAGACCTAATACGCTAAGTCGGGGATCATAAAAACAACCGAAAGAACTTAGAGCTAATACGCAAAGTCGGGGATCATAAAAACGATCGAAAGAACTTAGAGCTAATACGCAAAGTCGGGGATCATAAAAACGACCGAAAGAACTTAGAGCTAATACGCAAAGTCGGGGATCATAAAAAGGTCCGAAAGAACTTAGAGCTAATAGGCAAAGTCGGGGATCATAAAAACGACCAAAAGAACTTAGAGCTAATACGCAAAGTCGGGGATCTTAAAAAGGTCCGAAAGAACTTAGAGCTAATAGGCAAAGTCGGGGATCATAAAAACGACCAAAAGAACTTAGAGCTAATAAGCAAAGTCGGGGATCATAAAAAGGTCCGAAAGAACTTAGAGCTAATACGCAAAGTCGAGGATCATAAAAACGACCGAAAGAACTTAAAGCTAATACGCAAAGTCTGGTATCATAAAAAGGACCGAAAGAACTTAGAGCTAATACGCAAAGTCGGGGATCATAAAAACGACCTAAAGAACTTAGAGCTAATACGCAAAGTCGGGGATCATAAAAAGGTCCGAAAGAACTTAGAGCTAATACTCAAAGTCGGGGATCAAAAAATGACCGAAAGAATTTAGAGCTAATACGCAAAGTCGGGGAGCATAAAAAGGTCCGAAAGAACTTAGAGCTAATACGCAAAGTCGGGGATCGTAAAAAGGACCAAAAGAACTTAGAGCTAATACACAAAGTCGGGGATCATAAAAAGGACCAAAAAAAACTTAGACCTAATACGCTAAGTCGGGGATCATAAAAACAACCGAAAGAACTTAGAGCTAATACGCAAAGTCGGGGATCATAAAAACGATCGAAAGAACTTAGAGCTAATACGCAAAGTCGGGGATCATAAAAACGACCGAAAGAACTTAGAGCTAATACGCAAAGTCGGGGATCATAAAAAGGTCCGAAAGAACTTAGAGCTAATACGCAAAGTCGGGGATCATAAAAACGACCGAAAGAACTTAGAGCTAATACGCAAACTTGGGGATCATTAAAAGGTTCGAAAGAACTTAGAGCTAATACGCAAAGTCGGGGATCATAAAAACGATCGAAAGAACTTAGATCTAATACGCAAAGTCGGGGATCATAAAAACGACCGAAAGAACTTAGAAATAATACGTAAAGTCGGGGATCGTAAAAACGACCGAAAGAACTTATAGCTAAAACGCAAAGTCAGGGATCATAAAAAGGACCGAAAGAACTTAGAGCTAATACGCAAAGTCGGGAATCATAAAAAATCCGAAAGAACTTAGATCTAATACGCAAAGTCGGGGATCATAAAAACGACCGAAAGAACTTAGAGCTAATACGCAAAGTCGGGGATCATAAAAAGGTCCGAAAGAACTTAGAGCTAATAAGCAAAGTCGGGGATCATAAAAAGGTCCGAAAGAACTTAGAGCTAATACGCAAAGTCGAGGATCATAAAAACGACCGAAAGAACTTAAAGCTAATACGCAAAGTCTGGTATCATAAAAAGGACCGAAAGAACTTAGAGCAAATACGCAAAGTCGGGGAACATAAAAAGGTCCGAAAGAACTTAGAGCTAATACACAAAGTCGGGGATCATAAAAACGACCGAAAGAACTTAGAGCTAATACGCAAAGTCGGGGATCATAAAAAGGACCAAAAAAACTTAGACCTAATACGCTAAGTCGGGGATCATAAAAACGACCGAAAGAACTTAGAGCTAATACACAAAGTCGGGGATCATAAAAACGACAGAAAGAACTTAGAGCTAATACGCAAAGTCGGGGATCATAAAAATGTCCGAAAGAATTTAGAGCTAATAGGCAAAGTCGGTGATCATAAAAACGACCAAAAGAACTTTGAGCTAATAAGCAAAGTCGGGGATCATAAAAAGGTCCGAAAGAACTTAGAGCTAATACGCAAAGTCGGGGATCATAAAAACGAACGCAAGAAGTTAGATCTAATACGCAAAGTCGGGGATCATAAAAAGGTCCGAAAGAACTTAGAGCTAATACGCAAAGTCGGGGATCATAAAAACGACCGAAAGAACTTAGAGCTAATACACAAACTCGGGGATCATAAAAATGTTCGAAAGAACTTAGAGCTAATACGCAAAGTCGGGGATCATAAAAACGACCGAAAGAACATAGATCTAATACGCAAAGTGGGGGATCATAAAAACGACCGAAAGAACTTAGAACTAATACGCAAAGTCGGGGATCGTAAAAACGACCTAAAGAACTTAGAGCTAATACGCAAAGTCGGGGATCATAAAAAGGACCGAAAGAACTTAGAGCTAATACGCAAAGTCGGGAATCATAAATAGTTCCGAAAGAACTTAGATCTAATACGCAAAGTCGGGGATCATAAAAACGACCGAAAGAACTTAGAGCTAATACGCAAAGTCGGGGATCATAAAAAGGTCTGAAAGAACTTAGAGCTAATAGGCAAAGTCGGGGATCATAAAAACGACCAAAAGAACTTAGAGCTAATAAGCAAAGTCGGGGATCATAAAAAGGTCCGAAAGAACTTAGAGCTAATACGCAAAGTCGAGGATCATAAAAACGACCGAAAGAACTTAAAGCTAATACGCAAAGTCTGGTATCATAAAAAGGACCGAAAGAACTTAGAGCAAATACGCAAAGTCGGGGAACATAAAAAGGTCCGAAAGAACTTAGAGCTAATACACAAAGTCGGGGATCATAAAAACGACCGAAAGAACTTAGAGCTAATACGCAAAGTCGGGGATCATAAAAAGGACCAAAAAAACTTAGACCTAATACGCTAAGTCGGGGATCATAAAAACGACCGAAAGAACTTAGAGCTAATACACAAAGTCGGGGATCATAAAAACGACAGAAAGAACTTAGAGCTAATACGCAAAGTCGGGGATCATAAAAATGTCCGAAAGAATTTAGAGCTAATAGGCAAAGTCGGTGATCATAAAAACGACCAAAAGAACTTTGAGCTAATAAGCAAAGTCGGGGATCATAAAAAGGTCCGAAAGAACTTAGAGCTAATACGCAAAGTCGGGGATCATAAAAACGAACGCAAGAAGTTAGGTCTAATACGCAAAGTCGGGGATCATAAAAAGGTCCGAAAGAACTTAGAGCTAATACGCAAAGTCGGGGATCATAAAAACGACCGAAAGAACTTAGAGCTAATACACAAACTCGGGGATCATAAAAATATTCGAAAGAACTTAGAGCTAATACGCAAAGTCGGGGATCATAAAAACGACCGAAAGAACATAGATCTAATACGCAAAGTGGGGGATCATAAAAACGACCGAAAGAACTTAGAACTAATACGCAAAGTCGGGGATCGTAAAAACGACCTAAAGAACTTAGAGCTAATACGCAAAGTCGGGGATCATAAAAAGGACCGAAAGAACTTAGAGCTAATACGCAAAGTCGGGAATCATAAATAGTTCCGAAAGAACTTAGATCTAATACGCAAAGTCGGGGATCATAAAAACGACCGAAAGAACTTAGAGCTAATACGCAAAGTCGGGGATCATAAAAAGGTCTGAAAGAACTTAGAGCTAATAGGCAAAGTCGGGGATCATAAAAACGACCAAAAGAACTTAGAGCTAATACGCAAAGTCGGAGATCATAAAAAGGTCCGAAAGAACTTAGAGCTAATACGCAAAGTCGAGGATCATAAAATTGACCAAAAGAACTTAAAGCTAATACGCAAAGTCTGGGATCATAAAAAGGATCGAAAGAACTTAGAGCTAATACGCAAAGTCTGGATCATAAAAATGACCGAAAGAACTTAGAGCTAATACACAAAGTCGGGGATCATAAAAACGACAGAAAGAACTTAGAGCTAATACGCAAAGTCGGGGATCATAAAAACGTCCGAAAGAACTTAGAGCTAATAGGCAAAGTCGGGGATCTTAAAAACGACCAAAAGAACTTAGAGCTAATATGCAAAGTCGGGGATCATAAAAAGGTCTGAAAGAACTTAGAGCTAATACTCAAAGTCAGGGATCATAGAAAGGACCGAAAGAACTTAGAGCTAATACGTAAAGTCGGGAATCATAAAAAGATCCGAAAGAACTTAGATCTAATACGCAAAGTCGGGGATCATAAAAACGACCGAAAGAACTTAGAGCTAATACGCAAAGTCGGGGATCATAAAAAGGTCCGAAAGAACTTAGACCTAATACGCTAAGTTGGGGATCATAAAAACAACCGAAAGAACTTAGAGCTAATACGCAAAGTCGGGGATCATAAAAACGATCGAAAAAACATAGAGCTAATACGCAAAATTGGGGATCATAAAAAGGTCCGAAAGAACTTAGAGCTAATACATAAAGTCGGGGATCATAAAAAGGACCGAGAGAACTTAGAGCTAATACGCAAAGTCGGGGATCATAAAAAGGACCGAAAGAGCTTAGAGCTAATACACAAAGTCGGGGATCATAAAAACGATCGAAAGACGTTAGAGCTAATACGCAAAGTCGGGGATCATAAAAACGACCGAAAGAACTTAGAGCTAATACGCGAAGTCGGGGATCATAAAAAGGTCCGAAAGAACTTAGAGCTAATACGCAAAGTTGGGAATCATAAATAGGTCCGAAAGAACTAAGATCTAATACGCAAAGTCGGGGATCATAAAAACGGCTGAAAGAACTTAGAGCTAATACGCAAAGTCGGGGATCATAAAAAGGTCCGAAAGAACTTAGAGCTAATAGGCAAAGTCGGGGATCATAAAAACGACCGAAAGAACTTAGAGCTAATACGCAAAGTCGGGGATCATAAAAAGGTCCGAAAGAACTTAGAGCTAATACGCAAAGTCGGGAATCATAAAAAGGTCCGAAAGAACTTAGATCTAATACGCAAAGTCGGGGATCATAAAAACGACCGAAAGAACTTAGAGCTAATACGCAAAGTCGGGGATCATAAAAAGGTCCGAAAGAACTTAGAGCTAATAGGCAAAGTCGGGGATCATAAAAACGACCAAAAGAACTTAGAGCTAATACGCAAAGTCGGGGATCATAAAAAGGTCCGAAAGAACTTAGAGCTAATAGGCAAAGTCGGGGATCATAAAAACGACCAAAAGAACTTAGAGCTAATAAGCAAAGTCGAGGATCATAAAAAGATCCGAAAGAACTTAGAGCTAATACGCAAAGTCGAGGATCATAAAAACGACCGAAAGAACTTAAAGCTAATACGCAAAGTCTGGTATCATAAAAAGGACCGAAAGAACTTAGAGCTAATACGCAAAGTCGGGGATCATAAAAACGACCGAAAGAACTTAGAGCTAATACGTAAAGTCGGGGATCATAAAAAGGTCCGAAAGAACTTAGAGCTAATACTCAAAGTCGGGGATCATAGAAAGGACCGAAAGAACTTAGAGCTAATACGTAAAGTCGGGAATCATAAAAAGATCTGAAAGAACTTAGATCTAATACGCAAAGTCGGGGATCATAAAAACGACCAAAAGAACTTAGAGCTAATACGCAAAGTCGGGGATCATAAAACGGTCCGAAAGAACTTAGACCTAATACGCTAAGTTGGGGATCATAAAAACAACCGAAAGAACTTAGAGCTAATACGCAAAGTCGGGGATCATAAAAACGACCGAAAAAACATAGAGCTAATACGCAAAATTGGGGATCATAAAAAGGTCCGAAAGAACTTAGAGCTAATACATAAAGTCGGGGATCATAAAAAGGACCGAAAGAACTTAGAGCTAATACGCAAAGTCGGGGATCATAAAAAGGACCGAAAGAGCTTAGAGCTAATACGCAAAGTCTGGTATCATAAAAAGGACCGAAAGAACTTAGAGCAAATACGCAAAGTCGGGGAACATAAAAAGGTCCGAAAGAACTTAGAGCTAATACACAAAGTCGGGGATCATAAAAACGACCGAAAGAACTTAGAGCTAATACGCAAAGTCGGGGATCATAAAAAGGACCAAAAAAACTTAGACCTAATACGCTAAGTCGGGGATCATAAAAACGACCGAAAGAACTTAGAGCTAATACACAAAGTCGGGGATCATAAAAACGACAGAAAGAACTTAGAGCTAATACGCAAAGTCGGGGATCATAAAAATGTCCGAAAGAATTTAGAGCTAATAGGCAAAGTCGGTGATCATAAAAACGACCAAAAGAACTTTGAGCTAATAAGCAAAGTCGGGGATCATAAAAAGGTCCGAAAGAACTTAGAGCTAATACGCAAAGTCGGGGATCATAAAAACGAACGCAAGAAGTTAGGTCTAATACGCAAAGTCGGGGATCATAAAAAGGTCCGAAAGAACTTAGAGCTAATACGCAAAGTCGGGGATCATAAAAACGACCGAAAGAACTTAGAGCTAATACACAAACTCGGGGATCATAAAAATATTCGAAAGAACTTAGAGCTAATACGCAAAGTCGGGGATCATAAAAACGACCGAAAGAACATAGATCTAATACGCAAAGTGGGGGATCATAAAAACGACCGAAAGAACTTAGAACTAATACGCAAAGTCGGGGATCGTAAAAACGACCTAAAGAACTTAGAGCTAATACGCAAAGTCGGGGATCATAAAAAGGACCGAAAGAACTTAGAGCTAATACGCAAAGTCGGGAATCATAAATAGTTCCGAAAGAACTTAGATCTAATACGCAAAGTCGGGGATCATAAAAACGACCGAAAGAACTTAGAGCTAATACGCAAAGTCGGGGATCATAAAAAGGTCTGAAAGAACTTAGAGCTAATAGGCAAAGTCGGGGATCATAAAAACGACCAAAAGAACTTAGAGCTAATACGCAAAGTCGGAGATCATAAAAAGGTCCGAAAGAACTTAGAGCTAATACGCAAAGTCGAGGATCATAAAATTGACCAAAAGAACTTAAAGCTAATACGCAAAGTCTGGGATCATAAAAAGGATCGAAAGAACTTAGAGCTAATACGCAAAGTCTGGATCATAAAAATGACCGAAAGAACTTAGAGCTAATACACAAAGTCGGGGATCATAAAAACGACAGAAAGAACTTAGAGCTAATACGCAAAGTCGGGGATCATAAAAACGTCCGAAAGAACTTAGAGCTAATAGGCAAAGTCGGGGATCTTAAAAACGACCAAAAGAACTTAGAGCTAATATGCAAAGTCGGGGATCATAAAAAGGTCTGAAAGAACTTAGAGCTAATACTCAAAGTCAGGGATCATAGAAAGGACCGAAAGAACTTAGAGCTAATACGTAAAGTCGGGAATCATAAAAAGATCCGAAAGAACTTAGATCTAATACGCAAAGTCGGGGATCATAAAAACGACCGAAAGAACTTAGAGCTAATACGCAAAGTCGGGGATCATAAAAAGGTCCGAAAGAACTTAGACCTAATACGCTAAGTTGGGGATCATAAAAACAACCGAAAGAACTTAGAGCTAATACGCAAAGTCGGGGATCATAAAAACGATCGAAAAAACATAGAGCTAATACGCAAAATTGGGGATCATAAAAAGGTCCGAAAGAACTTAGAGCTAATACATAAAGTCGGGGATCATAAAAAGGACCGAGAGAACTTAGAGCTAATACGCAAAGTCGGGGATCATAAAAAGGACCGAAAGAGCTTAGAGCTAATACACAAAGTCGGGGATCATAAAAACGATCGAAAGACGTTAGAGCTAATACGCAAAGTCGGGGATCATAAAAACGACCGAAAGAACTTAGAGCTAATACGCGAAGTCGGGGATCATAAAAAGGTCCGAAAGAACTTAGAGCTAATACGCAAAGTTGGGAATCATAAATAGGTCCGAAAGAACTAAGATCTAATACGCAAAGTCGGGGATCATAAAAACGGCTGAAAGAACTTAGAGCTAATACGCAAAGTCGGGGATCATAAAAAGGTCCGAAAGAACTTAGAGCTAATAGGCAAAGTCGGGGATCATAAAAACGACCGAAAGAACTTAGAGCTAATACGCAAAGTCGGGGATCATAAAAAGGTCCGAAAGAACTTAGAGCTAATACGCAAAGTCGGGAATCATAAAAAGGTCCGAAAGAACTTAGATCTAATACGCAAAGTCGGGGATCATAAAAACGACCGAAAGAACTTAGAGCTAATACGCAAAGTCGGGGATCATAAAAAGGTCCGAAAGAACTTAGAGCTAATAGGCAAAGTCGGGGATCATAAAAACGACCAAAAGAACTTAGAGCTAATACGCAAAGTCGGGGATCATAAAAAGGTCCGAAAGAACTTAGAGCTAATAGGCAAAGTCGGGGATCATAAAAACGACCAAAAGAACTTAGAGCTAATAAGCAAAGTCGAGGATCATAAAAAGATCCGAAAGAACTTAGAGCTAATACGCAAAGTCGAGGATCATAAAAACGACCGAAAGAACTTAAAGCTAATACGCAAAGTCTGGTATCATAAAAAGGACCGAAAGAACTTAGAGCTAATACGCAAAGTCGGGGATCATAAAAACGACCGAAAGAACTTAGAGCTAATACGTAAAGTCGGGGATCATAAAAAGGTCCGAAAGAACTTAGAGCTAATACTCAAAGTCGGGGATCATAGAAAGGACCGAAAGAACTTAGAGCTAATACGTAAAGTCGGGAATCATAAAAAGATCTGAAAGAACTTAGATCTAATACGCAAAGTCGGGGATCATAAAAACGACCAAAAGAACTTAGAGCTAATACGCAAAGTCGGGGATCATAAAACGGTCCGAAAGAACTTAGACCTAATACGCTAAGTTGGGGATCATAAAAACAACCGAAAGAACTTAGAGCTAATACGCAAAGTCGGGGATCATAAAAACGACCGAAAAAACATAGAGCTAATACGCAAAATTGGGGATCATAAAAAGGTCCGAAAGAACTTAGAGCTAATACATAAAGTCGGGGATCATAAAAAGGACCGAAAGAACTTAGAGCTAATACGCAAAGTCGGGGATCATAAAAAGGACCGAAAGAGCTTAGAGCTAATACGCAAAGTCGGGGATCATAAAAACGATCGAAAGACGTTAGAGCTAATACGCAAAGTCGGGGATCATAAAAACGACCGAAAGAACTTAGAGCTAATACGCAAAGTCGGGGATCATAAAAAGGTCCAAAAGAACTTAGAGCTAATACGCAAAGTCGGGAATCATAAAAAGGTCCGAAAGAACTTAGATCTAATACGCAAAGTCGGGGATCATAAAAACGACCGAAAGAACTTAGAGCTAATACGCAAAGTCGGGGATCATAAAAAGGTCCAAAAGAACTTAGAGCTAATAGGCAAAGTCGGGGATCATAAAAACGACCGAAAGAACTTAGAGCTAATACGCAAAGTCGGGGATCATAAAAAGGTCCGAAAGAACTTAGAGCTAATACGCAAAGTCGGGAATCATAAAAAGGTCCGAAAGAACTTAGATCTAATACGCAAAGTCGGGGATCATAAAAACGACCGAAAGAACTTAGAGCTAATACGCAAAGTCGGGGATCATAAAAAGGTCCGAAAGAACTTAGAGCTAATAGGCAAAGTCGGGGATCATAAAAAGGTCCGAAAGAACTTAGAGCTAATACGCAAGGTCGGGGATCATAAAAACGCTTGAAAGAACTTAGAGCTAATACGCAAAGTCGGGGATCATAAAAACGAACGAAAGAACTTAGAGCTAATACGCAAAGTCGGGGATCATAAAAAGGTCCGAAAGAACTTAGAGCTAATACGCAAAGTCGAGGATCATAAAAATGTCCGAAAGAACTTAGATCTAATACGCAAAGTCGGCGATCATAAAAACGACCGAAAGAACTTAGAGCTAATACGCAAAGTCGGGGATCATAAAAAGGTCCGAAAGAACTTAGACCTAATACGCTAAGTTGGGGATCATAAAAACAACCGAAAGAACTTAGAGCTAATACGCAAAGTCGGGGATCATAAAAACGACCGAAAAAACATAGAGCTAATACGCAAAATTGGGGATCATAAAAAGGTCCGAAAGAACTTAGAGCTAATACATAAAGTCGGGGATCATAAAAAGGACCGAAAGAACTTAGAGCTAATACGCAAAGTCGGGGATCATAAAAAGAACCGAAAGAGCTTAGAGCTAATACGCAAAGTCGGGGATCATAAAAACGATCGAAAGACGTTAGAGCTAATACGCAAAGTCGGGGATCATAAAAACGACCGAAAGAACTTAGAGCTAATACGCAAAGTCGGGGATCATAAAAATGACCGAAAGAACTTAGATCTAATACGCAAAGTCGGGGATCATAAAAACGACCGAAAGAACTTAGAGCTAATACGCAAAGTCGGGGATCATAAAAACGACCGAAAGAACTTAGATCTAATACGCAAAGTCGGGGATCATAAAAACGACCGAAAGAACTTAGACCTAATACGCAAAGTCGGGGATCATAAAAAGGACCAAAAAACTTAGACCTAATACGCTAAGTCGGGGATCATAAAAACGACCGAAAGAACTTAGAGCTAATACACAAAGTCTGGATCATAAAAACGACCGAAAGAACTTAGAGCTAATACACAAAGTCGGGGATCATAAAAACGACAGAAAGAACTTAGAGCTAATACGCAAAGTCGGGGATCATAAAAACGTCCGAAAGAACTTAGAGCTAATAGGCAAAGTCGGGGATCATAAAAACGACCAAAAGAACTTAGAGCTAATATGCAAAGTCGGGGATCATAAAAAGGTCTGAAAGAACTTAGAGCTAATACTCAAAGTCGGGGATCATAGAAAGGACCGAAAGAACTTAGAGCTAATACGTAAAGTCGGGAATCATAAAAAGATCCGAAAGAACTTAGATCTAATACGCAAAGTCGGGGATCATAAAATCGACCGAAAGAACTTAGAGCTAATACGCAAAGTCGGGGATCATAAAAAGGTCCGAAAGAACTTAGACCTAATACGCTAAGTTGGGGATCATAAAAACAACAGAAAGAACTTAGAGCTAATACGCAAAGTCGGGGATCATAAAAACGACCGAAAAAACATAGAGCTAATACGCAAAATTGGGGATCATAAAAAGGTCCGAAAGAACTTAGAGCTAATACATAAAGTCGGGGATCATTTAAAGGACCGAAAGAACTTAGAGCTAATACGCAAAGTCGGGGATCATAAAAAGGACCGAAAGAGCTTAGAGCTAATACACAAAGTCGGGGATCATAAAAACGATCGAAAGACGTTACAGCTAATACGCAAAGTCGGGGATCATAAAAACGACCGAAAGAACTTAGAGCTAATACGCAAAGTCGGGGATCATAAAAAGGTCCGAAAGAACTTAGAGCTAATACGCAAAGTCGGGAATCATAAATAGGTCCGAAAGAACTAAGATCTAATACGCAAAGTCGGGGATCATAAAAACGACTGAAAGAACTTAGAGCTAATACACAAAGTCGGGGATCATAAAAACGACCAAAAGAACTTAGAGCTAATACGCAAAGTCGGGGATATTAAAAAGGTCCGAAAGAACTTAGAGCTAATAGGCAAAGTCGGGGATCATAAAAACGACCAAAAGAACTTAGAGCTAATAAGCAAAGTCGGGGATCATAAAAAGGTCCGAAAGAACTTAGAGCTAATACGCAAAGTCGAGGATCATAAAAACGACCAAAAGAACTTAGAGCTAATAAGCAAAATTGGGGATCATAAAAAGGTCCGAAAGAACTTATAGCTAATACATAAAGTCGGGGATCATAAAAAGGACCGAAAGAACTTAGAGCTAATACGCAAAGTCGGGGATCATAAAAAGGACCGAAAGAGCTTAGAGCTAATACGCAAAGTCGGGGATCATAAAAACGATCGAAAGACGTTAGAGCTAATACGCAAAGTCGGGGATCATAAAAACGACCGAAAGAACTTAGAGCTAATACGCAAAGTCGGGGATCATAAAAACGACCGAAAGAACTTAGAGCTAATACGCAAAGTCGGGGATCATAAAAAGGTCCGAAAGAACTTAGATCTAATACGCAAAGTCGGGGATCATAAAAACGACCGAAAGAACTTAGAGCTAATATGCAAAGTCGGGGATCATAAAAAGGTCCGAAAGAACTTAGAGCTAATAGGCAAAGTCGGGGATCATAAAAACGACCAAAAGAACTTAGAGCTAATACGCAAAGTTGGGGATCATAAAAAGGTCCGAAAGAACTTAGAGCTAATACGCAAAGTCAAGGATCATAAAAACGACCGAAAGAACTTAAAGCTAATACGCAAAGTCTTGGATCATAAAAAGGACCGAAAGAACTTAGAGCAAATACGCAAAGTCGGGGATCATAAAAAGGTCCGAAAGAACTTAGAGCTAATACGCAAAGTCGGGGAGCATAAAAAGGACCGAAAAAACTTAGAGCTAATACACAGAGTCGGGGTTCATAAAAAGGACCAAAAAAACTTAGACCTAATACGCTAAGTCGGGGATCATAAAAACAACCGAAAGAACTTAGAGCTAATACGCAAAGTCGGGGATCATAAAAACGACCGAAAGAACTTAGAGCTAATACGCAAAGTCGGGGATCATAAAAACGACCGAAAGAACTTAGAGCTAATACGCAAAGTCAGGGATCATAACAAGGTCCGAAAGAACTTAGAGCTAATACGCAAAGTCGAGGAACATAAAAACAACCGAAAGAACTTAGAGCTAATACGCAAAATCAGAGATCATAAAAAGGACCGAAAGAACTTAAGCTAATACGCAAAGTCGGGGATCATAAAAAGGTCCGAAAGAACTTAGAGCTAATACGCAAAGTCGGGGATCATAAAAACGACCGAAAGAACTTAGAGCTAATACGCAAAGTCGGGGATCATAAAAAGGTCCGAAAGAACTTAGAGCTAATACGCAAAGTCGAGGATCATAAAAACGACCGAAAGAACTTAGGGCTAATACGCAAAATCAGAGATCATAAAAAGGACCGAAAGAACTTAGAGATAATACGCAAATTCGGGGATCATAAAAAGGTCCGAAAGAACTTAGAGCTAATACGCAAAGTCGGAGGTCATAAAAACGACCGAAAGAACTTAAAGCTAATACGCAAAGTTGGGGATCATAAAAAGGTCCGAAAGAACTTAGAGCTAATACGCAAAGTCGGGGATCATAAAAACGACGAACGAACTTAGAGCTAATACACAAAGTCGGGGATCATAAAAACGACGGAAAGAGCTTAGAGCTAATACGCAAAGTCGGGGATCATTAAAAGGTCCAAAAGAACTTACAGCTAATACGCAAAGTCGGGGATCATAAAAACGACCGAAAGAACTTAGAGCTAATACGCAAACTCGGAGATCATAAAAACGACCGAAAGAACTTAGAGCTAATACGCAAAGTCGGGGATCATAAAAACGACCGAAAGAACTTAGAGCTAATACGCAAAGTCGGGGATCATAAAAAGGACCGAAAGAACTTAGAGCTAATACGCAAAGTCAGGGATCATAAAAAGGACCGAAAAAACATAGAGCTAATACGCAAAATTGGGGATCATAAAAAGGTCCGAAAGAACTTAGAGCTAATACATAAACTCGGGGATCATAAAAAGGACCGAAAGAACTTATAGCTAATACGCAAAGTCGGGGATCATAAAAAGGACCGAAAGAGCTTAGAGCTAATACGCAAAGTCGGGGATCATAAAAACGATCGAAAGAAGTTAGAGCTAATACGCAAAGTCGGGGATCATAAAAACGACCGAAAGAACTTAGAGCTAATACGCAAAGTCAGGGATCATAAAAAGGTCCGAAAGAACTTAGAGCTAATACGCAAAGTCGGGGATCAGAAAATTGACCGAAAGAACTTAGAGCTAATACACAAAGTCGAGGATCATAAAAACGACAGAAAGATCTTAGAGCTAATACGCAAAGTCGGGGATCATAAAAAGGTCCGAAAGAACTTAGAGTTAATACGCAAAGTCGGGGATCATAAAAAACGACCGGAAGAACTTAGAGCTAATACCCAAAGTTGGAGATCATAAAAACGACCGAAAGAACTTAGAGCTAATGCGCAAAGTCGGCGATCATAAAAACGACCGAAAGAACTTAGAGCTAATACGCAAAGTCGGGGATCATAAAAAGGACCGAAAGAACTAAGAGCTAATACGCAAAGTCGGGGATCATAAATGCGACCAAAAAAACTTAGAGCTAATACGCAAAGTTGGGGATCATAAAAAGGTCCGAAAGAACTTAGAGCTAATACGCAAAGTCGGGGATCATAAAAACGACCGAAAGAACTTAGAGCTAATACGCAAAGTCGGGGATCATAAAAACGACCGAAAGAACTTAGAGCTAATACGCAAAGTCGGGGATCATAAAAACGACCGAAAGAACTTAGAGCTAATACGCAAAGTCGGGGATCATAAAAAGGTTCGAAAGAACTTAGAGCTAATACGCAAAGTCGGGGATCATAAAAACGACCGAAAGAACTTAGAGCTAATACGCAAAGTCGGGGATCATAAAAAGGACCGAAAGAACTTAGAGCTAATACGCAAAATCGGGGATCATAAAAAAGACCGAAAGATGTTAGAGCTAATACGCAAATTCGGGGATCATAAAAAGGTCCGAAAGAACTTAGAGCTAATACGCAAAGTCGGGGATCATAAAAACGACCGAAAAAAATTAGAGCTAATACGCAAAGTCCGGGATCATAAAAAGGTCCGAAAGAACTTAGAGCTAATACGCAAAATCGGGGATCATAAAAAGGGCCGAAAGAACTTAGAGCTAATACGCAAAGTCGGGGATCATAAAAAGGACCGAAAGAACTTAGAGCTAATACGCAAAGTCGGGGATCATAAAAAGGACCGAAAGAACTTAGAGCTAATACGCAAAGTTGTGCGTTGGGTAGTTTGTTGTGGGAGGTCGGATTTGGGAAAGGATAGTGTCATGGAAGAGATTCGATTAGTGTGTGGCAAGTGGAATTTCTTGAACAATTGATGGGTTTTCTTGGTTGATTCAAAAAGAGGATGCATGGTGCTTTATGTAAAGAGAAGAATGGCGTTTGACGAGTTCTGTGGAATGGTATATGAGGATTTCAGTTTGGATAGGAGGATTAACGAGGTCCATCTATCATACAAACTTTCAAGAAAGCATATTTCTGAGGCAGAGGACACTCCTCCGGTTTTTGTTTGTAATGCCCGTCAATTTGAAGGATTTATTCGGCAATGTAAAACTGATACTGTGCGACGATTGTGTGTTCAGATAGAAGAAATAGAGAGGAAGGTAGAAAGGGAAAAAGTGGAAGTAAAATATGGGGGAGAAAACAAGATGGAAGGAGAGCAGACCAAAAAGTGAAAGTCATGTGGTAAAGAACCAATGAATTGTTCGGCTCTGAATGATAGTGGTGATATAGAAAAGGAACGAATTGGTGATGATGAAGAAGAGAGCGACAGATTCGACTGTTGTGATGACAGTGACGGGGCAAGTGAGGGGGATGAAGAAATTAGGTTGCCTTGTATGTTTGTAGGAGAGGAAGTAGTTTACCAGGAAGAGGTGAGATGCGAAAGTAGGAGGGAAGGGAAAGGAGAAGTGGTGCGGATTAATGCTCTGGCTAGTAGTTCTAAAGTAATGGATATGTCAGATTGTGATATAGAAGTAGGGGACAAATTTGATACGAAAGATGACTTAGAGACAAGATTGAAGATATTGAGTGTGTATAAAAAGTTTGACTTTGTCGTTGATCGGTCAAGACCCAATTTGTATGTTGTGAAATGTTGGATTCCTGGATGTCAATAGAGATTGCGAGCTTCACCGATAGGCATCATTCTTGTTCTGTTTTGGAACTATCTGCCCGGGGGTAGAAAAGCTACTCCAGATGTTTTGGGAGAATTGTACAAGGGTTACGTGGGTGGTGTTGGGGAGGGGGTTGTGCCAAATCATGTGGGAGCTGCGTTAAATCTACGTTGTGGAGTTAAGGTATGTTAATTACCTGAATTTATGTATAAATTTGTCAAATATAATGGTTTATGTTGGATGATTGACTCATTTTTTCTGACTGGAAACTAAATATGATGAGTATTGGAAAAGTCATCGCACTCTAAGATGCGCGAGAGAATTAGTTAGGGGAACATATGAGAAAGGATATGAACAACTCCCTGGTTATTTATACAAGATTAGAAGAGCAAATCCTGGTACACTTACTAGACTTGAAGTGGATGAGTTAGATAGGTTCAAAGCTGTATTCATTGCATTTGGTGCAAGCATAGAAGGAAAGTGATAGTTGTAGATGAAACTTTTTTGAAAGGGAAAAATTTAGGTATGTTGTTATTAGCGACAACAGAAGATTTGAATTATAAAATCTTCTCGTTGGCTTTTGCTGTAGTTGATACGGAGAATGATGAGTCTTGGGAATGGATATTTAGCCAACTATGCAATGTCATACCTGATGATGAATGCCTTGCCATTATATCAGATAGACATAAATCAATAGGAAAAGCTATTGGGAGTGTGTATCCGCTTGCAAGTCGTGGTATTTGTACATACCATCTACACAAAAATATTATGCTGAAATTTAGAGGTAGTGAAACATTTAGCATGGTGAAGCAAGCGGCAACTGCTTACAGGGAACACGATTTCAATATTGTGCTTCAGCAGATCGAAGAGTTAATCGAGCATTATATCAGTATTTGCAGCATGCTGATGTAATCAAATGGTCGAGAGTGCACTTCCCAGGTGACAAATATAATTTTACAACGTCCAACATTGCTGAATCTGTTAACAAAGTCTTAAAACCAGCTAGACATTATCCGATATTTCGTCTTCTTGACGAGATAAGGTTGATGTTGACACGATGGGGTTTGCTGCAAGGAGAATCCAACCTGATATGATGACTACTGTCCTTACCAAAGGTCTAGAGAAGCTGTTAGCGGTAAGAGAGTTATGTAGATATCTGTATAATAACTCTTTAACTCTTTGAAGTCTAAATTTGATGGACTGGTCATATCATGGGTTTAACTATATCTTTCTTGGTTTAACTGTCTCAGGGGCGTGCTGAGAGAGCTAGTATACTATCGGTCCAACAAATTGATCATCATCACTACGAAGTTCGTAGTGGGACTTCTATGAATGCTGTCAACATGTCTCAAAGAAAATGTTCTTGTCGTATGTTTGACCTCGACAAACTGACTTGCATTCATGCTATTGCAGCGGTGGAGAAAGCTAACATATGCAGGATTTCTAAATGTCATCCTTACTTTTGGACTGAATATCTAAGGAAAGGTTATGCGAAATCAATAATGCCTATAGATGATAACTTTCCTCTACCAGATTTGGTACAAGTTAAAGTATGCAAACTTTCATATATGCGCCCAGTCTGGGCGTCCAAAGCTTTCGAGGATTAAAGGACATTTTGAAATGGCATTGGCAAGGAAAAAGCCAAGAAAACCCCATGCGTGTTCTAATTGTGGCCATGTTGGACACAACCGCAAGACTTGCATTGGATGATTACCATGGTTTGTCATGAAATATTAGTTGTGTTTCACTTTGAATTTTCCTTCAATTTTGTAAGGTATTGAATTTATACGAATCCATTTTTATAAGTCTATTCAATGCCGTTTTCTTGTTTTGTCAATTAATTAACCTCTATGTTTCCAACGTGATGAGTACCCAAGATTTCATTTAATAATTAAATATTTAATCGTATTTGTCAAATATAAAATCAGATTTGGTTTAAGGTATAAAAATATATATTTGTTTTATACTATATAGTACTTAGAGAATCTAACTTGGTTTCAAATATAAATTAATTAGTGATTCAAATTTCCTTGTTCATCATTCTTCTTGTTATTCACCCCAACCACCAAATTTAACTCTCTCGCTTATGTCTTTTCTTCATTTAGTAAAAAACTCAATTTACAGTTATCAATTAATTTACTTTACCAAGTAAATTTACTACCTTACCAACTCTTGTCATATTTAATCGACTAAAGTGGGAATAATATTGTCATATCTCACCTCTCTTCCTCCTATCAATATCACCTTCTTCTTCCACCATGACTTACATTCCCACTGGTGTTGTAACTGAAATCATCAGACGTGTGGGGACTCAAGGATTTCGATGTCTTGGTCCTTTTATTGCGGCAGGACCAATTTTAGGCTCTTGTCTTTTCCGATGCTCTTTTGGTGGATGTCGATCTTGATGAATACATTTTCAATGGCCAACTCGCTGTACTCTCCTCCCCTTATAGACCATTCTTCTTAAAGTGCCTCGCTAGCCACAATCCAACAGCTAAGTATATTGAATCTCTCCACCGGTTGACTCAAGAAGGGCAAACACAACAATCTTTGGTTATGCTCGGTGAATCAGCTCTTCACAGCATTCATGCCCTCTTTGCATTTGGGATGTTGATGATATGATGTGGCCTCTTGGAAGACGGTCTAAAGGTATCATATATGTTTTTAAAGAAGGTTGGTAATTTCGAAGAAGCCTACATGATTTCTGATCAAGTGGAGACACAAATTTGTGAAATGGGTCTTTTAGGTTATCATTTGTTTGAAGGCACTTATCATTTCCTTGAGATGCCTTCTTGCATGTTGTATCATATTGGGCCGGTTGATTTGTGTGAAGAATGTTTTGCGTATACTTATGCCACAAAAATCCATTAAATGTGCTAATTATATCTATGTTCTTAGTTTAGTGTTTAGAATGCTTGTTTTCTAAACACGTTTGTTCTTAGTTTAGTGTTTAGAAAGTTTGTTATCTAAACACGTATGTTCCTAGTTTAGTGTTTAGAAGGTTTGTTATCTAAACACGTTTGTTGTTTTAAGTTTCTTAATGCCATGTATGGTTTTTGAAACCTTATCTCTACTTGTATGTTTTTTTGGCTTAGTTGTGGTAATTGTGTTTCATGGTAATATAAGTTTGTTCCGGGAATTCATAACTTGTTCGAACCGATTATATGAGTTAGAAATGTGAAAAGAAGAAGGAGATTTACGAGGAATTCATAATCAAACATATATTATATCCTTATATAAACCGCCCACCATTATATCAAATTAGGCTTTCTACCTTTACCTTTTATTTGTCATTGCATGAATGGGAGATTTTCCATTGTAAACATTCAAATAAGAATCAAGGAAGAGCCAACTTTTCTGACAACTATCAAACTTTTTGTAGTCATGAGTCCATTGGTTTACGAACCACGGATCAAGGAATGCAATCCTGTCTGTTAAGAAAGGAGAGAGTGGTTGCAATGACCTTTTCCTAAGCATATGCATTAGTGCGCACATGTGCTGGAAAACATTCAGGAATGGTTGTTAGAATGGTAGACAAAGTTGAAAACCAAATGGATATGAATATGATGAGTTCTTAAAATATTTTGGTACTTACCGTCCTTAAACCACCCAAATGTGATGTCTACAGCAGGCCACATTTCCTTTGGAGTGATTATCCAGAGATAAAAATTCGCATATGAGCTCCTATCATCAAATATGTCCTCCCTACAGTTATCAAATGTGATGTCAGTGTATTGTCCAGGAAGAGAAATAAGAGATTTAATTAACTTACCAAACTAAAAAAACACAAAGAAAACTTACAGATTTTAGTCTATAAACTCCAAAAGCAACGGCACCTTATCTTGAGTCACCTTTTCAAACTGATCATAGTGATGTGGGGATAGCACTTTTCCCCGGAGAATACGCTTCACAACCGAGCTTCCTATGTACGGATCGATTTTGAGTATATGCAAGGTTTTTGGTCCTAACATTTTGTCCAATCTTTGGAACCTCATCAATCTTCTTGCATAACATATACAAGTTCTCTACCCCAGGACCTAAACTTTTCCTTGCTTGAAACTCAGCTGGATCTGTAGTCTTGGTTTGAGCCATTAAAACCTCATGACTCAAATCAATGAATTTGCTTTCTATTCCTTTACTATGATGAATTGCGTCAAACTCGGCTGTCATATTTCTGCCCACACCTGAATGTTTCCCCTTCTGCCCCACAGAACTCTTCCTCTCACGTGGTTCACTTTTAATCGACCTATGGAATCTTGAACCTTGAAGCAGCTGCAACTCTTTCAACTTTTGAACCTCTGCTAACTTTTGCAACTTCTTTAACTCTTCCAACTCTTGCAACTTCTTTAACTCTTGCAACTTCTTTAACTCTTGCAACTTCTTCAACTCTTTCAGCTTCTTCAAGTCATTGAACTTGTTCAACTCTTTCACCTTCTTCAACTCTTTCACCTTATTCAACTTTTTCGTCTTCTTCAACTCTTTCACCTTCTTCAACTCTTTCACCTTGAATATGTTGCTCCTCTCTGATATTCTTCAAAGACAATCTTGATTTCTGACTACTTTTATTTCTGACCACACATGATATTGGAAACTCATCTTGAGAAGTTTCCTTCACCTGTAATAACCATGACTACAAAAGGATACAGTTTAAAGGCCCACAATGCAATAATGAAATTGTGAAGAATTGTAATCACATATTGTCATAACAAAACAAAAGTTGTTTTAACACATTGAAACTACCAAGAGAAGCAATAAATGTAACTAAAATCTGGAAGAACATAGCATTTGATATATAATTAAGTTCCTTGAAAATTGTCACGATTCTCCACGACCTTACGACATGTTCTGCATAAAAAAACGAGTGTGCTATGTAAACAAATTCCTTTGATGTAACACTGTAACTTACAAGGACTGAAAAGACAGATATCATACCTCAACATGATCAGCAGAACCTTCACCTGTTCTAGAGTCTCCATTCTCGCCACCCCTTTCTTCTGATCCATATCTTCGCTCTTCAATTCTCTCTTCTACGTTGGAATGCTTAACATTCTGCAGCTCCATAACATCACTCTCAAGGGCTATGACTTTGGTCTGCATATCTGTAACTCTCTCATCAATACTGTCAAGTCTGCCACCAAGATTTGAGTTAACAGTATCCAGCTTATCAGAAATAGTAGCAACCAGCTTCATGATCCCTTCTAATGATGCTTTCTCCTTAACCTCTATTTCCCCGCCACCTTCACTTTCATCACTTACATCTTTCAGTTTCACAGGACCTCTTGATCTTCTAACAGTTTGCTTACAAGTTTTGGTCTTTTTCTGTTCAGGTTCCTCCTCAATTTCTTCAGGACAATCCACTTTCTGTTTCCTCTTCTCCAACTTATGCTTCACAGCTCCAATTTCCAAGTTCTCCTCCCAATGTTTTTCATCAACACAACCATTCAAAATATCATGGAGCAGATTATCAAGTTGCTTTTTCCCACCTACACCTTCCCCATACACATCATTCTCTCCTGGCCAGAAGGGATATATCTCATCTTCAGGTTTCACCACACAATGCTTCACTGCCACCTATAAGTGTTGTGAAAAAAATTATAATTTAACTTGAGGTTTAATCCAATGCACATCAAGAAGCTACAATATCAAATGTTAGTACTGAACATGCCTTCTTCTTTAACTTTTTCTCACTTGCTAATGTTTCTGCAAGTCCAATTCTGGGACGACTACCACCCCAACACAGAAGTGGAACATCTTCTTTAGCCTTAACATCATCTTCATTCTTCCTTTTGTTTCCATACTTTTTCCCTAAATTAGTCAAACTATCCAAAGCCCAAATCATCACCACATGCACACATCCATGGATTGCATAACCATCTTGAGCAAAAGAAACAACTTTGATGGACTGCATTAGTTCTTTAAAACCTATACGGCCCCATGGAAATCTCTGAAATACATGGATGTCCAACACTTTTTTGCGTACTCCAATGGAATTATGCTTGATCTGGATATTCCCAATATACCAACATGCATAACAAACAACAGACCTATCATCTTTCTCTTTGAAGCATCCCAAGTTCTGCAACTCTTCAAAGCTACATTCAAGTCATACCAGTTTGGTCCTACTCCCACATCAACCTGTAGCTCTTCCCAGAATTCTGTATGATCAACATCCACTTGATCCTCCACATCTATGGGGTTACAATTCAGCCTTGAAATGTGTTCATATTCATATAGAAAAAATCTGATTGGGCTACCTTCAATCAATGCCCACATCTCATTTTTACTTTGTACTGCCAATTGCCGAGTTAAAATATGATGAACCAGCCCAGCCCACCACACATAATCACTATCTGCCAGCTTCAGTATAACTCCAACTTGTGTATTATCCCGAATGTCATTATACACTTCTTCACCTATGCACTCTTTCATGAACCCAAAGCTGGCCAATGTGCAGTTATAATGCATGCTCCTTTTATGAATAGGTGATTTCTCATCTGCATACAGTCTAGGCGGGTACCTCTTCTCAACATTTCTTACTTTTGATTCCTAGAATTTTCAGTTTCATCATTATACTTCTCTCACAACTAACTATATTTTTCAATTAATAAAATTTCTATATTAGAATAACACAATAATTGATTCTCATATCACAAATATCAATCAAACTATCAATCTCACCCAAAGCTGGCCAATGTGCAGTTATGATGCATGCTCCTTTTATGAATAGGTGATTTCCCATCTGCATACAGTCTAGGCGGGTACCTCTTCTCAACATTTCTACCTTTTGATTCCTAGAATTTTCAGTTTCATCATTATACTTCTCTCACAACTAACAATATTTTTCAATTAATAAAATTTCTATGTTAGAATAACACAATAATTGATTCTCATATCACAAATATCAATCAAACTATCAATCTCACTTACACCTTTACTCTCTCACCTTACTTACTATAACATACCAAACAAAAATTTATTTCTTTCTAATGGATACTCTCACTTTCTCACCTATCTTACTCTACCATCTATTTCTATCTAAGTATCGTAACTCTATCTCCCTATCATACCCGCCAAATTCAAATTAAGTTATTCTCACCTCCTTTTTCGATTTCTTATTCCCTCCTGACTCCATCTGCTCCACTAATACTTTCCTGCAGTTACTCATACAGTGAAAGATTAAACTTTTTCTGATAACTACACAGTTCAATACTCTATTCGTTCTTTCACCTTTTACACCAACAGTTGTTTCGAGATTTTCTTCTACCCACCAATCTACCTCCTTCTCGATTTTACTCAAATCTACACCCCTATCTACCTCACTACTCCGGATCCGTCGCTCTCCGTTTACTCGACCAGACTCTACAACACGAAATTATTAACTTATCAACTTCCATTCTTAAATAACTTTAAAGATTTATATCAATCTTACCCGATTTCTTACCCAATCGACCACCGCCACAACCGGAACAACCACACCCCAATCGACCACCGCCACAACCGGAACTACCACACCCCAATCGACCACCGCCGCAGCCGGAACACGCAAACTCCAATCGACTTGCGCCACAACCGGACACACACACCTACTCTACGCTCCTCCTTTCACCTCCACAATTCCACAGAATATCACACCACCTATCGAACACCGACCAATCCCTAACACGGCCACTGTCTCACGCCTACTCCTTTCGCCTCCACAAATCGCCACATACTCTCCCGACACAACACATAAACTCTTTCAACCTCTTCGGTTTCTTTTAGGTTATTTTATTTCTTACCATTAAAACCATTTTTTCACTGATTTTAATTGGGGGTTTGCACAACTAACCTTTTTATGATACCATTTTCTACAAGTACCCTCTCTAGGTGTCCATTTTCAAAAATACCCTCTTCAATGTACAAAAAGACTAAATTATCCTTCTTTATTATAACCCATGATGAAGAAAGGAATATTTTTTCCAACAAAAAGAATATTCTTTCAAACAAAAAGAATATTCCTTCCAACAAAAAGAATATTCCTTCCGAAAAATTTCCCGCCAAAAAATTTTCCCGCCAAAAACTTTCCGACAAAAATTTTTCCCGCCAGAAAATTTCAGCCAAATTTTTTCTGCAGTTCCTTAAAAAATCTTTTAAAAAACCTTGTAAATATTTTTAAATCCCATAAAAAGTCCTTTAAAAACCTTGTAAATCTTTTAAAAGTCATCCAAAACTTGAATTAACCTTTTAAAATCATTGTTAATCATTTTATAACATTTATAAACACTTGTAAATCCCTTTAAACCCCTTATAACCGTGATAAATCATTTAATAAAAACATTTATAAACTTCTAAAACCCTTTAAAAACCCTTGTAAATCCTCAAAACCATTTTAAAGAACTTGTAATACATTTAAAAACTTTTGTAAACCCTTTAAAAACCTTTGTAAACTTCTAAACCCCTTTAAAACCCCTTGTAAATCCTTTAAAACTATTTTTAAATCTTTGTATGCCTTGTAAATCCTTTTAAAACTGTTATAAACTTATAAAAACTTTTAAAAACCATTGAAAATCATTTAGAAACCATTTAAAAACCTTTGTAGGCTTCTAAAACCCTTTAAAAACCATTACAAATCTTTTTAAAACCATTGTAAAACTCTTGTAAATCTCTTTAAAAACCCTTGTAAACCCTTTAGAAGACCCTTTAAAGATTTTTTGTAAACCCTTTGAAAAATTTGGCGGGAAAATTTTGTAAAAAAATTTTTTTTTTGAGGGAAATTTTCGCGGAAATTTTTTTGGCGGGAAAATTTTTCTCGGAAATTTTTTTGGCGGGAAATTTTTGGGGGGAAATTTTTTGGAAGGAATATTCCTTCCTTTGGGAAAGAATATTTTTTTCAAATAGGGGTAAAATGGACATTAAAATTTAAAAGAGGGCAAAAATGAAAATAGCAAAAAAAGAGGGTATTTTTAAAAGAGGGTATCATAAAAATGTTTTTTTTTTGTCAACATCAAACTCAAATAGATCGGCTTAAAGAAGCCAATTAGGGAGACAATTGTTAACAAACTTAACCAAATGCGGAAGAGCACGCACATTGCGTGCCAGGCTATCCGCTTTTACATTTGCATTTCGAGGAATAAGAGATAAAGAAAAGGTAGAAAATTCTTCCCTATCGCTATCGATATCCTTCAGGTATACAGAGAAAGCCGGCCACTCGGAAGGGGAAGACACCATCTTCACCAAGTCATAGCAGTCGGTTAAAAACGCTACATCTCTGAAATCGTGGCCTATCATACATCGCATCGCCCACATCAGTGCTTCTACTTCTGCATGGAGTGGAGAAAGACTTCTACGGGGGTTTGAAGCTCCCATAAACGTGGAGCCATCCTGCGAGTGCTGACAAAACCATCCTAATCCTGCATTCTTATCTGTTTCTTTCCATGATCCATCAATAAAGCATCGATATCCTGAAAAGACAGAAGATAAGGTAATCGGGCGCCGTTGTACTGGGGTCCGCGGCACCAAGTTCACCAGAGTGGTTCCAAGATCTTCAACCTGAGCAGCCTGCCAAGCATCCGCTTCTGTTTGTGCAATCCGAGTCACCTCTTGAGAACACTGGTACCGATGTAAATATAATGGCACTTTGTGTAAATATAAACATATCCTATTCTTTTATGGGTGAATTAAATTTCTATACTCACTTGACCAACAAATTAAGAATATAGCATTGTTAAATGTATAATTAGTTCTCTCTCATCAATTTGTATAAGTGGACAAAAATAACCTTTCGCATCTAACAAATTATTTAGCCAGATAATGATATAAGTATCGACAATACTGTTTATAAAATACATAAGTAAAATCATGTTATAAGTTAGATGAATAACTATTGAATTACCATGATAACAATATATATATACATATAAGTTTATAAATATATCGTGTTAAATTGTTTTGTATTGCGATAATTTATGATTTATGTGATAAGTTTATATTTACCGTGTTAACTCATTTACTATACCACTATTTGATCAACCCAAACCGATATATAATTTATAGAAACAAATTATGGAAAAAAATAGAGAATTTTTGAGAAATACCCCTTTTGGTGTACTCCTTTTAAAAAATACCCCTCTTTTATATCCATTTTAAAAAATATCCCTTTTCAAATATGAAAAATTATAAACTTTTAAATGGTTAATAAGGTAAATCAAGATCATCATTACTACTGGGACACTAAATCCAAATATTTATAAAGTTTTAAAAGGTTCTAAACGGCATTTATAAGGTTTTTAAAAGGTTTACAAAGTTTTTATAAGGTTTTTAAATGATTTTTAAAAGCTTTTTAAAAGGTATTTATACGGTATTTATAAAATATATATATAAATTTACACACATATAAAGATAATTTGTGTTTATAAATATAAGCCTATACATATTGTTTTTTCAAATTTCATAGTGATTTTTTGATAAAATTAGAAAGAGGGGTATTTTAAAAAGTGGTTTTGGAAAAGGGGTATTTTTGAAATTCCCCCTACAAAATATGTACACATATAACCACTATTTGATCAACCCAAACCGATATATAATTTCATTTTAATTGTAAAATCTAAACTCTAACCACTATTTTATCAACCCAAACCGATATATAATTTCGTTTTAATTGTAAAATCTAAACCCTAACCACTATTTTATCAACCCAAACCGATATATAATTTCTTTTTAATTGTAAAATCTAAACCCTAACCACTCCTTTATAAACCCAAACCGACATATAATTTTGTTTTAATTGTAAAATCTAAACGCTAAGCCCCATTTATAAACCCAAACCGATATAATTTTGTTTTAATTATAAAATCTAAACCTCAAAAATATATTTAATCATGTTTTATTAAAGGTATACAGATTTTGTTTCCTTATTAAAAATAATTTATCTGTTAAGATAATATATTATTATTTAAATGTATAATTATATTAATCGCGCTAACTCAGTTATCAGCTAACTCATAATTATAGGGTTAAAATTGTCCAGAAGAAGCAAAACTAATTATGAAATTATCTTTAACATATATTGAATTAAAACTTTATCTGGATATATACAATGCAATTTCCCTTCTTTTATTGTCTTCTTTCAACAAATATGTGCTACTCTAGTTACCAATATCTTGAACGTGCTATTAGAGTAATTTTCAAACTTATGTGTGCTTTTATAGTTATTATCTCTTTTTCTTTAGATAAAAATGACTTTTAAGTTTGTAACTTATAAAAAATCATATACGTAAATTCACAAAGAGACATTATAAAGAACCCAAAAAATCTTCTTATAAAATAATAAAGCTTTAAATCATCATCATTCACATTTTACAAGTTTTTCCAAAATATTAATTTAATTTCCATCTTAAACGTAGCTTTCATGACCAAATTGAACACTTATTAATTCATTGTTCCGTAACAAAAAGAAAAAAAAAATGTTGTACTTGATATAGTATAAGCAGCTTTTGACCAATATTTAAATTCAAGAAACTCTAAAAAAAAAAAACAAGTGATCGTGTACAACATAGTTTCAACAATTGAAGTACTCCACGTAAATCTCACCGTTGATAGATAAAACAAAGGACAATCCAACGGTCAGGATACACCAAAGAAAATTAAAAGCTGGGAAACAACAACAGATACGTCAGAAGGAGAAGCCAACAAAATAGGTCTCTTCTCTTCTTCGTTTAGGGGAAAAAAATAAAAAATCTCGTGCAAATAAATATTAAAATAGCTTTCTTTGATCATTTATTCACTCATCGTCATCATCATCATCATCAGGAGGGCTCTCGTGTTCTCTTCTCTAAGTAAAGTAAGATTCTTTGATTTGGGTTTTCTCATTCTTAATCTGGGTTTTAGTCTAAACTTTGGATTAATGACTAGGTTTGCTGATTAGTTGGGTTTTGATTTTGTGTTGTTTGGTTTAGTATGAATTATGAGTTTCTCTTATCTAAAATTTCTCAATTCTTCACTTTCTCTGTATTTTGATTTGGAGTAATGACTAAAGTTGTAAACTTTGATGTGTTTTGTCTAAAAAGGTCTGATTTTTTTTTTTCATTTTGACTTTGTGTTACGTGACTAAATGAAGAAAAGGTCTATGTTAAAGGATTATACAGTATTAGTTGTAGTAAATTTGATTCTAAGTTTGTTTCAGTAATTGAAAAGATTCTCCTTTATTGTGTATGCTTATGATGGTGTGGCTCCTTTTACACGTCTCTATGGTTTCATCAAAAGCCATATTTAACTTTGCCAAAGTGGATGTAAATTTCATTCCTTAAGTACTGATTCCATATCTTATGTAATGTCCTTTCTCTATATACATGTAGATGCTCCTCCATGTTCATTTCTCTATTGCTTCATCATAGCTTATAGAGGAATTAAGTTTCTGGTTATAAAGTACATATCTTTATTTCTTTGCTTTGTTGTATTAGAGGAGAATTCTTTGAAAATAGGAAGAGAAGCAATAGAGAGCTAAGAGTTTGTGATCTAAAGGTTTGGAGTACTCTTGAGAGATTGTTTTTTTGACTGGGGGAAAAGATAGTATCTGAATTAATGGAAAGGGTATTGATTCAATGGTTCATCTCCTTTGTATAAAGTTATATTCTGTATATAACTTTCTTATTGTGAGTGTCATATCTCGCTGTTATTCGTGTTCCTTACTTCCTTCATTGCAAAGCTATTTCCTTTCTGAGTTACGAGGAAACTATGACTCTGGCTAATGATTTTGGATATACAACAGCTATGTCTTCGTCGTTTTCAGCTCTTCATACTACTGTAGAAGACAGATACCGCAAGTTGCCTAACTCTTTCTGGCTTTCATCAGGGCAGGAACTGATGAATAACCCTGTACCCTGTCAGTCAGTGTCTGGTGACAATTCTGGAGGGTATTTGTTTTCTTCTTCCTCTGGATTCTGTAATGTTTCAGCTGTCTCGCCTCATGGAAGGAATTTGCAAACACAGTCACCGGTTTCCACCGTGCCAAGAGATAGATTTGCTATGCAGGATCTCCCTTTGGAAGCACAACCCTCCTCACTGATCAATCATCATCAGCCTCAAGAGTTCACAGATCCACTTCAGGAGTTCTTTGATTTCTTTGATCATATCCCTGTTCAAAGTCTACAAGCCGAGCAAAGTAGCGGTGTAAGGGTTGATACATCAGTGGAACTCAATAATAAAAGTGAATGGCAAGATTGGGCAGATCAGCTGATTTCTGCTGATGATGGCTCAGAGCCAAATTGGTCTGAACTTCTTGGTGATCCAAGTTCCCACAATCCAAATTCAGAGGTTCACATTCTGTTTGTAGCCACGTATGATCTCTATGGTTGTTCATTTCTCATTTAATCAGCGTTTTGCATAATTTCTAACAGATACCGACACCATTTTCTAATGTACCAAGGCAAGAGATGAAAGCTAACCAGCAGCATCAGATGGTTTTGTCAGAGGAGCAGCTCAGTGGCAGAAACTCATCATCTAGCGTAGCAACATCTAAACAACGCATGCGTTGGACACCGGAACTTCACGAGGCATTTGTTGAAGCTGTTAATCAGCTCGATGGTAGTGAACGTGCGTATGCTTTCTTCTTCTCTCGTTCCTGAAAATAATAGCTAGAGCCCGTTTAACTGGAAACAGTTGAACTTATTCTTTTATTGCCTTTTATAATTCCCACTGTAGGAGCCACTCCCAAAGCTGTTTTGAAGCTCTTGAATAACCCTGTCTTGACCATTTATCATGTAAAAAGCCATCTGCAGGTATGTCCAAACCCATATGTTTTTTAGCTTATGCATCTCATGCTGTTTCTTTGCTAAGCTTAGCCCATTTCTCATTTTTATAATCTTTATGTTTTGCAGAAATACCGAACAGCGAGGTATAAACCAGAGACTTCAGAAGTTACAGGTAAGGACTTCATATTCTTTAACATAGTACTTGTGCACTTTTGCCGAGCTATAAACCACATAGCCCTTTAAAGAATCGGTCACTTTCTAGATTACGCTAAAGTCTCAAATGCGTACACCTTACAAAGGGGCACATACTTTGTCTAAATTTTGTCTCTTTCTTCCACAGGAGAACCTCAAGAGAAGAAGATGACATCTATGGAAGATATCAAATCTCTTGACATGAAAACGTAAGAAAATTCACTTTCCTGACTGCACATGATTTTTTCTTCCTAATAGTGTTAAATTTATTTTGTTACTAATTCGTTTCCAGGAGCGTTGAGATCACACAAGCTCTAAGGTTACAGATGGAAGTTCAGAAACGTCTCCATGAGCAGCTCGAGGTAACCGCTAAAAAAGAACACCCTTCTTTACCTGATTTCTAGCTTTGAAAGAGGACTTGTCATAGATATTATGAACATTGTCTTATGTTGTTTTCTTTATATGCTAGATCCAACGGACACTGCAGCTACAGATTGAAAAACAGGGCAGATACCTTCAGATGATGTTCGAGAAACAACAAAAGATACAAGAGAACAAGAGCTCTTCTCCAGAAGAATCACCAAAGCAATGTAACACCACATCTGCAGAAGTCGAATTTGGTCTCGAAACACGAACAGATGACCGGACTGAATCTGCTTCAGCATCAAGGAAACGGGTCAGAGAAAATTGAAACATATTTAAGGTTGGCTGAAACATGGTTATTGTGATGGGCTCTATCGACAACAGTCCAGCAGGCCCGTTCAAGTCCGGAAGCCAAATCCACGTTATGTTTCTTAGTCGGTTTTATGGTGTTGGTTTTATTGATTTATTTTAGCTTCGATAATTCTTGTCAAGTTAGGATTTGGTGTTTTAGGATAGGTGTTATCCTTACTTTCTCCTTATCTCTCTAGGACTCAATAGTTCTAGTTCTGTAGGATGTTTTCTTATTTAAACTAATGAAAAACCCAAAAAGAGATAGTCATAACTACCCATTCAAACATCTTTGTGTTCTTGTGTTCTTAAACTCTGATTGGGACCGCATCATATTGGGAATTAATTGTGGGAACTCGAAGATGCAACAACTACAGTTTTGTTAAAATAATGACTTTTCCTAGCTCTATGTTGTTCAGTTTAAAGCAGCAGTTGCTCTGGCCCTGCAACATTAACTGAAGACCAATTGTGTATATATATAAATTGATTTTTGACAAGTCTAATGTTGTGAAAACCGGACCAAACACCTATTTGGTATTGTCATGGAAAGCTCGTTGGACTGGTCCAAAGTTTTTGTATTTCTAAATTTGACTTAAAATTAATACATGTGAAAAAGATGAACACTAAAAGTGCCCCTTCGTAATAGTGAGACACTGGCTCACGAGTTGGCTCAGCTTATGAACGCCAGTTTTTATAGGATTGTTTAATAAATGAATGGTATGAACATGTTGATTGAGACGAGCTAGCTCATGAGCATCTATATATACATTTTTAAGGTACATTTTGTACTAAAATTTATTTAGGCTTATAACCTTTTATTTGGTAATATTTGCACAATTAAACTCTTTGAGACGAACTAGCTCATGAGCATCTATATATACATTTTTAAGGTACATTTTGTACTAAAATTTATTTAGGCTTATAACCTTTTATTTGGTAATATTTGCATAATTAAACTCTTGTCATTTGAATAAATAAAAAAACTTAAAAGTCAATTTTGTAGTTAAATCACAAACAAATCGCAAAAATTGGAAACAAATATTTATTACATCCAAAAAGTTTCTTAAAATATCTCTCTAATAAATTGAATCTCTCTCCAATATATTTATATAATCTTATTTGTTTTAAGTTTATATTATTACATAAAATATATGTATAATAAAAATGCAAATTATGTTTCGCATATTTTACAATTTAAATTTTTGAAAACGGACGTATATTAGTCAATCGATAAAGGGAAAATCTGTATGTACAAAGTAGAAAATTTTAGATAATAGTTCAAAACCATTATAAATAGGACTAATATGCTCCCAACTACAAATGATTATAAAGTTTGATTTCTCAGGCATCCAAATCAATTTTTTATTCGGTTTACTTCGGTTCTTTATTTAAGAAAATTAAAACTTTAAAAAAGTTTCAAAATATTATAAATATTAAAACTTTTAAAATATTATAATATTTAATCTTTATATAATATTAAAATATAAAAAATATTTAAACTCTACAAAAATTAAATTATTAATAATTTAACTCTAATAAAATTAAAAATATAATAATATTGTACAAAAATATGGTTTAATGGGTTCGAGTTTACATAAATATGATAATTTTTTTTACGGGTCGTCTATGTTTAAAATATTTAACGGGTTAACTTAAATATAAGTTTTTATTTACAACAAAATCGCTCCTCGATGTATCGTGGGTTGACGGTTGATCACATATATCTATGAATCTAATTATAATACAAATTCATAAAATTATCTAAAATGAAAATGAAATAAACACTTAAAAACTATACTATATAAACCAATTATCAAAATGACTAACCAAATAAATATATAAATTATGGACCCGTGGTGTACCTCGGGATAAATCCTAGTTAATAAACACAAGCTAACTCATGAGTGATTAAATAATTTTTGAATCATTCCATTATCTTTAATTAATTTTCGATCAAATTTAGTGATTAATTTTATTTTTGTATTTGAAAACTGAGGTTAGTTTTATTGGGTTTATTTACAATATTTAAATTTTAAATTATTTTATTAGATTCATCATAACAATTTCAAAAAAAGAAGAAGAAGGGTATTTACACTTGGTAGGCTCAGTTGACCAATTAACTAATTATCTAACATCTAAAATTCAATATTAAGTTCTCTTCTTTTCATACTTTTTTACCCCTATCTATCACTTAGGTAAAAAAATCTGTGGTGCTTTGACCCATATCCTTATTCTAATAAAGGTTTGACCAAAGGAAAAAATAATTTATTTATTTAAAAAAAACCGAAAATGGGTGTAAATACCTACCCACCCTTACTAAAACCTAAAAATTACTGATCCAACCACACCAAATCCGAAAACCCATTCCACTTTTGTATATCCGTCGGATCTTTCACCCTTTTGTCTTCCTCATCGATTGAAAAATCACAAACTCCCAAATCCTAAGTGTTTGAAAAATCCAAAAATCACAAATAGTTTGTCGAGTACAACTAAGGACAACTCGACTTTGGGTAAGTCAAATCGATGATTCTTTGGGTATTTTATGTTAGATCTACTTGAATGTTGTCGATTTAGGTTTTTTCGATTTGTTAATCTTAATTTAGGGTTGTTGATTTTGTTTATTACTCAAGTACGCTGTTAATTTGCGTTTGTTTATTTTGTGTGAAGGAGAAGAGAATGGTGCGTACAAAGAACGAAAGCTTTAAAAAAGAATCAGATCCAGTAGGTGAAATCGAAAAGGCAACAGATGCAATCGTAGAATAAAATGGGACTCGTGGAGATGATTCTGATAAAACAGATTCAAAGCCGAAATCAAATTCTGAGGATTCAACGATATGTACAACTTGGATAGAATAGTACAACTTGTGCAAACTCTGTATAACTAGTTTATTTTGACTAAGAAATTGATTTGTTTTATGTTATGTTTTTGAATCATATTATATGTGAACTCTTTAGATTGGTTTGTGGTTTGTTGTGTTTTTCTGAATTGTTGTGTTTTTGAACTATTCTGTTTAGCTTAATGTTGTTTGTTAAGTTTTTAAGTCCATTTATAGGTAAACTAGGTACAACTGCATTGAAAAGATCAACTTGGTATAACTAGATACGAGTTGTACTATTACAAAATACAAGATTTACAACAATACAATACAACCCAAATACACGAATTAACTTCAAATTACCAACAAAGTTAAGCCAATAGGGAAAATTACAATCATATCGTACGATAAGAAAAAGTTATACATAGTTGTACAATTACGAAGAACAAGTTATACTTAGTTGTACCATTACGAAGAACAAGTTATACTTAGTTGTACAATATTCCCAACCCTATCAAAAGAAGACAATCACATAAACGAGTATACACATATGATCCCTGATGCTCCATATTCCCAGTTCATTCTCTAGAAGTCACAGAATTTCAGTGGTAACTTAGAAATTGCAAACCCTAAAAGAAGACCAAATCGCAAATCGCAAACCCACAACGAAGAAGGAGAAGAGAAGAGAATAAAACCCAACTCTAGTAAACCCTACCTAGCTAACCCGATTCTCCCCTTTCAATTTGTTTTGGAAATTTGAATTTTGAAAAGTATAGAAAAATAAAGAAAGGACCAAACAACAAACACGTCATCCACGTTACACACATGTAGCCACCAAAATGCACATGAGTAGCCGCCAAAAGACACATGTGCAGCCGTCAAAATGCACTAGTTGTACCAAAATTTCAAGTTATACTAGTTTTGGCAAGTTGAACATTTTTGATTTTTTTTGTTGTAATTAGTTATACCATGTTTAAACTAAATATTTTTAGTTGTACACATGATTTTCATTAATTGAGGTACACATACCATATGTACATGCCTAAATATTTTTGAAAACATTAAAATCTTAGCTTTTCTAATTATATGTTGTTTGCAATGAGAAAGTGAACCTTAATGTATAAGGTATTTCATGATAAACTTAGAATATGATGAAAAAATCTATAGTCGAGTATAATTATTATTCTTTATTATATATATATACTAAATTGGATAAAATAAATAAATTCAAAGTCAAATGTCATGTTTATGTTTTTTTTATTTTTCTATTTTTCTGATATATGCTTATAAAATTCAAATATATACTTATTTTCGATTTTCAATAATTTATAGGTATATTTTATACTTATTGAATATTTTTATACTTGTAAGAAAAACTAATAAATCAAATTAAAAATCATAAAAACAAGTTTACGACTTCGACATGAAATACTTTGAAATTATCTTCATTCATCATCAAATATGTATATTGGTCTCTTAGGCTCCACCAGTTCTGGAACGTAACTCAATTTAAGCTCAGTCGTAGTTTTATCAACCTTTGCCTTTTTGCATATCTTGTTCACTAGTGCAGAATAAGTGACATTCCCTGTCTCCATTTTAAGAGATTGATGAACTCTATCTCTTGAATTCCATCTTGGTTCATTTTCCCTTATTGCATAATATCCCCCATAATCATAAATTATGATTTTTTGATGATTTTTATTCATTGTAGCCTGAATAAAAGAGAAAAACACTTATAGTTATACAAGTTGTACCCTAATAGTTATACCAAGTTGTACCCTAATAGTAATACCAAGTTATAACAGTTGTACTACAACCACTACAAATATTTGGATTATATTCCTACGATTCAATTCGATTGAACTGTTACAATGCACACATTATGAACATTATTTGACCCAATTCAACTCATACCCCTAATTGACAATGAGGATAAGACAAATCGGTCCAAATCTAAATCTACAATATCTTTAATTCCATTGTTAATAGTCTAATAAGGATGAACAAATAGAATCCACAACAACTTCATTTCATACCAACGAGTTATGAATTTAACAATAGGAGTAGATGAATAAATGTATTATCTTAGTTATTGGGTTTTCGTGTTGATGAATGACGATAGGGAGTAACTGTGAGGAGAAGCTTGTCGATGGAGATCCGGAGGAATCATGGTTGAAGGAGAGAGGAAGATGAAGGTAGGGTCTACGTTTTTTTCTTTTTCTTTTTTACTTAAATTAAATAAATAAAATATGAAGGGTAAAATATGGGAATAAATTGGTCAACATATTGTCAAAGGGTATTAAGAACATTGAAGGGTATCATTGTATAAAGACTTTGGTCAAAGGCCACAAGAGATTCTTTCCAAAATATGTCTTTAAATTGGTCAATATATGGTCAAAGGGTATTAAGAACATAGAAGGGTATGTGTGTATAAAGACATTGGTCAAAGGGCATAAGAGATTCTAGTTCTCGATTCTCGTCTCCTCTCTATCTCTAACCTAACCTTGTAAAAGTAAAAAACAAAAAAAAACCCATCTTTCTGTTTCTTTTCTTTTTAAAACAAACCCTCTTTGATTGGGTCTAAAGATGGCATCAAAAAAACCCAAATAAGATACTCAAAAGAAGCCATTTCAAGAAACAACTTCCACTAAACAACACAAGTACTACAACTCTCGTTCAAATGTCTGCATCATATAGTGTCTTGTCAACATATTCCTCCTCAAGGATGTCGTTTTCTTCTCCCTCTCCCCCGGCGGTTCTAGGTTTTTCACCGAGCGGTGGCGGCAGGGTTGTTGTACTCCGAAAGCTTAGAAGTCTAGGATACTGGAGATGCTGACGTGGCCACCTATAGGAGAAACCGGAGCAAGGGTTTGAGAAGAAGGGTTTAGTCCAGATACGGAGGTTATTCGCCGGATCTATTAAGCGGCGCCGCCGGATGAACTTATGCCGGAGTTTCTTTTGGTGGAGATTGCGGAGAGGTGTTGTTTGGTAGTGGTGTTAGATTTAGCGGTGCATTTGGTAACATTTCATTTAAATTGATAAGTCATTATTTAAATTGATAACTCATTATTTACTAGTTTATAAAAAATATTTATTTTCATTTATATAGCAATGAACGAGTAATTTAACATATAATATATATATTAGCGTAATAACAAATTATTTGACATACGAATCCTATCAATCGCAGATGAACAATGTTATTGACATGTTGATGAACATTATACACTACAAGAAAACAAGGTGATAACCTACCAATTTTCCTACTAAAACTATGGTAGGATACATTTCCTACCTTATTCTTACGCGTTTTTTACGGAAAACGCATGTCGTAGGAAATTAGAAGAAAATTTCCTACGAAAATATTTCGTAAGAAATTCGTATGAAGTTTCCTACGAAAATCCTTCTTAAATTATAGTCGTAGGAGTTTTCGTAAGAATTTTGAAAGAATTTGATAGAAAATTACGTGGTAGGAATTCGGTAAGGATTATTCTTTCCAATCTCCTAAAAATATTACCTACTAGTTTCTTACACACTATTTTTTGTAGGTTACGTAGGTTTTATTCAACATGATCCAAACTTATTGAAAATATATTTGTGGTTAAATAATGACACTAATATTTACTAAAATTTGTTTTTTTTTAAATCAAGATATTTTCCTAAATTTAATCATTAAAATATTCTAAGATACTCCTTTTCTTGACCCTAACACTAAATATGACCCATACATTTTATTTATCATACTCAAAAAATACAAATCTAACCATTTTTATGCCTAAACAATAAAAAAAAATTATGTACACAAAATAAAATTCAAACTTATAATGCAAATCTTTTACTTTTTACTAGAGAGAAAGGTTTCCTTTAAAACCATTTGTACATCAAAAAGGATATAATACATACAGCTTATATCATGTACAATTTTGTATCATAAAAAGTATAATAAAAAGTGATTAAGTAAAATTATGTTAATGCTTATGTCATGTAGATGTTAAATGATTTTTTAAAAAACTGTCAAGTTATTTCATGTAAAACATTGCAATTGTAGTGTTTATTAAGTTATACTAGTGATGGACCCTCACCAATGTGTGGGGTTATTTTTAATAAATTACGATTTTTATGTAGATGCTATTTTGGTAAAATTTTTGTTATATGAATTTATTTGATAAACTTTATATAGATATAACAGTTGTAAAATATAGATATTGTATTACATAATACATTTTTAAAATAATTTAAATGAAAATGATAAGTGATATTACGTGTTTATTTTTAAAATAATCAAAACATTTCTAACTGTTTGCTTAGAGATGTTAAATCGGATTTGGATTTGGCTTTACTTTCAATTGTTTTACGTGTAGTTTAGAATGGAAAACCCGTTCTATCCCTTTCCGTCTCGTCCCGAACCGTCCTGTCACGCTCCGCCCCGTCCCGTCCCATCCTATATATGTCATAAATTTCTGTCCCACAATCATTTCCTTTTAAAATATAATCATTTGCCAATGTTTATTATAAGAAACTTGGTAAAGGATTTAGACGGGATACCTGTATTACTCGTTTAAATATTTATTTTTATCAAACTAATAAAAATCTAATTATCAATCTAAGTCACATGCTCCCACCATTTTCATTCACAAGGCGCTGTCTGTAATCCTAGCATACACAATCCTTGTTCGATTTTTAATGTTATTGACCGTTCAGTTTCATCTTTATTTCTCATTACTTTCTTCAATTCAAAGATTCATGTTTTAGCCTTTTTGTTTTTTAAAGATTTAGGTATTTCTATTTTTCTTTTAATACATGAATTTATTGTAGTTTTGTTATCCAAAGTATACCTTATCTTCTTGTACCCGTCATTTCAGGTCTCAATATTTGAAATAAATAGGAAAGTGGAAATTAAATTTAGCAATTTAAATTACATGTCCCTGTATCGTATTCGTAGTTTTATATTTGAAAGGTGTAAGTGAATTTAACTTTATGATCGTGTCTCGTAACAATGATAACTAATCATGTTCTCGTCTCGTATCCATTCCTATAAGTTTATATTTGTTTTTAATAAATAACACTATTTACATGTAACAAAATATAATTTTAGTATATGTAAAATTTCATATAATCGTCCGAAAGTAGAGATTTATACGTCTCAAAGTTGAATTTTGTTCAATATATTGAGATTTTGATAATTACATATAACTACCAACTTTTTTTTTATTTCAACCGGTTAAACAAAAAATTATATCTCATATTTGTCAAGGATAGTTCAAAATTGTACGTATATGTAAGCTAATGTTTGTAGATATTTATTTATTATATCATTTATGTCATACCAGTTTGACATTTTATTTGTTTTCAATTAGATTAAATCATAAAAATATAATCCATTTATTATTTAAAAATTGGTAATAAGTCGTAAAAATCATTTAAATCTGATATATCCACTTGTTAATTAATTTTAATCTCAATAGGAATTCTATATGTTTATTATCTCAAAATGTAGTTTATGATTTGATAAAACAATTATTTAATATTTGATAATACAGTAATGATATGCAAATTGCGAATGGGTGAAGATTTATTTTGTTAAGATTGTATGAAATTAATAAGAAAAAAGAAGTTTAGAATAATCATTAACTAACTGTTTGACCAAATAAAAAACATTAACTAATTGAATTAATGATAAATTTTGTAGATAACAATTTTTAGGAAATATTTATTATTTTATAGTTAATGATATAGATATTCTAGGAAAAATTACATTAGTTTGTTATGAGAATTAATGTTAATGATATATATGTAAAGTATTGTATATTTGTTTTGTTTAGTAATTAATGGTACTAAAATATATGGAATCATGAATTTATAACGATCAAACTATTATGATGTACATAGATTTTTAATTTTTTTTTTTTGATAGTTTGTAAATTTGAAATCGAATTATAGTTAGGAAAAAATAATCGAATAATATTTTTTTAAATTGTCAATTAGTTATTTCGAGTGCTAATTATTAGAGTGATTGAATTAATTCTAATTTCCTGAATAATAAGTTTTTTACAAGGAAAAATAGAAATATTCTATATGATTCAAATCTTTTTATCTTTTGTGCTATAATTGCGAGATTGCTTTTTGAATATGAATATTTTTTATGTGAAAATAAGAAATTTATGTGATCTAGAATGTTTATTCGCATGATTTTAGCAAACAAATATTTAATTATTGATTTATCTAAAATTTATTTATATTTTAAAATTATATCATTTTTGAAAATTTGATGATATGAAGAGTTATGTATATATACTATGTAAAATTTGATTAGTTGATTATTTCATAAGCTTACATATTTTTTTATCTTTAAAAAAATATTATCTTTGTTTTTTAGATATATGATGAATTTTTTTTATTAGATTTCATTCTATATAAATTATTAATTTCGAAATTATATTAAAATATTAAATTAATATTAGATATGTTTACGTATATTTAAAATAGATATGTTTATATATATATATTTAATTTTGAATTTAACTGTCCACTTTTATGATAAAAGATTATTATGATTTCCATAAATAAAGAATGTTTTTGTTTTTTGCTGTCACTAATTATGTTTGGAAACATGTTTAACTTTCATGAGGTTTTTTTAATTTAAATTGGGGGCTGTTTGGCTACCTGTTGTGCTACCCAATTAATAGTATAGACGTAAAATTTAAATTTTATTAATTTTTATGTTTATCTAAAATTTTTATGTTTAGCTACTTGTTGTGCTTCCCATTTTTTTTTCATTGCGTTTTTTCTTCAGATTGTTATTTAATTTAAAACAAAAAATATTTAATTTACTTTCTAATTTCCTACCAAAAATAATTTTTTAATAAACCTACTAATTTCTTACCAAATCTAAAACCTAAATCTGCTTAGTAATTATCGTCTTCCTCCCATCCTCCCATTCTCCGCATTTTTATCCTTTTTTGCCTTTTCAGATGCGTTGAGATACTTTTCAGATGCGTTGAGATACTTTTCAGATCAGAAGCAGAGGAGGTGTAGTGTAGAAGACGTGAGCTCTCCTGATTTGAAATATTCTCCTGATGAAGCTATTGTTACCCATATGGATGCTGAAGAGAGATTCAATGGATATAGTGCTCAATTCAACTGGAGCTGTAGAGGTTGTTCTTGGGAAGACATGTGAAGGGTTTCTACATGTGCTATAACATGTGCTATTGAAACCGTCACTCAAACCCATCACAATATTGGGTTAAATGGTTCTTCTAACTGAGACTATAATTTTAAAAACATATGATTCGGGTTCCCAATTTTGTTTTCAATGAACCCATGGTTGTGCCTAAGACGAAGGTTACATAACTCTTAGTTAAAATGATAGAGGTCAAGCGTGTGAATAACAAGTGGAAGGAAGAGGCAACACGTGTTATCCATTGATTGGCCGATCATTTCTTGCCGTTAGAAGAATATATGAGCACTGTTTAGCTCTGCGTTTTCATTATCGAACATTTTCATGAATTTGTAAAGTACTCTTTAGCTCTTTGAACAATTTGGCTAGGTTTCTCTCATCTTGAGAGTTAGCTTGGTTGATTCCGTGTTTTATGAACATTGAATTGATCTTTAGGATTATGTTGGTGTTGTGATTTGTGTGTGGTGTGTTTGATTGTGTTGATTGTGGTTTTCTGTATTAAAGGTATCAGAGCTGCGTCTTTTCTCGGAAAAGATGGCGGTTGAAACTCGTTCTCAGGTGGATGGTAGTTCGAGGGATGAACCAGTAGAAGCGTGTGTTTCGAAGTTGGAGGAAATCGTTGAGGAACAACGCCGAGAGGCGAAGGAGAGACATCAGGAGACGATGAAACATATGGCGGATCTTATGGAGGCGGTGAGTAGATCCACTGAAGACGACGGAGAAACAGATTCAGCAGGATTGTCATGAGCAGAGGATTGATTTGAGGTGGACTTCATGCCGGAGGAGATGAAAGTGAAGACAGAGGCTATCTACTTTGACAGCCACGCATCGACTTGGCATCACTCATTTGTTCAAGATGGTGTGGGTCGTCTTCATGTGCTTTATGATTGGGTTGGTTATGTGAAGCTGTTGAAGGAACGTTTTGAGGATGATTGTGATGATATTGTGGCTGAACTTAAGAAGTTGCAGGAAACATATGGGATTGTTGATTATCATCAGCGGTTTGAGCTCATCAAGACTCGGGTGAAGTTGACTGAAGATTACTTGGTGCATACAAGAACTTTGCATTTATAACGAAAACGGAAAGGGGTAGGAAAAAGGAAGAGAATTTAACTACGAGAAAATGTGTCAGAAAGTGGTAGGATTATTTCCTACCAATTTCTTTTAAATAATAGTTTTGAAGGAACTGGTGAAGGAAACGAGAAGGAAAGTGGAAGGAAAAAACGCAGACAGAAATTTGTAGGAATTTGTCCTATCAAATGCCTTCGACGTTGAAGTGGAAGGAAATGCCGTAGGAAATCGGTAGATATATGGAGGAAAATAAATTCGTAAGAAATTAGTAGGAAACATATTTAGGGTTAGAGTATATGAACATTTTAGTTGCAATAAATAAGTTTAAAAACTTCTAAACAGAAAATAGATCTTTATAATCTGTTTATAAAGTACTAATTTCTATCATATTTTTTATTAGGCATATAGTTTTAACTGTGCTTATTCATTTATTTGTTTAAATTTGTTTTAAAGATATAATTTTTTAAAACCTATCAAACAGAAATTAAATAGTTATAAATTGTTTAAAAATTAGTAGTAACAAAGTTATTAAATATTTTGTAATAATAAAGATTATTAAATATTACCAAAAAGAAATATTAAATATTTTACTTAGCACAAAATAGTAGGCTTATAAGAAAAAAAAAAGAATTTGGGCCTCTAAGAATACTGTTGGGTCTCTAGAATTTTATTTGATCCAATAAGAGAAAATAGTACAACTCTAAACACTAAAAACTCTATCTCTTTCACATCTCCGCCGTCTGTAAATTCATTTATTCTCTTATCACGTGAGCCTATACTTGACTGGGTTACGTTTGGAAACTCAAATGCATGTGAAGATGTTTCAACCACAGACAGGGAGGCATTGTTTTTTGCTGGGAAGGTTGTATGAGAAGGCACATCCCACAAAACCATTAGCTATCAACTGGTCATCTAAAGGAGTATCAACAGGAGGTTATGTGAAAGCTAGGAAGGAAATTGAACCAGTAGCTGGAAGGACAACTTTCAAACAAGCAGCTCCAGCTCCTAAAAAGCTTTCTCGAAAATGAGTGAAAGGAGAGCAAAAGGGTTATGTTATTTCTGTGATGAAAAGTATACTCCTGAATATTACTTGGTGCATAAAAAGATTGGAGGTGGAAGAAGAATTGCAGATGCAGAAGAAGTGTGGATTGCAGAAGAGGATTGTGATGTTAAGAATATGCCACAGATTTCAGTAAATGTTGTATCTGGCATTTCTTATTACAAGACAATGCGAGTCAAGGGCACTTATAATAAAAAAAATCCTTTTTATTTTAATTGACTCAGGTTCAACTCACAGTTTCATTGATTCAGGGTTTGCTTAGAAATTGGGGTGTTAAGTGGAGGCGACAGGGTTGACTCGAGTTTCTGTCGCAGATGGTAGGAAACTCAGAATTGCAGGACGAGTGAAGGACTTTCAGTGGCAGATGCAAACTACTCAATTCCATTCTGACATTTTGTTGATTTCATTATAGGGAGTTGACATGGTACTGGGGGTTCAGTTGTTGGAAACTTTAGGCATTACCAAATGGGAGTTTAAGAAGTTGGATATGAGCTTTAAACATCAGAATCAGAAGGTCTTATTGCATGGTATCAAGCAAGGCTATGTGAGGGATGTAAAGGCATAGAAATTGCAAAAGTTGCAGCAAGATCAAGTTCAATTAACTATGCTTTGTGTGTAGGATGTTTAAGAAGAACAGGAAGGTGAACTCTGTACACTTAATATGGTGGAAGTTGTTTCTGAAGGAAAAGAAAAGTTGGTGATTGATCAGGTAGTGAGAGCTTTTCCCGATGTGTTTGCTGAACCACAGATCTACCTCCTTTAAAAGAGCATCACAACCACAAGATCAAGTTGTTGGCTGTTCGAATTCGGTTAATCAGCGACCATATCATTATGCACTACATCAGAAGAATGAGATTGATAAGATTGTTGAAGATATGCTTGTTGGGGGAACAATTCAACCTAGTTCAAGTCCATATGCATCTCTGGTGGTGTTAGTTAAGAAGAAGGAAGGCACTTGGCGATTGTGTGTCAATTATAGGGAGTTGAATGGCATGACTGTTAAGGATCGATTCCCTATTCCTCTAATAGACGATTTGTTGGACGAGTTGGGTGGTTCTCAAGTTTATTCTAAGATTGATCTCAGGGCTGGTTATCACCAAGTGAGGATGGAAGAGGATGATATTGAGAAGACTGCTTTCACGACTCACAATGGACACTATGAGTATTTGGTCATGCCATTTGGCCTTACCAATGCTCCAGCAACATTTCAGAGCCTAATGAATGATGTTTTCAAGCCGTTTCTGAGGAAGTACGTGTTGATACTTTTTGACAATATTCTTATTTACAGCAAATCAATGGAAGAACATTTGCTGCACTTGAAGAAGGTGTTTGAGGTGATGCAGGAATACAAGTTGTTTGCTAAGATGAGAAAATGTGCTTTTGCTGTAGATAAAGTGGAGTATTTGGGGCATTTCATTAGTGCTTTGGGAATTTCAACTGATCCTGCTAAGATCAAGGCTGTAGAAGAATGGCCTCAGCCAACTAATATGAAGCAATTAAGAGGTTTTTTTGGGGTTGGCTGGTTATTACAGGCGCCTTGTGAAGAATTTTGGTACTATTGCTCATCCATTACATGCTTTAACAAAGAAGGAAGGGTTTTCTTGGAACAGGCTGGCACAAGAAGCTTTTGAATCTCTCCAAATTTCTCTATGTCGGACTCCTGTATTAGCTTTACCTATGTTTGATAAGCCTTTTGTCGTGGAAACGAATGGGTGTGGTAATGGAATTAATGCGGTGTTGATGCAAGAAGGTCACCCATTGGCTTACATTAACCGACAATTGAAGGGAACGCAACTTCTTCTGTCCATTTATGAGAAAGAACTGTTGGCAGTGATATTTGCAGTGAGGAAGTGGCGACATTATCTTCTCCCAGCTCATTTCATCATTAGAATGATCAAAGAAGCTTAAAGTATTTGTTGGAACAAAGGTTGAATACTCCTATTTAACAACAATGGTTACCAAAATTATTGGAATTTGATTTTGAAATTCAGTATAAGCAAGGGAAAGAGAACTTGGTGGCGGACGCATTGTCTCGTGTTGAAGGATCTGAAATTTTACACATGTCTCTGTCTGTGATGGAGTGTGACTTGTTAAAGGAAATTCGGAGGAGCTATGACTCAGCTTTGGTTCTTAAGCAGCTCATTAATGAACTAAAAGTTAATCCAACTGCTAACAAAACATTTCTCTTGGGTGAAAGATTGTGGTGCATGCGGCTGTTAAAATTAAGGATGCGATACTTCAGTTGCTTCATTGTTCTGGTGTTGGGGGACATTCAGGCCGTGATGTAACGCACCAGTGAGTAAAGGGAATTTTCTACTAGAAATGAATGGTTAAGGATATACAAGCTTATATAAGGGGATGTAGTGTATGTCAACAATGTAAATCTGATAATGAAGCATCTTTAAGATTATTGCAGCCCTTACCTATTCCTGATACTGTTTGGAGTGATGTTTCCATGGACTTCATTGATGGCCATCCTGCGTCTAATGGAAAAACGGTTATTTTGGTTGTGATGGATCGTCTCACAAAAGCTGCTCAGTTCATTGCTCTCTCTCACCCATATAGTGTGATGATTGTGGCTCAGGCTTAATTGGATAATGTGTACAAGCATTGTCCTTGTTCCATTTTCAATGACAGGGACAAGGTTTTCACTAGTAAGTTTTGGCAAGAATTCTTCAAGTTGCAGGGGGTGGCATTGAAACTTTCTACTGCTTACCATCCTAAAGGCGATGGCCAAACAGAAGTGGTCAACAGATGCTTAGAGACTTATTTAAGATGTATGTGAATTTTCCAACCACATCTATAGAGTAAGTGGCTTCCCTTGGCTGATTTTTGGTACAACACTAACTACCATACTGTTACTCAGATGACACCCTTTGAAGTTGTTTACGGCCAAGCTCCACCAGTTCACCATCCTTATTTGCCTGGAGACTAAGGTGGTTGTTGTAGCAAGATCTTTGCAGGAAAGGGAGAATATGATTCTTCTGTTGAAGTTTTATCTTTTGTGAGCCTAGCAAAGAAAGCAAGTGTTTGCTAACCAGCACCATACTGAAAGGGAGTTAGCAATTGGGGACTATGTGTATGTGAAGTTACAACCTTATAGACAACAATCGGTGGTGATGATGTCGAATTAGAGCTAGCCCCGAAGTACTTCGGTCCTTATAAAATTTTGGATAATTGTGGCAAGGTTGCTTATCGATTGGATCTGCCTCAGGAATCACAAGTGCACGCGGTGTTCCATGTTTCTCAGCTCAAAGTTCTGGTGGGTAATGTTCACACCACATTTCATTTACCATCAGTGTTTCAGGATATCTTTGCGAAGGAACCCGAACTCGTTTTGGAGCGGAAATTGGTTAATAGGCAAGGTCGTGCTGCAACCCAAGTCTTGGTTAAGTGGGTCAATGAACCAATAGAAGAGGCCACTTGGAAGTTCCTTTACGATTTGCAGAAGAAGTTTCCTGGGTCTAACACTCAACCTTGAGGTCAAGGTTCTTTAAAGGAGGGAGATTTGATACAGGTCAAGCGTGTGGTTCACACGTGTGAATAACAAGTGGAAGGAAGAGGCAACACGTGCTATCCATTGATTGGCCGATCATTTTTTGTCGTTAGAAGAATATATGAGCACTGTTTAACTCTGCGTTTTCAGTATCAAACATTTTCCTAAATTTGTAAAGTCTCTAGCTCTTTGAGCAATTTGGCTAGGTTTCTCTCATCTTGAGAGCTAGCTTGGTTGATTCTGTGTTTTATGAACATTGAATTGATCTTTTGGGTTACATTGGTGTTGTGATTTGTGTGTGGTGTGTTTAATTGTGTTGATTGTGGTTTTCAGTATTATAAAACTCCATAGGGTTTGAATTTTCTAGTTCTGTGTTTAATTCTTTCAGAGTCCCTGGTTTCTTGTAGCGTTACTTTTTATTGCTCGTTCTTATTGGATTTTGATTCTTCTATTTTCTTTCTCTCTATTTGGATTTGGTTTCTACAGTTGAATGATGCTGCTTTTGATCTCTCCAATGGACCAAACATCGATGAGGTTAGTTCCTTTTGTGATTTTGATTTATTGTTTGAGTTGTGGATTTGTGGGTAGGAATACTTTCGTACTGAGTTCAAGGAACAACTACTCCATCTTTCTGATCTATGTGACATTCATGGACTTGAATTACATGTATATGACCCTCCTTTATTGTAGCCTCAAAGCCTCATCGTAAACAACAATTACTTGCAATTTTATATTCCTACATCTGTCACAGCCTAATAACATTCTATGTTTTTTATGTGAATTGCCATATATACCAAATAATAGCATGCGTTCAGACATCATAGTCTTAGCTTTATTGTTCTAGTCCAACATAAGTCATTGTTTTTTTCCTTCCTGCTGATACATTTCTATACGCCTTTTAGCTTTAATTTTGATTGAGATTCGACATGCGTTTGTTTTTTTTGCTTACAGATATGAATATGACCATGACATGATATTAATTTATGGAATTTGTTTAGTGCTTAAGTATCACAAGATTCCAAATAATCGATTTCTAGAATCACAATTCAAGCTATAGTTGTTAATTAATAATTAATCGGAACTCAACGGCTCCGTCTAGGCTAGTCACGTCCACGTCTATACTTGACATAAAATTTAGGATTATTATTTTGTTGAATATGAGTCTGCGATTGTGACTCATGATCATCCATGTAATAGCTTAGACTCTCTTTTTTCTTTTATGTTGGATACTTTCATAGGTCTTGTTTGGTATGAGTTCTGGTTTTGAAGTTGTCGCTACTTCAATACCTCAAGAACAAGCGTTTATGTTTTCCGATTCAATTTTTTGTTCTTTACCATCATTTGTTAGAAGCTTTGCTGTCTGTATTTATTTAACTAAAAAACTCCATAGTCTACATTTGTTTGCACAACTCCTAGTTCCAGTTAAGAGTGAGGTGTTGTATATTTCAATTTACGCGGTTTTCTGAACTGTTATTGTTTTGCTTAAGATTGCATGAATCTCTTGGAGTTGAAAGTTTGCAAGGTAGATGTCCTCACAAAATAGCTAACAGAAACTCAAGGAGACCTAAATGATAGTATTGACACCACGATGGTTTGAGCCTTATCATTCTAGCTTGACACGCCTCGCCTCGTATTCCTGAATCTTCTTCTTCCTAAATCTTCTTGTTATAGTTTGAATTGTGCTAATAGTTTTGTGGTACATTTTCAATCGAGTTTAGTGTTGGATACAATCAAGTTTGATAGATTCGTATTATATCTGATTAAGTTTAGTGTTAGATCGAATTTTTGATATAGGTTGAATAATCCATGGTAAACCTTTATGCTGAGTTTTTGTGCTTGTTCATTATAGGTTGATTGTTACATCATAGTAGAAATGCTAGAGTTTTGTGGTAGAAATGCTAAAGTTTTGTTTTTAAGAAGATCAGCATGATATATTTTAGTTTATGTTTATCTCAGGATGAGTTTGATTAGTGCTAAATTGATGCGAGAGTGGAATATGAGAGATTTTGAATGTGTGTAAGTGAGTGTGTTGTTGCGAATAACATCTTGAGTATTTACTGTGAATTGAACTGCAATAGGTCTTTGCTAAACAATCTTTCAATCGAGTTTAGTGTTGAATACAATCAAGTTTGATAGATTCGTCCTACACCTTTATGTTGTGTTTTTTTGTTGCTAAACTACACCTTTATGCTGAGTTTTTCGTTGCTTTGTGAATACCATCCTGAGATAAAATGATGATGATAGATCCAATTTCAGTTTGAGTTTGTTTTAAGTTTGGTTTTGTGACAATTTCAGTTTAGCTTTGATGCTATAATTTATGGTCGTTTTAATGTACATTTTGTGCTATAGAATACTAAAGTTTGTGATAAGTAATGAGAATGCTAGAGTTTGATTTGTTATAGACAATGCTAGAGTTTGATTTGTTATAGAGAATGCTAGAGTTTTTGTGAATGGCAGCCTGAGTTTAGTTTGTGAACTACAAGCCTAAGAATGCTAGTTTGGTTTACAGAGAATGATAAAGTTTATGTCGGGTCTATGGTACAGAATGTTAGGGTTTAATTTAAGATTATTTTGTGAAATTATGTATTTGTTAAGATTCTTTTTCTTATGTATACTGAGAAATTTCTTGAAACTGTATTTGCTAATATGATTTACTGTGAATAACATCCAAACATAACCAGATGATGATAGATCCTTAGCTTCTGAATAGAATTCTAGTTTAAAGCAGCTTGTGAATACTATTATATGCTAGAGTTCTAAGTTCATAATTGTTAATCTAGTTTAGACTGAGAAATGATAGTTTGATTGATTAGTGCTAGACCTTTCTATAGTTAGACTCATGATAATTATTGAGAATGCTATAGTTAGAATCGTTCTATAGAATGTTAGATTTTGGTTTGTTTCAAATCAATGTTAAGAGTATTGCTTTGTGAAAACCAGTTTGAAAATTGTTCTGAGTTTGGTTTGTGCTAGTTTAGACTGAGAATTTGTGATTGTTTGATCTATGACGTTAGAGTTTGGTCTTGTTTGATATGCGATGTTAGAGTTTGGTCTTGTCAAATGGTCTTGTGATGTTTAGAGTTTCATCTGTGATTTGTGATGGTTTGTGCTAATCAATGATAGAGTAACAGCCTGAGTTTTGTTTGCTTAGGTTTGTGAAAGGCAGCCTGAGTTTGGTTTGTGAATAACAGTTTGAATTTGTTTTGAGTGTTTTCATATAAACGTGTTTGATTTGAACTGCAATAGTCTTTTTAATTAGACTTTTCCTAACAAAATCTGATTCTCTTAAAACAGTCGTTGCTAATATGATTTGTGTTTTGCAATGTTTCATATAAATTCAGGAAGATCTTTTATACTTTTTGATGACTTTCCTAAAAACTATATTTGTCTTTTTGTTGCAGGACATGGGAGATTCTTTCTCTATAGACATCAAGCTCACTGAGCTTTACTTCAAAATAGGAGATGAGCCGAGGTCATAAGTGAAGATCAACCAATTACAAAGCTATAACTTGGTTAAAGAAGTGAAGAGTATATTGACAATCCAAGAGTTTGAGAGGTTCAAAAGCACCTTCCTGCGACACGCCTTGAAGATAATAGGAAGAGGGTTAATAATGTCGGGCAAGATGGTGCACTGTTTCCTCAATAGAAGTTTGAAAGTTTCGAAGAAAAACGAGATATGGGTACAATTTACAGACACATAGTGGGTACAACCACATAGGAGGTATATATGAAAGGGACTAAGTGTTTATAGAAGAGAACGTATCTAAGAGAAAGCTTTTATTATACAAGAAGACACTCAAAAGAATACAAAGGACTCTTAGGACTTAGTATTTTAGATACTTCAGCTTATGGTGAACAAACCTCACCAAGCTTGGTATTTATAGTACATGACTTAAGGAATATTACATAGCATATTTCTTTCACACATATTTACATACACACCATTCATCAAGTCTTCACACCATTTATTTCACATCATAGCATACACACCATTCATCAAGTCTTCACACCACTTATCATACATTTATTTTACATCAATACTTCACTTCATAATTTTACATTAATACTTTACTTCATGTCTTTATTTATTTCACATCAATATTTTACTTCATTTCCCCCTGTCTCCAAAAGAGAGGTGACTTCCATTTTATCCATTATCATATTCTTCTTCACTGTTAGAGGCGTCATGCATAAAGGAGATTCCATGAGTAGGGATGAAATACATGAGTTGGTATCTTGTCCCTTTAACTCGGTAGATTGGATGGTCACGGTTGGAACGGGGCCACACGTACTGATCATGGAAGCCCAAAAGCATTTGTCGTATTTCTTCAACAAAATCTCGAGGGTACACATGTCTGTTATGCTAGTGAGCCGTGTGAGGACAAAAAAGATTTTGGTCAATGTCAGACTCATTGAATCCATTTAGCCTTGCCAATTGTCTTGTCCTCTAATGGAAATTAGTTGAGCTGAACGCATCATTGTTGTAGCTCGTCACGACTTGAGCATCATAAAAGTTTCAAACTGTAGTCTCTCCATCCTTTTCATCTTGGATTTTTGATATCTTGAATGTTACTACTATCTCCAATCCTTCTTGTGCACGAATATGCTCTTGACACCATGTAGCATCATGAAAAAAGTGAGCCACTTGTAAAGGATCTTGTATTGTGGCTTTCTCCTTTTCAAGAGGCACTTTGCCAAGTACTGTAGTAGCTAGCTCTTATGAACAATCACTGCAATGCTACAGAGGTCTGCCAGATACCATAACAGAAGATAGGCTTCCTTTGGGAATTTTCCATAGTGAGCAGGATTCATATTAATGGTAGTAAGGAAGGGGTATTCAGATGGTAAGGTAAACCAAGTAGTGGTCATTGATCCAGTCCATATCTGTGGACATACAGCTTTAGAAAACCATGCAATGTTCGGACTCCCTAACATATTAGAACATTGTTGAGTAGTTCCCCCCGCATCTCTAGAGGTAGATTAGTAATCATCCTTTTTAGGGCTTCTTCATCTGGATTGTTTGGGGTGAGAGTGTAGATGACTGGAATAATTGTCGAGATTTGTCGTTGTGTTCTTGAAAGAAAGTCTGGGAGAAAGTTGTCTTTTCCTTTTATGTGGTTGACGTCAAACTTCCACTGTGAGACCAACCTTGCCTATCGGAGTAATTGTGACTGTGGGCGGACTTTCTGTTTGGACTGTATTATTTTTGGGAAAGATGACATATCCATCTCGATGAGAAAATGTTGACCAACTAGATGGAACTCGAATGTATCAATTCCTCTTTTTAGTGCGAGAATCTCTTTGTAGGTCGAATGGTAATGCCTTTCACTGTCTTTGAAAGCGCCACTCTTGTATCCGCATATATGTCTCTTTCTTTTTTCATCTTCTTCTAAGAGTACTGCTCCCCAATAACAGTCACTTGCATCTGTTTGCAGAATTCTTTTTCCTTTTGATGGGATTCTCAGTGCTGGTAACATCTTTGAGATTTTCTTCAACTCTCTGACTGCTTCTATACACTTCTGACTCCATGGTGGTGCATTTTTCCGAAGTTGAGAAGAGAGAACTTCTCTGTGTTTTGCGAAACCGTGGATGAAATCCGCAATGTAGTTGACAATGCCTAGGAATTGCTGAACTTTCTTGAATGTTAACTTTTCATCTGGAAATTCGTCAAGTTGAGTTGCAATGTGGGGCTGGAGATGATATTTGCCCTTCGAAATATGCATACCCAAAAAGTCGATTTCTGTATCTCCGATCACCATTTTGTCGCACAATGTCATGGAACTTCGTTAATAGGATAGTGTGGGAATCGATGTCTAGTGAGAATAGTTGTATGTCGTCGATGTAGACTAGCGCGTTTGGAAGGATTGGCTCAAATATCTTTATCATGGCTTTCTGGAATAAAGAAGGGGCTACCTTTAATCCAAAAGGCATGACTTTTCAATGATAGTGCCGGTCTGGTACGCAGAAACCTGTTTTTTGTCTATCTTCAGGTTTAATCCCGAGCTGCCAAAAACCAGCTTTTAAGTCAAACTTTGAGAAGACTTGTGCTTGTGGGAGTTTCTGGAACAAAACTTTTATTTTTGGTAGTGGGAACTTGTCATCGACCAAGAAATGGTTAACAAGCTGGTAGTTGATGACTAGTCTTAATTTTCCTCGTACTTGTTCTGCTCTTTTGTTGACATAGAATGCTTCACATGCCCATGGTGAATCAGTCTTTCAATGAGATCTTCTTTCTGTAGCTGGTCAACTTCTTCAATCGCAAGGTTCTATTGGTCTTGATTCATTCCTGGATGGCTAGCCTTAGTAGGGTTGATATCCTCATTTTTCTTGAAAGGTGAAGATATGAAAAACTCCGGGTTCTTTCATAGTGGTGCCGAACATTTTGTGCGGAACTCTGAATGAGAGGCTGCACAAGAGGTCTTAGCGATTTCTTACTTGATAGGACATAAAATCTCAATAGGATAGAGATGAGATACTGTTGTCCAAGGTAGTAGTTGATTTCTGTGCTTTAATCATTTTGGATGCCATGTGACTCATTGGAGGCCATGAAGAACATCAAATCCAAGGATGAAGTCTTTTCCAGGGAGTTCTGAACCATATACTTTTGTTTTGATCATGTATCATGGAAAGAGATTGATGTAGATCATCTTACTGATGAGGGAGATGTGGAATGTTTGACCATTAGCTGCTTTGAATGAGACTGAGCATGTATTCCAATGTGAATTGGGAAGGATGTCCGGTTTGATGATAGAGGAAGCAGCTCCGATGTAAAAATATGCAATGACAGGTATGGGCTTGTCGTATTTGGTGGGGAGGATGTAAATCTTGGCATTTGGTGATGGTTGAGACAGGTAGGCCAATTCTCCATCATCTGACTGTTCCACTCTACAAGCATCAAATGTGTATAGGTCGAGTAACATCAATTGGACATCAGGGTCTTCTTCGTCATCAGTATCAGATCCAAAATATTCATCTTCTTGCTCTATCCCCATTGCAAGGACTGTATCATCTGTTGGTTCGTATTCAAGGGAGAAGATAGATTCGATGTCTGAGTCATCTATGTCTTCAATTTGCGTAAAGTATCCCATAAGATTATCTCTCTTTTTCTTGTTTATGCACTGTTTTGCATAGTGTCCTTTTTTTTTTCTTGCAGATGTTACATATGTCCGATTTCTTGAATCCTTTTTGTGTTTTTTTTTGTGAGAAACTTCCACTTCTTCTTTGCTGAAAACTGTGGATATTTCTTCTGCCGCTTCTATAATATCCACAGTTTTCAGCTTCTTGGATAGAACACAATTTTAGAGAGGAAGAGATAAGGTTCTTGTTGCCAAAAAAAAAAAAAAAAGATAAGGTTCTTAAATAAAGAGAAGGTGAGTAATTTTTTTGTAATGTCTTGTTGTTCATAATATGTTTATGAGTGTCTTGTTATTCATAATATCTTTGTTTGACATTCATGCAGATACATCAAGACGCCACATCTAAACCTCTTACTCCAACAAATCAGAATCCTAATGAGGAAACACAACCTGAAAATTCAACTGCTGAGGTAAAACGAACAAATATTCATAAAGGTTTCTTAAATTCATAGAAAGAGATCTGAATCATATTTTCCTAACAAGTAAATCCACATTTGATATGCAGTTCTATACTCCAGCTGAAGCAAATGATCAAACACAAACAGAGGAGATAACAAAGAAGCTCAATCAATCAAATGAGGTAAATAAAAGATGTTCTTCTTTATCATTTCACAAGTTTTAAACACATGTACATTCCGAGTTATAAAATTATTGTGCAGTATTTGAAGATGAATATAGATGAGGTAAATGAGAAGACAGAGGAGAATGTTTATGCGAATATAGATCAGGTATGCTTTTCTGTATTTTATAATTTGTTTCAGGAATGTTTAGGATCCCCTTCATGATTTTATATTAAAAAGTTTGTATTAAACTTATCTTGTATATATGGTGACAACATGTGGTCTCCATCATGTTGTTTTCTTTATCTTTTTTTTCACATGAACCTAGAGAGCATATACAAAGAGATATTAAACACAACAGATAGTGGGGATCTTTACCAATGCTTGAACTTCTTCTTCAACGTTAGGTGAATTGTTGACACCAGGTGGACGGGCATGAGAAGCTTCAGACTCTCCATAAGCTTCAGAAAATGCATAGAACCGGAATCAACCTTTCTTCTTTTACTCTTTCCAGTATTTTTAGTAGACTATGATGCAAACCACTTTTGATCATGTCTTAACTCTCTCCATGCATGCTCAAATAAGAACTTCTTCTTGTTGTCACTCTCGCGAATCTAATGCGCTAGCTTTATCAAATCATCATCATTCCTACCACTTGTCATCTGAGTTGTCGCAGCTTGATAGGATCCCACAAACTTGCATACAATCTCGTTAATCTTTTCCAATTGGAAATGACTTGGCATCCTCTGTTTCACATTAGAAACATAGGGGGTCCAGGAATTCCTCTTTTTTGGTATGCGTGTAAGAGGACTTTTTCAACTTGAGTATTGAAGACATGGATTTCAAATTCACCAAGTGGTGAATATGTCTCAAATAATACTAAATATTTTCATAAGATGCAGTTAGAGAATTCGAGGAAAAATCCCTCATTCATAGTCAGTCCTATTATGGAGGCAGCAATGAAGTTATATTTGATGGATGCAAGGACTTTTGAACTTTCCCTCCTCAACACTGTTGATCCATCTCAAAGAAGCCACGTGGACTTCATGTACATGATATCATCCTTTAACAGACTCATCTACTGCATTAATTTGATTTGTGTCGAAGATGTAGAAAGCAAGTTTTGTGATATGCAAATATGGATATGCAACCCTTGTACGAGGGAGACTCTCCTTCTTCCCCAAGGGAGACCTTCATTTAAGTTTGAGCCAAGTGTCGGAGTGGCTTATGGCTCTGACATCGGTGAGTACATAATTTTTGGTATATTCTTTGGTGGAAAGAAAATTCATGAAGAAAGTGTAGATGTTAAGAGATATTATTTTTGAGAAGTTCAGCCTATGAATTTGAGGTGTGTTCATCCAGAATCGGTTTTTTGTTGACTGGTTAAGAGGTCCATGAACCATCAAATTGAGTAAAATGATTCCTAAAGAGAGAATGAATTTCTAAGTGATTCAGTAGGGGAATCAAAGAGGTATGGTTTGTGTTAGGTATATGTTATATTTCCAAAGAAAGAATAAGGCAAAACGACCTAAATCTCCACAAGAACTATCGCATCATATCAAATAAAACCCAAACTTTAACCACGTTCCAAATGTCCCCAAAAACATACTTTTCAACCTAAAACTCTCTAAACCAAAAATTTATTCCTCTATCTCTCCAAAATTATTAGTTTGATCTAAATATCCACATCTATCGTTTTAGATTTTATCAAACAACCATTAACCATTTAAATACAATGTTTAACCGGATTTAAACTAAACGGCAAACTGGATTTAAAACCAAACGAAATCTATCTCTCCTCTCCCAAACAATGTATATCTTCTTCTTTTTCATCTTCTTCCTTCCACTTCTCATATCTCTCGTGACCTCTCTCTTCACTTTCTCAATTTCAGTCACAAGAGGAGAAATTTAATATGTATCCTGTAGAGACAAGGAGACTTTGCGTTTTTGTATTTTGTTTGCTTGTTCAAATCATTGTTTGCCATAACAAATTTATTCATGATTTTAGAGATCGATTTAAGAAGATGATGATATTAACATTCTTAAAAAAATAAGAATTTGGGGATTTTTGATTGGGTTGTGAAGTTTTTAGAGAAAAATTAGAATTAAAGAAGGAGAAGACAATGGGTGAGGCTCATGTTCTAGTTTGGATTTTTTAATTCGGTCATATTGAGTAGAGTGGTTTTTATACGGTTTAATTTTAAATCAATTAAACCCAGATTTATGGGTAAATAGATGAAAACTAACGCTTTGGGAAAGTATTAGTTGAGAATTTTCTTTTTGAATACACCTGAAACGTGGTGAAAGTTTGAGCTCTATCTAATACGATATAAGAGTTATGATGGAGAAATAGGTCATCTTCCCAAGACCCCATCCATAAGAAGTACTCAACTTCTTGGGTTAATTTTTCACATTGATATTTGTGTTCCATTCGATGCTCCGTCTTGGAGCGGTGAAAACTATTTTCTCGCTTTTATTGATGATTACTCACGTTATAATTATACTTATATGCTGCATGAAAAATCTCAATATGTGAATATCCTAGAGATAATCGTTAATGAAGTGAAAAGGCAATTCAATAGAAAAATATAAGTATTGAGGTATATAGAAGATGAGATACATTTGATAATTTAGGAGTTTTAAAATATTCTCTTTGGGTACACACTATTGACTATATTGGGAATGAATAATTCTTTTCATATTATCAACTATCTTATAAAGCACATTTCACATATCCAATAAGATTAAACCACATCATATTTTATTTAATAAATTTTCTTGAGTAATTGTTCCTCCACTCCTCCATGATCTATGTAAACTGCAATTTTACAATAAAAACAACTTTTCAAAAACCAAAAAAAACATTGTGACCATCTTTTCTATTATCAATAATCGAGACCATCTTTGTTTTTCTTCTTTTTTCAAAATAAAAGCTTCACCCTAATTATTTTCAAAATTATGTATTTTCTCAAATCAACAAGTGATGATCACTGAGCCCTTTAAATTTGTCACCTAAGATGATATCATAGATTCATGTTGTCCTCATGTCATATAGAAAAGACGACCACTAAGAAAGAAATCTAAAGCAACTAAGTAACAAACTTGTGTAAACTTAGTCAATTAGAAAATGTAAATAATATATTAACTGAATTTATGTTTTTTTTTTTCTTGGAAGAAAGTCAACTAAACATATGTTTTTTTGGAACGACATACTATTTCTCCCCCGTAACTATTATATCTGAAACGAACCCATCCCAGTTTTCTCATTTAATTCATCAATATAAACCCCATAATAAATATCGAACCATCAAATTAAACCAACATGCAATCAACACCAAAAACCAAGCCAATCAATCCAAAACCAATTAATTAACCAAATAAACCATTAATCATCCATACAGAATCCAATAACCTATTAAATCAACAATCCTAAACATGCTCCTAATTCCAAGGTTCCAAAACAATAAATTTAAATAACCAAACATCCAAACCGCGATCCTAGATTATCGCCTTGTTCCTCGCCTTGATTCCACGATAACACTTAATCTTTGCATGCATCAGATAAACAATGAGATGCGTGAGTATTATCACAAATACTCTGTGAAGCGGTCCTCCCATCTACCAGGTTATACACACAGGCATAATAGAACCATCCATCATGCATAAGATCAAACAACAAACAAATCAGGCATGAAAAGACACGAACTATTCGTTGTCTAGATACCTGTCCAGATTTTTGGTGTCGAGCGACACCGACTGCTGGTGTCGATTGATATTGGCTTCCTAGAAACCTTGAATTCGCATCTCCTCACACCAAAGATCGATTCCAACACCTTTAGGCTCCAAACTTGAACCCTAAACCATCAATAGACACAAAACAACATCTACAGCAAACAATCAAGCCAAAAAATAACAATTCCAGCCACACAAAATCAATCAAACACACATCAGAAAGGTTCTACATGCCCAGATCAACCATGGTCACGCACTCAACTTGATGTGGATTGAAAGAAGGGACCAAATAGAGAGAATAAGCACTCCAGCAACCTCTCTTCACACCATAGTCACGAACTCAACCTTCCCCCTCGCTAGTACCCCCTTAAACACCTCCAGAAACCTCCTTAAGCCTCTCCTTTGATCTCCCATAGTCTCACAAGCCAAGTTTTCTCTCTTTTCATTCTAAGAACCAAAAAAAAGCCCTAAGAGAATAAACAAGTGGCTGCTCAAGTTTTTCAACAAAGACTTAAAGGTTTCCATCAATAACCGATCAATTAAACCGGCAATTAAGCCTAACCGCCAAAACCGGTAAATTGATGGTGTCGATCGACCTAACATAACTCTGATATCTTCCTATGTATCCCTGAATTGTAAGTTTTAGCCCTAAGAGAATAAACCGAAATGGGAAACAGATGTTACAATATCGTACTAAAGCCACACGTAACTTTGAACTCTTCCTATGTATCCCTGAATCGTAAGTTTTAGTTCAGTTTTTCCCCGTACCAATAGTTCTCACATATTTATTTAATTTTCTGAGTTTATACGGTTTACAAACCAAACCCGATATAAACCATTATAAACCCACTTACGATGCTTTTTCCCCAAATTCCCAATATTGGAGAACATCAAATCATCGTTCATAGAGGACTTATATTATTATTAATAGAAGATGATGTTCAACCCAGAAAAAAAAAATCAAAATCATCAAATCCACTAGAAGATTTCGAACAAAAATTTTAAAATTTTAGTTTTAGGCTTGTGAATTGTGTGATTTTTAGTTCTTCCTTTGTGATTGATGATTTAATTCCTTTTTTGTAGATTTAGGGATTTTTTAATTTTAACGTTTGACGGGTTTACTTTTGAAATTGTGATTAAACAAGGTTTAATTTGGTTAATAGGATTCGTTAGTTGGTTAAAATATATATTAAACCAACAATAAACCGTATAAACCCAAATTAATGGGAAATAGATGAAAACTTTGGACTGGGGAAGAAAAATTGACTATAAATTACGATACATAGAGAAATAGGATGATATCAAAGTTATCTGTGGTTCTAATATGATGCAATAGTTTTGGGGAAGAAATAGGCCGTCGATCATACCGACGAACAATACAAGAATGAAAATTAATAAGAACTGGTGAGATTGGTAATGTAATTAATTTTGTGTTATTTAAAAGCCTATTAGTAAATTCCGATCATGATAACATAAATTTGTCTCATTGTCATTTTGCATTACAGTATTTCATTTGGTATGTGTGTAGCGATTAACTTTCTTTTTTTAATTTGCTATACTATGGCCATGAATTGTGACTTTGGAAAGCGGTATTGAAAACCTAAAAACGCAAAAAAGCCTCTTGTTACCAATCAAGAAAAATATTAATAATTTCTAATTTTTTTTAAATGGAAAAAAGATGAAGTTCAAGGATTTTGATGTTGGGTAATGAACTAAACTGCAAGTTCACATGATAATAACGCATTATCCAGCGGTTTTCTTAAAAAACGCAATATCCAGTGTGTTTTTTTTAATATGCTTACATTTGCATATATAGAATCGGTTTTTTCAAACAAAAAATACACAAAAACAAAAACAATTCTTAAACTATTATCTCAGGTATTAGTAAATTTAATTACAAATATATGTTTATATCTAATATATTAGTATCATATTCTTGTAAAATTTCATCCCATCCATAAAAATTATGCTCTCTCTCTTCTCTCCCCTTTAATCTTATGTACTTTTATTTTTCATAATTTTCTTATATAAGAGAATTTAAAGATATTTATCTTAAATATAATAAAATATTTATTTATTAATACAAAAACTAAAATATATAATTATACTAATTATTAATAAAATACTATGAAATCCTCACTGCAAATAGTTTATCACCAATCAAACTTTATTTTATAACGTTTATTTTGTATTAACCGCAGTTGTCTCTCAAATACATTTGTCCCGCAAGTATCACATTTATACCGTACTGCATAGTCAAATCGCTTGTCCCGCACAACAAAATACGTTGTTATTATTCGGCCCCTATATTCCTTTGTAAATTATCCTCTACAAGATTAGAAGACGATTCTTATGTATAAGTTTTTTTTGTACGATCTAGTTTTAGTTAACTATATAAATACAATGAACCACCTTATTGTGATCTTCAAAAATATAGTTAACAGAATAATTGATCAATCAAACTTATATTTCATTTTTTTGTTTATTTCTTTAGCATCTCTTTAGTTATGATCAACTAAATAAATTTTCTTTTTTAATGTCTATATATGTAGTATCACAAAGCCACTTTAACAAGTTATCTTTATATCATAAAGCACAAGTCATCTGTCCAATAACATTAAGCCACATCAGATTTTATTGTTTCTAATTAAATACAAAATCAAATAAAACTTTTAGAAACATTCGTGTGGAAAGAAATAAAGAAAAATTAAATAATTTTATAGAATTTATATGTGTCATCTACATGTTATTTTATAGAATTTTTGTATGTTCTATATTTTATCTTGACATTCTTTTATCGACTGAATTTATTTTTACTAAAGAAAAAAACCACGATCTAACGTTCTTCATTGTCCACGATACTCAGATAAATTTTCCAATTTCATCAACCGATCTTTTTCAAATCACAAATATCCACTCAGTTTCACTAGTGAATCTTCAAGAATTGAAGCTACTTTTACGATCCTTTTTGCCCGACAGCTTTAAGTCACATCTCAATGGGAACCATCCTTTTTTCTCGACTGCCTAGCCCGTATACTGAAGAATCTCGTTTCATCCCCACCGTTTTTAAGCTTCTGATATAAGACTCGACTAAGAGGCTTATACTTGCGGACAAAGGTGGATTGATGGAAAACTTTGGCTGGGTTTAACCCTCTCTCCAAGGCTTTCCATGACTGGCTTGGCTTGAGGCTCTCTCTAACTCTCTCTCCAAGGCTTCTCTTTAACGCTCTCTCCATGGCTTCTCTCTCCAAAACTTTGGCTGGCTTTAACAGCTTGCTTGACGCTCTCTCTTGTTTGTTTAAACAGGGGGATTGTTAAGTGGATCGATAGCACCACTAAGATGATGGAAGGATATCTGATACTACAATACTATATTCTTAAACTAATCACAAGTCTAAGAACAAAGCACAAGGGTTCAAAGCAGCGACAACTCTAAGAAGAATTTCAAGTTTTTCTTGATATGAAAAATCGTGAATGTTACAAACGTGCAGGGAACCTTATAAAGGGGTTCTTTAGCAAGCCCGAGGACCAAAAATAAACCAAAACGACACAACAATTGGAAATTGAAGCAGACAATTGGAGCGGACTCAAAAATTGAAAAAAGGGAATTATTTAAACAACAAAAATGGAAATAAGCATAAAATGTCTTAACTACGAGCACAACTGGTGGGGTTTGTTCCCTATTCCTTGTAGGTATTTGAACCACTAGGAGAACTCTCCATTACTTGCACAACTCATAAATAATGTGCATACCTCGTTTCGGTTTGAAATGACCTCATTTGTGGCTGAAATGGCCTTGACTGGTTCTAGCTGGTCGAGTTTGAAGTACTTGATGATCTCTTCTTCTTGGAATCTCTTTGAGTCATATTGATGAAGATCTTTAAGTGTTTCCACGTTCCTATCTTCAAGCCTGTCTTTAAGTTCCTCTTGACGCTTCTCGGGTCTAGTACAAGATTCACATGTTACTTGTATCTCTAAGGTGTTCTTGGGTGAATTCTTGTTGTTTGTATCTCCTTCTCCTGCCAAAGAAATAGACTTAGATTGGGTTTTGGTTGGAGAAGAATCCTTGATGCTTAAACTACGGAACTCCTCCATTAGGCTTCCATCAGGTCTATTGGCTCGATCGAGCATGGAATCGAGAATGGGGTCAAGCACACTTTCTTCACCGAGCTCCATTTGCCATCCATTAAGCACTCATATTATGAACTTATTTTCATGCTTGGGGGTGCTTAAAAGGTTCTCTACAGCTGTGTTTATCCCTTCTCTAATTCTGCTTGTTTTAGAATGAGTCATTGGGCCATCTATGACTATGGGCATGGTTATGGGCATGGTTGAATTCTTTTCGTTCAATTTATGGGATGCGTCGATGAATTTATCATTCCCTCCATCTTCAAAAGTTTTTTTCCTTAAAACTTGTTTGCATGTATCAAAAGGAGATAAGTATGTAACATGGTAAAACTCAACTGGAAGTTCTAGTCGGTACGCGTTATTCTTGATCTTCTCTAGGTGTAAGCTTTGAACTCCGCTGGTTTGGGAGCCTCTCCATCTTCATGTGTAGCCGCCATACCCAGCCATACCCACCCTTGGTGTTGATCAACACTGCTCCAAAAGAGAGTACGAATGTTACACATAAGCCATGTATAACATAAATATTCTTAAAATTTAATTCTAGGTTAACCAAAAAATTTTAACAGTACAATTTCTTGCTATCTATATATATATATATATATATTTGATTTTCATCTTTTGTATCTTCTACTAACATTGTTTATCATCTTTTGTATCTTCTACTAACATGGTGACACCAAAAAAGCGGATTTGGAACTATGTTTTTGTAAAACTTATTTTATTCACCAATCAAGATTTTGATTTTTCGTTTGTGTTTTTAGAGCTAGATTTACACTCATGGCCCGCTTTTTTGCTCCTTTTACTATAATCTAGCGGTTTGTCTCCAATTAAGCAGCGGTTTTGCTATAATCCTGGGGTTTGTGTCCAAGTACGCGTTTTTAAATAAGGTTTATAAAAACACAACACATATTTCAATAAATGACTCTATGCTAAACATATTATTTTTATTTAAGTTGATAAATTCTTTTATAAATAAAATAGTTTTATAAATGATATATTTTTTAAGTGTGCTGTTTTTAGAAAAATTAATTTACTTCATTTTATATCTAGGTTAAAAATAATCAGTTTTAGTATGAAGAAATCTATGTCTAAAAAAATCAATCAAATTTATGGTTTAATTATACCACATAAAATCTATTTATTTTTTTAACTAAATTTTAATTTTTTTTAAAATAAATAGTCGTTTTAATTATAACATAAAAATTTGATTTCTTTCTTCGCTATTTTACTAATTAAAATTTACTTAAAAAACATAAATTTACCTGAACATAAATTTTGATTTTTAAGTTTATAAAAATATAAGAAAATTTATTTCACTAACAATAAATATGAAATTTAAATATATAATTATTTAACTATATAATATATTTGCTTTTTAATTATAATCTCATATTATTGATATGTATGCACCGCTTATTACTTTTTTACCAATCAAACATTATTTTGTACCGCTTATTTTATAATAACTGCACTTGTCCCGCAAATATATTTGTACCACACAGACTGCAGTTAAACCGTACCGCACTATCAAACTATTTCTCCTGCACAACAAAATCTGTTGTCACCATTCGGTCCCAAAATATCCATTGACCATAACTTCCATTTATTGTATACATCTAAATGAATTCATGCCATACATAAATTTTTAAAATCTTAAGAATAAAAACTTAATTTCAGAATCATGTCGACATATTTTACAAATATAAGATTCATTTTACCTTCTTTACCATGTGTTTGAGATTGAGTTACTGAGTCGCCCTTTTTAAGAAACTCATACTTTAACTAAGTCTATGAATATGATTATGAAAAACATTACACATGAACAGTTCTGACTCGTTTGTAGACCAGCTCCACTCATGATTTGACGATTCGGTTTTCTCGGTCATTGATATCGGCGTCCGAAAACAATTCGGATTGTTCCTCTAATGGCCTTAAGGGACGGCGAGGTCCACCGGCGAGTAAATCTGACACACCATCGTCTTCTCATTTTTAATTGTGTTGCATGTCAGTGTAATTTATCATGATGCTATGAAATTTTATGATTTCTCACCAGAATATGTATGTTTTGTAGGGTATGAGTCATTGGGTTTACCGAGTGGATTGGGATCTAGGGTTTAGTCTTCATCTCTTAAATATAGTGAATGAGTCATAGGGTTGATCAATGAGGTCGTGATCGCCTCGTCCTTTATTGGATTCAAATGTAAACGATTTGGAAGAGTTTCAGAGTTATGTCTACAAGCAAAGATTATCAATTTCATATTTGAGTTTTTTCAGTTAAGTAATGTTTCTGTGGCTGTTTGGTTTTCTAGAGATGGAGGTTTTGTGTTCAACAGATGTCAGAGCGGGAACTGAGGACTAAACACAAACTGGCTCGTACTGCTAAAAGGTGATGACATTGTTCTATGTGTGTAATTGTGGTATAGTGAAAAAGTTTTAGGAACTTCATTAATAGCTTAATTGAATTGTGTTATGGAGTTTAAAATTAAGGCAGCGGTGATAAGAACTTTGTGGTTTTGGTGATTGAGTTCTTAATTTAGTGAAGGATTCTGCTTCATCAACAATTTATTATTCTCTATAGCGACATGGTAAGTGTGATAGAAACCTACATTGTTTTTGTAGTTGAACTGTCGTAGTTTCATAAGAACAATCAAAGTTACTTTGCATGAAGGATCAATCATAGTTTATGATTTCTCAGTTCAGTCCTCTATTTATGTAAACTACATAATGTAATTACTCTCTAAAAAATACCCTAGCAATGTTTGTATGTGTATATAATCTCATTCCTCTAGTCAATAAAGATTATCCATTCATAATATTTACATGGATTTAAGAGCCAACGATCCCTAATGATTTTTTCTTTGCAAAATTTCTTGGGCCACCATGTCTGCTCCTCCTTCCTCTTCGAAAACAAACACTATCACCCTTCACATAAACAACATGATCTCATGTGGAAACTCCAAGTCCAGGCGCCTGCGTTAACAATCACGACTGCCAACTTTGTTACACCAAATCTAGAATTTGAGCTCTGGAGACGTCAAGATCGACTACTGTATAGTGCCCATCTTGGCTCTATATCTATCTCTGTTCAACCAAACCTCTCTCGCACAACCAGGTCGGCGAAGATCTGGACTACTCTAGCCTCAACCTATGCAAATCCATGTCGGAGCCACATTAAACAATTGAAGGATCAGTTGAAAGTTTAGAAGAAGGGAGATCACACCATTTATGAGTATGTTCAAGGCCTAACGATCCGTTTTGATACTATGTCGAATCTTGGAGCTGCGATGCCACACGAAGAACAACTTGAGCACATCCTTAAAGGCTTTCCTGAGGAGTATAGGCCAATGATAGATCAAGTTGAAAGCCGAAATACACCACCAACAATTACGTATGTTTATGAATGTCTCCTCACCTATGAAGCCAAACTCTTGCCAATGCAGCTGTTGTTCCCTCCCTGCTTCTAGCTACGGCTAATGTAGCCACACACCATAACTCCAACAACAACCATCAAGGAACTTCTAGCCACAACAACAAAAAACAACGGTAAAACAACAACAATTCTTCTAATCAATCTTGGCCATACTCTAACAACAACAACAACTAGAACAACCGCGAGTCTCGTCCGTATCAAGGCTGTTTTCAAGTTTGTGGAGTTCAAGGTCATTCAGCAAAGAGGTGCCCTCAACTACAAAATTATCTCTCTCTCTCTCTCTCTCTCTCTCTCTCTCTCTCTCTCTCACTCTCTCTCTCTGGTTCTCAGCAGAAGAGTCCTTTAACGCCATGGCAACCATGGGCAAATCTCACCATTGGGGGGAATGTCGATTCATGGATCATGGAAAATTGTGCGATGCATCATCTCACCTAAGATTTGCAGAATCTCTCTCTGCATCAACCTTACACCAGCGGCAAAGGTGTTCTTATTGGTGATGGTTCAACAACTCATACGGGTTCAACAACTGTTTCCTCTCTATCTAAACCTTTACAATTGTGTGATGTGTTGTGTGTTCCGAATATACAAAAAAAAATTAATGTATGTATATCGGCTATGTAATGCTAATCAAGTCTCTGTAGAATTTTTCCCGGCTGCATTTCAGGTGAAGGATCTACACACCGCAGACCTGTTGCTCCAAGGCAGGACTAAAAACGATTTGTATGAGTGGCCGGTATAAGATTCTCAAATTGCTTCTCTTTATACGTCACTGGGTCCACAAGCTTTTATATCTTCATGTCAGTCTTAAACACCATTGTTTCAAAATTTTCATTACCTTTGTCGTCTTCAAAACCATTGTCTTACTCCGGTTGTTTTGCTTAATAAAACGCAAAAGTTGGCTTTTGCTTCATCCTTCATCTCCTCAACCAAACCGCTTCAATTTGTCTTTACGGATGTATGGACATCGCCTATTGTCTCTATTGATAACTACAAATATTACCTTATATTAGTAGATCACTTCATTCGATATACATGGTTGTATCCCCTCAAACACAAGTCAAATGTTCAAAGTGTCTTCAAGGTCTTTAAAGCGCTTGTGGAGAATCACTTTCGGGAAAAAATACAAACATTGTATTCGGATAATGGTGGTGAAATATTGGACGTACGCTTTCGCCACGGCGGTATATCTTATTAATCGGTTACGCACACCAGTTCTTAACAACACATCGCCATATCAAAAGTTGTGTAAGGTAGCACCTAATTATCAGAAGCTGCGTGTGTTCGGATGTGCTTGCTTTCCATGGTTGCACCTGTATACGTGTCATAAGCTTGCTGACCGCTCTAAACACTATGTATTCCTTGGTTATTCAGATATTCAGACTGCCTTCAATTTTGTGGATGTTAAAATGGCTCGTGTCTACGCATCTCGACATATTCAATTCATATAAATGATATTTCTATTTGTAGCATCGTCTCTAACTCCGGACTTGTCGGCGACCGCTACAACCGGTACTACTCCGCTTCTTTCTGACACACTCATACTATCATGTCCCCCGGTCCTTCGCCAATCTTCGTTTGCTTCTCCTCAATCGTAATCCATGGCTTCTTCCTCCACCAAAGAAACTTCATCGTCCATATCACACATGACTTCGTCTTCCTCATCGACCACGGCCTCCTAGATGTCGTTTCTCTCCAGCCTAATCAAATCCGGCATCACCACAGGTAAGTCCTTAAACCTTGAACTCTGAATCTTTGACATCTTCTCCATCTTCCTCTGAGCCCACTGCTCCTACTGAAAATGGGCCGCAACCCACTGCCCAGCAGTTACAACCTCCTCTAAATATGGACCTATCCCCAAATAGCACATATGAGGCCCAATCACAAAGATATATTCACCAAGAAAATAATAGCCCAGCCATAGACCAAACACATACCCACATCTCGTCGTCTCGCACGGCTGGGGAGTCATCCTCCGCTGTTCAGCTTCCTTCACCAGTTATGGTGAGTCCCGATCCGCCACCTCCGTTTAATGCTCACTCAAAGTCCACTTGTTCAAAGAGTGGAATTGTCAAACCCAATAAACGGTATGCTAACATAGTGTCCCTTATTCTAAACAACGCATCAAACGCGACAAAGAAAAAGTAGAAAATTCCTCTCTGTCAAAAGATATGTCATCCAGATATACAGAAAACGCCGGCCACTCAAACGGGGAAGACACCATCTTCACCAAGTCCGAACAGTCTATAAGGAATGAACATCTCTGAAATTATGCTCGATCATACACCGCATCGCCCACACCAAAGCTTCTACTTCAGAATGTAGATGTGAAAGGCTCCGTCTAGAATTCTTTGCTCCCATTGTTGTTGAGCCATCCTCAGCGTGCTGGCAAAACCATCCTAAGCCTGAAAATTTATCGGTTTTCCTTCCATGAAACATCAATAAAGCACCCGTACCCTGTAAAATACGAAAATAATCTATGTCCCCGGGATTGTATGCGAGGAATTTCCGATCAAGGGTGCCTATGTAACTCCACCTATTTGACTTGGGCCTCTTGCCAGGATTTTGCCTCGTCTTTCGCAATCCTAACAACGTCTAACGGACTCTCAGCCCCATTACTGAATACTTTTTCATTTCTCGCCTTCCATATACACCATAGTAACCAAGGATAGAAACGAGTTGAACCATCATCTAAGGGCAGACCAAATAAATAAGCCATATTAGGATATACCGATTATGTCGAAAAACTATTCGGACCCACTGGATTATTCGCCAAAGCCCACGCCCGTCGAGATGGTGGACATTCAAATATCGTGTGATTAACTGTCTCCGCTGGATCACCACACCTTAAACAATCAGAATCATAATGTAAACCTCGAGTCATATTGATGAAAGTGTTTCTACGTTCCTATCTTCAAGCTTGTCTTTAAGTTCCTCTTGACGCTTCTCTGGTCCAGTACATGATTCACATGTTACTTGTGTCTATAAGGTGTTCTTGGGTGATTTCTTGTTGTTTATATCTCCTTCTCCTGCCAAAGAAATAGACTTAACTTGCGTTTTGGTTGGAGAAGAATCCTTGATGCTTAAACTACCGAACTCCTCCATTAGGCTTCCATCGGGTCTATTGGCTGATCAAGCATGGGATCGAGAATGGGGTCGAGCACACTTTCTTGACCGAGCTCTATTTGGCATCCATCAAGCACTCATATTATGAACTTATCTCCATGCTTGGTGATGCTTAAAAGGGTCTATACAGATGTGTTGATCCCTTCTCTAATTCTACTTGTTTTAGAATGAGTCATTGGGCTATCTTTGACTATAGGCATGGTTATGGGCATGATTTCTCAGTTCAGTCCTCTATTTATGTAAACTACATAATGTAATTACTCTCTACAAAATACCCTAGCAATGTTTGTATGTCTATATAATCTCATTCCTCTAGTCAATAAAGATTATCCATTCATAATATTTACATGGATTTAAGAGCCAACGATCCCTAATGATTTTTTCTTTGCAAAATTTTTTGAGCCACCATGTCTGCTCCTCCTTCCTCTTCGAAAACAAACACTATCACCCTTCACATAAACAACATGACTAATGTCACCAAGCTTACTACTATTAATGATCGCATGTGGAAACTCCAAGTCCAGGCGCCTGCGTTAACAATCGCGACTGCCAACTTTGTTACACCAAATCTAGAATTTGAGCTCTGGAGACGTCAAGATCGACTACTGTATAGTGCCCATCTTGGCTTTATATCTATCTTTGTTCAACCAAACCTCTCTTGCACAACCAGGTCGGCGAAGATCTGGACTACTCTAGCCTCAACCTATGCAAATCCATGTCGGAGCCACATTAAACAATTGAAGGATCAGTTGAAAGTTTAGAAGAAGGGAGATCACACCATTTATGAGTATGTTCAAGGCCTAACGATCCGTTTTGATACTATGTCGAATCTTGGAGCTGCGATGCCACACGAAGAACAACTTGAGCACATCCTTAAAGGCTTTCCTGAGGAGTATAGGCCAATGATAGATCAAGTTGAAAGCCGAAATACACCACCAACAATTACGTATGTTCATGAATGTCTCCTCACCTATGAAGCCAAACTCTTGCCAATGCAGCTGTTGTTCCCTCCCTGCTTCTAGCTACGGCTAATGTAGCCACACACCATAACTCCAACAACAACCATCAAGGAACTTCTAGCCACAACAACAAAAAACAACGGTAAAACAACAACAATTCTTCTAATCAATCTTGGCCATACTCTAACAACAACAACAACTAGAACAACCGCGAGTCTCGTCCGTATCAAGGCCGTTTTCAACTTTGTGGAGTTCAAGGTCATTCAGCAAAGAGGTGCCCTCAACTACAAAATTATCTCTCTCTCTCTCTCTCTCTCTCTCTCTCTCTCTCTCTCTCTCTCTCTCTCTCTCTCTCTCTCTCTCTCTCTCTCTCTCTCTCTCTCTCTCTCTCTCTCTCTCTCTCTCTCTCTCTCTCTCTCTCTCTCTCTCTCTCTCTCTCTCTCTCTCTCTCTCTCTCTCTCTCTCTCTCTCTCTGGTTCTCAGCAGAAGAGTCCTTTAACGCCATGGCAACCATGGGCGAATCTCACCATTGGGGGGAATGTCGATTCATGGATCATGGAAAATTGTGCGATGCATCATCTCACCTAAGATTTGCAGAATATCTCTCTGCATCAACCTTACACCAGCGGCAAAGGTGTTCTTATTGGTGATGGTTCAACAACTCATACGGGTTCAACAACTGTTTCCTCTCTATCTAAACCTTTACAATTGTGTGATGTGTTGTGTGTTCCGAATATACAAAAAAAATAATGTATGTATATCGGCTATGTAATGCTAATCAAGTCTCTGTAGAATTTTTCCCGGCTGCATTTCAGGTGAAGGATCTACACACCGCAGACATGTTGCTCCAAGGCAGGACTAAAAACGATTTGTATGAGTGGTAGGTATAAGATCTCAAATTGCTACTCTTTATACGTCACTGGGTCCACAAGCTTTTATATCTTCATGTCAGTCTTAAACACCGTTGTTTCAAAATTTTCATTACCTTTGTCGTCTTCAAAACCATTTTCTTGCTCCGGTTGTTTTGCTTAATAAAACGCAAAAGTTGGCTTTTGTTTCATCCTTCATCTCCTCAACCAAACCGCTTCAATTTGTCTTTACGGATGTATGGACATCGCCTATTGTCTCTATTGATAACTACAAATATTACTTTATATTAGTAGATCACTTCATTCGATATACATGGTTGTATCCCCTCAAACACAAGTCAAATGTTCAAAGTGTCTTCAAGGTCTTTAAAGCGCTTGTGGAGAATCACTTTCGGGAAAAAATACAAACATTGTATTCGGATAATGGTGGTGAATATATTTCTCTCCGAGGCTATCTTGCAGCTCATGGGATTGCTCATTACACATCACCACTGATACACCTGACCATAATGGGATATTTGAAAGCAATCATCTTCATGTAGTGGAGATGGGGCTCACGCTTCTATCCCAGGCATCAATGCCAAAGAAATATTGGACGTACGCTCTCTCCACGGCGATATATGTTATTAATCGGTTACGCACACCAGTTCTTAAAAACACATCGCCATATCAAAAGTTGTGTAAGGTAGCACCTAATTATCAGAAGATGCGTGTGTTCGGATGTGCTTGCTTTTCATGGTTGCACCCGTATACGTGTCATAAGCTTGCTCACCGCTCTAAACACTGTGTATTCCTTGGTTATTCAGATACTCAGACTGCCTTCAATTGTGTGGATGTTAAAATGGCTCGTGTCTACGCATCTCGACATATTCAATTCATATAAATGATATTTCTATTTGTAGCATCGTCTCTAACTCCGGACTTGTCGGCGACCGCTACAACCGGTACTACTCCGCTTCTTTCTGACACACTCATACTATCATGTCCCCCGGTCCTTCGCCAATATTCGTTTGCTTCTCCTCAATCGTAATCCATGGCTTCTTCCTCCACCAAAGAAACTTCATCGTCCATATCACACATGACTTCGTCTTCCTCATCGACCATGGATGTCGTTTCTCTCCAGCCTAATCAAATCTGGCGTCACCTCAGGTTAGTCCTTGAACCTTGAACTCTCAATCTTTGGCATCTTCTCCATCTTCCTCTGAGCCCACTGATCCTACTGAAAATGGGCTGCAGCCCATGGCCCAACAGTTACAACCTCCTTTAAATATGGACATATCCCCAAATAGCGCATCTGAGGCCTAAACACAAAGATATATTCACCAAGAAAATAATAGCCCAAGCATAGACCAAACTCATACCCACATCTCGTCGTCTCGCACGACCGGGGAATCATCCTCCGTTGTTTTGCTTCCTTCACCAGTTACGGTGAGTCCCGATCCGCCACCCCCGTTTAATGCTCATTCAAAGTCCATTCGTTCAAAGAGTGGAATTGTCAAACCCAATAAACGTTATGCTAACATGGTGTCCCTTATTCTAAACAACGCATCAAACGCGACAAAGAAAAAGTAGAAAATTCCTCTCTGTCAAAAGATATGTCATCCAGATATACAGAAAACGCCGGCCACTCAAACGGGGAAGACACCATCTTCACCAAGTCCGAACTGTCTATAAGGAATGAACATCTCTGAAATTATGCCTGATCATACACCGCATCGCCCACACCAAAGCTTCTACTTCAGAATGTAGATGTGAAAGGCTCCGTCTAGAATTCTTTGCTCCCATTGTTGTTGAGCCATCCTCATCGTGCTAGCAAAACCATCCTAAGCCTCAAAATTTATCGGTTTTCCTTCTATGAAACATCAATAAAGCACCCGTACCCTGTAAAATACGAAAATAATCTATGTCCCCGGGATTGTATGCGAGGAATTTCCGATGAAGGGTGCCTATGTAACTCCACCTCTTCGACTTGGGCCTCTTGCCAGGATTTTGCCTCTTCTTTCGCAATCCTAACCACGTCTAACGGACTCTCAGCCCCATTACTGAATACTTTTTCATTTCTCGCCTTCCATATACACCATAGTAACCAAGGATAGAAACGAGTTGAACCATCATCTAAGGGCAGACCAAATAAATAAGCCATATTAGCATATACCGATTATGTCGAAAACCTATTCGGACCCACTGGAATATTCGCCAAAGCCCACGCCCGTCGAGATGGTGGACATTCAAATATCGTGTGATTAACTGTCTCCGCTGGATCACCACACCTTAAATAATCAGAATCATAACGTAAACCTCGAGCCCTTAAATTTCCTGAGACCGAAATACAACCTATCAGAATCTGCCATAGAAAATGTTGGATTTTAGGTGGGCACCGTAATTTCCATACACTTCGGAATAGTGGATTTATATTAGGCCCTTCTACCGTAAGAATAGAAACATTTGAGTCCGACATCCGAGCCACATGATATCCAGATCTAACCGTGTATCTCCCATATTTTGTAAAATGCCATCCTGGAACATCCGGCGCGGGTCGATTACCAATAGGTAAAGCACTATCATTGAAACATCCGCAAGAGCAAAATGCAAAGCAAGCGTATCCAAACACCATGAATTGGTTTGACGATCAATCAAATGTCGAATCTGAAGAGAGGGATCCATAAGCGTCCCACTACTTAAGGCTGGTCTCGGGAATTGAGCAGGGAACTAGGGATCTGTCTAGATGCACACAGACTCACCTGATTCTACCTATAAAAGAAATCCTCTATTAACCAGAGATCTAGCGGAAGTAATACTCCTCCACCCATATGAGGGAGAGTATAATTTAAGTCGTTCCATCGTATTTGTATTCCGATAGTACCGACTCTTAAAAACCCTTGCGAAAAGAGAATCCGGAGCATCCATTAGTCGCCATAATTGTTTAGCTAACAAAGCCGTATTAAAATCATAAACATCCATAAAACCGAGTCCTCCCGACTGTTTGCTAGAACACAATTTCTCCCATGCTCACCAATGCATACCTCCTGATATCCCGTTCGTACTCCACCAGAAATTCGCCACTGCACTGGTGAGTTTTGATGTTATTGTCTTTGGTAACCGAAAACACGACATCACATACGTAGGCAAAGTCGATGCCACCGACTTAATCATTACTTCTTTCCCTTCCTTGGAAAGAAACTTAGCTGTCCAACCATTAATATGATTATTTAGTCTGTCCCGTACAAAAGAGAAAAATTTTGTTTTTGCTCCTCCCAAACTTTCCGGTAAACCTAAATAAGACCCCATTCCACCCAGATTTGATATCCCAAGGATATTCTGTAATTCCACCCTAATAGCTTCATCAACTTTATGACCAAGCTGGAGGGACGATTTTGCAAAGTTTGTTTGCTGGCCAGAAACCACCTCATACTTTTTTAAAATTCACAAAATAACCGTGCATTGTTCCTTATTCGCCTGACAGAACAATAGACTATCATCCGCAAACAATAAATGTGAAATAGCCGGACCCTTATTCGCCACCTTTATTCCAGTGAGTAACTTATCTTGTTCCGCCTTTCGAATCTTCGCAATTAATACCTCCGTACACAGAATGAATAAATATGGAGATAAAGGGTCCCCCTGCCTTAACCCCCTTCCCGGGATGACTGACCCTCTAGGTTCCCCGTTAATCAAGACGCTATATTCTACTGTAGAGACACAAAATAAAATCCATGAAATCCATTTTTCCGCAAATCCCATTTTACGTAACAAGTTTTCAATAAACACCCATTCCACTCTATCATATGCCTTACTCATGTCTGTTTTGACCGCCATAAATTTACTTTTACAAGACGCATTAGTCCGCAGTCCATGAAACATTACCTGAGCAATCCGAATATTATCCGATATCAGCCGCCCTACAACAAATGCATATTGTGTTTCCGAGATGATACAAGGAAGGACCGGTTTAAGTCTTTCATAAAGTACTTTCGAAATAACCTTGTAACCCACATTGCATAAACTAATTGGCCCGTAACGCGGTCATCTTAGTTGGACGCTCCACCTTTGGAATCAGACAGATATTTGTCTTATTTAAGCGCTTATCAAAAACACCATCTGCCAAAAAAGAGTTTACCAGTACAAGCAAATCCTCCTTAATCACACCCCATGCTTGTTGAAAACCATTCTCATATCATCCTCCACCATATCTTATATACTAAATATTTTCTTTGTTTTTTCTTTAATGTTCTTGGCTTCTTGCATGGGTTAAAAAGGGGTACACCAAAAGGGGCATTTCTCAAAAACAATTCTCAAAATTAGTTAAGAGATCATTGTAAGATATTGATTATATATTTGGTTTAACTATATTTTACTTGTTCAAAATTTATTTCTTCTTTGGTTTTTATGTACTTATTCCTTTCTCCATTTTTTTCTTATATTTTTTGAATGTATATAACACATATGTATAATAATATTTTATGGCTATAATAAAAATTATTTTATCAATAAAGATTCAAAAATATTTTCCTTACCATCGCACAATAAGAAAATCAAGCTAATTATACATGTATATTTATTTTATTCAAAAATATGTATTTTTTTAGCAAAAGAACTTTTTTGTTATATAATTATCAAACCAATTTGTAGGACATTCTTTTAAAGATAATGATCATTATATTTAGTTTGTGATTCAAAATTTAATAATATAAATAACATTATAATTTTTACTTTGAATTTTATACTTGATTTTCTATCTACAAAAAATTTGATATTCAGTTTTCTATCTATTATACTACAAGGGTAAAAAAATTATAATTAAAACTAGAGATATAACTTAAATTAAGAGGAATATAAAAAGAGATTAAAAAATAAATTATTCTTTGGGAATTTTCTTATAAACTTTTGATTGCACTTCATATGATTTTATAGGAAATATATATAATTTGTTACTTTCAACATAGTTTAGATTTAATTACTAAAGAATTTAGGTTATGTGTGAGTTTATATGAAAAAATTATACAAAATAATTGAATATGATCATAAATTTCTATTTTTATCATTAGCAATATTATTGTTTTACCTAAAAATGCTCAAAAGTGCTGGAGAAAATTACTATAAAAATTGAACAATAAATCAACGAATAAATTCAAGAGATATGGATGTATGCTTCTATTGTATGATTTAAATAAATAAAGTGTAAGAATATCATTGATATTAAAATTTATTTATTCTATTTGTTTATAGTTATTAAATAAATTTAAACTAATTAACTTAATATACAACAACCCGCGCATGCACGAGACATTACCTAGTATTAATTTCAAAAAGAAATTATATTACTCAAAAAATAGTTTATGTTGGACAATCCATGCATGATGCATGAAACCAAACCGTGAACGGAGTCTTGTTCTTTACGTAACATCTAATGGTGAAACCTTTAAGACCTCACTAGAACCGATCTTTATTGACACTTAGATAACCAGACATGACTTTGCCACCAGTATTCCTCATACCGTCAATAAGGAAACACCAAGTGGAACCCAATGCTCCGACATAGAAGTCAGCTTCCGATGCCATGAAGAAGTTAACAAGAGGATAGTTCGTACTTATCTCTCTCCCAAGGCTCGCTTCATACTCAGCCATCGACTTATTACCAACTTGTCTCGCAACTTCCGTGTAATAAAATCTCCAATGCCCATAATCTTTACATCTGTCCACAACTTCCTTCATCTCCGTAGACAGCCATATCCTCTTAAGATCTGAAAACCGATCCTTTATCTGATCAGTCAAACGCATATACCCTTCTAAAGCCGCGACTCTCATTTCGCGTGCTTTGTCTCCCATCCGAACATGAACGCTAAGTATTGGCCTTCGAATCCACGGTTTGTTTTCAGGACTTGGGTTTGTTTTTTCTCCAATCTCTACCTGATAAAACAATCTCACCAGCCTCTTTTCCAAATGCGGTGTTTCGAGCAATTCATTAAACTGCAAGTGTATTCCGTTTGCAATCTCATCAAGTATCTCACAGCTTGTGCTATCCACCATCTCCGATCCATTTTCCGGTAAGTGGAGATTAAACTTCCGTTTATTTCTGTAGTAGGTTTCATATAACTCCAAGGCTTACCCCATAGCTTTGGTATAGGTCCAGCCCATATCAACTTTGAGCTGTAGTTTTGTTTACTTGTAATAATACCACTCTCCAAAGCTTCTTTATCCCTCACAACCCAAACGCACGTTTTCGACACTCTTCTGACGTTTCTTGTAGAAAATAGCAAGACCAGTTTCCACGAGAAGAACCTGAAACCAAACAAAGAAGTTCATACTCAACACATTTTGTTCCTTTCTGTACGTGCAGTCAAAAACAATGACACCATTTTTTTTCTGAAACTGAAAAGTACTAAGCATAAGTCTGTATTTTCTCAAACGCGAGACTAACACATGTTATATGATCAAGTCCCAAGAGTCGTTCGACTTCTACCTAAAATCTTTACAAGTTGAGCTATTGACTTCTGGTAAAAAAACAACAACACAAGTACACAACATTGAGACTTTTCCGCGTACTAACCAAGAATATGTAGTCCATCATGATAATATTATATTATACATATATAGTTACAGGTGCGCCTAGCGTCTAACTAGAAAATCGTAATAAAGCATACTAGAGAAGAAAGAAAACAATGTGTACCTTTGCAACCATCATGATCTGCTCGGTTATAGTAGTTTGCAACAAGAATGCGGTTTTCGTTTATAACAATTGCAAGCAGTCCGGTCATTTCAGTGATCTGGGCTCCGGATCCATAAATATGAAGTGTTTCCCAATCAGCTACAAGAAACTTGAGTTTCGTGTTTTTGCAGTCCGAATGATGCTGATGAATCCATAAATCACTTTGAACTCTTCTCCTTAACGGATAGTTCTCTTCGTCTCCTCCATTGATCTGATATATAAGACACTACAATTTAATCAGCCATCATACTAATTACAAGATAAAAAGAAGAAGAAGAAGAAGAAGCATATACCCAAGTAGGAAACGTCTTATTAGCTATACGTTTATCTAAACGGTCCCTAACTCGTGACGTCTCCTCACAATTCTCTAAATGTATAGCGTTTGGTACATCAGATTTGTTCACCCCTAGTTTTTTCAAAAAGTCTTCATTGTTTAGTAGTAAATTATCCCAAGCAGAAACCAAAAGGTTTACTTCATCATCATTATCTTCCGTATTAGCTTTGTTATTCCATTTTAGTTTGTGGTCTTGCTTGAAACCATATCTGCATTTATATACAATTTTCATTACACTAAGAAAAAGACAATAAAAAGTTACCAAACATTTTTGTAAGACTTACTGATGATGTGAGTAGTGGAATTGTAGGGAAGAAAAGTAGAGGATGAGGAAGAGAAAGAGAAGGCGGCGAGTTCAAGAGCTAATACGCAAAGTCGGGGATCATAAAAAGGACCAAAAGAACTTAGAGCTAATACGCAAAGCCGGGGATCATAAAAAGGACCAAAAGAACTTAGAGCTAATACGCGAAGTTGGGGATCATAAAAAGGACCGAAAGAACTTAGAGCTAATACGCAAAGTCGGGGATCATAAAAAGGATTGAAAGAACTTAGACCTAATACGCAAAGTCGGGATCATAAAAAGGACCAAAAGAACTTAGAGCTAATACGCAAAGTCGGGGATCATAAAAACGACCGAAAGAACTTAGAGCTAATACGCAAAGTCGGGAATCATAAGAAGGACCGAAAGAACTTAGAGCTAATACGCAAAGTCGGGGATCATAAAAACGACAAAAAGAACTTTGAACTAATACGCAAACTCGGGGATCATAAAATAGACCGAAAGAACTTAGAGCTAATACGCATAGTCGGGGATCATAAAAAGGACCGAAAGAACTTAGAGCTAATACGCAAAGTCGGGGATCATAAAAAGGACCAAAAGAACTTAGAGCTAATACGCAAAGTCGGGGATCATAAAAACGACCGAAAGAACTTAGAGCTAATACGCAAAGTCGGGGATCATAAAAACGACCGAAAGAACTTAGAGCTAATAAGCAAAGTAAGAGATCATAAAAACGACCGAAAGAACTTAGAGCTAATACACAAAGTCGGGGATCATAAAAACGACAAAAAGAACTTAGAGCTAATACGCAAAGTCAGGGATCATAAAAAGGTCTGAAAGAACTTATAGCTAATACGCAAAGTCGGGGATCATAAAAACGACCAAAAAAACTTAGGGCTAATACGCAAAGTTGAGGATCATAAAAAGGACAGAAAGAACTTAGAGCCAATACGCAAAGTCGGGGATCATAATAAGGACCGAAAGAACTTAGAGCTAATACGCAAAGTCAGGGATCATAAAAAGGACCGAAAGAACTTAGAGATAATACGCAAAATCGTCGATCATAAAAAGGACCGAAAGAACTTAGAGCTAATATGCAAAGTCGGGGATCATAAAAAGGACCGAAAGAACTTAGAGCTAATACGCAAAGTCGGGGATAATAAAAAGGACCGAAAGAACTTAGAGCTAATACGCAAAGTCGGGGATCATAAAAACGACCGAAAGAGCTTAGAGCTAATATGCAAAGTCGGGGATCATAAAAACAACCGAAAGAACTTAGAGCTAATACGCAAAGTCGGGGATCATAAAAACGACCGAAAGAACTTAGAGCTAATACGTAAAGTCGGGGATAATAAAAACGACCGAAAGAACTTAGAGCTAATACGCAAAATCGGGGATCATAAAAAGGTCCGAAAGAACTTAGAGCTAATACGCAAAGTCGGGGATAAAAAAAAGCGACCGAAAGAACTTAGAGCTAATACGCAAAGTCGGGGATCATAAAAACGATCGAAAGAACTTAGAGCTAATACACAAAGTCGGGGATCATCAAAACGACCGAAAGAACTTAAAGCTAATACGCAAAGTCAAGGATCATAAAAAGGACCGAACGAAGTTAGAGCGAATAAGCAAAGTCGGGGATCATAAGAACGACCGAAAAAACTTAGAGCTAATACGCAAAGTTGGGGATCATAAAAAGGACCGAAAGAACTTAGAGCTAATACGCAAAATCGGGGATCATAAAAAAGGACCAAAAGAACTTAGAGCTAATACGCAAAGTCGGGGATCATAAAAAGGACCAAAAGAACTTAGAGCTAATACGCGAAGTTGGGGATCATAAAAAGGACCGAAAGAACTTAGAGCTAATACGCAAAGTCGGGGATCATAAAAAGGATTGAAAGAACTTAGACCTAATACGCAAAGTCGGGATCATAAAAAGGACCGAAAGAACTTAGAGCTAATACGCAAAGTCAGGGATCATAAAAACGACCGAAAGAACTTAGAGCTAATACGCAAAGTCGGGGATCATAAAAAGGACCGAAAGAACTTAGAGCTAATACGCAAAGTCGGGGATCATAACAAGGACAGAAAAACTTAGAGCTAATACGCAAAGTCGGGGATCATAAAAAGGACCGAAAGAACTTAGAGCTAATACGCAAAGTCGGGGATCATAAAAACGACCGAAAGAACTTAGAGCTAATACGCAAAGTCGGGGATCATAAAAAGGACCAAAAGAACTTAGAGCTAATACGCAAAGTCGGGGATCATAAAAAGGACCAAAAGAACTTAGAGCTAATACGCGAAGTTGGGGATCATAAAAAGGACCGAAAGAACTTAGAGCTAATACGCAAAGTCGGGGATCATAAAAAGGATTGAAAGAACTTAGACCTAATACGCAAAGTCGGGATCATAAAAAGGACCAAAATAACTTAGAGCTAATACGCAAAGTCGGGGATCATAAGAAGGACCGAAAGAACTTAGAGCTAATACGCAAAGTCGGGGATCATAAAAACGACAAAAAGAACTTTGAGCTAATACGCAAACTCGGGGATCATAAAATAGACCGAAAGAACTTAGAGTTAATACGCATAGTCGGGGATCATAAAAAGGACCGAAAGAGCTTAGAGCTAATACGCAAAGTCGGGGATCATAAAAAGGACCAAAAGAACTTAGAGCTAATACGCGAAGTTGGGGATCATAAAAAGGACCGAAAGAACTTAGAGCTAATACGCAAAGTCGGGGATCATAAAAAGGATTGAAAGAACTTAGACCTAATACGCAAAGTCGGGATCATAAAAAGGACCAAAAGAACTTAGAGCTAATACGCAAAGTCGGGGATCATAAAAACGACCGAAAGAACTTAGAGCTAATACGCAAAGTCGGGAATCATAAGAAGGACCGAAAGAACTTAGAGCTAATACGCAAAGTCGGGGATCATAAAAACGACAAAAAGAACTTTGAGCTAATACGCAAACTCGGGGATCATAAAATAGACCGAAAGAACTTAGAGCTAATACGCATAGTCGGGGATCATAAAAAGGACCGAAAGAACTTAGAGCTAATACGCAAAGTCGGGATCATAAAAAGGACCAAAAGAACTTAGAGCTAATACGCAAAGTCGGGGATCATAAGAAGGACCGAAAGAACTTAGAGCTAATACGCAAAGTCGGGGATCATAAAAACGGCAAAAAGAACTTTGAGCTAATACGCAAACTCGGGGATCATAAAATAGACCGAAAGAACTTAGAGTTAATACGCATAGTCGGGGATCATAAAAAGGACCGAAAGAGCTTAGAGCTAATACGCAAAGTCGGGGATCATAAAAAGGACCAAAAGAACTTAGAGCTAATACGCGAAGTTGGGGATCATAAAAAGGACCGAAAGAACTTAGAGCTAATACGCAAAGTCGGGGATCATAAAAAGGATTGAAAGAACTTAGACCTAATACGCAAAGTCGGGATCATAAAAAGGACCAAAAGAACTTAGAGCTAATACGCAAAGTCGGGGATCATAAAAACGACCGAAAGAACTTAGAGCTAATACGCAAAGTCGGGAATCATAAGAAGGACCGAAAGAACTTAGAGCTAATACGCAAAGTCGGGGATCATAAAAAGGACCAAAAGAACTTTGAGCTAATACGCAAAGTCGGGGATCATAAAAACGACCGAAAGAACTTCGAGCTAATACGCATAGTCGGGGATCATAAAAAGGACCAAAAGAACTTAGAGCTAATAAGTAAAGTCGGAGATCATAAAAACGACCGAAAGATCTTAGAGCTAATACACAAAGTCGGGGATCATAAAAACGACAAAAAGAACTTAGAGCTAATACGCAAAGTCAGGGATCATAAAAAGGTCCGAAAGAACTTATAGCTAATACGCAAAGTCGGGGATCATAAAAACGACCAAAAAAACTTAGGGCTAATACGCAAAGTTGAGGATCATAAAAAGGACAGAAAGAACTTAGAGCTAATACGCAAAGTCGGGTATCATAAAAAGGACCGAAAGAACTTAGAGCTAATACGCAATGTTGGGGATCATAAAAAGGACCGAAAGAACTTAGAGATAATACGCAAAATCGTGGATCATAAAAAGGACCAAAAGAACTTAGAGCTAATATGCAAAGTCGGGGATCATAAAAAGGACCGAAAGAACTTAGAGCTAATACGCAAAGTCGGGGATCATAAAAAGGACCGAAAGAACTTAGAGCTAATACGCAAAGTCGGGGATCATAAAAACGACCGAAAGAACTTAGAGCTAATATGCAAAGTCGGGGATCATAAAAACGACCGAAAGAACTTAGAGCTAATACGCAAAGTTGGGGATCATAAAAACGACCGAAAGAACTTAGAGCTAATACGTAAAGTCGGGGATCATAAAAACGACCGAAAGAACTTAGAGCTAATACGCAAAGTCGGGGATCATAAAAAGGTCCGAAAGAACTTAGAGCTAATACGCAAAGTCGGGGATAAAAAAAACGACCGAAAGAACTTAGAGCTAATACACAAAGTCGGGGATCATAAAAACGAAAAAAAGAACTTAGAGCTAATACGCAAAGTCAGGGATCATAAAAACGACCAAAAAAACTTAGGGCTAATGCGCAAAGTTGAGGATCATAAAAAGGAGAGAAAGAACTTAGAGCTAATACGCAAAGTCGGGGATCATAAAAAGGACCGAAAGAACTTAGAGCTAATACGCAATGTCGGGGATCATAAAAAGGACCGAAAGAACTTAGAGATAATACGCAAAATCGTGGATCATAAAAAGGACCGAAAGAACTTAGAGCTAATATGCAAAGTCGGGGATCATAAAAAGGACCGAAAGAACTTAGAGCTAATACGCAAAGTCGGGGATCATAAAAAGGACCGAAAGAACTTAGAGCTAATACGCAAAGTCGGGGATCATAAAAACGACCGAAAGAACTTAGAGCTAATATGCAAAGTCGGGGATCATAAAAACGACCGAAAGAACTTAGAGCTAATACGCAAAGTTGGGGATCATAAAAACGACCGAAAGTACTTAGAGCTAATACGTAAAGTCGGGGATCATAAAAACGACCGAAAGAACTTAGAGCTAATACGCAAAGTCGGGGATCATAAAAAGGTCCGAAAGAACTTAGAGCTAATACGCAAAGTCGGGGATAAAAAAACGACCGAAAGAACTTAGAGCTAATACGCAAAGTCGGGGATCATAAAAACGACCGAAAGAACTTAGAGCTAATACACAAAGTCGGGGATCATCAAAACGACCGAAAGAACTTAAAGCTAATACGCAAAGTCAAGGATCATAAAAAGGACCGAACGAACTTAGAGCGAATAAGAAAAGTCGGGGATCATAAAAACGACTGAAAAAACTTTGAGCTAATACGCAAAGTTGGGGATCATAAAAAGAACCGAAAGAACTTAGAGCTAATACGCAAAATCGGGGATCATAAAAAAGGACCAAAAGAACTTAGAGCTAATACGCAAAGTCGGGGATCATAAAAAGGACCAAAAGAACTTAGAGCTAATACGCGAAGTTGGGGATCATAAAAAGGACCGAAAGAACTTAGAGCTAATACGCAAAATCGGGGATCATAAAAAAGGACCAAAAGAACTTAGAGCTAATACGCAAAGTCGGGGATCATAAAAAGGACCAGAAGAACTTAGAGCTATTACGCGAAGTTGGGGATCATAAAAAGGACCGAAACAACTTAGAGCTAATACGCAAAGTCGGGGATCATAAAAAGGATAGAAAGAACTTAGACCTAATACGCAAAGTCGGGATCATAAAAAGGACCGAAAGAACTTAGAGCTAATACGCAAAGTCGGGGATCATAAACACGACCGAAAGAACTTAGAGCTAATACGCAAAGTCGGGGATCATAAAAAGGACCGAAAGAACTTAGAGCTAATACGCAAAGTCGGGGATCATAAAAAGGACCGAAAGAAGTTAGAGCTAATACGCAAAGTCGGGGATCATAAAAACGACCGAAAGAACTTAGAGCTAATACGCAAAGTCGGGGATCCTAAAAACGATCGAAAGAACGTAGAGCTAATACGCGAAGTTGGGGATCATAAAAACGACCGAAAGAACTTAGAGCTAATACGCAAAGTCGGGGATCATAAAAAGGACCAAAAGAAATTAGAGCTAATACGCGAAGTTGGGGATCATAAAAAGGACCGAAAGAACTTAGAGCTAATACGCAAAGTCGGGGATCATAAAAAGGACCGAAAGAACTTAGAGCTAATACGCAAAGTCGGGGATCATAAAAAGGATTGAAAGAACTTAGACCTAATACGCAAAGTCGGGATCATAAAAAGGACCAAAAGAACTTAGAGCTAATACGCAAAGTCGGGGATCATAAAAACGACCGAAAGAACTTAGAGCTAATACGCAAAGTCGGGAATCATAAGAAGGACCGAAAGAACTTAGAGCTAATACGCAAAGTCGGGGATCATAAAAACGACAAAAAGAACTTTGAGCTAATACGCAAACTCGGGGATCATAAAATAGACCGAAAGAACTTAGAGCTAATACGCATAGTCGGGGATCATAAAAAGGACCGAAAGAACTTAGAGCTAAAACGCAAAGTCGGGGATCATAAAAAGGACCGAAAGAACTTAGAGATAATACGCAAAATCGGGGATCATAAAAACGACCGAAAGAACTTAGAGCTAATACGCAAAATCGGGGATCCTAAAAACGAGCGAAAGAACTTAGAGCTAATACACAAAGTCGGGGATCATAAAAAGGTCCGAAAGAACTTAGAGCTAATAAGCAAAGTAGGGGATCATAAAAAGGTCCGAAAGAACTTAGAGCTAATACGCAAAGTCAGGGATCATAAAAAGGTCCGAAAGAACTTAGAGCTAATACGCAAAGTCGGGGATCATAAAAAGGACCAAAAGAACTTAGAGCTAATACGCAAAGTCGGGGATCATAAAAACGACCGAAAGAACTTAGAGCTAATACGCAAAGTCGGGGATCATAAAAACGACCGAAAGAACTTAGAGCTAATAAGCAAAGTAAGAGATCATAAAAACGACCGAAAGAACTTAGAGCTAATACACAAAGTCGGGGATCATAAAAACGACAAAAAGAACTTAGAGCTAATACGCAAAGTCAGGGATCATAAAAAGGTCTGAAAGAACTTATAGCTAATACGCAAAGTCGGGGATCATAAAAACGACCAAAAAAACTTAGGGCTAATACGCAAAGTTGAGGATCATAAAAAGGACAGAAAGAACTTAGAGCCAATACGCAAAGTCGGGGATCATAATAAGGACCGAAAGAACTTAGAGCTAATACGCAAAGTCAGGGATCATAAAAAGGACCGAAAGAACTTAGAGATAATACGCAAAATCGTCGATCATAAAAAGGACCGAAAGAACTTAGAGCTAATATGCAAAGTCGGGGATCATAAAAAGGACCGAAAGAACTTAGAGCTAATACGCAAAGTCGGGGATAATAAAAAGGACCGAAAGAACTTAGAGCTAATACGCAAAGTCGGGGATCATAAAAACGACCGAAAGAACTTAGAGCTAATATGCAAAGTCGGGGATCATAAAAACAACCGAAAGAACTTAGAGCTAATACGCAAAGTCGGGGATCATAAAAACGACCGAAAGAACTTAGAGCTAATACGTAAAGTCGGGGATAATAAAAACGACCGAAAGAACTTAGAGCTAATACGCAAAATCGGGGATCATAAAAAGGTCTGAAAGAACTTAGAGCTAATACGCAAAGTCGGGGATAAAAAAAAGCGACCGAAAGAACTTAGAGCTAATACGCAAAGTCGGGGATCATAAAAACGATCGAAAGAACTTAGAGCTAATACACAAAGTCGGGGATCATCAAAACGACCGAAAGAACTTAAAGCTAATACGCAAAGTCAAGGATCATAAAAAGGACCGAACGAAGTTAGAGCGAATAAGCAAAGTCGGGGATCATAAAAACGACCGAAAAAACTTAGAGCTAATACGCAAAGTTGGGGATCATAAAAAGGACCGAAAGAACTTAGAGCTAATACGCAAAATCGGGGATCATAAAAAAGGACCAAAAGAACTTAGAGCTAATACGCAAAGTCGGGGATCATAAAAAGGACCAAAAGAACTTAGAGCTAATACGCGAAGTTGGGGATCATAAAAAGGACCGAAAGAACTTAGAGCTAATACGCAAAGTCGGGGATCATAAAAAGGATTGAAAGAACTTAGACCTAATACGCAAAGTCGGGATCATAAAAAGGACCGAAAGAACTTAGAGCTAATACGCAAAGTCAGGGATCATAAAAACGACCGAAAGAACTTAGAGCTAATACGCAAAGTCGGGGATCATAAAAAGGACCGAAAGAACTTAGAGCTAATACGCAAAGTCGGGGATCATAACAAGGACAGAAAAACTTAGAGCTAATACGCAAAGTCGGGGATCATAAAAAGGACCGAAAGAACTTAGAGCTAATACGCAAAGTCGGGGATCATAAAAACGACCGAAAGAACTTAGAGCTAATACGCAAAGTCGGGGATCATAAAAAGGACCAAAAGAACTTAGAGCTAATACGCAAAGTCAGGGATCATAAAAAGGACCAAAAGAACTTAGAGCTAATACGCGAAGTTGGGGATCATAAAAAGGACCGAAAGAACTTAGAGCTAATACGCAAAGTCGGGGATCATAAAAAGGATTGAAAGAACTTAGACCTAATACGCAAAGTCGGGATCATAAAAAAGACCAAAAGAACTTAGAGCTAATACGCAAAGTCGGGGATCATAAGAAGGACCGAAAGAACTTAGAGCTAATACGCAAAGTCGGGGATCATAAAAACGACAAAAAGAACTTTGAGCTAATACGCAAACTCGGGGATCATAAAATAGACCGAAAGAACTTAGAGTTAATACGCATAGTCGGGGATCATAAAAAGGACCGAAAGAGCTTAGAGCTAATACGCAAAGTCGGGGATCATAAAAAGGACCAAAAGAACTTAGAGCTAATACGCAAAGTCGGGATCATAAAAAGGACCGAAAGAACTTAGAGCTAATATGCAAAGTCGGGGATCATAAAAACGACCGAAAGAACTTAGAGCTAATACGCAAAGTCGGGGATCATAAAAAGGACCGAAAGAACTTAGAGCTAATACGCAAAGTCGGGGATCATAAAAAGGACCGAAAGAAGTTAGAGCTAATACGCAAAGTCGGGGATCATAAAAACGACCGAAAGAACTTAGAGCTAATACGCAAAGTCGGGGATCCTAAAAACGATCGAAAGAACGTAGAGCTAATACGCGAAGTTGGGGATCATAAAAACGACCGAAAGAACTTAGAGCTAATACGCAAAGTCGGGGATCATAAAAAGGACCAAAAGAAATTAGAGCTAATACGCGAAGTTGAGGATCATAAAAAGGACCGAAAGAACTTAGAGCTAATACGCAAAGTCGGGGATCATAAAAAGGACCGAAAGAACTTAGAGCTAATACGCAAAGTCGGGGATCATAAAAAGGATTGAAAGAACTTAGACCTAATACGCAAAGTCGGGATCATAAAAAGGACCAAAAGAACTTAGAGCTAATACGCAAAGTCGGGGATCATAAAAACGACCGAAAGAACTTAGAGCTAATACGCAAAGTCGGGAATCATAAGAAGGACCGAAAGAACTTAGAGCTAATACGCAAAGTCGGGGATCATAAAAACGACAAAAAGAACTTTGAGCTAATACGCAAACTCGGGGATCATAAAATAGACCGAAAGAACTTAGAGCTAATACGCATAGTCGGGGATCATAAAAAGGACCGAAAGAACTTAGAGCTAATACGCAAAGTCGGGGATCATAAAAAGGACCGAAAGAACTTAGAGATAATACGCAAAATCGGGGATCATAAAAACGACCGAAAGAACTTAGAGCTAATACGCAAAATCGGGGATCCTAAAAACGAGCGAAAGAACTTAGAGCTAATACACAAAGTCGGGGATCATAAAAAGGTCCGAAAGAACTTAGAGCTAATAAGCAAAGTCGGGGATCATAAAAAGGTCCGAAAGAACTTAGAGCTAATACGCAAAGTCAGGGATCATAAAAAGGTCCGAAAGAACTTAGAGCTAATACGCAAAGTCGGGGATCATAAAAAGGACCAAAAGAACTTAGAGCTAATACGCAAAGTCGGGGATCATAAAAACGACCGAAAGAACTTAGAGCTAATAAGCAAAGTAAGAGATCATAAAAACGACCGAAAGAACTTAGAGCTAATACACAAAGTCGGGGATCATAAAAACGACAAAAAGAACTTAGAGCTAATACGCAAAGTCAGGGATCATAAAAAGGTCTGAAAGAACTTATAGCTAATACGCAAAGTCGGGGATCATAAAAACGACCAAAAAAACTTAGGGCTAATACGCAAAGTTGAGGATCATAAAAAGGACAGAAAGAACTTAGAGCCAATACGCAAAGTCGGGGATCATAATAAGGACCGAAAGAACTTAGAGCTAATACGCAAAGTCAGGGATCATAAAAAGGACCGAAAGAACTTAGAGATAATACGCAAAATCGTCGATCATAAAAAGGACCGAAAGAACTTAGAGCTAATATGCAAAGTCGGGGATCATAAAAAGGACCGAAAGAACTTAGAGCTAATACGCAAAGTCGGGGATAATAAAAAGGACCGAAAGAACTTAGAGCTAATACGCAAAGTCGGGGATCATAAAAACGACCGAAAGAACTTAGAGCTAATATGCAAAGTCGGGGATCATAAAAACAACCGAAAGAACTTAGAGCTAATACGCAAAGTCGGGGATCATAAAAACGACCGAAAGAACTTAGAGCTAATACGTAAAGTCGGGGATAATAAAAACGACCGAAAGAACTTAGAGCTAATACGCAAAATCGGGGATCATAAAAAGGTCCGAAAGAACTTAGAGCTAATACGCAAAGTCGGGGATAAAAAAAAGCGACCGAAAGAACTTAGAGCTAATACGCAAAGTCGGGGGTCATAAAAACGATCGAAAGAACTTAGAGCTAATACACAAAGTCGGGGATCATCAAAACGACCGAAAGAACTTAAAGCTAATACGCAAAGTCAAGGATCATAAAAAGGACCGAACGAAGTTAGAGCGAATAAGCAAAGTCGGGGATCATAAAAACGACCGAAAAAACTTAGAGCTAATACGCAAAGTTGGGGATCATAAAAAGGACCGAAAGAACTTAGAGCTAATACGCAAAATCGGGGATCATAAAAAAAGACCAAAAGAACTTAGAGCTAATACGCAAAGTCGGGGATCATAAAAAGGACCAAAAGAACTTAGAGCTAATACGCGAAGTTGGGGATCATAAAAAGGACCGAAAGAACTTAGAGCTAATACGCAAAGTCGGGGATCATAAAAAGGATTGAAAGAACTTAGACCTAATACACAAAGTCGGGATCATAAAAAGGACCGAAAGAACTTAGAGCTAATACGCAAAGTCAGGGATCATAAAAACGACCGAAAGAACTTAGAGCTAATACGCAAAGTCGGGGATCATAAAAAGGACCGAAAGAACTTAGAGCTAATACGCAAAGTCGGGGATCATAACAAGGACAGAAAAACTTAGAGCTAATACGCAAAGTCGGGGATCATAAAAAGGACCGAAAGAACTTAGAGCTAATACGCAAAGTCGGGGATCATAAAAACGACCGAAAGAACTTAGAGCTAATATGCAAAGTCGGGGATCATAAAAAGGACCAAAAGAACTTAGAGCTAATACGCAAAGTCGGGGATCATAAAAAGGACCAAAAGAACTTAGAGCTAATACGCGAAGTTGGGGATCATAAAAAGGACCGAAAGAACTTAGAGCTAATACGCAAAGTCGGGGATCATAAAAAGGATTGAAAGAACTTAGACCTAATACGCAAAGTCGGGATCATAAAAAGGACCAAAAGAACTTAGAGCTAATACGCAAAGTCGGGGATCATAAGAAGGACCGAAAGAACTTAGAGCTAATACGCAAAGTCGGGGATCATAAAAACGACAAAAAGAACTTTGAGCTAATACGCAAACTCGGGGATCATAAAATAGACCGAAAGAACTTAGAGTTAATACGCATAGTCGGGGATCATAAAAAGGACCGAAAGAGCTTAGAGCTAATACGCAAAGTCGGGGATCATAAAAAGGACCAAAAGAACTTAGAGCTAATACGCGAAGTTGGGGATCATAAAAAGGACCGAAAGAACTTAGAGCTAATACGCAAAGTCGGGGATCATAAAAAGAATTGAAAGAACTTAGACCTAATACGCAAAGTCGGGATCATAAAAAGGACCAAAAGAACTTAGAGCTAATACGCAAAGTCGGGGATCATAAAAACGACCGAAAGAACTTAGAGCTAATACGCAAAGTCGGGAATCATAAGAAGGACCGAAAGAACTTAGAGCTAATACGCAAAGTCGGGGATCATAAAAACGACAAAAAGAACTTTGAGCTAATACGCAAACTCGGGGATCATAAAATAGACCGAAAGAACTTAGAGCTAATACGCATAGTCGGGGATCATAAAAAGGACCGAAAGAACTTAGAGCTAATACGCAAAGTCGGGGATCATAAAAAGGACCGAAAGAACTTAGAGATAATACGCAAAATCGGGGATCATAAAAACGACCGAAAGAACTTAGAGCTAATACGCAAAATCGGGGATCCTAAAAACGAGCGAAAGAACTTAGAGCTAATACACAAAGTCGGGGATCATAAAAAGGTCCGAAAGAACTTAGAGCTAATATGCAAAGTCGGGGATCATAAAAAGGTCCGAAAGAACTTAGAGCTAATACGCAAAGTCAGGGATCATAAAAAGGTCCGAAAGAACTTAGAGCTAATACGCAAAGTCGGGGATCATAAAAAGGACCAAAAGAACTTAGAGCTAATACGCAAAGTCGGGGATCATAAAAACGACCGAAAGAACTTAGAGCTAATACGCAAAGTCGGGGATCATAAAAACGACCGAAAGAACTTAGAGCTAATAAGCAAAGTAAGAGATCATAAAAACGACCGAAAGAACTTAGAGCTAATACACAAAGTCGGGGATCATAAAAACGACAAAAAGAACTTAGAGCTAATACGCAAAGTCAGGGATCATAAAAAGGTCTGAAAGAACTTATAGCTAATACGCAAAGTCGGGGATCATAAAAACGACCAAAAAAACTTAGGGCTAATACGCAAAGTTGAGGATCATAAAAAGGACAGAAAGAACTTAGAGCCAATACGCAAAGTCGGGGATCATAATAAGGACCGAAAGAACTTAGAGCTAATCCGCAAAGTCAGGGATCATAAAAAGGACCGAAAGAACTTAGAGATAATACGCAAAATCGTGGATCATAAAAAGGACCGAAAGAACTTAGAGCTAATATGCAAAATCGGGGATCATAAAAAGGACCGAAAGAACTTAGAGCTAATACGCAAAGTCGGGGATAATAAAAAGGACCGAAAGAACTTAGAGCTAATACGCAAAGTCGGGGATCATAAAAACGACCGAAAGAACTTAGAGCTAATATGCAAAGTCGGGGATCATAAAAACAACCGAAAGAACTTAGAGCTAATACGCAAAGTCGGGGATCATAAAAACGACCGAAAGAACTTAGAGCTAATACGTAAAGTCGGGGATAATAAAAACGACCGAAAGAACTTAGAGCTAATACGCAAAATCGGGGATCATAAAAAGGTCCGAAAGAACTTAGAGCTAATACGCAAAGTCGGGGATAAAAAAAAGCGACCGAAAGAACTTAGAGCTAATACGCAAAGTCGGGGATCATAAAAACGATCGAAAGAACTTAGAGCTAATACACAAAGTCGGGGATCATCAAAACGACCGAAAGAACTTAAAGCTAATACGCAAAGTCAAGGATCATAAAAAGGACCGAACGAAGTTAGAGCGAATAAGCAAAGTCGGGGATCATAAAAACGACCGAAAAAACTTAGAGCTAATACGCAAAGTTGGGGATCATAAAAAGGACCGAAAGAACTTAGAGCTAATACGCAAAATCGGGGATCATAAAAAAGGACCAAAAGAACTTAGAGCTAATACGCAAAGTCGGGGATCATAAAAAGGACCAAAAGAACTTAGAGCTAATACGCGAAGTTGGGGATCATAAAAAGGACCGAAAGAACTTAGAGCTAATACGCAAAGTCGGGGATCATAAAAAGGATTGAAAGAACTTAGACCTAATACGCAAAGTCGGGATCATAAAAAGGACCGAAAGAACTTAGAGCTAATACGCAAAGTCAGGGATCATAAAAACGACCGAAAGAACTTAGAGCTAATACGCAAAGTCGGGGATCATAAAAAGGACCGAAAGAACTTAGAGCTAATACGCAAAGTCGGGGATCATAACAAGGACAGAAAAACTTAGAGCTAATACGCAAAGTCGGGGATCATAAAAAGGACCGAAAGAACTTAGAGCTAATACGCAAAGTCGGGGATCATAAAAACGACCGAAAGAACTTAGAGCTAATACGCAAAGTCGGGGATCATAAAAAGGACCAAAAGAACTTAGAGCTAATACGCAAAGTCGGGGATCATAAAAAGGACCAAAAGAACTTAGAGCTAATACGCGAAGTTGGGGATCATAAAAAGGACCGAAAGAACTTAGAGCTAATACGCAAAGTCGGGGATCATAAAAAGGATTGAAAGAACTTAGACCTAATACGCAAAGTCGGGATCATAAAAAGGACCAAAAGAACTTAGAGCTAATACGCAAAGTCGGGGATCATAAGAAGGACCGAAAGAACTTAGAGCTAATACGCAAAGTCGGGGATCATAAAAACGACAAAAAGAACTTTGAGCTAATACGCAAACTCGGGGATCATAAAATAGACCGAAAGAACTTAGAGTTAATACGCATAGTCGGGGATCATAAAAAGGACCGAAAGAGCTTAGAGCTAATACGCAAAGTCGGGGATCATAAAAAGGACCAAAAGAACTTAGAGCTAATACGCGAAGTTGGGGATCATAAAAAGGACCGAAAGAACTTAGAGCTAATACGCAAAGTCGGGGATCATAAAAAGGATTGAAAGAACTTAGACCTAATACGCAAAGTCGGGATCATAAAAAGGACCAAAAGAACTTAGAGCTAATACGCAAAGTCGGGGATCATAAAAACGACCGAAAGAACTTAGAGCTAATACGCAAAGTCGGGAATCATAAGAAGGACCGAAAGAACTTAGAGCTAATACGCAAAGTCGGGGATCATAAAAAGGACAAAAAGAACTTTGAGCTAATACGCAAAGTCGGGGATCATAAAAACGACCGAAAGAACTTCGAGCTAATACGCATAGTCGGGGATCATAAAAAGGACCAAAAGAACTTAGAGCTAATAAGTAAAGTCGGAGATCATAAAAACGACCGAAAGATCTTAGAGCTAATACACAAAGTCGGGGATCATAAAAACGACAAAAAGAACTTAGAGCTAATACGCAAAGTCAGGGATCATAAAAAGGTCCGAAAGAACTTATAGCTAATACGCAAAGTCGGGGATCATAAAAACGACCAAAAAAACTTAGGGCTAATACGCAAAGTTGAGGATCATAAAAAGGACAGAAAGAACTTAGAGCTAATACGCAAAGTCGGGGATCATAAAAAGGACCGAAAGAACTTAGAGCTAATACGCAATGTTGGGGATCATAAAAAGGACCGAAAGAACTTAGAGATAATACGCAAAATCGTGGATCATAAAAAGGACCAAAAGAACTTAGAGCTAATATGCAAAGTCGGGGATCATAAAAAGGACCGAAAGAACTTAGAGCTAATACGCAAAGTCGGGGATCATAAAAAGGACCGAAAGAACTTAGAGCTAATACGCAAAGTCGGGGATCATAAAAACGACCGAAAGAACTTAGAGCTAATATGCAAAGTCGGGGATCATAAAAACGACCGAAAGAACTTAGAGCTAATACGCAAAGTTGGGGATCATAAAAACGACCGAAAGAACTTAGAGCTAATACGTAAAGTCGGGGATCATAAAAACGACCGAAAGAACTTAGAGCTAATACGCAAAGTCGGGGATCATAAAAAGGTCCGAAAGAACTTAGAGCTAATACGCAAAGTCGGGGATAAAAAAAACGACCGAAAGAACTTAGAGCTAATACACAAAATCGGGGATCATAAAAACGAAAAAAAGAACTTAGAGCTAATACGCAAAGTCAGGGATCATAAAAAGGTCCGAAAGAACTTATAGCTAATACGCAAAGTCGGGGATCATAAAAACGACCAAAAAAACTTAGGGCTAATGCGCAAAGTTGAGGATCATAAAAAGGAGAGAAAGAACTTAGAGCTAATACGCAAAGTCGGGGATCATAAAAAGGACCGAAAGAACTTAGAGCTAATACGCAATGTCGGGGATCATAAAAAGGACCGAAAGAACTTAGAGATAATACGCAAAATCGTGGATCATAAAAAGGACCGAAAGAACTTAGAGCTAATATGCAAAGTCGGGGATCATAAAAAGGACCGAAAGAACTTAGAGCTAATACGCAAAGTCGGGGATCATAAAAAGGACCGAAAGAACTTAGAGCTAATACGCAAAGTCGGGGATCATAAAAACGACCGAAAGAACTTAGAGCTAATATGCAAAGTCGGGGATCATAAAAACGACCGAAAGAACTTAGAGCTAATACGCAAAGTTGGGGATCATAAAAACGACCGAAAGAACTTAGAGCTAATACGTAAAGTCGGGGATCATAAAAACGACCGAAAGAACATAGAGCTAATACGCAAAGTCGGGGATCATAAAAAGGTCCGAAAGAACTTAGAGCTAATACGCAAAGTCGGGGATAAAAAAACGACCGAAAGAACTTAGAGCTAATACGCAAAGTCGGGGATCATAAAAACGACCGAAAGAACTTAGAGCTAATACACAAAGTCGGGGATCATCAAAACGACCGAAAGAACTTAAAGCTAATACGCAAAGTCAAGGATCATAAAAAGGACCGAACGAACTTAGAGCGAATAAGAAAAGTCGGGGATCATAAAAACGACGGAAAAAACTTTGAGCTAATACGCAAAGTTGGGGATCATAAAAAGAACCGAAAGAACTTAGAGCTAATACGCAAAATCAGGGATCATAAAAAAGGACCAAAAGAACTTAGAGCTAATACGCAAAGTCGGGGATCATAAAAAGGACCGAAAGAACTTAGAGCTAATACGCAAAATCGGGGATCATAAAAAAGGACCAAAAGAACTTAGAGCTAATACGCAAAGTCGGGGATCATAAAAAGGACCAGAAGAACTTAGAGCTATTACGCGAAGTTGGGGATCATAAAAAGGACCGAAACAACTTAGAGCTAATACGCAAAGTCGGGGATCATAAAAAGGATAGAAAGAACTTAGACCTAATACGCAAAGTCGGGATCATAAAAAGGACCGAAAGAACTTAGAGCTAATACGCAAAGTCGGGGATCATAAAAACGACCGAAAGAACTTAGAGCTAATACGCAAAGTCGGGGATCATAAAAAGGACCGAAAGAACTTAGAGCTAATACGCAAAGTCGGGGATCATAAAAAGGACCGAAAGAAGTTAGAGCTAATACGCAAAGTCGGGGATCATAAAAACGACCGAAAGAACTTAGAGCTAATACGCAAAGTCGGGGATCCTAAAAACGATCGAAAGAACGTAGAGCTAATACGCGAAGTTGGGGATCATAAAAACGACCGAAAGAACTTAGAGCTAATACGCAAAGTCGGGGATCATAAAAAGGACCAAAAGAAATTAGAGCTAATACGCGAAGTTGGGGATCATAAAAAGGACCGAAAGAACTTAGAGCTAATACGCAAAGTCGGGGATCATAAAAAGGATTGAAATAACTTAGAGCTAATACGCAAAGTCGGGGATCATAAAAAGGACTGAAAGAACTTAGAGCTAATACGCAAAGTCGGGGATCATAAAAAGGACCGAAAGAACTTAGAGCTAATATGCAAAGTCGGGGGTCATAAAAACGACCGAAAGAACTTAGAGCTAATACGGAAAGTCGGGGATCATAAAAAGGACCGAAAGAACTTAGATCTAATACGCAAAGTCGGGGATCATTAAAACGACCGAAAGAACTTAGACGTAATACGCAATGTCGGGGATCATAAAAAGGTCCGAAAGAACTTAGAGCTAATACGCAAAGTCCAGGATCATAAAAAAGTCTGAAAGAACTTAGAGCTAATAGGCAAAGTCGAAGATCAGAAAAACGACCGAGAGAACTTAGAGCTAATACGCAAAGTCGGGGATCATAAAAACGACCGATAGAACTTTAGACCTAATACGTAAAGTCGGGGATCATAAAAACGACCGAAAGAACTTAGAGCTAATACGCAAAGTTGGGGATTATAAAAAGGTCCGAAAGAACTTAGAGCTAATACGCAAAGTCGGGGATCAAAAAAACGACCGAAAGAACTTAGAGCTAATACGCAAAGTCAGAGATCATAAAAACGACCAAAAGAACTTAGAGCTAATACACAAAGTCGGGGATCATCAAAACGACCGAAAGAACTTAGAGCTAATACGCAAAGTCAGGGATCATAAAAAGGACCGAACGAACTTAGAGCGAATAAGCAAAGTCGGGGATCATAAAAACGACCTAAAAAACTTAGAGCTAATACGCAAAGTTGAGGATCATAAAAAGGACCGAAAGAACTTAGAGCTAATACGCAAAGTCGGGATCATAAAAAGGACCAAAAGAACTTAGAGCTAATATGCAAAGTCGGGGATCATAAAAAGGACCAAAAGACATTAGAGCTAATACGCGAAGTTGGGGATCATAAAAAGGACCGAAAGAACTTAGAGCTAATACGCAAAGTCGGGGATCATAAAAAGGATTGAAAGAACTTAGACCTAACACGCAAAGTCGGGGATCATAAAAAGGTCCAAAAGAACTTAGAGCTAATACGCAAAGTCCATGATCATAAAAAACTCCGAAAGAACTTAGAGTTAATACGCAAAGTCGGGGATCATAAAAACGACCGAAAGAACTTAGAGGTAATACGCAAAGCCGAGGATCATAAAAAGGACCGAAAGAACTTAGAGCTAATACGCAAAGTCGGGGATCATAAAAAGGTCCGAAAGAACTTAGAGCTAATACGCAAAGTCGGGGATCAAAAAAACGACCGAAAGAACTTAGAGCTAATACGCAAAGTCGGGGATCATAAAAACGACCAAAAGAACTTAGAGCTAATACGTAAAGACGGGGATCATAAAAAGACCGAAAGAACTTAGAGCTAATACACAAAGTCGGGGATCATAAAACAACAAAAAGAACTCAGAGCTAATACGCAAAGTCGGGGATCATAAAAAGGTCCGAAAGAACTTATAGCTAATACGCAAAGTCGGGGATCATAAAAACGACCAAAAAAACTTAGAGCTAATACGCAAAGTTGAGGATCATAAAAAGAACAGAAATAACTTAGAGCTAATACGCAAAGTCGGGGATCATAAAAAGGACCGAAAGAACTTAGAGCTAATACGCAAAGTTGGGGATCATAAAAAGGACCGAAAAAACTTAGAGATAATACGCAAAATCGGGGATCATAAAAACGACCGAAAGAACTTAGAGCTAATACGCAAAATTGGGGATCATAAAAACGAGCGAAGGAACTTAGAGCTAATACACAAAGTCGGGGATCATAAAAAGGTCCGAAAGAACTTAGAGCTAATAAGCAAAGTCGGGGATCATAAAAAGGTCCGAAAGAACTTAGAGCTACTACGCAAAGTCAGGGATCATAAAAAGGTCCGAAAGAACTTAGAGCTAATACGCAAACTCGGGGATCAGAAAAAGGACCAAAAGAACTTAGAGCTAATACGCAAAGTCGGGGATCATAAAAACGACCGAAAGAACTTAGAGCTAATACGCAAAGTCAGGGATCATAAAAACGACAGAAAGAACTTAGAGCTAAAACGCAAAGTCGGGGATCATAAAAACGACCGAAAGAACTTAGAGCTAATACGCAAAGTCGGGGATCATAAAAAGAACCGAAAGAACTTAGAGCTAATACGCAGAGTCGGGGATCATAAAAAGGACCGAAAAAACTTAGAGCTAATACGCAAAGTCGGGGATCATAAAAAGGTTCGAAAGAACTTAGAGCTAATACGCAAAGTCGGGGATCATAAAAACGACCGAAAGAACTTAGAGCTAATACACAAAGTCGGGGATCATAAAAACGATAGAAAGAAGTTAGAGCTAATACGCAAAGTCGGGGATCATAAAAAGGTCCGAAATAACTTATAGCTAATACGCAAAGTCGGGGATCATAAAAACGACCAAAAAATCTTAGAGCTAATACGCAAAGTTGAGGATCATAAAAAGGACCGAAAGAACTTAGAGCTAATACGCAAAATCGGGGATCATAAAAAAGGACCAAAAGAAATTAGAACTAATACGCAAAGTCGGGGATCATAAAAAGGACCAAATGAACTTAGAGCTAATACGCGAAGTTGGGGATCATAAAAAGGACCGAAAGAACTTAAAGCTAATACGCAAAATCGAGGATCATAAAAAAGGACCGAAAGAACTTAGAGCTAATACGCAAAGTCGGGGATCATAAAAAGGATTGAAAGAACTTAGACCTAATACGCAAAGTCGGGATCATAAAAAGGACCGAAAGAACTTAGAGCTAATACGCAAAGTCAGGGATCATAAAAACGACCGAAAGAACTTAGAGGTAATACGCAAAGTCGGGGATCATAAAAAGGACCGAAAGAACTTAGAGCTAATACGCAAAGTCGGGGATCATAAAAACGACAAAAAGAACTTTGAGCTAATACGCAAACTCGGGGATCATAAAAAGGACCAAAAGAACTTAGAGCTAATACGCGAAGTTGGGGATCATAAAAAGGACCGAAAGAACTTAGAGCTAATACGCAAAGTCGGGGATCATAAAAAGGATTGAAAGAACTTAGACCTAATACGCAAAGTCAGGGATCATAAAAAGGACCAAAAGAACTTAGAGCTAATACGCAAAGTCGGGGATCATAAAAAAGACCAAAAGAACTTAGAGCTAATACACAAAGTCGGGGATCATCAAAACAACCGAAATAACTTAAAGCTAATACGCAAAGTCAAGGATCATAAAAATGACCGAAAGAACTTAGAGCTAATACGCAAAGTCGGGGATCCTAAAAACGATCGAAAGAACGTAGAGCTAATACGCGAAGTTGGGATCATAAAAACGACCGAATGAACTTAGAGCTAATACGCAAAGTCGGGGATCATAAAAACGACTGAAAGAACTTAGAGCTAATACGCAAAGTCGGGGATCATAAAATGGACCGAAAGAAGTTAGAGCTAATACGCAAAGTCGGGGATCATAAAAAGAACCGAAAGAACTTAAAGCTAATACGCAAAGTCGGAGATCATAAAAACGACCGAAAGAACTTAGAGCTAATACGCAAAGCCGAGGATCATAAAAAGGACCGAAAGAACTTAGAGCTAATACGCAAAGTCGGGGATCATAAAAACGACCGAAAGAACTTAGAGCTAATACGCAAAGTTGGGGATCATAAAAACGACCGAAAGAACTTAGAGCTAATACGTAAAGTCGGGGATCATAAAAACGACCGAAAGAACATAGAGCTAATACGCAAAGTCGGGGATCATAAAAAGGTCCGAAAGAACTTAGAGCTAATACGCAAAGTCGGGGATAAAAAAACGACCGAAAGAACTTAGAGCTAATACGCAAAGTCGGGGATCATAAAAACGACCGAAAGAACTTAGAGCTAATACACAAAGTCGGGGATCATCAAAACGACCGAAAGAACTTAAAGCTAATACGCAAAGTCAAGGATCATAAAAAGGACCGAACGAACTTAGAGCGAATAAGAAAAGTCGGGGATCATAAAAACGACGGAAAAAACTTTGAGCTAATACGCAAAGTTGGGGATCATAAAAAGAACCGAAAGAACTTAGAGCTAATACGCAAAATCAGGGATCATAAAAAAGGACCAAAAGAACTTAGAGCTAATACGCAAAGTCGGGGATCATAAAAAGGACCGAAAGAACTTAGAGCTAATACGCAAAATCGGGGATCATAAAAAAGGACCAAAAGAACTTAGAGCTAATACGCAAAGTCGGGGATCATAAAAAGGACCAGAAGAACTTAGAGCTATTACGCGAAGTTGGGGATCATAAAAAGGACCGAAACAACTTAGAGCTAATACGCAAAGTCGGGGATCATAAAAAGGATAGAAAGAACTTAGACCTAATACGCAAAGTCGGGATCATAAAAAGGACCGAAAGAACTTAGAGCTAATACGCAAAGTCGGGGATCAAAAAAACGACCGAAAGAACTTAGAGCTAATACGCAAAGTCGGGGATCATAAAAAGGACCGAAAGAACTTAGAGCTAATACGCAAAGTCGGGGATCATAAAAAGGACCGAAAGAAGTTAGAGCTAATACGCAAAGTCGGGGATCATAAAAACGACCGAAAGAACTTAGAGCTAATACGCAAAGTCGGGGATCCTAAAAACGATCGAAAGAACGTAGAGCTAATACGCGAAGTTGGGGATCATAAAAACGACCGAAAGAACTTAGAGCTAATACGCAAAGTCGGGGATCATAAAAAGGACCAAAAGAAATTAGAGCTAATACGCGAAGTTGGGGATCATAAAAAGGACCGAAAGAACTTAGAGCTAATACGCAAAGTCGGGGATCATAAAAAGGATTGAAATAACTTAGAGCTAATACGCAAAGTCGGGGATCATAAAAAGGACTGAAAGAACTTAGAGCTAATACGCAAAGTCGGGGATCATAAAAAGGACCGAAAGAACTTAGAGCTAATATGCAAAGTCGGGGGTCATAAAAACGACCGAAAGAACTTAGAGCTAATACGGAAAGTCGGGGATCATAAAAAGGACCGAAAGAACTTAGATCTAATACGCAAAGTCGGGGATCATTAAAACGACCGAAAGAACTTAGACGTAATACGCAATGTCGGGGATCATAAAAAGGTCCGAAAGAACTTAGAGCTAATACGCAAAGTCCAGGATCATAAAAAAGTCTGAAAGAACTTAGAGCTAATAGGCAAAGTCGAAGATCAGAAAAACGACCGAGAGAACTTAGAGCTAATACGCAAAGTCGGGGATCATAAAAACGACCGATAGAACTTTAGACCTAATACGTAAAGTCGGGGATCATAAAAACGACCGAAAGAACTTAGAGCTAATACGCAAAGTTGGGGATTATAAAAAGGTCCGAAAGAACTTAGAGCTAATACGCAAAGTCGGGGATCAAAAAAACGACCGAAAGAACTTAGAGCTAATACGCAAAGTCAGAGATCATAAAAACGACCAAAAGAACTTAGAGCTAATACACAAAGTCGGGGATCATCAAAACGACCGAAAGAACTTAGAGCTAATACGCAAAGTCAGGGATCATAAAAAGGACCGAACGAACTTAGAGCGAATAAGCAAAGTCGGGGATCATAAAAACGACCTAAAAAACTTAGAGCTAATACGCAAAGTTGAGGATCATAAAAAGGACCGAAAGAACTTAGAGCTAATACGCAAAGTCGGGATCATAAAAAGGACCAAAAGAACTTAGAGCTAATATGCAAAGTCGGGGATCATAAAAAGGACCAAAAGACATTAGAGCTAATACGCGAAGTTGGGGATCATAAAAAGGACCGAAAGAACTTAGAGCTAATACGCAAAGTCGGGGATCATAAAAAGGATTGAAAGAACTTAGACCTAACACGCAAAGTCGGGGATCATAAAAAGGTCCAAAAGAACTTAGAGCTAATACGCAAAGTCCATGATCATAAAAAACTCCGAAAGAACTTAGAGTTAATACGCAAAGTCGGGGATCATAAAAACGACCGAAAGAACTTAGAGGTAATACGCAAAGCCGAGGATCATAAAAAGGACCGAAAGAACTTAGAGCTAATACGCAAAGTCGGGGATCATAAAAAGGTCCGAAAGAACTTAGAGCTAATACGCAAAGTCGGGGATCAAAAAAACGACCGAAAGAACTTAGAGCTAATACGCAAAGTCGGGGATCATAAAAACGACCAAAAGAACTTAGAGCTAATACGTAAAGACGGGGATCATAAAAAGACCGAAAGAACTTAGAGCTAATACACAAAGTCGGGGATCATAAAACAACAAAAAGAACTCAGAGCTAATACGCAAAGTCGGGGATCATAAAAAGGTCCGAAAGAACTTATAGCTAATACGCAAAGTCGGGGATCATAAAAACGACCAAAAAAACTTAGAGCTAATACGCAAAGTTGAGGATCATAAAAAGAACAGAAATAACTTAGAGCTAATACGCAAAGTCGGGGATCATAAAAAGGACCGAAAGAACTTAGAGCTAATACGCAAAGTTGGGGATCATAAAAAGGACCGAAAAAACTTAGAGATAATACGCAAAATCGGGGATCATAAAAACGACCGAAAGAACTTAGAGCTAATACGCAAAATTGGGGATCATAAAAACGAGCGAAGGAACTTAGAGCTAATACACAAAGTCGGGGATCATAAAAAGGTCCGAAAGAACATAGAGCTAATAAGCAAAGTCGGGGATCATAAAAAGGTCCGAAAGAACTTAGAGCTACTACGCAAAGTCAGGGATCATAAAAAGGTCCGAAAGAACTTAGAGCTAATACGCAAACTCGGGGATCAGAAAAAGGACCAAAAGAACTTAGAGCTAATACGCAAAGTCGGGGATCATAAAAACGACCGAAAGAACTTAGAGCTAATACGCAAAGTCAGGGATCATAAAAACGACAGAAAGAACTTAGAGCTAAAACGCAAAGTCGGGGATCATAAAAACGACCGAAAGAACTTAGAGCTAATACGCAAAGTCGGGGATCATAAAAAGAACCGAAAGAACTTAGAGCTAATACGCAGAGTCGGGGATCATAAAAAGGACCGAAAAAACTTAGAGCTAATACGCAAAGTCGGGGATCATAAAAAGGTTCGAAAGAACTTAGAGCTAATACGCAAAGTCGGGGATCATAAAAACGACCGAAAGAACTTAGAGCTAATACACAAAGTCGGGGATCATAAAAACGATAGAAAGAAGTTAGAGCTAATACGCAAAGTCGGGGATCATAAAAAGGTCCGAAATAACTTATAGCTAATACGCAAAGTCGGGGATCATAAAAACGACCAAAAAATCTTAGAGCTAATACGCAAAGTTGAGGATCATAAAAAGGACCGAAAGAACTTAGAGCTAATACGCAAAATCGGGGATCATAAAAAAGGACCAAAAGAAATTAGAGCTAATACGCAAAGTCGGGGATCATAAAAAGGACCAAATGAACTTAGAGCTAATACGCGAAGTTGGGGATCATAAAAAGGACCGAAAGAACTTAAAGCTAATACGCAAAATCGAGGATCATAAAAAAGGACCGAAAGAACTTAGAGCTAATACGCAAAGTCGGGGATCATAAAAAGGATTGAAAGAACTTAGACCTAATACGCAAAGTCGGGATCATAAAAAGGACCGAAAGAACTTAGAGCTAATACGCAAAGTCAGGGATCATAAAAACGACCGAAAGAACTTAGAGGTAATACGCAAAGTCGGGGATCATAAAAAGGACCGAAAGAACTTAGAGCTAATACGCAAAGTCGGGGATCATAAAAACGACAAAAAGAACTTTGAGCTAATACGCAAACTCGGGGATCATAAAAAGGACCAAAAGAACTTAGAGCTAATACGCGAAGTTGGGGATCATAAAAAGGACCGAAAGAACTTAGAGCTAATACGCAAAGTCGGGGATCATAAAAAGGATTGAAAGAACTTAGACCTAATACGCAAAGTCAGGGATCATAAAAAGGACCAAAAGAACTTAGAGCTAATACGCAAAGTCGGGGATCATAAAAAAGACCAAAAGAACTTAGAGCTAATACACAAAGTCGGGGATCATCAAAACAACCGAAATAACTTAAAGCTAATACGCAAAGTCAAGGATCATAAAAATGACCGAAAGAACTTAGAGCTAATACGCAAAGTCGGGGATCCTAAAAACGATCGAAAGAACGTAGAGCTAATACGCGAAGTTGGGATCATAAAAACGACCGAATGAACTTAGAGCTAATACGCAAAGTCGGGGATCATAAAAACGACTGAAAGAACTTAGAGCTAATACGCAAAGTCGGGGATCATAAAATGGACCGAAAGAAGTTAGAGCTAATACGCAAAGTCGGGGATCATAAAAAGAACCGAAAGAACTTAAAGCTAATACGCAAAGTCGGAGATCATAAAAACGACCGAAAGAACTTAGAGCTAATACGCAAAGCCGAGGATCATAAAAAGGACCGAAAGAACTTAGAGCTAATACGCAAAGTCGGGGATCATAAAAAGGACCGAAAGAACTTAGAGCTAATACGCAAAGTCGGGGATCAAAAAAACGACCGAAAGAACTTAGAGCTAATACGCAAAGTCGGGGATCATAAAAACGACCGAAAGAACTTAGAGCTAATACGTAAATTCGGGGATCATAAAAACGACCGAAAGAACTTAGAGCTAATACGCAAAGTCGGGGATCATAAAATCGACCGAAAGAACTTAGAGCTAATACACAAAGTCGGGGATCATAAAAACGATAGAAAGAAGTTAGAGCTAATACGCAAAGTCGGGGATCATAAAAAGGTCCGAAATAACTTATAGCTAATACGCAAAGTCGGGGATCATAAAAACGACCAAAAAATCTTAGAGCTAATACGCAAAGTTGAGGATCATAAAAAGGACCGAAAGAACTTAGAGCTAATACGCAAAGTCGGGGATAAAAAAACGACCGAAAGAACTTAGAGCTAATACGTAAAGTCAGGGATCATAAAAACGACCGAAAAAACTTAGAGCTAATACACAAAGTCGGGGATCATCAAAACGACCGAAAGAACTTAAAGCTAATACGCAAAGTCGGGGATCATACAAAAGCCGAGGATCATAAAAAGGACCGAAAGAACTTAAAGCTAATACGCAAAGTCGGGGATCATAAAAAGGTTCGAAAGAACTTAGAGCTAATACGCAAAGTCGGGGATCATAAAAACGACCAAAGAACTTAGAGCTAATACACAAAGTCGGGGATCATAAAAACGATAGAAAGAAGTTAGAGCTAATACGCAAAGTCGGGGATCATAAAAAGGTCCGAAATAACTTATAGCTAATACGCAAAGTCGGGGATCATAAAAACGACCAAAAAATCGTAGAGCTAATACGCAAAGTTGAGGATCATAAAAAGGACCGAAAGAACTTAGAGCTAATACGCAAAGTCGGGGATAAAAAAAACGACCGAAAGAACTTAGAGCTAATACGCAAACTCGGGGATCATAAAAACGACCGAAAGAACTTAGAGCTAATACGTAAAGTCGGGGATCATAAAAACGACCGAAAGAACTTAGAGCTAATACGCAAAGTCGGGGATCATAAAAAGGTCCGAAAGAACTTAGAGCTAATACGCAAAGTCGGGGATAAAAAAAACGACCAAAAAATCTTAGAGCTAATACGCAAAGTTGAGGATCATAAAAAGGACCGAAAGAACTTAGAGCTAATACGCAAAGTCGGGGATAAAAAAACGACCGAAAGAACTTAGAGCTAATACGTAAAGTCAGGGATCATAAAAACGACCGAAAAAACTTAGAGCTAATACACAAAGTCGGGGATCAACAAAACGACAGAAAGAACTTAAAGCTAATACGCAAAGTCGGGGATCATACAAAAGCCGAGGATCATAAAAAGGACCGAAAGAACTTAAAGCTAATACGCAAAGTCGGGGATCATAAAAAGGTTCGAAAGAACTTAGAGCTAATACGCAAAGTCGGGGATCATAAAAACGACCAAAGAACTTAGAGCTAATACACAAAGTCGGGGATCATAAAAACGATAGAAAGAAGTTAGAGCTAATACGCAAAGTCGGGGATCATAAAAAGGTCCGAAATAACTTATAGCTAATACGCAAAGTCGGGGATCATAAAAACGACCAAAAAATCGTAGAGCTAATACGCAAAGTTGAGGATCATAAAAAGGACCGAAAGAACTTAGAGCTAATACGCAAAGTCGGGGATAAAAAAAACGACCGAAAGAACTTAGAGCTAATACGCAAAGTCGGGGATCATAAAAACGACCGAAAGAACTTAGAGCTAATACGTAAAGTCGGGGATCATAAAAACGACCGAAAGAACTTAGAGCTAATACGCAAAGTCGGGGATCATAAAAAGGTCCGAAAGAACTTAGAGCTAATACGCAAAGTCGGGGATAAAAAAACGACCGTAAGAACTTAGAGCTAATACGCAAAGTCGGGGATCATAAAAATGACCGAAAGAACTTAGAGCTAATACACAAAGTCGGGGATCATCAAAACGACCGAAAGAACTTAAAGCTAATACGCAAAGTCAAGGATCATAAAAAGGACCGAACGAACTTAGAGCGAATAAGCAAAGTCGGGGATCATAAAAACGACCGAAAAAACTTAGAGCTAATACGCAAAGTTGGGGATCATAAAAAGGACCGAAAGAACTTAGAGCTAATACGTAAAGTCAGGGATCATAAAAACGACCGAAAGAACTTAGAGCTAATACGCAAAGTCGGGGATCATAAAAAGGTCCGAAAGAACTTAGAGCTAATACGCAAAGTCGGGGATAAAAAAAACGACCAAAAAATCTTAGAGCTAATACGCAAAGTCGGGGATCATAAAAACGATAGAAAGAAGTTAGAGCTAATACGCAAAGTCGGGGATCATAAAAAGGTCCGAAATAACTTATAGCTAATACGCAAAGTCGGGGATCATAAAAACGACCAAAAAATCGTAGAGCTAATACGCAAAGTTGAGGATCATAAAAAGGACCGAAAGAACTTAGAGCTAATACGCAAAGTCGGGGATAAAAAAAACGACCGAAAGAACTTAGAGCTAATACGCAAAGTCGGGGATCATAAAAACGACCGAAAGAACTTAGAGCTAATACGTAAAGTCGGGGATCATAAAAACGACCGAAAGAACTTAGAGCTAATACGCAAAGTCGGGGATCATAAAAAGGTCCGAAAGAACTTAGAGCTAATACGCGAAGTTGGGGATCATAAAAAGGACCAAAAGAACTTAGAGCTAATACGCAAAATCGGGGATCATAAAAAAGGACCGAAAGAACTTAGAGCTAATACACAAAGTCGGGGATCATAAAAAGGATTGAAAGAACTTAGACCTAATACGCAAAGTCGGGATCATAAAAAGGACCGAAAGAACTTAGAGCTAATACGCAAAGTCAGGGATCATAAAAACGACCGAAAGAACTTAGAGGTAATACGCAAAGTCGGGGATCATAAAAAGGACCGAAAGAACTTAGAACTAATACACAAAGTCGGGGATAATAAAAACGACAAAAAGAACTTTGAGCTAATACGCAAACTCGGGGATCATAAAAAGGACCAAAAGAACTTAGAGCTAATACGCGAAGTTGGGGATCATAAAAAGGACCGAAAGAACTTAGAGCTAATACGCAAAGTCGGGGATCATAAAAAGGATTGAAAGAACTTAGACCTAATACGCAAAGTCGGGATCATAAACAGGACCGAAAGAACTTAGAGCTAATACGCAAAGTCGGGGATCATAAAAACAACAAAAAGAACTTTGAGCTAATACGCAAACTCGGGGATCATAAAAACGACCGAAAGAACTTAGAGCTAATACGCAAAGTCGGGGATCATAAAAAGGACCGAAAGAACTTAGAGCTAATACGCAAAGTCAGGGATCATAAAAAGGACCAAAAGAACTTAGAGCTAATACGCAAAGTCGGGGATCATAAAAAGGACCAAAAGAACTTAGAGCTAAAACGCGAAGTTCGGGATCATAAAAAGGACCGAAAGAACTTAGAGCTAATACGCAAAGTCGGGGATCATAAAAAGGATTGAAAGAACTTAGACCTAATACGCAAAGTCGGGATCATAAAAAGGACCGAAAGAACTTAGAGCTAATACGCAAAGTCGGGGATCATAAAAACGACCGAAAGAACTTAGAGCTAATACGCAAAGTCGGGGATCATAAAAAGGACCGAAAGAACTTAGAGCTAATACGCAAAGTCGGGGATCATAAAAAGGACCGAAAGAACTTAGAGCTAATACGCAAAGTCGGGGATCATAAAAATGACCGAAAGAACTTAGAGCTAATACGCAAAGTCGGGGATCCTAAAAACGATCGAAAGAACGTAGAGCTAATACGCGAAGTTGGGGATCATAAAAACGACCGAATGAACTTAGAGCTAATACGCAAAGTCGGGGATCATAAAAACGACTGAAAGAACTTAGAGCTAATACGCAAAGTCGGGGATCATAAAAAGGACCGAAAGAAGTTAGAGCTAATACGCAAAGTCGGGATCATAAAAAGAACCGAAAGAACTTAAAGCTAATACGCAAAGTCGGAGATCATAAAAACGACCGAAAGAACTTAGAGCTAATACGCAAAGCCGAGGATCATAAAAAGGACCGAAAGAACTTAGAGCTAATACGCAAAGTCGGGGATCATAAAAAGGACCGAAAGAACTTAGAGCTAATACGCAAAGTCGGGGATCAAAAAAACGACCGAAAGAACTTAGATACACAAAGTCGGGGATCATAAAAACGACCGAAAGAACTTAGAGCTAATACACAAAGTCGGGGATCATAAAAACGATAGAAAGAAGTTAGAGCTAATACGCAAAGTCGGGGATCATAAAAAGGTCCGAAATAACTTATAGCTAATACGCAAAGTCGGGGATCATAAAAACGACCAAAAAATCTAAGAGCTAATACGCAAAGTTGAGGATCATAAAAAGGACCGAAAGAACTTAGAGCTAATACGCAAAGTCGGGGATAAAAAAACGACCGAAAGAACTTAGAGCTAATACGTAAAGTCAGGATCATAAAAACGACCGAAAAAACTTAGAGCTAATACACAAAGTCGGGGATCATCAAAACGACCGAAAGAACTTAAAGCTAATACGCAAAGTCGGGGATCATACAAAAGCCGAGGATCATAAAAAGGACCGAAAGAACTTAAAGCTAATACGCAAAGTCGGGGATCATAAAAAGGTTCGAAAGAACTTAGAGCTAATACGCAAAGTCGGGGATCATAAAAACGACCAAAGAACATAGAGCTAATACACAAAGTCGGGGATCATAAAAACGATAGAAAGAAGTTAGAGCTAATACGCAAAGTCGGGGATCATAAAAAGGTCCGAAATAACTTATAGCTAATACGCAAACTCGGGGATCATAAAAACGACCAAAAAATCGTAGAGCTAATACGCAAAGTTGAGGATCATAAAAAGGACCGAAAGAACTTAGAGCTAATACGCAAAGTCGGGGATAAAAAAAACGACCGAAAGAACTTAGAGCTAATACGCAAAGTCGGGGATCATAAAAACGACCGAAAGAACTTAGAGCTAATACGTAAAGTCGGGGATCATAAAAACGACCGAAAGAACTTAGAGCTAATACGCAAAGTCGGGGATCATAAAAAGGACCGAAAGAACTTAGAGCTAATACGCAAAGTCAGGGATCATAAAAAGGACCAAAAGAACTTAGAGCTAATACGCAAAGTCGGGGATCATAAAAAGGACCAAAAGAACTTAGAGCTAAAACGCGAAGTTCGGGATCATAAAAAGGACCGAAAGAACTTAGAGCTAATACGCAAAGTCGGGGATCATAAAAAGGATTGAAAGAACTTAGACCTAATACGCAAAGTCGGGATCATAAAAAGGACCGAAAGAACTTAGAGCTAATACGCAAAGTCGGGGATCATAAAAACGACCGAAAGAACTTAGAGCTAATACGCAAAGTCGGGGATCATAAAAAGGACCGAAAGAACTTAGAGCTAATACGCAAAGTCGGGGATCATAAAAAGGACCGAAAGAACTTAGAGCTAATACGCAAAGTCGGGGATCATAAAAATGACCGAAAGAACTTAGAGCTAATACGCAAAGTCGGGGATCCTAAAAACGATCGAAAGAACGTAGAGCTAATACGCGAAGTTAGGGATCATAAAAATGACCGAATGAACTTAGAGCTAATACGCAAAGTCGGGGATCATAAAAACGACTGAAAGAACTTAGAGCTAATACGCAAAGTCGGGGATCATAAAAAGGACCGAAAGAAGTTAGAGCTAATACGCAAAGTCGGGATCATAAAAAGAACCGAAAGAACTTAAAGCTAATACGCAAAGTCGGAGATCATAAAAACGACCGAAAGAACTTAGAGCTAATACGCAAAGCCGAGGATCATAAAAAGGACCGAAAGAACTTAGAGCTAATACGCAAAGTCGGGGATCATAAAAAGGACCAAAAGAACTTAGAGCTAATACGCAAAGTCGGGGATCAAAAAAACGACCGAAAGAACTTAGAGCTAATACACAAAGTCGGGGATCATAAAAACGACCGAAAGAACTTAGAGCTAATACGTAAATTCGGGGATCATAAAAACGACCGAAAGAACTTAGAGCTAATACGCAAAGTCGGGGATCATAAAAAGGTCCGAAAGAACTTAGAGCTAATACGCAAAGTCGGGGATAAAAAAAACGACCGAAAGAACTTAGAGCTAATACGCAAAGTCGGGGATCATAAAAACGACCGAAAGAACTTAGAGCTAATACACAAAGTCGGGGATCATCAAAACGACCGAAAGAACTTAAAGCTAATACGCAAAGTCAAGGATCATAAAAAGGACCGAACGAACTTAGAGCGAATAAGCAAAGTCGGGGATCATAAAAACGACCGAAAAAACTTAGAGCTAATACGCAAAGTTGGGGATCATAAAAAGGACCGAAAGAACTTAGAGCTAATACGCAAAATCGGGGATCATAACAAAGGATCAAAAGAACTTAGAGCTAATACGCAAAGTCGGGGATCATAAAAAGGACCAAAAGAACTTAGAGCTAATACGCGAAGTTGGGGATCATAAAAAGGACCGAAAGAACTTAGAGATAATACGCAAAATCGGGGATCATAAAAACGACCGAAAGAACTTAGAGCTAATACACAAAATTGGGGATCATAAAAACGAGCGAAGGAACTTAGAGCTAATACACAAAGTCGGGGATCATAAAAAGGTCCGAAAGAACTTAGAGCTAATTAGCAAAGTCGGGGATCATAAAAAGGTCCGAAAGAACTTAGAGCTATTACGCAAAGTCAAGGATCATAAAAAGGTCCGAAAGAACTTAGAGCTAATACGCAAAGTCGGGGATCATAAAAAGGACCAAAAGAACTTAGAGCTAATACGCAAAGTCGGTGATCATAAAAACGAACGAAAGAACTTAGAGCTAATACGCAAAGTCGGGGATCATAAAAACGACCGAAAGAACTTAGAGCTAAAACGCAAAGTCTTGGATCATAAAAAGGACTGAAAGAACTTAGAGCTAATACGCAAAGTCGGGCATCATAAAAACGACAAAAAGAACTTTGAGCTAATACGCAAACTCGGGGATCATAAAATGGACCGAAAGAACTTAGAGCTAATACGCAAAGTCGGGGATCATAAAAACGACAAAAAGAACTTTGAGCTAATACGCAAACTCGAGGATCATAAAATGGACCGAAAGAACTTAGAGCTAATACGCATAGTCGGGGATCATAAAAAGGACCGAAAGAACTTAGAGATAATACGCAAAATCGGGGATCATAAAAACAACCGAAAGAACTTAGAGCTAATACGCAAAATCGGGGATCATAAAAACGAGAGAAAGAACTTAGAGCTAATACACAAAGTCGGGGATCATAAAAACGTCCGAAAGAACTTAGAGCTAATAAGCAAAGTCGGGGATCATAAAAAGGTCCGAAAAAACTTTGAGCTAATACGCAAAGTCAGGGATCATAAAAAGGTCCGAAAGAACTTAGAGCTAATACGCAAAGTCGGGGATCATAAAATGGACCAAAAGAACTTAGAGCTAATACACAAACTCGGGGATCATAAAAACAAGTGAAAGAACTTAGAGCTAATACGCAAAGTCGGGGATCTTAAAAACGACCGAAAGAACTTAGAGCTAATACGCAAAGTCGGGATCATAAAAACGACCGAAAGAACTTAGAGCTAATACACAAAGTCGGGGATCATAAAAACGACAAAAAGAACTCAGAGCTAATACGCAAAGTCGGGGATCATAAAAAGGTCCGAAAGAACTCATAGCTAATACGAAAAGTCGGGGATCATAAAAACGACCAAAAAAACTTAGAGCTAATACGCAAAGTTGAGGATCATAAAAAGAACAGAAAGAACATAGAGCTAATACGCAAAGTCGGGGATCTTAAAAAGGACCGAAAGAACTTAGAGCTAATACGCAAAGTTGGGGATCATAAAAAGGACCGAAAGAACTTAGAGATAATACGCAAAATCGGGGATCATAAAAACGACCGAAAGAACTTAGAGCTAATACGCAAAATTGGGGATCATAAAAATGAGAGAAGGAACTTAGAGCTAATACACAAAGTCGGGGATCATAAAAAGGTCCGAAAGAACTTAGAGCTAATTAGCAAAGTCGGGGATCATAAAAAGGTCCGAAAGAACATAGAGCTAATACGCAAAGTCGGGGATCATAAAAAGGACCAAAAGAACTTAGAGCTAATACGCAAAGTCGGGGATCATAAAAACGAACGAAAGAACTTAGAGCTAATACGCAAAGTCGGGGATCATAAAAACGACCGAAAGAACTTAGAGCTAAAACGCAAAGTCAGGGATCATAAAAAGGACCGAAAGAACTTAGAGCTAATACGCAAAGTCGGGGATCATAAAAAGGACCGAAAGAACTTAGAGCTAATACGCAAAGTCGGGGATCATAAAAAGGACCGAAAAAACTTAGAGCTAATACGCAAAGTCGGGGATCATAAAAAGGTTCGAAAGAACTTAGACCTAATACGCAAAGTCGGGATCATAAAAAGGACCGAAAGAACTTAGAGCTAATACGCAAAGTCGGGGATCATAAAAAGGACCGAAAAAACTTAGAGCTAATACGCAAAGTCGGGGATCATAAAAAGGACCGAAAGAACTTAGAGCTAATACGCAAAGTCGGGGATCATAAAAACGACAAAAAGAAGTTTGAGCTAATACGCAAACTCGGGGATCATAAAATGGACCGAAAGAACTTAGAGCTAATACGCAAAGTCGGGGATCATAAAAAGGACCGAAAGAACTTAGAGCTAATACGCAAAGTCGGGGATCATAAAAAGGACCAAAAGAACTTAGAGCTAATACGCAAAGTCGGGGATCATAAAAAGGACCAAAAGAACTTAGAGCTAATACGCGAAGTTGGGGATCATAAAAAGGACCGAAAGAACTTAGAGCTAATACGCAAAGTCGGGGATCATAAAAAGGATTGAAAGAACTTAGACCTAATACGCAAAGTCGGGATCATAAAAATGACCGAAAGAACTTAGAGCTAATACGCAAAGTCGGGGATCATAAAAATGACCGAAAGAACTTAGAGCTAATACGCAAAGTTGGGGATCATAAAAAGGACCGAAAGAACTTAGAGCTAATACGCAAAGTCGGGGATCATAAAAACGACAAAAAGAACTTTGAGCTAATACGCAATCTCGGGGATCATAAAATGGACCGAAAGAACTTAGAGCTAATACGCATAGTCGGGGATCATAAAAAGGACCGAAAGAACTTAGAGATAATACGCAAAATCGGGAATCATAAAAACGACCAAAAGAACTTAGAGCTAATACGCAAAATCGGGGATCATAAAAACGAGCGAAAGAACTTAGAGCTAATACACAAAGTCGGGGATCATAAAAAGGTCCAAAAGAACTTAGAGCTAATAAGCAAAGTCGGGGATCATAAAAAGGTCCGAAAGAACTTTGAGCTAATACGCAAAGTCAGGGATCATAAAAAGGTCCGAAAGAACTTAGAGCTAATACGCAAAGTCGGGGATCATAAAAAGGACCAAAAGAAGTTAGAGCTAATACGCAAAGTCAGGGATCATAAAAACGACCGAAAGAACTTAGATCTAATATGCAAAGTCGGGGATCTTAAAAACGACCGAAAGAACTTAGAGCTAATACGCAAAGTCGGGGATCATAAAAACGACCGAAAGAACTTAGAGCTAATACACAAAGTCGGGGATCATAAAAACGACAAAAAGAACTCAGAGCTAATACGCAAAGTCGGGGATCATAAAAAGGTCCAAGAGAACTTATAGCTAATACGCAAAGTCGGGGATTATAAAAACGACCAAAAAATCTTAGAGCTAATACGCAAAGTTGAGGATCATAAAAAGGACCGAAAGAACTTAGAGCTAATACGCAAAGTCGGGGATCCTAAAAACGATCGAAAGAACGTAGAGCTAATACGCGAAGTTGGGGATCATAAAAACGACCGAAAGAACTTAGAGCTAATACGCGAAGTTGGGGATTATAAAAACGAACGAAAGAACTTAGAGCTAATACGCAAAGTCGGGGATCATAAAAAGAACCGAAAGAACTTAAAGCTAATACGCAAAGTCGGGGATCATAAAAACGACCGAAAGAACTTAGAGCTAATACGTAAAGTCGGGGATCATAAAAACGACCGAAAGAACTTAGAGCTAATACGCAAAGTCGGGGATCATAAAAAGGTCCGAAAGAACTTAGAGCTAATACGCAAAGTCGGGGATAAAAAAAACGACCAAAAGAACTTAGAGCTAATACGTAAAGTCAGGGATCATAAAAAGGACCGAAAGAACTTAGAGCTAATACGCAAAGTCAGGGATCATAAAAACGACAAAAAGAAGTTTGAGCTAATACGCAAACTCGGGAATCATAAAATGGACCGAAAGAACTTAGAGCTAATACGCAAAGTCGGGGATCATAAAAAGGACCGAAAGAACTTAGAGCTAATACGCAAAGTCGGGGATCATAAAAAGGACCAAAAGAACTTAGAGCTAATACGCAAAGTCGGGGATCATAAAAAGGACCAAAAGAACTTAGAGCTAATACGCGAAGTTGGGGATCATAAAAAGGACCGAAAGAACTTAGAGCTAATACGCAAAGTCGGGGATCATAAAAAGGATTGAAAGAACTTAGACCTAATACGCAAAGTCGGGATCATAAAAATGACCGAAAGAACTTAGAGCTAATACGCAAAGTCGGGGATCATAAAAAGGACCAAAAGAACTTAGAGCTAATACGCAAAGTCGGAGATCATAAAAAGGACCAAAAGAACTTAGAGCTAATACGCAAAGTCTGGGATCATAAAAATGACCGAAAGAACTTAGAGCTAATACGCAAAGTCGGGGATCCTAAAAACGACAAAAAGAACTCAGAGCTAATACGCAAAGTCGGGGATCCTAAAAACGATCGAAAGAACGTAGAGCTAATACGCGAAGTCGGGGATCATAAAAACGACAAAAAGAAGTTTGAGCTAATACGCAAACTCGGGGATCATAAAATGGACCGAAAGAACTTAGAGCTAATACGCAAAGTCGGGGATCATAAAAAGGACCGAAAGAACTTAGAGCTAATACGCAAAGTCGGGGATCATAAAAAGGACCAAAAGAACTTAGAGCTAATACGCAAAGTCGGGGATCATAAAAAGGACCAAAAGAACTTAGAGCTAATACGCGAAGTTGGGGATCATAAAAAGGACCGAAAGAACTTAGAGCTAATACGCAAAGTCGGGGATCATAAAAAGGATTGAAAGAACTTAGACCTAATACGCAAAGTCGGGATCATAAAAATGACCGAAAGAACTTAGAGCTAATACGCAAAGTCGGGGATCATAAAAATGACCGAAAGAACTTAGAGCTAATACGCAAAGTCGGGGATCATAAAAAGGACCGAAAGAACTTAGAGCTAATACGCAAAGTCGGGGATCAAAAAAATGACCGAAAGAACTTAGAGCTAATACGCAAAGTCGGGGATCATAAAAAGGACCGAAAGAACTTAGAGCTAATACGCAAAGTCGGGGATCATAAAAAGGATTGAAAGAACTTAGACCTAATACGCAAAGTCGGGATCATAAAAAGGACCGAAAGAACTTAGAGCTAATACGCAAAGTCGGGGATCATAAAAACGATCGAAAGAACTTAGAGCTAATACGCAAAGTCGGGGATCATAAAAAGGACCGAAAGAACTTAGAGCTAATACGCAAAGTCGGGGATCATAAAAATGACAAAAAGAAGTTTGAGCTAATACGCAAACTCGGGGATCATAAAAAGGTCCGAAAGAACTTAGAGCTAATACGCAAAGTCGGGGATAAAAAAAACGACCGAAAGAACTTAGAGCTAATACGTAAAGTCAGGGATCATAAAAACGACCGAAAAAACTTAGAGCTAATACACAAAGTCGGGGATCATCAAAACAACCGAAAGAACTTAAAGCTAATACGCAAAGTCAAGGATCATAAAAAGGACCGAACGAACTTAGAGCGAATAAGCAAAGTCAGGGATCATAAAAACTACCGGAAAAACTTAGAGCTAATACGCAAAGTGGGGGATCATAAAAAGGACCGAAAGAACTTAGAGCTAATACGCAAAATCGGGGATCATAAAAAAGGACCAAAAGAACTTAGAGCTCATACGCAAAGTCGGGGATCATAAAAAGGACCAAAAGAACTTAGAGCTAATACGCGAAGTTGGGGATCATAAAAAGGACCGAAAGAACTTAGAGCTAATACGCAAAGTCGGGGATCATAAAAAGGATTGAAAGAACGTAGACCTAATACGCAAAGTCGGGATCATAAAAAGGACCGAAAGAACTTAGAGCTAATACGCAAAGTCGGGGATCATAAAAACGATCGAAAGAACTTAGAGCTAATACGCAAAGTCGGGGATCATAAAAAGGACCGAAAGAACTTAGAGCTAATACGCAAAGTCGGGGATCATAAAAACGACAAAAAGAAGTTTGAGCTAATACGCAAAGTCGGGGATCATAAAAACGACCGAAAGAACTTAGAGCTAATACGTAAAGTCGGGGATCATAAAAACGACCGAAAGAACTTAGAGCTAATACGCAAAGTCGGGGATCATAAAAAGGTCCGAAAGAACTTAGAGCTAATACGCAAAGTCGGGGATAAAAAAACGACCAAAAAATCTTAGAGCTAATACGCAAAGTTGAGGATCATAAAAAGGACCGAAAGAACTTAGAGCTAATACGCAAAGTCGGGGATAAAAAAACGACCGAAAGAACTTAGAGCTAATACGTAAAGTCAGGGATCATAAAAACGACCGAAAAAACTTAGAGCTAATACACAAAGTCGGGGATCAACAAAACGACAGAAAGAACTTAAAGCTAATACGCAAAGTCGGGGATCATACAAAAGCCGAGGATCATAAAAAGGACCGAAAGAACTTAAAGCTAATACGCAAAGTCGGGGATCATAAAAAGGTTCGAAAGAACTTAGAGCTAATACGCAAAGTCGGGGATCATAAAAACGACCAAAGAACTTAGAGCTAATACACAAAGTCGAGGATCATAAAAACGATAGAAAGAAGTTAGAGCTAATACGCAAAGTCGGGGATCATAAAAAGGTCCGAAATAACTTATAGCTAATACGCAAAGTCGGGGATCATAAAAACGACCAAAAAATCGTAGAGCTAATACGCAAAGTTGAGGATCATAAAAAGGACCGAAAGAACTTAGAGCTAATACGCAAAGTCGGGGATAAAAAAAACGACCGAAAGAACTTAGAGCTAATACGCAAAGTCGGGGATCATAAAAACGACCGAAAGAACTTAGAGCTAATACGTAAAGTCGGGGATCATAAAAACGACCGAAAGAACTTAGAGCTAATACGCAAAGTCGGGGATCATAAAAAGGTCCGAAAGAACTTAGAGCTAATACGCAAAGTCGGGGATAAAAAAACGACCGTAAGAACTTAGAGCTAATACGCAAAGTCGGGGATCATAAAAATGACCGAAAGAACTTAGAGCTAATACACAAAGTCGGGGATCATCAAAACGACCGAAAGAACTTAAAGCTAATACGCAAAGTCAAGGATCATAAAAAGGACCGAACGAACTTAGAGCGAATAAGCAAAGTCGGGGATCATAAAAACGACCGAAAAAACTTAGAGCTAATACGCAAAGTTGGGGATCATAAAAAGGACCGAAAGAACTTAGAGCTAATACGTAAAGTCGGGGATCATAAAAACGACCGAAAGAACTTAGAGCTAATACGCAAAGTCGGGGATCATAAAAAGGTCCGAAAGAACTTAGAGCTAATACGCAAAGTCGGGGATAAAAAAAACGACCAAAAAATCTTAGAGCTAATACGCAAAGTCGGGGATCATAAAAACGATAGAAAGAAGTTAGAGCTAATACGCAAAGTCGGGGATCATAAAAAGGTCCGAAATAACTTATAGCTAATACGCAAAGTCGGGGATCATAAAAACGACCAAAAAATCGTAGAGCTAATACGCAAAGTTGAGGATCATAAAAAGGACCGAAAGAACTTAGAGCTAATACGCAAAGTCGGGGATAAAAAAAACGACCGAAAGAACTTAGAGCTAATACGCAAAGTCGGGGATCATAAAAACGACCGAAAGAACTTAGAGCTAATACGTAAAGTCGGGGATCATAAAAACGACCGAAAGAACTTAGAGCTAATACGCAAAGTCGGGGATCATAAAAAGGTCCGAAAGAACTTAGAGCTAATACGCGAAGTTGGGGATCATAAAAAGGACCAAAAGAACTTAGAGCTAATACGCAAAATCGGGGATCATAAAAAAGGACCGAAAGAACTTAGAGCTAATACACAAAGTCGGGGATCATAAAAAGGATTGAAAGAACTTAGACCTAATACGCAAAGTCGGGATCATAAAAAGGACCGAAAGAACTTAGAGCTAATACGCAAAGTCAGGGATCATAAAAACGACCGAAAGAACTTAGAGGTAATACGCAAAGTCGGGGATCATAAAAAGGACCGAAAGAACTTAGAACTAATACGCAAAGTCGGGGATAATAAAAACGACAAAAAGAACTTTGAGCTAATACGCAAACTCGGGGATCATAAAAAGGACCAAAAGAACTTAGAGCTAATACGCGAAGTTGGGGATCATAAAAAGGACCGAAAGAACTTAGAGCTAATACGCAAAGTCGGGGATCATAAAAAGGATTGAAAGAACTTAGACCTAATACGCAAAGTCGGGATCATAAACAGGACCGAAAGAACTTAGAGCTAATACGCAAAGTCGGGGATCATAAAAACGACAAAAAGAACTTTGAGCTAATACGCAAACTCGGGGATCATAAAAACGACCGAAAGAACTTAGAGCTAATACGCAAAGTCGGGGATCATAAAAAGGACCGAAAGAACTTAGAGCTAATACGCAAAGTCAGGGATCATAAAAAGGACCAAAAGAACTTAGAGCTAATACGCAAAGTCGGGGATCATAAAAAGGACCAAAAGAACTTAGAGCTAAAACGCGAAGTTCGGGATCATAAAAAGGACCGAAAGAACTTAGAGCTAATACGCAAAGTCGGGGATCATAAAAAGGATTGAAAGAACTTAGACCTAATACGCAAAGTCGGGATCATAAAAAGGACCGAAAGAACTTAGAGCTAATACGCAAAGTCGGGGATCATAAAAACGACCGAAAGAACTTAGAGCTAATACGCAAAGTCGGGGATCATAAAAAGGACCGAAAGAACTTAGAGCTAATACGCAAAGTCGGGGATCATAAAAAGGACCGAAAGAACTTAGAGCTAATACGCAAAGTCGGGGATCATAAAAATGACCGAAAGAACTTAGAGCTAATACGCAAAGTCGGGGATCCTAAAAACGATCGAAAGAACGTAGAGCTAATACGCGAAGTTGGGGATCATAAAAACGACCGAATGAACTTAGAGCTAATACGCAAAGTCGGGGATCATAAAAACGACTGAAAGAACATAGAGCTAATACGCAAAGTCGGGGATCATAAAAAGGACCGAAAGAAGTTAGAGCTAATACGCAAAGTCGGGATCATAAAAAGAACCGAAAGAACTTAAAGCTAATACGCAAAGTCGGAGATCATAAAAACGACCGAAAGAACTTAGAGCTAATACGCAAAGCCGAGGATCATAAAAAGGACCGAAAGAACTTAGAGCTAATACGCAAAGTCGGGGATCATAAAAAGGACCGAAAGAACTTAGAGCTAATACGCAAAGTCGGGGATCAAAAAAACGACCGAAAGAACTTAGAGCTAATACACAAAGTCGGGGATCATAAAAACGACCGAAAGAACTTAGAGCTAATACACAAAGTCGGGGATCATAAAAACGATAGAAAGAAGTTAGAGCTAATACGCAAAGTCGGGGATCATAAAAAGGTCCGAAATAACTTATAGCTAATACGCAAAGTCGGGGATCATAAAAACGACCAAAAAATCTAAGAGCTAATACGCAAAGTTGAGGATCATAAAAAGGACCGAAAGAACTTAGAGCTAATACGCAAAGTCGGGGATAAAAAAACGACCGAAAGAACTTAGAGCTAATACGTAAAGTCAGGGATCATAAAAACGACCGAAAAAACTTAGAGCTAATACACAAAGTCGGGGATCATCAAAACGACCGAAAGAACTTAAAGCTAATACGCAAAGTCGGGGATCATACAAAAGCCGAGGATCATAAAAAGGACCGAAAGAACTTAAAGCTAATACGCAAAGTCGGGGATCATAAAAAGGTTCGAAAGAACTTAGAGCTAATACGCAAAGTCGGGGATCATAAAAACGACCAAAGAACATAGAGCTAATACACAAAGTCGGGGATCATAAAAACGATAGAAAGAAGTTAGAGCTAATACGCAAAGTCGGGGATCATAAAAAGGTCCGAAATAACTTATAGCTAATACGCAAACTCGGGGATCATAAAAACGACCAAAAAATCGTAGAGCTAATACGCAAAGTTGAGGATCATAAAAAGGACCGAAAGAACTTAGAGCTAATACGCAAAGTCGGGGATAAAAAAAACGACCGAAAGAACTTAGAGCTAATACGCAAAGTCGGGGATCATAAAAACGACCGAAAGAACTTAGAGCTAATACGTAAAGTCGGGGATCATAAAAACGACCGAAAGAACTTAGAGCTAATACGCAAAGTCGGGGATCATAAAAAGGACCGAAAGAACTTAGAGCTAATACGCAAAGTCAGGGATCATAAAAAGGACCAAAAGAACTTAGAGCTAATACGCAAAGTCGGGGATCATAAAAAGGACCAAAAGAACTTAGAGCTAAAACGCGAAGTTCGGGATCATAAAAAGGACCGAAAGAACTTAGAGCTAATACGCAAAGTCGGGGATCATAAAAAGGATTGAAAGAACTTAGACCTAATACGCAAAGTCGGGATCATAAAAAGGACCGAAAGAACTTAGAGCTAATACGCAAAGTCGGGGATCATAAAAACGACCGAAAGAACTTAGAGCTAATACGCAAAGTCGGGGATCATAAAAAGGACCGAAAGAACTTAGAGCTAATACGCAAAGTCGGGGATCATAAAAAGGACCGAAAGAACTTAGAGCTAATACGCAAAGTCGGGGATCATAAAAATGACCGAAAGAACTTAGAGCTAATACGCAAAGTCGGGGATCCTAAAAACGATCGAAAGAACGTAGAGCTAATACGCGAAGTTAGGGATCATAAAAATGACCGAATGAACTTAGAGCTAATACGCAAAGTCGGGGATCATAAAAACGACTGAAAGAACTTAGAGCTAATACGCAAAGTCGGGGATCATAAAAAGGACCGAAAGAAGTTAGAGCTAATACGCAAAGTCGGGATCATAAAAAGAACCGAAAGAACTTAAAGCTAATACGCAAAGTCGGAGATCATAAAAACGACCGAAAGAACTTAGAGCTAATACGCAAAGCCGAGGATCATAAAAAGGACCGAAAGAACTTAGAGCTAATACGCAAAGTCGGGGATCATAAAAAGGACCAAAAGAACTTAGAGCTAATACGCAAAGTCGGGGATCAAAAAAACGACCGAAAGAACTTAGAGCTAATACACAAAGTCGGGGATCATAAAAACGACCGAAAGAACTTAGAGCTAATACGTAAATTCGGGGATCATAAAAACGACCGAAAGAACTTAGAGCTAATACGCAAAGTCGGGGATCATAAAAAGGTCCGAAAGAACTTAGAGCTAATACGCAAAGTCGGGGATAAAAAAAACGACCGAAAGAACTTAGAGCTAATACGCAAAGTCGGGGATCATAAAAACGACCGAAAGAACTTAGAGCTAATACACAAAGTCGGGGATCATCAAAACGACCGAAAGAACTTAAAGCTAATACGCAAAGTCAAGGATCATAAAAAGGACCGAACGAACTTAGAGCGAATAAGCAAAGTCGGGGATCATAAAAACGACCGAAAAAACTTAGAGCTAATACGCAAAGTTGGGGATCATAAAAAGGACCGAAAGAACTTAGAGCTAATACGCAAAATCGGGGATCATAACAAAGAATCAAAAGAACTTAGAGCTAATACGCAAAGTCGGGGATCATAAAAAGGACCAAAAGAACTTAGAGCTAATACGCGAAGTTGGGGATCATAAAAAGGACCGAAAGAACTTAGAGATAATACGCAAAATCGGGGATCATAAAAACGACCGAAAGAACTTAGAGCTAATACACAAAATTGGGGATCATAAAAACGAGCGAAGGAACTTAGAGCTAATACACAAAGTCGGGGATCATAAAAAGGTCCGAAAGAACTTAGAGCTAATTAGCAAAGTCGGGGATCATAAAAAGGTCCGAAAGAACTTAGAGCTATTACGCAAAGTCAAGGATCATAAAAAGGTCCGAAAGAACTTAGAGCTAATACGCAAAGTCGGGGATCATAAAAAGGACCAAAAGAACTTAGAGCTAATACGCAAAGTCGGTGATCATAAAAACGAACGAAAGAACTTAGAGCTAATACGCAAAGTCGGGGATCATAAAAACGACCGAAAGAACTTAGAGCTAAAACGCAAAGTCGTGGATCATAAAAAGGACTGAAAGAACTTAGAGCTAATACGCAAAGTCGGGCATCATAAAAACGACAAAAAGAACTTTGAGCTAATACGCAAACTCGGGGATCATAAAATGGACCGAAAGAACTTAGAGCTAATACGCAAAGTCGGGGATCATAAAAACGACAAAAAGAACTTTGAGCTAATACGCAAACTCGAGGATCATAAAATGGACCGAAAGAACTTAGAGCTAATACGCATAGTCGGGGATCATAAAAAGGACCGAAAGAACTTAGAGATAATACGCAAAATCGGGGATCATAAAAACAACCGAAAGAACTTAGAGCTAATACGCAAAATCGGGGATCATAAAAACGAGAGAAAGAACTTAGAGCTAATACACAAAGTCGGGGATCATAAAAACGTCCGAAAGAACTTAGAGCTAATAAGCAAAGTCGGGGATCATAAAAAGGTCCGAAAAAACTTTGAGCTAATACGCAAAGTCAGGGATCATAAAAAGGTCCGAAAGAACTTAGAGCTAATACGCAAAGTCGGAGATCATAAAAAGGACCAAAAGAACTTAGAGCTAATACGCAAAGTCGGGGATCAAAAAAACGACCGAAAGAACTTAGAGCTAATACACAAAGTCGGGGATCATAAAAACGACCGAAAGAACTTAGAGCTAATACGTAAATTCGGGGATCATAAAAACGACCGAAAGAACTTAGAGCTAATACGCAAAGTCGGGGATCATAAAAAGGTCCGAAAGAACTTAGAGCTAATACGCAAAGTCGGGGATAAAAAAAACGACCGAAAGAACTTAGAGCTAATACGCAAAGTCGGGGATCATAAAAACGACCGAAAGAACTTAGAGCTAATACACAAAGTCGGGGATCATCAAAACGACCGAAAGAACTTAAAGCTAATACGCAAAGTCAAGGATCATAAAAAGGACCGAACGAACTTAGAGCGAATAAGCAAAGTCGGGGATCATAAAAACGACCGAAAAAACTTAGAGCTAATACGCAAAGTTGGGGATCATAAAAAGGACCGAAAGAACTTAGAGCTAATACGCAAAATCGGGGATCATAACAAAGAATCAAAAGAACTTAGAGCTAATACGCAAAGTCGGGGATCATAAAAAGGACCAAAAGAACTTAGAGCTAATACGCGAAGTTGGGGATCATAAAAAGGACCGAAAGAACTTAGAGATAATACGCAAAATCGGGGATCATAAAAACGACCGAAAGAACTTAGAGCTAATACACAAAATTGGGGATCATAAAAACGAGCGAAGGAACTTAGAGCTAATACACAAAGTCGGGGATCATAAAAAGGTCCGAAAGAACTTAGAGCTAATTAGCAAAGTCGGGGATCATAAAAAGGTCCGAAAGAACTTAGAGCTATTACGCAAAGTCAAGGATCATAAAAAGGTCCGAAAGAACTTAGAGCTAATACGCAAAGTCGGGGATCATAAAAAGGACCAAAAGAACTTAGAGCTAATACGCAAAGTCGGTGATCATAAAAACGAACGAAAGAACTTAGAGCTAATACGCAAAGTCGGGGATCATAAAAACGACCGAAAGAACTTAGAGCTAAAACGCAAAGTCGTGGATCATAAAAAGGACTGAAAGAACTTAGAGCTAATACGCAAAGTCGGGCATCATAAAAACGACAAAAAGAACTTTGAGCTAATACGCAAACTCGGGGATCATAAAATGGACCGAAAGAACTTAGAGCTAATACGCAAAGTCGGGGATCATAAAAACGACAAAAAGAACTTTGAGCTAATACGCAAACTCGAGGATCATAAAATGGACCGAAAGAACTTAGAGCTAATACGCATAGTCGGGGATCATAAAAAGGACCGAAAGAACTTAGAGATAATACGCAAAATCGGGGATCATAAAAACAACCGAAAGAACTTAGAGCTAATACGCAAAATCGGGGATCATAAAAACGAGAGAAAGAACTTAGAGCTAATACACAAAGTCGGGGATCATAAAAACGTCCGAAAGAACTTAGAGCTAATAAGCAAAGTCGGGGATCATAAAAAGGTCCGAAAAAACTTTGAGCTAATACGCAAAGTCAGGGATCATAGAAAGGTCCGAAAGAACTTAGAGCTAATACGCAAAGTCGGAGATCATAAAATGGACCAAAAGAACTTAGAGCTAATACACAAACTCGGGGATCATAAAAACAAGTGAAAGAACTTAGAGCTAATACGCAAAGTCGGGGATCTTAAAAACGACCGAAAGAACTTAGAGCTAATACGCAAAGTCGGGATCATAAAAACGACCGAAAGAACTTAGAGCTAATACACAAAGTCGGGGATCATAAAAACGACAAAAAGAACTCAGAGCTAATACGCAAAGTCGGGGATCATAAAAAGGTCCGAAAGAACTCATAGCTAATACGAAAAGTCGGGGATCATAAAAACGACCAAAAAAACTTAGAGCTAATACGCAAAGTTGAGGATCATAAAAAGAACAGAAAGAACATAGAGCTAATACGCAAAGTCGGGGATCTTAAAAAGGACCGAAAGAACTTAGAGCTAATAAGCAAAGTTGGGGATCATAAAAAGGACCGAAAGAACTTAGAGATAATACGCAAAATCGGGGATCATAAAAACGACCGAAAGAACTTAGAGCTAATACGCAAAATTGGGGATCATAAAAATGAGAGAAGGAACTTAGAGCTAATACACAAAGTCGGGGATCATAAAAAGGTCCGAAAGAACTTAGAGCTAATTAGCAAAGTCGGGGATCATAAAAAGGTCCGAAAGAACATAGAGCTAATACGCAAAGTCGGGGATCATAAAAAGGACCAAAAGAACTTAGAGCTAATACGCAAAGTCGGGGATCATAAAAACGAACGAAAGAACTTAGAGCTAATACGCAAAGTCGGGGATCATAAAAACGACCGAAAGAACTTAGAGCTAAAACGCAAAGTCAGGGATCATAAAAAGGACCGAAAGAACTTAGAGCTAATACGCAAAGTCGGGGATCATAAAAAGGACCGAAAGAACTTAGAGCTAATACGCAAAGTCGGGGATCATAAAAAGGACCGAAAAAACTTAGAGCTAATACGCAAAGTCGGGGATCATAAAAAGGTTCGAAAGAACTTAGACCTAATACGCAAAGTCGGGATCATAAAAAGGACCGAAAGAACTTAGAGCTAATACGCAAAGTCGGGGATCATAAAAAGGACCGAAAAAACTTAGAGCTAATACGCAAAGTCGGGGATCATAAAAAGGACCGAAAGAACTTAGAGCTAATACGCAAAGTCGGGGATCATAAAAACGACAAAAAGAAGTTTGAGCTAATACGCAAACTCGGGGATCATAAAATGGACCGAAAGAACTTAGAGCTAATACGCAAAGTCGGGGATCATAAAAAGGACCGAAAGAACTTAGAGCTAATACGCAAAGTCGGGGATCATAAAAAGGACCAAAAGAACTTAGAGCTAATACGCAAAGTCGGGGATCATAAAAAGGACCAAAAGAACTTAGAGCTAATACGCGAAGTTGGGGATCATAAAAAGGACCGAAAGAACTTAGAGCTAATACGCAAAGTCGGGGATCATAAAAAGGATTGAAAGAACTTAGACCTAATACGCAAAGTCGGGATCATAAAAATGACCGAAAGAACTTAGAGCTAATACGCAAAGTCGGGGATCATAAAAATGACCGAAAGAACTTAGAGCTAATACGCAAAGTTGGGGATCATAAAAAGGACCGAAAGAACTTAGAGCTAATACGCAAAGTCGGGGATCATAAAAACGACAAAAAGAACTTTGAGCTAATACGCAATCTCGGGGATCATAAAATGGACCGAAAGAACTTAGAGCTAATACGCATAGTCGGGGATCATAAAAAGGACCGAAAGAACTTAGAGATAATACGCAAAATCGGGAATCATAAAAACGACCAAAAGAACTTAGAGCTAATACGCAAAATCGGGGATCATAAAAACGAGCGAAAGAACTTAGAGCTAATACACAAAGTCGGGGATCATAAAAAGGTCCAAAAGAACTTAGAGCTAATAAGCAAAGTCGGGGATCATAAAAAGGTCCGAAAGAACTTTGAGCTAATACGCAAAGTCAGGGATCATAAAAAGGTCCGAAAGAACTTAGAGCTAATACGCAAAGTCGGGGATCATAAAAAGGACCAAAAGAAGTTAGAGCTAATACGCAAAGTCAGGGATCATAAAAACGACCGAAAGAACTTAGATCTAATATGCAAAGTCGGGGATCTTAAAAACGACCGAAAGAACTTAGAGCTAATACGCAAAGTCGGGGATCATAAAAACGACCGAAAGAACTTAGAGCTAATACACAAAGTCGGGGATCATAAAAACGACAAAAAGAACTCAGAGCTAATACGCAAAGTCGGGGATCATAAAAAGGTCCAAGAGAACTTATAGCTAATACGCAAAGTCGGGGATTATAAAAACGACCAAAAAATCTTAGAGCTAATACGCAAAGTTGAGGATCATAAAAAGGACCGAAAGAACTTAGAGCTAATACGCAAAGTCGGGGATCCTAAAAACGATCGAAAGAACGTAGAGCTAATACGCGAAGTTGGGGATCATAAAAACGACCGAAAGAACTTAGAGCTAATACGCGAAGTTGGGGATTATAAAAACGAACGAAAGAACTTAGAGCTAATACGCAAAGTCGGGGATCATAAAAAGAACCGAAAGAACTTAAAGCTAATACGCAAAGTCGGGGATCATAAAAACGACCGAAAGAACTTAGAGCTAATACGTAAAGTCGGGGATCATAAAAACGACCGAAAGAACTTAGAGCTAATACGCAAAGTCGGGGATCATAAAAAGGTCCGAAAGAACTTAGAGCTAATACGCAAAGTCGGGGATAAAAAAAACGACCAAAAGAACTTAGAGCTAATACGTAAAGTCAGGGATCATAAAAAGGACCGAAAGAACTTAGAGCTAATACGCAAAGTCGGGGATCATAAAAACGACAAAAAGAAGTTTGAGCTAATACGCAAACTCGGGGATCATAAAATGGACCGAAAGAACTTAGAGCTAATACGCAAAGTCGGGGATCATAAAAAGGACCGAAAGAACTTAGAGCTAATACGCAAAGTCGGGGATCATAAAAAGGACCAAAAGAACTTAGAGCTAATACGCAAAGTCGGGGATCATAAAAAGGACCAAAAGAACTTAGAGCTAATACGCGAAGTTGGGGATCATAAAAAGGACCGAAAGAACTTAGAGCTAATACGCAAAGTCGGGGATCATAAAAAGGATTGAAAGAACTTAGACCTAATACGCAAAGTCGGGATCATAAAAATGACCGAAAGAACTTAGAGCTAATACGCAAAGTCGGGGATCATAAAAAGGACCAAAAGAACTTAGAGCTAATACGCAAAGTCGGAGATCATAAAAAGGACCAAAAGAACTTAGAGCTAATACGCAAAGTCTGGGATCATAAAAATGACCGAAAGAACTTAGAGCTAATACGCAAAGTCGGGGATCCTAAAAACGACAAAAAGAACTCAGAGCTAATACGCAAAGTCGGGGATCCTAAAAACGATCGAAAGAACGTAGAGCTAATACGCGAAGTCGGGGATCATAAAAACGACAAAAAGAAGTTTGAGCTAATACGCAAACTCGGGGATCATAAAATGGACCGAAAGAACTTAGAGCTAATACGCAAAGTCGGGGATCATAAAAAGGACCGAAAGAACTTAGAGCTAATACGCAAAGTCGGGGATCATAAAAAGGACCAAAAGAACTTAGAGCTAATACGCAAAGTCGGGGATCATAAAAAGGACCAAAAGAACTTAGAGCTAATACGCGAAGTTGGGGATCATAAAAAGGACCGAAAGAACTTAGAGCTAATACGCAAAGTCGGGGATCATAAAAAGGATTGAAAGAACTTAGACCTAATACGCAAAGTCGGGATCATAAAAATGACCGAAAGAACTTAGAGCTAATACGCAAAGTCGGGGATCATAAAAATGACCGAAAGAACTTAGAGCTAATACGCAAAGTCGGGGATCATAAAAAGGACCGAAAGAACTTAGAGCTAATACGCAAAGTCGGGGATCAAAAAAATGACCGAAAGAACTTAGAGCTAATACGCAAAGTCGGGGATCATAAAAAGGACCGAAAGAACTTAGAGCTAATACGCAAAGTCGGGGATCATAAAAAGGATTGAAAGAACTTAGACCTAATACGCAAAGTCGGGATCATAAAAAGGACCGAAAGAACTTAGAGCTAATACGCAAAGTCGGGGATCATAAAAACGATCGAAAGAACTTAGAGCTAATACGCAAAGTCGGGGATCATAAAAAGGACCGAAAGAACTTAGAGCTAATACGCAAAGTCGGGGATCATAAAAATGACAAAAAGAAGTTTGAGCTAATACGCAAACTCGGGGATCATAAAAAGGTCCGAAAGAACTTAGAGCTAATACGCAAAGTCGGGGATAAAAAAAACGACCGAAAGAACTTAGAGCTAATACGTAAAGTCAGGGATCATAAAAACGACCGAAAAAACTTAGAGCTAATACACAAAGTCGGGGATCATCAAAACAACCGAAAGAACTTAAAGCTAATACGCAAAGTCAAGGATCATAAAAAGGACCGAACGAACTTAGAGCGAATAAGCAAAGTCAGGGATCATAAAAACGACCGGAAAAACTTAGAGCTAATACGCAAAGTGGGGGATCATAAAAAGGACCGAAAGAACTTAGAGCTAATACGCAAAATCGGGGATCATAAAAAAGGACCAAAAGAACTTAGAGCTCATACGCAAAGTCGGGGATCATAAAAAGGACCAAAAGAACTTAGAGCTAATACGCGAAGTTGGGGATCATAAAAAGGACCGAAAGAACTTAGAGCTAATACGCAAAGTCGGGGATCATAAAAAGGATTGAAAGAACGTAGACCTAATACGCAAAGTCGGGATCATAAAAAGGACCGAAAGAACTTAGAGCTAATACGCAAAGTCGGGGATCATAAAAACGATCGAAAGAACTTAGAGCTAATACGCAAAGTCGGGGATCATAAAAAGGACCGAAAGAACTTAGAGCTAATACGCAAAGTCGGGGATCATAAAAACGACAAAAAGAAGTTTGAGCTAATACGCAAACTCGGGGATCATAAAATGGACCGAAAGAACATAGAGCTAATACGCAAAGTCGGGGATCATAAAAAGGACCGAAAGAACTTAGAGCTAATACGCAAAGTCGGGGATCATAAAAAGGACCAAAAAAACTTAGAGCTAATACGCAAAGTCGGGGATCATAAAAAGGACCAAAAGAACTTAGAGCTAATACGCAAAGTCGGGGATCATAAAAACGACAAAAAGAACTTTGAGCTAATACGCAAACTCGGGGATCATAAAATGGACCGAAAGAACTTAGAGCTAATACGCATAGTCGGGGATCATTAAAAGGACCGAAAGAACTTAGAGATAATACGCAAAATCGGGGATCATAAAAACGACCAAAAGAACTTAGAGCTAATACGCAAAATCGGGGATCATAAAAACGAGCGAAAGAACTTAGAGCTAATACACAAAGTCGGGGATCATAAAAAGGTCCGAAAGAACTTAGAGCTAATAAGCAAAGTCGGGGATCATAAAAAGGTCCGAAAGAACTTTGAGCTAATACGCAAAGTCAGGGATCATAAAAAGGTCCGAAAGAACTTAGAGCTAATACGCAAAGTCGGGGATCATAAAAAGGACCAAAAGAAGTTAGAGCTAATACGCAAAGTCGGGGATCATAAAAACGACCGAAAGAACTTAGAGCTAATAAGCAAAGTTGGGGATCTTAAAAACGACCGAAAGAACTTAGAGCTAATACGCAAAGTCGGGGATCATAAAAACGACCGAAAGAACTTAGAGCTAATACACAAAGTCGGGGATCATAAAAACAACAAAAATATCTCAGAGCTAATACACAAAGTCGGGGATCATAAAAACGACAAAAAGAACTCAGAGCTAATACGCAAAGTCGGGGATCCTAAAAACGATCGAAAGAACGTAGAGCTAATACGCGAAGTTGGGGATTATAAAAAAGACCGAAAGAACTTAGAGCTAATGCGCAAAGTCGGGGATCATAAAAACGACTGAAAGAACTTAGCGCTAATACGCAAAGTCGGGGATCATAAAAAGGACCGAAAGAACTTAGAGCTAATACGCAAAATCGGGGATCATAAAAAGAACCGAAAGAACTTAAAGCTAATACGCAAAGTCGGGGATCATAAAAACGACCGAAAGAACTTAGAGCTAATACGCAAAGCCGAGGATCATAAAAAGGACCGAAAGAACTTAGAGCTAATACGCAAAGTCGGGGCTCATAAAAAGGACCGAAAGAACTTAGAGCTAATACGCAAAGTCGGGGATCAAAAAAACGACCGAAAGAACTTAGAGCTAATACGCAAAGTCGGGGATCATAAAAACGACAAAAAGAACTTTGAGCTAATACGCAATCTCGGGGATCATAAAATGGACCGAAAGAACTTAGAGCTAATACGCATAGTCGGGGATCATAAAAAGGACCGAAAGAACTTAGAGATAATACGCAAAATCGGGAATCATAAAAACGACCAAAAGAACTTTGAGCTAATACGCAAAGTCAGGGATCATAAAAAGGTCCGAAAGAACTTAGAGCTAATACGCAAAATCGGGGATCATAAAAAGGACCAAAAGAAGTTAGAGCTAATACGCAAAGTCAGGGATCATAAAAACGACCGAAAGAACTTAGATCTAATACGCAAAGTCGGGGATCATAAAAACGATCGAAAGAACTTAGAGCTAATACGCAAAGTCGGGGATCATAAAAAGGACCGAAAGAACTTAGAGCTAATACGCAAAGTCGGGGATCATAAAAACGACAAAAAGAAGTTTGAGCTAATACGCAAACTCGGGGATCATAAAATGGACCGAAAGAACATAGAGCTAATACGCAAAGTCGGGGATCATAAAAAGGACCGAAAGAACTTAGAGCTAATACGCAAAGTCGGGGATCATAAAAAGGACCAAAAGAACTTAGAGCTAATACGCAAAGTCGGGGATCATAAAAAGGACCAAAAGAACTTAGAGCTAATACGCAAAGTCGGGGATCATAAAAAGGACCGAAAGAACTTAGAGCTAATACGCAAAGTCGGGGATCATAAAAACGACAAAAAGAACTTTGAGCTAATACGCAAACTCGGGGATCATAAAATGGACCGAAAGAACTTCGAGCTAATACGCATAGTCGGGGATCATTAAAAGGACCGAAAGAACTTAGAGATAATACGCAAAATCGGGGATCATAAAAACGACCAAAAGAACTTAGAGCTAATACGCAAAATCGGGGATCATAAAAACGAGCGAAAGAACTTAGAGCTAATACACAAAGTCGGGGATCATAAAAAGGTCCGAAAGAACTTAGAGCTAATAAGCAAAGTCGGGGATCATAAAAAGGTCCGAAAGAACTTTGAGCTAATACGCAAAGTCAGGGATCATAAAAAGGTCCGAAAGAACTTAGAGCTAATACGCAAAGTCGGGGATCATAAAAAGGACCAAAAGAAGTTAGAGCTAATACGCAAAGTCGGGGATCATAAAAACGACCGAAAGAACTTAGAGCTAATAAGCAAAGTTGGGGATCTTAAAAATGACCGAAAGAACTTAGAGCTAATACGCAAAGTCGGGGATCATAAAAACGACCGAAAGAACTTATAGCTAATACACAAAGTCGGGGATCATAAAAACGACAAAAATATCTCAGAGCTAATACACAAAGTCGGGGATCATAAAAACGACAAAAAGAACTCAGAGCTAATACGCAAAGTCGGGGATCCTAAAAACGATCGAAAGAACGTAGAGCTAATACGCGAAGTTGGGGATTATAAAAACGACCGAAAGAACTTAGAGCTAATGCGCAAAGTCGGGGATCATAAAAACGACTGAAAGAACTTAGCGCTAATACGCAAAGTCGGGGATCATAAAAAGGACCGAAAGAACTTAGAGCTAATACGCAAAGTCGGGGATCATAAAAAGAACCGAAAGAACTTAAAGCTAATACGCAAAGTCGGGGATCATAAAAACGACCGAAAGAACTTAGAGCTAATACGCAAAGCCGAGGATCATAAAAAGGACCGAAAGAACTTAGAGCTAATACGCAAAGTCGGGGCTCATAAAAAGGACCGAAAGAACTTAGAGCTAATACGCAAAGTCGGGGATCAAAAAAACGACCGAAAGAACTTAGAGCTAATACGCAAAGTCGGGGATCATAAAAACGACCGAAAGAACTTAGAGCTAATACGTAAAGTCGGGGATCATAAAAACGACCGAAAGAACTTAGAGCTAATACGCAAAGTCGGGGATCATAAAAAGAACCGAAAGAACCTAAAGCTAATACGCAAAGTCGGGGATCATAAAAACGACCGAAAGAACTTAAAGCTAATACGCAAAGCCGAGGATCATAAAAAGGACCGAAAGAACTTAGAGCTAATACGCAAAATCGGGGATCATAAAAAAGGACCAAAAGAACTTAGAGCTAATACGCAAAGTCGGGGATCATAAAAAGGACCAAAAGAACTTAGAGCTAATACGCGAAGTTGGGGATCATAAAAAGGACCGAAAGAACTTAGAGCTAATACGCAAAGTCGGGGATCATAAAAAGGATTGAAAGAACTTAGACCTAATACGCAAAGTCGGGATCATAAAAAGGACCGAAAGAACTTAGAGCTAATACGCAAAGTCGGGGATCATAAAAAGGATCGAAAGAACTTAGAGCTAATACGCAAAGTCGGGGATCATAAAAAGGACCGAAAGAACTTAGAGCTAATACGCAAAGTCGGGGATCATAAAAAGGACCAAAAGAACTTAGAGCTAATACGCAAAGTCGGGGATCATAAAAAGGACCAAAAGAACTTAGAGCTAATACGCGAAGTTGGGGATCATAAAAAGGACCGAAAGAACTTAGAGCTAATACGCAAAGTCGGGGATCATAAAAAGGATTGAAAGAACTTAGACCTAATACGCAAAGTCGGGATCATAAAAAGGACCGAAAGAACTTAGAGCTAATACGCAAAGTCGGGGATCATAAAAACGATCGAAAGAACTTAGAGCTAATACGCAAAGTCGGGGATCATAAAAAGGACCGAAAGAACTTAGAGCTAATACGCAAAGTCGGGGATCATAAAAAGGACCAAAAGAACTTAGAGCTAATACGCAAAGTCGGGGATCATAAAAAGGACCAAAAGAACTTAGAGCTAATACGCAAAGTCGGGGATCATAAAAATGACCGAAAGAACTTAGAGCTAATACGCAAAGTCGGGGATCATAAAAAGGACCGAAATAACTTAGAGCTAATACGCAAAGTCGGGGATCATAAAAACGACAAAAAGAACTTTGAGCTAATACGCAAACTCGGGGATCATAAAATGGACCGAAAGAACTTAGAGCTAATACGCATAGTCGGGGATCATTAAAAGGACCGAAAGAACTTAGAGCTAATACGCAAAGTCGGGGCTCATAAAAAGGACCGAAAGAACTTAGAGCTAATACGCAAAGTCGGGGATCAAAAAAACGACCGAAAGAACTTAGAGCTAATACGCAAAGTCGGGGATCATAAAAACGACCGAAAGAACTATAGCTAATACGTAAAGTCGGGGATCATAAAAACGACCGAAAGAACTTAGAGCTAATACGCAAAGTCGGGGATCATAAAAAGAACCGAAAGAACTTAAAGCTAATACGCAAAGTCGGGGATCATAAAAACGACCGAAAGAACTTAGAGCTAATACGCAAAGCCGAGGATCATAAAAAGGACCGAAAGAACTTAGAGCTAATACGCAAATTCGGGGATCATAAAAAAGGACCAAAAGAACTTAGAGCTAATACGCAAAGTCGGGGATCATAAAAAGGACCAAAAGAACTTAGAGCTAATACGCGAAGTTGGGGATCATAAAAAGGACCGAAAGAACTTAGAGCTAATACGCAAAGTCGGGGATCATAAAAAGGATTGAAAGAACTTAGACCTAATACGCAAAGTCGGGATCATAAAATGGACCGAAAGAACTTAGAGCTAATACGCAAAGTCGGGGATCATAAAAACGATCGAAAGAACTTAGAGCTAATACGCAAAGTCGGGGATCATAAAAAGGACCGAAAGAACTTAGAGCTAATACGCAAAGTCGGGGATCATAAAAAGGACCAAAAGAACTTAGAGCTAATACGCAAAGTCGGGGATCATAAAAAGGACCAAAAGAACTTAGAGCTAATACGCAAAGTCGGGGATCATAAAAATGACCGAAAGAACTTAGAGCTAATACGCAAAGTCGGGGATCATAAAAAGGACCGAAAGAACTTAGAGCTAATACGCAAAGTCGGGGATCATAAAAACGACAAAAAGAACTTTGAGCTAATACGCAAACTCGGGGATCATAAAATGCACCGAAAGAACTTAGAGCTAATACGCATAGTCGGGGATCATTAAAAGGACCGAAAGAACTTAGAGATAATACGCAAAATCGGGGATCATAAAAACGACCAAAAGAACTTAGAGCTAATACGCAAAATCGGGGATCATAAAAACGAGCGAAAGAACTTAGAGCTAATACACAAAGTCGGGGATCATAAAAAGGTCCGAAAGAACTTAGAGCTAATAAGCAAAGTCGGGGATCATAAAAAGGTCCGAAAGAACTTTGAGCTAATACGCAAAGTCAGGGATCATAAACAGGTCCGAAAGAACTTAGAGCTAATACGCAAAGTCGGAGATCATAAAAAGGACCAAAAGAAGTTAGAGCTAATACGCAAAGTCGGGGATCATAAAAACGACTTAAAGAACTTAGAGCTAATAAGCAAAGTTGGGGATCTTAAAAACGACCGAAAGAACTTAGAGCTAATACGCAAAGTCGGGGATCATAAAAACGACCGAAAGAACTTAGAGCTAATACACAAAGTCGGGGATCATAAAAATGACAAAAATATCTCAGAGCTAATACACAAAGTCGGGGATCATAAAAATGACAAAAAGAACTCAGAGCTAATACGCAAAGTCGGGGATCATAAAAACGATCGAAAGAACTTAGAGCTAATACGCAAAGTCGGGGATCATAAAAAGGACCGAAAGCACTTAGAGTTAATACGCAAAGTCGGGGATCATAAAAACGACAAAAAGAAGTTTGAGCTAATACGCAAACTCGGGGATCATAAAATGGACCGAAAGAACTTAGAGCTAATACGCAACGTCGGGGATCATAAAAAGGACCGAAAGAACTTAGAGCTAATACGCAAACTCGGGGATCATAAAAAGGACCAAAAGAACTTAGAGCTAATTCGCAAAGTCGGGGATCATAAAAAGGACCAAAAGAACTTAGAGCTAATACGCGAAGTTGGGGATCATAAAAAGGACCGAAAGAACTTAGAGCTAATACGCAAAGTCGGGGATCATAAAAAGGATTGAAAGAACTTAGACCTAATACGCAAAGTCGGGATCATAAAAATGACCGAAAGAACTTAGAGCTAATACGCAAAGTCAGGGATCATAAAAATGATCGAAAGAACTTAGAGCTAATACGCAAAGTCGGGGATCATAAAAAGGACCGAAAGAACTTAGAGCTAATACGCAAAGTCGGGGATCATAAAAACGACAAAAAGAAGTTTGAGCTAATACGCAAACTCGGGATCATAAAATGGACCGAAAGAACTTAGAGCTAATACGCAACGTCGGGGATCATAAAAAGGACCGAAAGAACTTAGAGCTAATACGCAAACTCGGGGATCATAAAAAGGACCAAAAGAACTTAGAGCTAATACGCAAAGTCGGGGATCATAAAAAGGACCAAAAGAACTTAGAGCTAATACGCGAAGTTGGGGATCATAAAAAGGACCGAAAGAACTTAGAGCTAATACGCAAAGTCGGGGATCATAAAAAGGATTGAAAGAACTTAGACCTAATACGCAAAGTCGGGATCATAAAAACGACCGAAAGAACTAAGAGCTAATACGCAAAGTCAGGGATCATAAAAATGACCGAAAGAACTTAGAGCTAATACGCAAAGTCGGGGATCATAAAAAGGACCGAAAGAACTTAGAGCTAATACGCAAAGTCGGGGATCATAAAAACGACAAAAAAACTTAGAGCTAATACGCAAAGTCGGGGATCCTAAAAACGATCGAAAGAACGTAGAGCTAATACGCAAAGTCAAGGATCATAAAAAGGACCGAACGAACTTAGAGCGAATAAGCAAAGTCAGGGATCATAAAAACGACCGGAAAAACTTAGAGCTAATACGCAAAGTTGGGGATCAAAAAAAGGACCGAAAGAACTTAGAGCTAATACGCAAAATCGGGGATCATAAAAAGGGACCAAAAGAACTTAGAGCTAATACGCAAAGTCGGGGATCATAAAAAGGACCAAAAGAACTTAGAGCTAATACGCGAAGTTGGGGATCATACAAAGGACCGAAAGAACTTAGAGCTAATACGCAAAGTCGGGGATCATAAAAAGGATTGAAAGAACTTAAACCTAATACGCAAAGTCGGGATCATAAAAAGGACCGAAAGAACTTAGAGCTAATACGCAAAGTCGGGGATCATAAAAACGATCGAAAGAACTTAGAGCTAATACGCAAAGTCGGGGATCATAAAAAGGACCGAAAGAACTTAGAGCTAATACGCAAAGTCGGGGATCATAAAAACGACAAAAAGAAGTTTGAGCTAATACGCAAACTCGGGGATCATAAAATGGACCGAAAGAACATAGAGCTAATACGCAAAGTCGGGGATCATAAAAAGGACCGAAAGAACTTAGAGCTAATTCGCAAAGTCGGGGATCATAAAAAGGACCAAAAGAACTTAGAGCTAATACGCAAAGTCGGGGATCATAAAAAGGACCAAAAGAACTTAGAGCTAATACGCAAAGTCGGGGATCATAAAAATGAACGAAAGAACTTAGAGCTAATACGCAAAGTCGGGGATCATAAAAAGGACCGAAAGAACTTAGAGCTAATACGCAAAGTCGGGGATCATAAAAACGACAAAAAGAACTTTGAGCTAATACGCAAACTCGGGGATCATAAAATGGACCGAAAGAACTTAGAGCTAATACGCATAGTCGGGGATCATAAAAAGGACCGAAAGAACTTAGAGATAATACGCAAAATCGGGGATCATAAAAACGACCAAAAGAACTTAGAGCTAATACGAAAAATCGGGGATCATAAAAACGAGCGAAAGAACTTAGAGCTAATACACAAAGTCGGGGATCATAAAAAGGTCCGAAAGAACTTAGAGCTAATAAGCAAAGTCGGGGATCATAAAAAGGTCCGAAAGAACTTTGAGCTAATACGCAAAGTCAGGGATCATAAAAAGGTCCGAAAGAACTTAGAGCTAATACGCAAAGTCGGGGATCATAAAAAGGACCAAAAGAAGTTAGAGCTAATATGCAAAGTCGGGGATCATAAAAACGACCGAAAGAACCAAGAGCTAATAAGCAAAGTTGGGGATCTTAAAAACGACCGAAAGAACTTAGAGCTAATACGCAAAGTCGGGGATCATAAAAACGACCGAAAGAACTTAGAGCTAATACGTAAAGTCGGGGATCATAAAAACGACCGAAAGAACTTAGAGCTAATACGCAAAGTCGGGGATCATAAAAAGAACCGAAAGAACTTAAAGCTAATACGCAAAGTCGGGGATCATAAAAACGACCGAAAGAACTTAGAGCTAATACGCAAAGCCGAGGATCATAAAAAGGACCGAAAGAACTTAGAGCTAATACGCAAAATCGGGGATCATAAAAAAGGACCAAAAGAACTTAGAGCTAATACGCAAAGTCGGGGATCATAAAAAGGACCAAAAGAACTTAGAGCTAATACGCGAAGTTGGAGATCATAAAAAGGACCGAAAGAACTTAGAGCTAATACGCAAAGTCGGGGATCATAAAAAGGATTGAAAGAACTTAGACCTAATACGCAAAGTCGGGATCATAAAAAGGACCGAAAGAACTTAGAGCTAATACGCAAAGTCGGGGATCATAAAAACGATCGAAAGAACTTAGAGCTAATACGCAAAGTCGGGGATCATAAAAAGGACCGAAAGAACTTAGAGCTAATACGCAAAGTCGGGGATCATAAAAACGACAAAAAGAAGTTTGAGCTAATACGCAAACTCGGGGATCATAAAATGGACCGAAAGAACTTAGAGCTAATACGCAACGTCGGGGATCATAAAAAGGACCGAAAGAACTTAGAGCTAATACGCAAACTCGGGGATCATAAAAAGGACCAAAAGAACTTAGAGCTAATACGCAAAGTCGGGGATCATAAAAATGACCGAAAGAACTTAGAGCTAATACGCAAAGTCGGGGATCATAAAAAGGACCGAAATAACTTAGAGCTAATACGCAAAGTCGGGGATCATAAAAACGACAAAAAGAACTTTGAGCTAATACGCAAACTCGGGGATCATAAAATGGACCGAAAGAACTTAGAGCTAATACGCATAGTCGGGGATCATTAAAAGGACCGAAAGAACTTAGAGCTAATACGCAAAGTCGGGGCTCATAAAAAGGACCGAAAGAACTTAGAGCTAATACGCAAAGTCGGGGATCAAAAAAACGACCGAAAGAACTTAGAGCTAATACGCAAAGTCGGGGATCATAAAAACGACCGAAAGAACTATAGCTAATACGTAAAGTCGGGGATCATAAAAACGACCGAAAGAACTTAGAGCTAATACGCAAAGTCGGGGATCATAAAAAGAACCGAAAGAACTTAAAGCTAATACGCAAAGTCGGGGATCATAAAAACGACCGAAAGAACTTAGAGCTAATACGCAAAGCCGAGGATCATAAAAAGGACCGAAAGAACTTAGAGCTAATACGCAAATTCGGGGATCATAAAAAAGGACCAAAAGAACTTAGAGCTAATACGCAAAGTCGGGGATCATAAAAAGGACCAAAAGAACTTAGAGCTAATACGCGAAGTTGGGGATCATAAAAAGGACCGAAAGAACTTAGAGCTAATACGCAAAGTCGGGGATCATAAAAAGGATTGAAAGAACTTAGACCTAATACGCAAAGTCGGGATCATAAAATGGACCGAAAGAACTTAGAGCTAATACGCAAAGTCGGGGATCATAAAAACGATCGAAAGAACTTAGAGCTAATACGCAAAGTCGGGGATCATAAAAAGGACCGAAAGAACTTAGAGCTAATACGCAAAGTCGGGGATCATAAAAAGGACCAAAAGAACTTAGAGCTAATACGCAAAGTCGGGGATCATAAAAAGGACCAAAAGAACTTAGAGCTAATACGCAAAGTCGGGGATCATAAAAATGACCGAAAGAACTTAGAGCTAATACGCAAAGTCGGGGATCATAAAAAGGACCGAAAGAACTTAGAGCTAATACGCAAAGTCGGGGATCATAAAAACGACAAAAAGAACTTTGAGCTAATACGCAAACTCGGGGATCATAAAATGCACCGAAAGAACTTAGAGCTAATACGCATAGTCGGGGATCATTAAAAGGACCGAAAGAACTTAGAGATAATACGCAAAATCGGGGATCATAAAAACGACCAAAAGAACTTAGAGCTAATACGCAAAATCGGGGATCATAAAAACGAGCGAAAGAACTTAGAGCTAATACACAAAGTCGGGGATCATAAAAAGGTCCGAAAGAACTTAGAGCTAATAAGCAAAGTCGGGGATCATAAAAAGGTCCGAAAGAACTTTGAGCTAATACGCAAAGTCAGGGATCATAAACAGGTCCGAAAGAACTTAGAGCTAATACGCAAAGTCGGAGATCATAAAAAGGACCAAAAGAAGTTAGAGCTAATACGCAAAGTCGGGGATCATAAAAACGACTTAAAGAACTTAGAGCTAATAAGCAAAGTTGGGGATCTTAAAAACGACCGAAAGAACTTAGAGCTAATACGCAAAGTCGGGGATCATAAAAACGACCGAAAGAACTTAGAGCTAATACACAAAGTCGGGGATCATAAAAATGACAAAAATATCTCAGAGCTAATACACAAAGTCGGGGATCATAAAAATGACAAAAAGAACTCAGAGCTAATACGCAAAGTCGGGGATCATAAAAACGATCGAAAGAACTTAGAGCTAATACGCAAAGTCGGGGATCATAAAAAGGACCGAAAGCACTTAGAGTTAATACGCAAAGTCGGGGATCATAAAAACGACAAAAAGAAGTTTGAGCTAATACGCAAACTCGGGGATCATAAAATGGACCGAAAGAACTTAGAGCTAATACGCAACGTCGGGGATCATAAAAAGGACCGAAAGAACTTAGAGCTAATACGCAAACTCGGGGATCATAAAAAGGACCAAAAGAACTTAGAGCTAATTCGCAAAGTCGGGGATCATAAAAAGGACCAAAAGAACTTAGAGCTAATACGCGAAGTTGGGGATCATAAAAAGGACCGAAAGAACTTAGAGCTAATACGCAAAGTCGGGGATCATAAAAAGGATTGAAAGAACTTAGACCTAATACGCAAAGTCGGGATCATAAAAATGACCGAAAGAACTTAGAGCTAATACGCAAAGTCAGGGATCATAAAAATGATCGAAAGAACTTAGAGCTAATACGCAAAGTCGGGGATCATAAAAAGGACCGAAAGAACTTAGAGCTAATACGCAAAGTCGGGGATCATAAAAACGACAAAAAGAAGTTTGAGCTAATACGCAAACTCGGGATCATAAAATGGACCGAAAGAACTTAGAGCTAATACGCAACGTCGGGGATCATAAAAAGGACCGAAAGAACTTAGAGCTAATACGCAAACTCGGGGATCATAAAAAGGACCAAAAGAACTTAGAGCTAATACGCAAAGTCGGGGATCATAAAAAGGACCAAAAGAACTTAGAGCTAATACGCGAAGTTGGGGATCATAAAAAGGACCGAAAGAACTTAGAGCTAATACGCAAAGTCGGGGATCATAAAAAGGATTGAAAGAACTTAGACCTAATACGCAAAGTCGGGATCATAAAAATGACCGAAAGAACTTAGAGCTAATACGCAAAGTCAGGGATCATAAAAATGACCGAAAGAACTTAGAGCTAATACGCAAAGTCGGGGATCATAAAAAGGACCGAAAGAACTTAGAGCTAATACGCAAAGTCGGGGATCATAAAAACGACAAAAAGAACTTTGAGCTAATACGCAAACTCGGGGATCATAAAATGGACCGAAAGAACTTAGAGCTAATACGCATAGTCGGGGATCATCAAAAGGACCGAAAGAACTTAGAGATAATACGCAAAATCGGGGATCATAAAAACGACCAAAAGAACTTAGAGCTAATACGCAAAATCGGGGATCATAAAAACGAGCGAAAGAACTTAGAGCTAATACACAAAGTCGGGGATCATAAAAAGGTCCGAAAGAACTTAGAGCTAATAAGCAAAGTCGGGGATCATAAAAAGGTCCGAAAGAACTTAGACCTAATACGCAAAGTCAAGGATCATAAAAAGGACCAAAAGAAGTTAGAGCTAATACGCAAAGTCAGGGATCATAAAAACGACCGAAAGAACTTAGAGCTAATACACAAAGTCGGGGATCATAAAAACGACCGAAAGAACTTAGAGCTAATACGTAAAGTCGGGGATCATAAAAACGACCGAAAGAACTTAGAGCTAATACGCAAAGTCGGGGATCATAAAAAGAACCGAAAGAACTTAAAGCTAATACGCAAAGTCGGGGATCATAAAAACGACCGAAAGAACTTAGAGCTAATACGCAAAGCCGAGGATCATAAAAAGGACCGAAAGAACTTAGAGCTAATACGCAAAATCGGGGATCATAAAAAAGGACCAAAAGAACTTAGAGCTAATACGCAAAGTCGGGGATCATAAAAAGGACTAAAAGAACTTAGAGCTAATACAGGAAGTTGGGGATCATAAAAAGGACCGAAAGAACTTAGAGCTAATACGCAAAATCGGGGATCATAAAAACGAGCGAAAGAACTTAGAGCTAATACACAAAGTCGGGGATCATAAAAAGGTCCGAAAGAACTTAGAGCTAATATGCAAAGTCGGGGATCATAAAAAGGACCGAAAGAACTTAGAGCTAATACGCAAAGTCGGGGATCATAAAAAGGACCAAAAGAACTTAGAGCTAATACGCAAAGTCGGGGATCATAAAAAGGACCAAAAGAACTTAGAGCTAATACGCAAAGTCGGGGATCATAAAAATGACCGAAAGAACTTAGAGCTAATACGCAAAGTCGGGGATCATAAAAAGGACCGAAAGAACTTAGAGCTAATACGCAAAGTCGGGGATCATAAAAACGACAAAAAGAACTTTGAGCTAATACGCAAACTCGGGGATCATAAAATGGACCGAAAGAACTTAGAGCTAATACGCATAGTCGGGGATCATTAAAAGGACCGAAAGAACTTAGAGATAATACGCAAAATCGGGGATCATAAAAACGACCAAAAGAACTTAGAGCTAATACGCAAAATCGGGGATCATAAAAACGAGCGAAAGAACTTAGAGCTAATACACAAAGTCGGGGATCATAAAAAGGTCCGAAAGAACTTAGAGCTAATAAGCAAAGTCGGGGATCATAAAAAGGTCCGAAAGAACTTTGAGCTAATACGCAAAGTCAGGGATCATAAAAAGGTCCGAAAGAACTTAGAGCTAATACGCAAAGTCGGGGATCATAAAAAGGACCAAAAGAAGTTAGAGCTAATACGCAAAGTCGGGGATCATAAAAACGACCGAAAGAACTTAGAGCTAATAAGCAAAGTTGGGGATCTTAAAAACGACCGAAAGAACTTAGAGCTAATACGCAAAGTCGGGGATCATAAAAACGACCGAAAGAACTTAGAGCTAATACACAAAGTCGGGGATCATAAAAACGACAAAAATATCTCAGAGCTAATACACAAAGTCGGGGATCATAAAAACGACAAAAAGAACTCAGAGCTAATACGCAAAGTCGGGGATCATAAAAACGATCGAAAGAACTTAGAGCTAATACGCAAAGTCGGGGATCATAAAAAGGACCGAAAGAACTTAGAGTTAATACGCAAAGTCGGGGATCATAAAAACGACAAAAAGAAGTTTGAGCTAATACGCAAACTCGGGGATCATAAAATGGACCGAAAGAACTTAGAGCTAATACGCAACGTCGGGGATCATAAAAAGGACCGAAAGAACTTAGAGCTAATACGCAAACTCGGGGATCATAAAAAGGACCAAAAGAACTTAGAGCTAATTCGCAAAGTCGGGGATCATAAAAAGGACCAAAAGAACTTAGAGCTAATACGCGAAGTTGGGGATCATAAAAAGGACCGAAAGAACTTAGAGCTAATACGCAAAGTCGGGGATCATAAAAAGGATTGAAAGAACTTAGACCTAATACGCAAAGTCGGGATCATAAAAAGGACCGAAAGAACTTAGAGCTAATACGCAAAGTCGGGGATCATAAAAACGACCGAAAGAACTTAGAGCTAATACGTAAAGTCGGGGATCATAAAAACGACCGAAAGAACTTAGAGCTAATACGCAAAGTCGGGGATCATAAAAAGAACCGAAAGAACTTAAAGCTAATACGCAAAGTCGGGGATCATAAAAACGACCGAAAGAACTTAGAGCTAATACGCAAAGCCGAGGATCATAAAAAGGACCGAAAGAACTTAGAGCTAATACGCAAAATCGGGGATCATAAAAAAGGACCAAAAGAACTTAGAGCTAATACGCAAAGTCGGGGATCATAAAAAGGACCAAAAGAACTTAGAGCTAATACGCGAAGTTGGAGATCATAAAAAGGACCGAAAGAACTTAGAGCTAATACGCAAAGTCGGGGATCATAAAAAGGATTGAAAGAACTTAGACCTAATACGCAAAGTCGGGATCATAAAAAGGACCGAAAGAACTTAGAGCTAATACGCAAAGTCGGGGATCATAAAAACGATCGAAAGAACTTAGAGCTAATACGCAAAGTCGGGGATCATAAAAAGGACCGAAAGAACTTAGAGCTAATACGCAAAGTCGGGGATCATAAAAACGACAAAAAGAAGTTTGAGCTAATACGCAAACTCGGGGATCATAAAATGGACCGAAAGAACTTAGAGCTAATACGCAACGTCGGGGATCATAAAAAGGACCGAAAGAACTTAGAGCTAATACGCAAACTCGGGGATCATAAAAAGGACCAAAAGAACTTAGAACTAATACGCAAAGTCGGGGATCATAAAAAGGACCAAAAGAACTTAGAGCTAATACGCGAAGTTTGGGATCATAAAAAGGACCGAAAGAACTTAGAGCTAATACGCAAAGTCGGGGATCATAAAAAAGATTGAAAGAACTTAGACCTAATACGCAAAGTCGGGATTATAAAATTGACCGAAAGAACTTAGAGCTAATACGCAAAGTCGGGGATCATAAAAATGACCGAAAGAACTTAGAGCTAAAACGCAAAGTCGGAGATCATAAAAAGGACCGAAAGAACTTAGAGCTAATACGCAAAGTCGGGGATCATAAAAACGACAAAAAGAACTTTGAGCTAATACGCAAACTCGGGGATCATAAAATGGACCGAAAGAACTTAGAGCTAATACGCATAGTCGGGGATAAAAAAAACGACCGAAAGAACTTAGAGCTAATACGCAAAGTCGGGGATAAAAAAAACGACCGAAAGAACTTAGAGCTAATATGTAAAGTCAGGGATCATAAAAACAACCGAAAAAACTTAGAGCTAATACACAAAGTCGGGGATTATCAAAACGACCGAAAGAACTTAAAGCTAATACGCAAAGTCAAGGATCATAAAAAGGACCGAACGAACTTAGAGCGAATAAGCAAAGTCAGGGATCATAAAAACGACCGGAAAAACTTAGAGCTAATACGCAAAGTTGGGGATCATAAAAAGGACTGAAAGAACTTAGAGCTAATACGCAAAATCGGGGATCATAAAAAAGGACCAAAAGAACTTAGAGCTAATACGCAAAGTCGGGGATCATAAAAAGGACCAAAAGAACTTAGAGCTAATACGCAAAGTCGGGGATCATAAAAACGACAAAAAGAAGTTTGAGCTAATACGCAAACTCGGGGATCATAAAATGGACCGAAAGAACATAGAGCTAATACGCAAAGTCGGGGATCATAAAAAGGACCGAAAGAACTTAGAGCTAATTCGCAAAGTCGGGGATCATAAAAAGGACCGAAAGAACTTAGAGCTAATACGCAAAGTCGGGGATCATAAAAAGGATTGTAAGAACTTAGACCTAATACGCAAAGTCGGGATCATAAAAAGGACCGAAAGAACTTAGAGCTAATACGCAAAGTCGGGGATCATAAAAACGATCGAAAGAACTTAGAGCTAATACGCAAAGTCGGGGATCATAAAAAGGACCGAAAGAACTTAGAGCTAATACGCAAAGTCGGGGATCATAAAAACGACAAAAAGAAGTTTGAGCTAATACGCAAACTCGGGGATCATAAAATGGACCGAAAGAACATAGAGCTAATACGCAAAGTCGGGGATCATAAAAAGGACCGAAAGAACTTAGAGCTAATTCGCAAAGTCGGGGATCATAAAAAGGACCAAAAGAACTTAGAGCTAATACGCAAAGTCGGGGATCATAAAAAGGACCAAAAGAACTTAGAGCTAATACGCAAAGTCGGGGATCATAAAAATGAACGAAAGAACTTAGAGCTAATACGCAAAGTCGGGGATCATAAAAAGGACCGAAAGAACTTAGAGCTAATACGCAAAGTCGGGGATCATAAAAAGGACCAAAAGAACTTAGACCTAATACGCAAAGTCGGGATCATAAAAAGGACCGAAAGAACTTAGAGCTAATACGCAAAGTCGGGGATCATAAAAACGATCGAAAGAACTTAGAGCTAATATGCAAAGTCGGGGATCATAAAAAGGACCGAAAGAACTTAGAGCTAATACGCAAAGTCGGGGATCATAAAAACGACAAAAAGAAGTTTGAGCTAATACGCAAACTCGGGGATCATAAAATGGACCGAAAGAACATAGAGCTAATACGCAAAGTCGGGGATCATAAAAAGGACCAAAAGAACTTAGAGCTAATACGCAAAGTCGGGGATCATAAAAAGGACCAAAAGAACTTAGAGCTAATACGCAAAGTCGGGGATCATAAAAATGACCGAAAGAACTTAGAGCTAATACGCAAAGTCGGGGATCATAAAAAGGACCGAAAGAACTTAGAGCTAATACGCAAAGTCGGGGATCATAAAAACGACAAAAAACTTTGAGCTAATACGCAAACTCGGGGATCATAAAATGGACCGAAAGAACTTAGAGCTAATACGCATAGTCGGGGATCATAAAAAGGACCGAAAGAACTTAGAGATAATACGCCAAATCGGGGATCATAAAAACGACCAAAAGAACTTAGAGCTAATACGAAAAATCGGGGATCATAAAAACGAGCGAAAGAACTTAGAGCTAATACACAAAGTCGGGGATCATAAAAACGACAAAAAGATCTCAGAGCTAATACACAAAGTCGGGGATCATAAAAACGACAAAAAGAACTCAGAGCTAATACGCAAAGTCGGGGATCCTAAAAATGATCGAAAGAACGTAGAGCTAATACGCGAAGTTGGGGATTATAAAAACGACCGAAAGAACTTAGAGCTAATAAGCAAAGTCGGGGATCATAAAAAGGACCGAAAGAACTTAGAGCTAATACGCAAAGTCGGGGATCATAAAAACGACAAAAAGAAGTTTGAGCTAATACGCAAACTCGGGGATCATAAAATGGACCGAAAGAACATAGAGCTAATACGCAAAGTCGGGGATCATAAAAAGGACCAAAATAACTTAGAGCTAATACGCAAAGTCGGGGATCATAAAAAGGACCAAAAGAACTTAGAGCTAATACGCAAAGTCGGGGATCATAAAAATGACCGAAAGAACTTAGAGCTAATACGCAAAGTCGGGGATCATAAAAAGGACCGAAAGAACTTAGAGCTAATACGCAAAGTCGGGGATCATAAAAACGACTGAAAGAACTTAGAGCTATTACGCAAAGTCGGGGATCATAAAAAGAACCGAAAGAACTTAAAGCTAATACGCAAAGTCGGGGATCATAAAAACGACCGAAAGAACTTAGAGCTAATACGCAAAGCCGAGGATCATAAAAAGGACCGAAAGAACTTAGAGCTAATACGCAAAGTCGGGGATCATAAAAAGGACCGAAAGAACTTAGAGCTAATACGCAAAGTCGGGGATCAAAAAAACGACCGAAAGATCTTAGAGCTAATACGCAAAGTCGGGGATCATAAAAACGACAAAAAGAAGTTTGAGCTAATACGTAAACTCGGGGATCATAAAATGGACCGAAAGAACATAGAGCTAATACGCAAAGTCGGGGATCATAAAAAGGACCAAAAGAACTTAGAGCTAATACGCAAAGTCGGGGATAAAAAAAACGACCGAAAGAACTTAGAGCTAATACGTAAAGTCAGGGATCATAAAAACGACCGAAAAAACTTAGAGCTAATACACAAAGTCGGGGATCATCAAAACGACCGAAAGAACTTAAAGCTAATACGCAAAGTCAAGGATCATAAAAAGGACCGAACGAACTTAGAGCGAATAAGCAAAGTCAGGGATCATAAAAACGACCGGAAAAACTTAGAGCTAATACGCAAAGTTGGGGATCATAAAAAGGACCGAAAGAACTTAGAGCTAATACGCAAAATCGGGGATCATAAAAAAGGACCAAAAGAACTTAGAGCTAATACGCAAAGTCGGGGATCATAAAAAGGACCAAAAGAACTTAGAGCTAATACGCGAAGTTGGGGATCATAAAAAGGACCGAAAGAACTTAGAGCTAATACGCAAAGTCGGGGATCATAAAAACGATCGAAAGAACTTAGAGCTAATACGCAAAGTCGGGGATCATAAAAAGGACCGAAAGAACTTAGAGCTAATACGCAGATCATAAAAACGACAAAAAGAAGTTTGAGCTAATACGCAAACTCGGTGATCATAAAATGGACCGAAAGAACTTAGAGCTAATACGCAAAGTCGGGGATCATAAAAAGGACCGAAAGAACTTAGAGCTAATAAGCAAAGTCGGGGATCATAAAAAGGACCAAAAGAACTTAGAGCTAATACGCAAAGTCGGGGATCATAAAAAGGACCAAAAGAACTTAGAGCTAATACGCGAAGTTGGGGATCATAAAAAGTACCGAAAGAACTTAGAGCTAATACGCAAAGTCAGGGATCATAAAAAGGATTGAAAGAACTTAGACCTAATACGCAAAGTCGGGATCATAAAAATGACCGAAAGAACTTAGAGCTAATACGCAAAGTCGGGGATCATAAAAATGACCGAAAGAACTTAGAGCTAATACGCAAAGTCGGGGATCGTAAAAACGACAAAAAGAACTTTGAGCTAATACGCAAACTCGGGGATCATAAAATGGACCGAAAGAACTTTGAGCTAATACGCATAGTCGGGGATCATAAAAAGGACCGAAAGAACTTAGAGATAATACGCAAAATCGGGGATCATAAAAACGAGCGAAAGAACTTAGAGCTAATACACAAAGTCGGGGATCATAAAAACGAGCGAAAGAACTTAGAGCTAATACACAAAGTCGGGGATCATAAAAAGGTCCAAAAGAACTTAGAGCTAATACGCAAAATCGGGGATCATAAAAACGAGCGAAAGAACTTAGAGCTAATACACAAAGTCGGGGATCATAAAAAGGTCCGAAAGAACTTAGAGCTAATAAGCAAAGTCGGGGATCATAAAAAGGTCCGAAAGAACTTTGAGCTAATACGCAAAGTCAGGGATCATAAAAAGGTCCGAAAGAACTTTGAGCTAATACGCAAAGTCGGGGATCATAAAAAGGACCAAAAGAAGTTAGAGCTAATACGCAAAGTCAGGGATCATAAAAACGACCGAAAGAACTTAGATCTAATACGCAAAGTCGGGGATCTTAAAAACGACCGAAAGAACTTAGAGCTAATACGCAAAGTCGGGGATCATAAAAACGACCGAAAGAACTTAGAGCTAATACACAAAGTCGGGGATCATAAAAACGACAAAAAGAACTCAGAGCTAATCCGCAAAGTTGGGGATCATAAAAAGGTCCGAAAGAACTTATAGCTAATACGCAAAGTCGGGGATCATAAAAACGACCAAAAAATCTTAGAGCTAATACGTAAAGTTGAGGATCATAAAAAGGACCGAAAGAACTTAGAGCTAATACGCAAAGTCGGGGATCCTAAAAATGATCGAAAGAACGTAGAGCTAATACGCGAAGTTGGGGATCATAAAAACGACCGAAAGAACTTAGAGCTAATACGCGAAGTTGGGGATTATAAAAACGACCGAAAGAACTTAGAGCTAATACGCAAAGTCGGGGATCATAAAAACGACTGAAAGAACTTAGAGCTAATACGCAAAGTCGGGGATCATAAAAAGGACCGAAAGAACTTAAAGCTAATACGCAAAGTCGGGGATCATAAAAAGAACCGAAAGAACTTAAAGCTAATACGCAAAGTCGGGGATCATAAAAACGACCGAAAGAACTTAGAGCTAATATGCAAAGCCGAGGATCATAAAAAGGACCGAAAGAACTTAGAGCTAATACGCAAAGTCGGGGATCATAAAAAGGACCGAAAGAACTTAGAGCTAATACGCAAAGTCGGGGATCAAAAAAACGACCGAAAGAACTTAGAGCTAATACGCAAAGTCGGGGATCATAAAAACGACCGAAAGAACTTAGAGCTAATACGTAAAGTCGGGGATCATAAAAACGACCGAAAGAACTAAGAGCTAATACGCAAAGTCGGGGATCATAAAAAGGTCCGAAAGAACTTAGAGCTAATACGCAAAGTCGGGGATAAAAAAAACGACCGAAAGAACTTAGAGCTAATACGTAAAGTCAGGGATCATAAAAACGACCAAAAAACTTAGAGCTAATACACAAAGTCGGGGATCATCAAAACGACCGAAAGAACTTAAAGCTAATACGCAAAGTCAAGGATCATAAAAAGGACCGAACGAACTTAGAGCGAATAAGCAAAGTCAGGGATCATAAAAACGACCGGAAAAACTTAGAGCTAATACGCAAAGTTGGGGATCAAAAAAAGGACCGAAAGAACTTAGAGCTAATACGCAAAATCGGGGATCATAAAAAGGGACCAAAAGAACTTAGAGCTAATACGCAAAGTCGGGGATCATAAAAAGGACCAAAAGAACTTAGAGCTAATACGCGAAGTTGGGGATCATACAAAGGACCGAAAGAACTTAGAGCTAATACGCAAAGTCGGGGATCATAAAAAGGATTGAAAGAACTTAAACCTAATACGCAAAGTCGGGATCATAAAAAGGACCGAAAGAACTTAGAGCTAATACGCAAAGTCGGGGATCATAAAAACGATCGAAAGAACTTAGAGCTAATACGCAAAGTCGGGGATCATAAAAAGGACCGAAAGAACTTAGAGCTAATACGCAAAGTCGGGGATCATAAAAACGACAAAAAGAAGTTTGAGCTAATACGCAAACTCGGGGATCATAAAATGGACCGAAAGAACATAGAGCTAATACGCAAAGTCGGGGATCATAAAAAGGACCGAAAGAACTTAGAGCTAATTCGCAAAGTCGGGGATCATAAAAAGGACCAAAAGAACTTAGAGCTAATACGCAAAGTCGGGGATCATAAAAAGGACCAAAAGAACTTAGAGCTAATACGCAAAGTCGGGGATCATAAAAATGAACGAAAGAACTTAGAGCTAATACGCAAAGTCGGGGATCATAAAAAGGACCGAAAGAACTTAGAGCTAATACGCAAAGTCGGGGATCATAAAAACGACAAAAAGAACTTTGAGCTAATACGCAAACTCGGGGATCATAAAATGGACCGAAAGAACTTAGAGCTAATACGCATAGTCGGGGATCATAAAAAGGACCGAAAGAACTTAGAGATAATACGCAAAATCGGGGATCATAAAAACGACCAAAAGAACTTAGAGCTAATACGAAAAATCGGGGATCATAAAAACGAGCGAAAGAACTTAGAGCTAATACACAAAGTCGGGGATCATAAAAAGGTCCGAAAGAACTTAGAGCTAATAAGCAAAGTCGGGGATCATAAAAAGGTCCGAAAGAACTTTGAGCTAATACGCAAAGTCAGGGATCATAAAAAGGTCCGAAAGAACTTAGAGCTAATACGCAAAGTCGGGGATCATAAAAAGGACCAAAAGAAGTTAGAGCTAATATGCAAAGTCGGGGATCATAAAAACGACCGAAAGAACCAAGAGCTAATAAGCAAAGTTGGGGATCTTAAAAACGACCGAAAGAACTTAGAGCTAATACGCAAAGTCGGGGATCATAAAAACGACCGAAAGAACTTAGAGCTAATACACAAAGTCGGAGATCATAAAAACGACAAAAAGATCTCAGAGCTAATACACAAAGTCGGGGATCATAAAAACGACAAAAAGAACTCAGAGCTAATACACAAAGTCGGGGATCCTAAAAACGATCGAAAGAACGTAGAGCTAATACGCGAAGTTGGGGATTATAAAAACGACCGAAAGAACTTAGAGCTAATACGCAAAGTCGGGGATCATAAAAACGACTGAAAGAACTTAGAGCTAATACGCAAAGTCGGGGATCATAAAAAGGACCGAAAGAACTTAGAGCTAATACGCAAAGTCGGGGATCATAAAAAGAACCAAAAGAACTTAAAGCTAATACGCAAAGTCGGGGATCATAAAAACGACCGAAAGAACTTAGAGCTAATACGCAAAGCCGAGGATCATAAAAAGGACCGAAAGAACTTAGAGCTAATACGCAAAGTCGGGAATCATAAAAAGGACCGAAAGAACTTAGAGCTAATACGCAAAGTCGGGGATCAAAAAAACGACCGTAAGAACTTAGAGCTAATACGCAAAGTCGGGGATCATAAAAACGACCGAAAGAACTTAGAGCTAATACGTAAAGTCGGGGATCATAAAAACGACCGAAAGAACTTAGAGCTAATACGCAAAGTCGGGGATCATAAAAAGGTCCGAAAGAACTTAGAGCTAATACGCAAAGTCGGGGATAAAAAAAACGAGCGAAATAACTTAGAGCTAATACGTAAAGTCAGGGATCATAAAAACGACTGAAAAAACTTAGAGCTAATACACAAAGTCGGGGATCATCAAAACGACCGAAAGAACTTAAAGCTAATACGCAAAGTCAAGGATCATAAAAAGGACCGAACGAACTTAGAGCGAATAAGCAAAGTCAGGGATCATAAAAACGACCGGAAAAACTTAGAGCTAATACGCAAAGTTGGGGATCATAAAAAGGACCGAAAGAACTTAGAGCTAATACGCAAAATCGGGGATCATAAAAAAGGACCAAAAGAACTTAGAGCTAATACGCAAAGTCGGGGATCATAAAAAGGACCAAAAGAACTTAGAGCTAATACGCGAAGTTGGGGATCATAAAAAGGACCGAAAGAACTTAGAGCTAATACGCAAAGTCGGGGATCATAAAAAGGATTGAAAGAACTTAGACCTAATACGCAAAGTCGGGATCATAAAATGGACCGAAAGAACTTAGAGCTAATACGCAAAGTCGGGGATCATAAAAACGATCGAAAGAACTTAGAGCTAATACGCAAAGTCGGGGACCATAAAAAGGACCGAAAGAACTTAGAGCTAATACGCAAAGTCGGGGATCATAAAAACGACAAAAAGAAGTTTGAGTTAATACGCAAACTCGGGGATCATAAAATGGACCGAAAGAACTTAGAGCTAATACGCAAAGTCGGGGATCATAAAAAGGACCGAAAGAACTTAGAGCTAATACGCAAAGTCGGGGATCATAAAAAGGACCAAAAGAACTTAGAGCTAATACGCAAAGTCGGGGATCATAAAAAGGACCAAAAGAACTTAGAGCTAATACGCGAAGTTGGGGATCATAAAAAGGACCGAAAGAACTTAGAGCTAATACGCAAAGTCGGGGATCATAAAAAGGATTGAAAGAACTTAGAGCTAATACGCAAAGTCGGGGATCATAAAAATGACCGAAAAAACTTAGAGCTAATACGCAAAGTCGGGGATCATAGAAAGGACCGAAAGAACTTAGAGCTAATACGCAAAGTCGGGGATCATAAAAACGACAAAAAGAAGTTTGAGCTAATACGCAAACTCGGGGATCATAAAATGGACCGAAAGAACTTAGAGCTAATACGCATAGTCGGGGATCATAAAAAGGATTGAAAGAACTTAGAGCTAATACGCAAAGTCGGGGATCATAAAAATGACCGAAAAAACTTAGAGCTAATACGCAAAGTCGGGGATCATAAAAAGGACCGAAAGAACTTAGAGCTAATACGCAAAGTCGGGGATCATAAAAACGACAAAAAGAAGTTTGAGTTAATACGCAAACTCGGGGATCATAAAATGGACCGAAAGAACTTAGAGCTAATACGCAAAGTCGGGGATCATAAAAAGGACCGAAAGAACTTAGAGCTAATACGCAAAGTCGGGGATCATAAAAAGGACCAAAAGAACTTAGAGCTAATACGCAAAGTCAGGATCATAAAAAGGACCGAAAGAACTTAGAGCTAATACGCAAAGTCGGGGATCATAAAAACGATCGAAAGAACTTAGAGCTAATACGGAAAGTCGGGGATCATAAAAAGGACCGAAAAAACTTAGAGCTAATACGCAAAGTCGGGGATCATAAAAACGACAAAAAGAAGTTTGAGCTAATACGCAAACTCGGGGATCATAAAATGGACCGAAAGAACTTAGAGCTAATACGCAAAGTCGGGGATCATAAAAACGACAAAAAGAACTTTGAGCTAATACGCAAACTCGGGGATCATAAAATGGACCGAAAGAACTTAGAGCTAATACGCATAGTCGGGGATCATAAAAAGGACCGAAAGAACTTAGAGATAATACGCAAAATCAAGGATCATAAAAACGACCAAAAGAACTTAGAGCTAATACGCAAAATCGGGGATCATAAAAATGAGCGAAAGAACTTAGAGCTAATACACAAAGTCGGGGATCATAAAAAGGTCCGAAAGAACTTAGAGCTAATAAGCAAAGTCGGGGATCATAAAAAGGTCCGAAAGAACTTTGAGCTAATACGCAAAGGCAGGGATCATAAAAAGGTCCGAAAGAACTTAGAGCTAATACGCAAAGTCGGGGATCATAAAAAGGACCAAAAGAAGTTAGAGCTAATACGCAAAGTCAGGGATCATAAAAACGACCGAAAGAACTTAGATCTAATACGCAAAGTCGGGGATCTTAAAAACGACCGAAAGAACTTAGAGCTAATACGCAAAGTCGGGGATCATAAAAACGACCGAAAGAACTCAGAGCTAATACGCAAAGTCGGGGATCATAAAAAGGTCCGAAAGAACTTATAGCTAATACGCAAAGTCGGGGATCATAAAAACGACCGAAAGAACTTAGAGCTAATACACAAAGTCGGGGATCATAAAAACGACAAAAAAAACTCAGAGCTAATACGCAAAGTCGGGGATCATAAAAAGGTCCGAAAGAACTTATAGCTAATACGCAAAGTCGGGGATCATAAAAACGACCAAAAATTCTTAGAGCTAATACGCAAAGTTGAGGATCATAAAAAGGACCGAAAGAACTTAGAGCTAATACGCAAAGTCGGGGAACCTAAAAACGATCGAAAGAACGTAGAGCTAATACGCGAAGTTGGGGATCATAAAAACGACCGAAACAACTTAGAGCTAATACGCAAAGTCGGGGATCATAAAAACGACTGAAAGAACTTAGAGCTAATACGCAAAGTCGGGGATCATAAAAAGGACCGAAAGAACTTAGAGCTAATACGCAAAGTCGGGGATCATAAAAAGAACCGAAAGAACTTAAAGCTAATACGCAAAGTCGGGGATCATAAAAACGACCGAAAGAACTTAGAGCTAATACGCAAAGCCGAGGATCATAAAAAGGACCGAAAGAACTTAGAGCTAATACGCAAAGTCGGGGATCACAAAAAGGACCGAAAGAACTTAGAGCTAATACGCAAAGTCGGGGATCAAAAAAACGACCGAAAGATCTTAGAGCTAATACGCAAAGTCGGGGATCATAAAAACGATCGAAAGAACTTAGAGCTAATACGTAAAGTCGGGGATCATAAAAACGACCGAAAGAACTTAGAGCTAATACGCAAAGTCGGGGATCATAAAAAGGTCCGAAAGAACTTAGAGCTAATACGCAAAGTCGGGGATAAAAAAAACGACCGAAAGAACTTAGAGCTAATACGTAAAGTCAGGGATCATAAAAACGACCGAAAAAACTTAGAGCTAATACACAAAGTCGGGGATCATCAAAACGACCGAAAGAACTTAAAGCTAATACGCAAAGTCAAGGATCATAAAAAGGACCGAACGAACTTAGAGCGAATAAGCAAAGTCAGGGATCATAAAAACGACCGGAAAAACTTAGAGCTAATACGCAAAGTTGGGGATCATAAAAAGGACCGAAAGAACTTAGAGCTAATACGCAAAATCGGGGATCATAAAAAAGGACCAAAAGAACTTAGAGCTAATACGCAAAGTCGGGGATCATAAAAAGGACCAAAAGAACTTAGAGCTAATACGCGAAGTTGAGGATCATAAAAAGGACCGAAAGAACTTAGAGCTAATACGCAAAGTCGGGGATCATAAAAACGATCGAAAGAACTTAGAGCTAATACGCAAAGTCGGGGATCATAAAAAGGACCGAAAGAACTTAGAGCTAATACGCAGATCATAAAAACGACAAAAAGAAGTTTGAGCTAATACGCAAACTCGGTGATCATAAAATGGACCGAAAGAACTTAGAGCTAATACGCAAAGTCGGGGATCATAAAAAGGACCGAAAGAACTTAGAGCTAATAAGCAAAGTCGGGGATCATAAAAAGGACCAAAAGAACTTAGAGCTAATACGCAAAGTCGGGGATCATAAAAAGGACCAAAAGAACTTAGAGCTAATACGCGAAGTTGGGGATCATAAAAAGTACCGAAAGAACTTAGAGCTAATACGCAAAGTCGGGGATCATAAAAAGGATTGAAAGAACTTAGACCTAATACGCAAAGTCGGGATCATAAAAATGACCGAAAGAACTTAGAGCTAATACGCAAAGTCGGGGATCATAAAAATGACCGAAAGAACTTAGAGCTAATACGCAAAGTCGGGGATCGTAAAAACGACAAAAAGAACTTTGAGCTAATACGCAAACTCGGGGATCATAAAATGGACCGAAAGAACTTTGAGCTAATACGCATAGTCGGGGATCATAAAAAGGACCGAAAGAACTTAGAGATAATACGCAAAATCGGGGATCATAAAAACGAGCGAAAGAACTTAGAGCTAATACACAAAGTCGGGGATCATAAAAACGAGCGAAAGAACTTAGAGCTAATACACAAAGTCGGGGATCATAAAAAGGTCCAAAAGAACTTAGAGCTAATACGCAAAATCGGGGATCATAAAAACGAGCGAAAGAACTTAGAGCTAATACACAAAGTCGGGGATCATAAAAAGGTCCGAAAGAACTTAGAGCTAATAAGCAAAGTCGGGGATCATAAAAAGGTCCGAAAGAACTTTGAGCTAATACGCAAAGTCAGGGATCATAAAAAGGTCCGAAAGAACTTTGAGCTAATACGCAAAGTCGGGGATCATAAAAAGGACCAAAAGAAGTTAGAGCTAATACGCAAAGTCAGGGATCATAAAAACGACCGAAAGAACTTAGATCTAATATGCAAAGTCGGGGATCTTAAAAACGACCGAAAGAACTTAGAGCTAATACGCAAAGTCGGGGATCATAAAAACGACCGAAAGAACTTAGAGCTAATACACAAAGTCGGGGATCATAAAAACGACAAAAAGAACTCAGAGCTAATCCGCAAAGTCGGGGATCATAAAAAGGTCCGAAAGAACTTATAGCTAATACGCAAAGTCGGGGATCATAAAAACGACCAAAAAATCTTAGAGCTAATACGTAAAGTTGAGGATCATAAAAAGGACCGAAAGAACTTAGAGCTAATACGCAAAGTCGGGGATCCTAAAAATGATCGAAAGAACGTAGAGCTAATACGCGAAGTTGGGGATCATAAAAACGACCGAAAGAACTTAGAGCTAATACGCGAAGTGGGGGATTATAAAAACGACCGAAAGAACTTAGAGCTAATACGCAAAGTCGGGGATCATAAAAACGACTGAAAGAACTTAGAGCTAATACGCAAAGTCGGGGATCATAAAAAGGACCGAAAGAACTTAAAGCTAATACGCAAAGTCGGGGATCATAAAAAGAACCGAAAGAACTTAAAGCTAATACGCAAAGTCGGGGATCATAAAAACGACCGAAAGAACTTAGAGCTAATATGCAAAGCCGAGGATCATAAAAAGGACCGAAAGAACTTAGAGCTAATACGCAAAGTCGGGGATCATAAAAAGGATCGAAAGAACTTAGAGCTAATACGCAAAGTCGGGGATCAAAAAAACGACCGAAAGAACTTAGAGCTAATACGCAAAGTCGGGGATCATAAAAACGACCGAAAGAACTTAGAGCTAATACGTAAAGTCGGGGATCATAAAAACGACCGAAAGAACTAAGAGCTAATACGCAAAGTCGGGGATCATAAAAAGGTCCGAAAGAACTTAGAGCTAATACGCAAAGTCGGGGATAAAAAAACGACCGAAAGAACTTAGAGCTAATACGTAAAGTCAGGGATCATAAAAACGACCAAAAAACTTAGAGCTAATACACAAAGTCGGGGATCATCAAAACGACCGAAAGAACTTAAAGCTAATACGCAAAGTCAAGGATCATAAAAAGGACCGAACGAACTTAGAGCGAATAAGCAAAGTCAGGGATCATAAAAACGACCGGAAAAACTTAGAGCTAATACGCAAAGTTGGGGATCAAAAAAAGGACCGAAAGAACTTAGAGCTAATACGCAAAATCGGGGATCATAAAAAGGGACCAAAAGAACTTAGAGCTAATACGCAAAGTCGGGGATCATAAAAAGGACCAAAAGAACTTAGAGCTAATACGCGAAGTTGGGGATCATACAAAGGACCGAAAGAACTTAGAGCTAATACGCAAAGTCGGGGATCATAAAAAGGATTGAAAGAACTTAAACCTAATACGCAAAGTCGGGATCATAAAAAGGACCGAAAGAACTTAGAGCTAATACGCAAAGTCGGGGATCATAAAAACGATCGAAAGAACTTAGAGCTAATACGCAAAGTCGGGGATCATAAAAAGGACCGAAAGAACTTAGAGCTAATACGCAAAGTCGGGGATCATAAAAACGACAAAAAGAAGTTTGAGCTAATACGCAAACTCGGGGATCATAAAATGGACCGAAAGAACATAGAGCTAATACGCAAAGTCGGGGATCATAAAAAGGACCGAAAGAACTTAGAGCTAATTCGCAAAGTCGGGGATCATAAAAAGGACCAAAAGAACTTAGAGCTAATACGCAAAGTCGGGGATCATAAAAAGGACCAAAAGAACTTAGAGCTAATACGCAAAGTCGGGGATCATAAAAATGAACGAAAGAACTTAGAGCTAATACGCAAAGTCGGGGATCATAAAAAGGACCGAAAGAACTTAGAGCTAATACGCAAAGTCGGGGATCATAAAAACGACAAAAAGAACTTTGAGCTAATACGCAAACTCGGGGATCATAAAATGAACCGAAAGAACTTAGAGCTAATACGCATAGTCGGGGATCATAAAAACGACCGAAAGAACTTAGAGCTAATACACAAAGTCGGGGATCATAAAAACGACAAAAAGATCTCAGAGCTAATACACAAAGTCGGGGATCATAAAAACGACAAAAAGAACTCAGAGCTAATACACAAAGTCGGGGATCCTAAAAACGATCGAAAGAACGTAGAGCTAATACGCGAAGTTAGGGATTATAAAAACGACCGAAAGAACTTAGAGCTAATACGCAAAGTCGGGATCATAAAAACGACTGAAAGAACTTAGAGCTAATACGCAAAGTCGGGGATCATAAAAAGGACCGAAAGAACTTAGAGCTAATACGCAAAGTCGGGGATCATAAAAAGAACCAAAAGAACTTAAAGCTAATACGCAAAGTCGGGGATCATAAAAACGACCGAAAGAACTTAGAGCTAATTTGCAAAGCCGAGGATCATAAAAAGGACCGAAAGAACTTAGAGCTAATACGCAAAGTCGGGGATCATAAAAAGGACCGAAAGAACTTAGAGCTAATACGCAAAGTCGGGGATCAAAAAAACGACCGTAAGAACTTAGAGCTAATACGCAAAGTCGGGGATCATAAAAACGACCGAAAGAACTTAGAGCTAATACGTAAAGTCGGGGATCATAAAAACGACCGAAAGAACTTAGAGCTAATACGCAAAGTCGGGGATCATAAAAAGGTCCGAAAGAACTTAGAGCTAATACGCAAAGTCGGGGATAAAAAAAACGAGCGAAATAACTTAGAGCTAATACGTAAAGTCAGGGATCATAAAAACGACTGAAAAAACTTAGAGCTAATACACAAAGTCGGGGATCATCAAAACGACCGAAAGAACTTAAAGCTAATACGCAAAGTCAAGGATCATAAAAAGGACCGAACGAACTTAGAGCGAATAAGCAAAGTCAGGGATCATAAAAACGACCGGAAAAACTTAGAGCTAATACGCGAAGTTGGGGATCATAAAAAGGACCGAAAGAACTTAGAGCTAATACGCAAAGTCGGGGATCATAAAAAGGATTGAAAGAACTTAGAGCTAATACGCAAAGTCGGGGATCATAAAAATGACCGAAAAAACTTAGAGCTAATACGCAAAGTCGGGGATCATAAAAAGGACCGAAAGAACTTAGAGCTAATACGCAAAGTCGGGGATCATAAAAACGACAAAAAGAAGTTTGAGCTAATACGCAAACTCGGGGATCATAAAATGGACCGAAAGAACTTAGAGCTAATACGCATAGTCGGGGATCATAAAAAGGATTGAAAGAACTTAGAGCTAATACGCAAAGTCGGGGATCATAAAAATGACCGAAAAAACTTAGAGCTAATACGCAAAGTCGGGGATCATAAAAAGGACCGAAAGAACTTAGAGCTAATACGCAAAGTCGGGGATCATAAAAACGACAAAAAGAAGTTTGAGTTAATACGCAAACTCGGGGATCATAAAATGGACCGAAAGAACTTAGAGCTAATACGCAAAGTCGGGGATCATAAAAAGGACCGAAAGAACTTAGAGCTAATACGCAAAGTCGGGGATCATAAAAAGGACCAAAAGAACTTAGAGCTAATACGCAAAGTCAGGATCATAAAAAGGACCGAAAGAACTTAGAGCTAATACGCAAAGTCGGGGATCATAAAAACGATCGAAAGAACTTAGAGCTAATACGGAAAGTCGGGGATCATAAAAAGGACCGAAAAAACTTAGAGCTAATACGCAAAGTCGGGGATCATAAAAACGACAAAAAGAAGTTTGAGCTAATACGCAAACTTGGGGATCATAAAATGGACCGAAAGAACTTAGAGCTAATACGCAAAGTCGGGGATCATAAAAACGACAAAAAGAACTTTGAGCTAATACGCAAACTCGGGGATCATAAAATGGACCGAAAGAACTTAGAGCTAATACGCATAGTCGGGGATCATAAAAAGGACCGAAAGAACTTAGAGATAATACGCAAAATCAAGGATCATAAAAACGACCAAAAGAACTTAGAGCTAATACGCAAAATCGGGGATCATAAAAATGAGCGAAAGAACTTAGAGCTAATACACAAAGTCGGGGATCATAAAAAGGTCCGAAAGAACTTAGAGCTAATAAGCAAAGTCGGGGATCATAAAAAGGTCCGAAAGAACTTTGAGCTAATACGCAAAGGCAGGGATCATAAAAAGGTCCGAAAGAACTTAGAGCTAATACGCAAAGTCGGGGATCATAAAAAGGACCAAAAGAAGTTAGAGCTAATACGCAAAGTCAGGGATCATAAAAACGACCGAAAGAACTTAGATCTAATACGCAAAGTCGGGGATCTTAAAAACGACCGAAAGAACTTAGAGCTAATACGCAAAGTCGGGGATCATAAAAACGACCGAAAGAACTCAGAGCTAATACGCAAAGTCGGGGATCATAAAAAGGTCCGAAAGAACTTATAGCTAATACGCAAAGTCGGGGATCATAAAAACGACCGAAAGAACTTAGAGCTAATACACAAAGTCGGGGATCATAAAAACGACAAAAAAAACTCAGAGCTAATACGCAAAGTCGGGGATCATAAAAAGGTCCGAAAGAACTTATAGCTAATACGCAAAGTCGGGGATCTTAAAAACGACCAAAAAATCTTAGAGCTAATACGCAAAGTTGAGGATCATAAAAAGGACCGAAAGAACTTAGAGCTAATACGCAAAGTCGGGGAACCTAAAAACGATCGAAAGAACGTAGAGCTAATACGCGAAGTTGGGGATCATAAAAACGACCGAAACAACTTAGAGCTAATACGCAAAGTCGGGGATCATAAAAACGACTGAAAGAACTTAGAGCTAATACGCAAAGTCGGGGATCATAAAAAGGACCGAAAGAACTTAGAGCTAATACGCAAAGTCGGGGATCATAAAAAGAACCGAAAGAACTTAAAGCTAATACGCAAAGTCGGGGATCATAAAAACGACCGAAAGAACTTAGAGCTAATACGCAAAGCCGAGGATCATAAAAAGGACCGAAAGAACTTAGAGCTAATACGCAAAGTCGGGGATCATAAAAAGGACCGAAAGAACTTAGAGCTAATACGCAAAGTCGGGGATCAAAAAAACGACCGAAAGATCTTAGAGCTAATACGCAAAGTCGGGGATCATAAAAACGATCGAAAGAACTTAGAGCTAATACGTAAAGTCGGGGATCATAAAAACGACCGAAAGAACTTAGAGCTAATACGCAAAGTCGGGGATCATAAAAAGGTCCGAAAGAACTTAGAGCTAATACGCAAAGTCGGGGATAAAAAAAACGACCGAAAGAACTTAGAGCTAATACGTAAAGTCAGGGATCATAAAAACGACCGAAAAAACTTAGAGCTAATACACAAAGTCGGGGATCATCAAAACGACCGAAAGAACTTAAAGCTAATACGCAAAGTCAAGGATCATAAAAAGGACCGAACGAACTTAGAGCGAATAAGCAAAGTCAGGGATCATAAAAACGACCGGAAAAACTTAGAGCTAATACGCAAAGTTGGGGATCATAAAAAGGACCGAAAGAACTTAGAGCTAATACGCAAAATCGGGGATCATAAAAAAGGACCAAAAGAACTTAGAGCTAATACGCAAAGTCGGGGATCATAAAAAGGACCAAAAGAACTTAGAGCTAATACGCGAAGTTGAGGATCATAAAAAGGACCGAAAGAACTTAGAGCTAATACGCAAAGTCGGGGATCATAAAAACGATCGAAAGAACTTAGAGCTAATACGCAAAGTCGGGGATCATAAAAAGGACCGAAAGAACTTAGAGCTAATACGCAGATCATAAAAACGACAAAAAGAAGTTTGAGCTAATACGCAAACTCGGTGATCATAAAATGGACCAAAAGAACTTAGAGCTAATACGCAAAGTCGGGGATCATAAAAAGGACCGAAAGAACTTAGAGCTAATAAGCAAAGTCGGGGATCATAAAAAGGACCAAAAGAACTTAGAGCTAATACGCAAAGTCGGGGATCATAAAAAGGACCAAAAGAACTTAGAGCTAATACGCGAAGTTGGGGATCATAAAAAGTACCGAAAGAACTTAGAGCTAATACGCAAAGTCGGGGATCATAAAAAGGATTGAAAGAACTTAGACCTAATACGCAAAGTCGGGATCATAAAAATGACCGAAAGAACTTAGAGCTAATACGCAAAGTCGGGGATCATAAAAATGACCGAAAGAACTTAGAGCTAATACGCAAAGTCGGGGATCGTAAAAACGACAAAAAGAACTTTGAGCTAATACGCAAACTCGGGGATCATAAAATGGACCGAAAGAACTTTGAGCTAATACGCATAGTCGGGGATCATAAAAAGGACCGAAAGAACTTAGAGATAGTACGCAAAATCGGGGATCATAAAAACGAGCGAAAGAACTTAGAGCTAATACACAAAGTCGGGGATCATAAAAACGAGCGAAAGAACTTAGAGCTAATACACAAAGTCGGGGATCATAAAAAGGTCCAAAAGAACTTAGAGCTAATACGCAAAATCGGGGATCATAAAAACGAGCGAAAGAACTTAGAGCTAATACACAAAGTCGGGGATCATAAAAAGGTCCGAAAGAACTTAGAGCTAATAAGCAAAGTCGGGGATCATAAAAAGGTCCGAAAGAACTTTGAGCTAATACGCAAAGTCAGGGATCATAAAAAGGTCCGAAAGAACTTTGAGCTAATACGCAAAGTCGGGGATCATAAAAAGGACCAAAAGAAGTTAGAGCTAATACGCAAAGTCAGGGATCATAAAAACGACCGAAAGAACTTAGATCTAATATGCAAAGTCGGGGATCTTAAAAACGACCGAAAGAACTTAGAGCAAATACGCAAAGTCGGGGATCATAAAAACGACCGAAAGAACTTAGAGCTAATACACAAAGTCGGGGATCATAAAAACGACAAAAAGAACTCAGAGCTAATCCGCAAAGTCGGGGATCATAAAAAGGTCCGAAAGAACTTATAGCTAATACGCAAAGTCGGGGATCATAAAAACGACCAAAAAATCTTAGAGCTAATACGTAAAGTTGAGGATCATAAAAAGGACCGAAAGAACTTAGAGCTAATACGCAAAGTCGGGGATCCTAAAAATGATCGAAAGAACGTAGAGCTAATACGCGAAGTTGGGGATCATAAAAACGACCGAAAGAACTTAGAGCTAATACGCGAAGTTGGGGATTATAAAAACGACCGAAAGAACTTAGAGCTAATACGCAAAGTCGGGGATCATAAAAACGACTGAAAGAACTTAGAGCTAATACGCAAAGTCGGGGATCATAAAAAGGACCGAAAGAACTTAAAGCTAATACGCAAAGTCGGGGATCATAAAAAGAACCGAAAGAACTTAAAGCTAATACGCAAAGTCGGGGATCATAAAAACGACCGAAAGAACTTAGAGCTAATATGCAAAGCCGAGGATCATAAAAAGGACCGAAAGAACTTAGAGCTAATACGCAAAGTCGGGGATCATAAAAAGGACCGAAAGAACTTAGAGCTAATACGCAAAGTCGGGGATCAAAAAAACGACCGAAAGAACTTAGAGCTAATACGCAAAGTCGGGGATCATAAAAACGACCGAAAGAACTTAGAGCTAATACGTAAAGTGGGGGATCATAAAAACGACCGAAAGAACTAAGAGCTAATACGCAAAGTCGGGGATCATAAAAAGGTCCGAAAGAACTTAGAGCTAATACGCAAAGTCGGGGATAAAAAAACGACCGAAAGAACTTAGAGCTAATACGTAAAGTCAGGGATCATAAAAACGACCAAAAAACTTAGAGCTAATACACAAAGTCGGGGATCATCAAAACGACCGAAAGAACTTAAAGCTAATACGCAAAGTCAAGGATCATAAAAAGGACCGAACGAACTTAGAGCGAATAAGCAAAGTCAGGGATCATAAAAACGACCGGAAAAACTTAGAGCTAATACGCAAAGTTGGGGATCAAAAAAAGGACCGAAAGAACTTAGAGCTAATACGCAAAATCGGGGATCATAAAAAGGGACCAAAAGAACTTAGAGCTAATACGCAAAGTCGGGGATCATAAAAAGGACCAAAAGAACTTAGAGCTAATACGCGAAGTTGGGGATCATACAAAGGACCGAAAGAACTTAGAGCTAATACGCAAAGTCGGGGATCATAAAAAGGATTGAAAGAACTTAAACCTAATACGCAAAGTCGGGATCATAAAAAGGACCGAAAGAACTTAGAGCTAATACGCAAAGTCGGGGATCATAAAAACGATCGAAAGAACTTAGAGCTAATACGCAAAGTCGGGGATCATAAAAAGGACCGAAAGAACTTAGAGCTAATACGCAAAGTCGGGGATCATAAAAACGACAAAAAGAAGTTTGAGCTAATACGCAAACTCGGGGATCATAAAATGGACCGAAAGAACATAGAGCTAATACGCAAAGTCGGGGATCATAAAAAGGACCGAAAGAACTTAGAGCTAATTCGCAAAGTCGGGGATCATAAAAAGGACCAAAAGAACTTAGAGCTAATACGCAAAGTCGGGGATCATAAAAAGGACCAAAAGAACTTAGAGCTAATACGCAAAGTCGGGGATCATAAAAATGAACGAAAGAACTTAGAGCTAATACGCAAAGTCGGGGATCATAAAAAGGACCGAAAGAACTTAGAGCTAATACGCAAAGTCGGGGATCATAAAAACGACAAAAAGAACTTTGAGCTAATACGCAAACTCGGGGATCATAAAATGAACCGAAAGAACTTAGAGCTAATACGCATAGTCGGGGATCATAAAAAGGACCGAAAGAACTTAGAGATAATACGCAAAATCGGGGATCATAAAAACGACCAAAAGAACTTAGAGCTAATACGAAAAATCGGGGATCATAAAAACGAGTGAAAGAACTTAGAGCTAATACACAAAGTCGGGGATCATAAAAAGGTCCGAAAGAACTTAGAGCTAATAAGCAAAGTCGGGGATCATAAAAAGGTCCGAAAGAACTTTGAGCTAATACGCAAAGTCAGGGATCATAAAAAGGTCCGAAAGAACTTAGAGCTAATTCGCAAAGTCGGGGATCATAAAAAGGACCAAAAGAAGTTAGAGCTAATATGCAAAGTCGGGGATCATAAAAACGACCGAAAGAACCAAGAGCTAATAAGCAAAGTTGGGGATCTTAAAAACGACCGAAAGAACTTAGAGCTAATACGCAAAGTCGGGGATCATAAAAACGACCGAAAGAACTTAGAGCTAATACACAAAGTCGGGGATCATAAAAACGACAAAAAGATCTCAGAGCTAATACACAAAGTCGGGGATCATAAAAACGACAAAAAGAACTCAGAGCTAATACACAAAGTCGGGGATCCTAAAAACGATCGAAAGAACGTAGAGCTAATACGCGAAGTTGGGGATTATAAAAACGACCGAAAGAACTTAGAGCTAATACGCAAAGTCGGGGATCATAAAAACGACTGAAAGAACTTAGAGCTAATACGCAAAGTCGGGGATCATAAAAAGGACTGAAAGAACTTAGAGCTAATACGCAAAGTCGGGGATCATAAAAAGAACCGAAAGAACTTAAAGCTAATACGCAAAGTCGGGGATCATAAAAACGACCGAAAGAACTTAGAGCTAATACGCAAAGCCGAGGATCATAAAAAGGACCGAAAGAACTTAGAGCTAATACGCAAAGTCGGGGATCATAAAAAGGACCGAAAGAACTTAGAGCTAATACGCAAAGTCGGGGATCAAAAAAACGACCGTAAGAACTTAGAGCTAATACGCAAAGTCGGGGATCATAAAAACGACCGAAAGAACTTAGAGCTAATACGTAAAGTCGGGGATCATAAAAACGACCAAAAGAACTTAGAGCTAATACGCAAAGTCGGGGATCATAAAAAGGTCCGAAAGAACTTAGAGCTAATACGCAAAGTCGGGGATAAAAAAAACGAGCGAAATAACTTAGAGCTAATACGTAAAGTCAGGGATCATAAAAACGACTGAAAAAACTTAGAGCTAATACACAAAGTCGGGGATCATCAAAACGACCGAAAGAACTTAAAGCTAATACGCAAAGTCAAGGATCATAAAAAGGACCGAACGAACTTAGAGCGAATAAGCAAAGTCAGGGATCATAAAAACGACCGGAAAAACTTAGAGCTAATACGCAAAGTTGGGGATCATAAAAAGGACCGAAAGAACTTAGAGCTAATACGCAAAATCGGGGATCATAAAAAAGGACCAAAAGAACTTAGAGCTAATACGCAAAGTCGGGGATCATAAAAAGGACCAAAAGAACTTAGAGCTAATACGCGAAGTTGGGGATCATAAAAAGGACCGAAAGAACTTAGAGCTAATACGCAAAGTCGGGGATCATAAAAAGGATTGAAAGAACTTAGACCTAATACGCAAAGTCGGGATCATAAAATGGACCGAAAGAACTTAGAGCTAATACGCAAAGTCGGGGATCATAAAAACGATCGAAAGAACTTAGAGCTAATACGCAAAGTCGGGGATCATAAAAAGGACCGAAAGAACTTAGAGCTAATACGCAAAGTCGGGGATCATAAAAACGACAAAAAGAAGTTTGAGTTAATACGCAAACTCGGGGATCATAAAATGGACCGAAAGAACTTAGAGCTAATACGCAAAGTCGGGGATCATAAAAAGGACCGAAAGAACTTAGAGCTAATACGCAAAGTCGGGGATCATAAAAAGGACCAAAAGAACTTAGAGCTAATACGCAAAGTCGGGGATCATAAAAAGGACCAAAAGAACTTAGAGCTAATACGCGAAGTTGGGGATCATAAAAAGAACCGAAAGAACTTAGAGCTAATACGCAAAGTCGGGGATCATAAAAAGGATTGAAAGAACTTAGAGCTAATACGCAAAGTCGGGGATCATAAAAATGACCGAAAAAACTTAGAGCTAATACGCAAAGTCGGGGATCATAAAAAGGACCGAAAGAACTTAGAGCTAATACGCAAAGTCGGGGATCATAAAAACGACAAAAAGAAGTTTGAGCTAATACGCAAACTCGGGGATCATAAAATGGACCGAAAGAACTTAGACCTAATACGCAAAGTCAGGATCATAAAAAGGACCGAAAGAACTTAGAGCTAATACGCAAAGTCGGGGATCATAAAAACGATCGAAAGAACTTAGAGCTAATACGCAAAGTCGGGGATCATAAAAAGGACCGAAAAAACTTAGAGCTAATACGCAAAGTCGGGGATCATAAAAACGACAAAAAGAAGTTTGAGCTAATACGCAAACTCGGGGATCATAAAATGGACCGAAAGAACTTAGAGCTAATACGCAAAGTCGGGGATCATAAAAACGACAAAAAGAACTTTGAGCTAATACGCAAACTCGGGGATCATAAAATGGACCGAAAGAACTTAGAGCTAATACGCATAGTCGGGGATCATAAAAAGGACCGAAAGAACTTAGAGATAATACGCAAAATCAAGGATCATAAAAACGACCAAAAGAACTTAGAGCTAATACGCAAAATCGGGGATCATAAAAATGAGCGAAAGAACTTAGAGCTAATACACAAAGTCGGGGATCATAAAAAGGTCCGAAAGAACTTAGAGCTAATAAGCAAAGTCGGGGATCATAAAAAGGTCCGAAAGAACTTTGAGCTAATACGCAAAGTCAGGGATCATAAAAAGGTCCGAAAGAACTTAGAGCTAATACGCAAAGTCGGGGATCATAAAAAGGACCAAAAGAAGTTAGAGCTAATACGCAAAGTCAGGGATCATAAAAACGACCGAAAGAACTTAGATCTAATACGCAAAGTCGGGGATCTTAAAAACGACCGAAAGAACTTAGAGCTAATACGCAAAGTCGGGGATCATAAAAACGACCGAAAGAACTCAGAGCTAATACGCAAAGTCGGGGATCATAAAAAGGTCCGAAAGAACTTATAGCTAATACGCAAAGTCGGGGATCATAAAAACGACCGAAAGAACTTAGAGCTAATACGCAAAGTCGGGGATCATAAAAAGGACCAAAAGAACTTAGAGCTAATACGCAAAGTCGGGGATCATAAAAATGAACGAAAGAACTTAGAGCTAATACGCAAAGTCGGGGATCATAAAAAGGACCGAAAGAACTTAGAGCTAATACGCAAAGTCGGGGATCATAAAAACGACAAAAAGAACTTTGAGCTAATACGCAAACTCGGGGATCATAAAATGAACCGAAAGAACTTAGAGCTAATACGCATAGTCGGGGATCATAAAAAGGACCGAAAGAACTTAGAGATAATACGCAAAATCGGGGATCATAAAAACGACCAAAAGAACTTAGAGCTAATACGAAAAATCGGGGATCATAAAAACGAGTGAAAGAACTTAGAGCTAATACGCAAAGTCGGGGATCATAAAAAGGACCGAAAGAACTTAGAGCTAATACGCAAAGTCGGGGATCATAAAAACGACAAAAAGAAGTTTGAGCTAATACGCAAACTCGGGGATCATAAAATGGACCGAAAGAACTTAGAGCTAATACGCATAGTCGGGGATCATAAAAAGGATTGAAAGAACTTAGAGCTAATACGCAAAGTCGGGGATCATAAAAATGACCGAAAAAACTTAGAGCTAATACGTAAAGTCGGGGATCATAAAAAGGACCGAAAGAACTTAGAGCTAATACGCAAAGTCGGGGATCATAAAAACGACAAAAAGAAGTTTGAGTTAATACGCAAACTCGGGGATCATAAAATGGACCGAAAGAACTTAGAGCTAATACGCAAAGTCGGGGATCATAAAAAGGACCGAAAGAACTTAGAGCTAATACGCAAAGTCGGGGATCATAAAAAGGACTAAAAGAACTTAGAGCTAATACGCAAAGTCAGGATCATAAAAAGGACCGAAAGAACTTAGAGCTAATACGCAAAGTCGGGGATCATAAAAACGATCGAAAGAACTTAGAGCTAATACGGAAAGTCGGGGATCATAAAAAGGACCGAAAAAACTTAGAGCTAATACGCAAAGTCGGGGATCATAAAAACGACAAAAAGAAGTTTGAGCTAATACGCAAACTCGGGGATCATAAAATGGACCGAAAGAACTTAGAGCTAATACGCAAAGTCGGGGATCATAAAAACGACAAAAAGAACTTTGAGCTAATACGCAAACTCGGGGATCATAAAATGGACCGAAAGAACTTAGAGCTAATACGCATAGTCGGGGATCATAAAAAGGACCGAAAGAACTTAGAGATAATACGCAAAATCAAGGATCATAAAAACGACCAAAAGAACTTAGAGCTAATACGCAAAATCGGGGATCATAAAAATGAGCGAAAGAACTTAGAGCTAATACACAAAGTCGGGGATCATAAAAAGGTCCGAAAGAACTTAGAGCTAATAAGCAAAGTCGGGGATCATAAAAAGGTCCGAAAGAACTTTGAGCTAATACGCAAAGGCAGGGATCATAAAAAGGTCCGAAAGAACTTAGAGCTAATACGCAAAGTCGGGGATCATAAAAAGGACCAAAAGAAGTTAGAGCTAATACGCAAAGTCAGGGATCATAAAAACGACCGAAAGAACTTAGATCTAATACGCAAAGTCGGGGATCTTAAAAACGACCGAAAGAACTTAGAGCTAATACGCAAAGTCGGGGATCATAAAAACGACCGAAAGAACTCAGAGCTAATACGCAAAGTCGGGGATCATAAAAAGGTCCGAAAGAACTTATAGCTAATACGCAAAGTCGGGATCATAAAAACGACCGAAAGAACTTAGAGCTAATACACAAAGTCGGGGATCATAAAAACGACAAAAAAAACTCAGAGCTAATACGCAAAGTCGGGGATCATAAAAAGGTCCGAAAGAACTTATAGCTAATACGCAAAGTCGGGGATCATAAAAACGACCAAAAAATCTTAGAGCTAATACGCAAAGTTGAGGATCATAAAAAGGACCGAAAGAACTTAGAGCTAATACGCAAAGTCGGGGAACCTAAAAACGATCGAAAGAACGTAGAGCTAATACGCGAAGTTGGGGATCATAAAAACGACCGAAACAACTTAGAGCTAATACGCAAAGTCGGGGATCATAAAAACGACTGAAAGAACTTAGAGCTAATACGCAAAGTCGGGGATCATAAAAAGGACCGAAAGAACTTAGAGCTAATACGCAAAGTCGGGGATCATAAAAAGAACCGAAAGAACTTAAAGCTAATACGCAAAGTCGGGGATCATAAAAACGACCGAAAGAACTTAGAGCTAATACGCAAAGCCGAGGATCATAAAAAGGACCGAAAGAACTTAGAGCTAATACGCAAAGTCGGGGATCATAAAAAGGACCGAAAGAACTTAGAGCTAATACGCAAAGTCGGGGATCAAAAAAACGACCAAAAGATCTTAGAGCTAATACGCAAAGTCGGGGATCATAAAAACGATCGAAAGAACTTAGAGCTAATACGTAAAGTCGGGGATCATAAAAACGACCGAAAGAACTTAGAGCTAATACGCAAAGTCGGGGATCATAAAAAGGTCCGAAAGAACTTAGAGCTAATACGCAAAGTCGGGGATAAAAAAAACGACCGAAAGAACTTAGAGCTAATACGTAAAGTCAGGGATCATAAAAACGACCGAAAAAACTTAGAGCTAATACACAAAGTCGGGGATCATCAAAACGACCGAAAGAACTTAAAGCTAATATGCAAAGTCAAGGATCATAAAAAGGACCGAACGAACTTAGAGCGAATAAGCAAAGTCAGGGATCATAAAAACGACCAGAAAAACTTAGAGCTAATACGCAAAGTTGGGGATCATAAAAAGGACCGAAAGAACTTAGAGCTAATACGCAAAATCGGGGATCATAAAAAAGGACCAAAAGAACTTAGAGCTAATACGCAAAGTCGGGGATCATAAAAAGGACCAAAAGAACTTAGAGCTAATACGCGAAGTTGAGGATCATAAAAAGGACCGAAAGAACTTAGAGCTAATACGCAAAGTCGGGGATCATAAAAACGATCGAAAGAACTTAGAGCTAATACGCAAAGTCGGGGATCATAAAAAGGACCGAAAGAACTTAGAGCTAATACGCAGATCATAAAAACGACAAAAAGAAGTTTGAGCTAATACGCAAACTCGGTGATCATAAAATGGACCAGAAGAACTTAGAGCTAATACGCAAAGTCGGGGATCATAAAAAGGACCGAAAGAACTTAGAGCTAATAAGCAAAGTCGGGGATCATAAAAAGGACCAAAAGAACTTAGAGCTAATACGCAAAGTCGGGGATCATAAAAAGGACCAAAAGAACTTAGAGCTAATACGCGAAGTTGGGGATCATAAAAAGTACCGAAAGAACTTAGAGCTAATACGCAAAGTCGGGGATCATAAAAAGGACTGAAAGAACTTAGACCTAATACGCAAAGTCGGGATCATAAAAATGACCGAAAGAACTTAGAGCTAATACGCAAAGTCGGGGATCATAAAAATGACCGAAAGAACTTAGAGCTAATACGCAAAGTCGGGGATCGTAAAAACGACAAAAAGAACTTTGAGCTAATACGCAAACTCGGGGATCATAAAATGGACCGAAAGAACTTTGAGCTAATACGCATAGTCGGGGATCATAAAAAGGACCGAAAGAACTTAGAGATAATACGCAAAATCGGGGATCATAAAAACGAGCGAAAGAACTTAGAGCTAATACACAAAGTCGGGGATCATAAAAACGAGCGAAAGAACTTAGAGCTAATACACAAAGTCGGGGATCATAAAAAGGTCCAAAAGAACTTAGAGCTAATACGCAAAATCGGGGATCATAAAAACGAGCGAAAGAACTTAGAGCTAATACACAAAGTCGGGGATCATAAAAAGGTCCGAAAGAACTTAGAGCTAATAAGCAAAGTCGGGGATCATAAAAAGGTCCGAAAGAACTTTGAGCTAATACGCAAAGTCAGGGATCATAAAAAGGTCCGAAAGAACTTTGAGCTAATACGCAAAGTCGGGGATCATAAAAAGGACCAAAAGAAGTTAGAGCTAATACGCAAAGTCAGGGATCATAAAAACGACCGAAAGAACTTAGATCTAATATGCAAAGTCGGGGATCTTAAAAACGACCGAAAGAACTTAGAGCTAATACGCAAAGTCGGGGATCATAAAAACGACCGAAAGAACTTAGAGCTAATACACAAAGTCGGGGATCATAAAAACGACAAAAAGAACTCAGAGCTAATCCGCAAAGTCGGGGATCATAAAAAGGTCCGAAAGAACTTATAGCTAATACGCAAAGTCGGGGATCATAAAAACGACCAAAAAATCTTAGAGCTAATACGTAAAGTTGAGGATCATAAAAAGGACCGAAAGAACTTAGAGCTAATACGCAAAGTCGGGGATCTTAAAAACGACCGAAAGAACTTAGAGCTAATACGCAAAGTCGGGGATCATAAAAAGGACCAAAAGAACTTAGAGCTAATACGCAAAGTCGGGGATCATAAAAATGAACGAAAGAACTTAGAGCTAATACGCAAAGTCGGGGATCATAAAAAGGACCGAAAGAACTTAGAGCTAATACGCAAAGTCGGGGATCATAAAAACGACAAAAAGAACTTTGAGCTAATACGCAAACTCGGGGATCATAAAATGAGCGAAAGAACTTAGAGTTAATACACAAAGTCGGGGATCATAAAAAGGACCGAAAGAACTTAGAGCTAATACGCAAAGTCGGGGATCATAAAAAGAACCGAAAGAACTTAAAGCTAATACGCAAAGTCGGGGATCATAAAAACGACCGAAAGAACTTAGAGCTAATACGCAAAGCCGAGGATCATAAAAAGGACCGAAAGAACTTAGAGCTAATACGCAAAGTCGGGGATCATAAAAAGGACCGAAAGAACTTAGAGCTAATACGCAAAGTCGGGGATCAAAAAAACGACCGTAAGAACTTAGAGCTAATACGCAAAGTCGGGGATCATAAAAACGACCGAAAGAACTTAGAGCTAATACGTAAAGTCGGGGATCATAAAAACGACCAAAAGAACTTAGAGATAATACGCAAAATCAAGGATCATAAAAACGACCAAAAGAACTTAGAGCTAATACGCAAAATCGGGGATCATAAAAATGAGCGAAAGAACTTAGAGCTAATATACAAAGTCGGGGATCATAAAAAGGTCCGAAAGAACTTAGAGCTAATAAGCAAAGTCGGGGATCATAAAAAGGTCCGAAAGAACTTTGAGCTAATACGCAAAGTCAGGGATCATAAAAAGGTCCGAAAGAACTTAGAGCTAATACGCAAAGTCGGGGATCATAAAAAGGACCAAAAGAAGTTAGAGCTAATACGCAAAGTCAGGGATCATAAAAACGACCGAAAGAACTTAGATCTAATACGCAAAGTCGGGGATCTTAAAAACGACCGAAAGAACTTAGAGCTAATACGCAAAGTCGGGGATCATAAAAACGACCGAAAGAACTCAGAGCTAATACGCAAAGTCGGGGATCATAAAAAGGTCCGAAAGAACTTATAGCTAATACGCAAAGTCGGGGATCATAAAAACGACCGAAAGAACTTAGAGCTAATACGCAAAGTCGGGGATCATAAAAAGGACCAAAAGAACTTAGAGCTAATACGCAAAGTCGGGGATCATAAAAATGAACGAAAGAACTTAGAGCTAATACGCAAAGTCGGGGATCATAAAAAGGACCGAAAGAACTTAGAGCTAATACGCAAAGTCGGGGATCATAAAAACGACAAAAAGAACTTTGAGCTAATACGCAAACTCGGGGATCATAAAATGAACCGAAAGAACTTAGAGCTAATACGCATAGTCGGGGATCATAAAAAGGACCGAAAGAACTTAGAGATAATACGCAAAATCGGGGATCATAAAAACGACCAAAAGAACTTAGAGCTAATACGAAAAATCGGGGATCATAAAAACGAGTGAAAGAACTTAGAGCTAATACGCAAAGTCGGGGATCATAAAAAGGTCCGAAAGAACTTAGAGCTAATAAGCAAAGTCGGGGATCATAAAAAGGTCCGAAAGAACTTTGAGCTAATACGCAAAGTCAGGGATCATAAAAAGGTCCGAAAGAACTTAGAGCTAATACGCAAAGTCGGGGATCATAAAAAGGACCAAAAGAAGTTAGAGCTAATATGCAAAGTCGGGGATCATAAAAACGACCGAAAGAACCAAGAGCTAATAAGCAAAGTTGGGGATCTTAAAAACGACCGAAAGAACTTAGAGCTAATACGCAAAGTCGGGGATCATAAAAACGACCGAAAGAACTTAGAGCTAATACACAAAGTCGGGGATCATAAAAACGACAAAAAGATCTCAGAGCTAATACACAAAGTCGGGGATCATAAAAACGACAAAAAGAACTCAGAGCTAATACACAAAGTCGGGGATCCTAAAAACGATCGAAAGAACGTAGAGCTAATACGCGAAGTTGGGGATTATAAAAACGACCGAAAGAACTTAGAGCTAATACGCAAAGTCGGGGATCATAAAAACGACTGAAAGAACTTAGAGCTAATACGCAAAGTCGGGGATCATAAAAAGGACCGAAAGAACTTAGAGCTAATACGCAAAGTCGGGGATCATAAAAAGAACCGAAAGAACTTAAAGCTAATACGCAAAGTCGGGGATCATAAAAACGACCGAAAGAACTTAGAGCTAATACGCAAAGCCGAGGATCATAAAAAGGACCGAAAGAACTTAGAGCTAATACGCAAAGTCGGGGATCATAAAAAGGACCGAAAGAACTTAGAGCTAATACGCAAAGTCGGGGATCAAAAAAACGACCGTAAGAACTTAGAGCTAATACGCAAAGTCGGGGATCATAAAAACGACCGAAAGAACTTAGAGCTTATACGTAAAGTCGGGGATCATAAAAACGACCAAAAGAACTTAGAGCTAATACGCAAAGTCGGGGATCATAAAAAGGTCCGAAAGAACTTAGAGCTAATACGCAAAGTCGGGGATAAAAAAAACGAGCGAAATAACTTAGAGCTAATACGTAAAGTCAGGGATCATAAAAACGACTGAAAAAACTTAGAGCTAATACACAAAGTCGGGGATCATCAAAACGACCGAAAGAACTTAAAGCTAATACGCAAAGTCAAGGATCATAAAAAGGACCGAACGAACTTAGAGCGAATAAGCAAAGTCAGGGATCATAAAAACGACCGGAAAAACTTAGAGCTAATACGCAAAGTTGGGGATCATAAAAAGGACCGAAAGAACTTAGAGCTAATACGCAAAATCGGGGATCATAAAAAAGGACCAAAAGAACTTAGAGCTAATACGCAAAGTCGGGGATCATAAAAAGGACCAAAAGAACTTAGAGCTAATACGCGAAGTTGGGGATCATAAAAAGGACCGAAAGAACTTAGAGCTAATACGCAAAGTCGGGGATCATAAAAAGGATTGAAAGAACTTAGACCTAATACGCAAAGTCGGGATCATAAAATGGACCGAAAGAACTTAGAGCTAATACGCAAAGTCGGGGATCATAAAAACGATCGAAAGAACTTAGAGCTAATACGCAAAGTCGGGGATCATAAAAAGGACCGAAAGAAGTTAGAGCTAATACGCAAAGTCGGGGATCATAAAAACGACAAAAAGAAGTTTGAGTTAATACGCAAACTCGGGGATCATAAAATGGACCGAAAGAACTTAGAGCTAATACGCAAAGTCGGGGATCATAAAAAGGACCGAAAGAACTTAGAGCTAATACGCAAAGTCGGGGATCATAAAAAGGACCAAAAGAACTTAGAGCTAATACGCAAAGTCGGGGATCATAAAAAGGACCAAAAGAACTTAGAGCTAATACGCGAAGTTGGGGATCATAAAAAGAACCGAAAGAACTTAGAGCTAATACGCAAAGTCGGGGATCATAAAAAGGATTGAAAGAACTTAGAGCTAATACGCAAAGTCGGGGATCATAAAAATGACCGAAAAAACTTAGAGCTAATACGCAAAGTCGGGGATCATAAAAAGGACCGAAAGAACTTAGAGCTAATACGCAAAGTCGGGGATCATAAAAACGACAAAAAGAAGTTTGAGCTAATACGCAAACTCGGGGATCATAAAATGGACCGAAAGAACTTAGACCTAATACGCAAAGTCAGGATCATAAAAAGGACCGAAAGAACTTAGAGCTAATACGCAAAGTCGGGGATCATAAAAACGATCGAAAGAACTTAGAGCTAATACGCAAAGTCGGGGATCATAAAAAGGACCGAAAAAACTTAGAGCTAATACGCAAAGTCGGGGATCATAAAAACGACAAAAAGAAGTTTGAGCTAATACGCAAACTCGGGGATCATAAAATGGACCGAAAGAACTTAGAGCTAATACGCAAAGTCGGGGATCATAAAAACGACAAAAAGAACTTTGAGCTAATACGCAAACTCGGGGATCATAAAATGGACCGAAAGAACTTAGAGCTAATACGCATAGTCGGGGATCATAAAAAGGACCGAAAGAACTTAGAGATAATACGCAAAATCAAGGATCATAAAAACGACCAAAAGAACTTAGAGCTAATACGCAAAATCGGGGATCATAAAAATGAGCGAAAGAACTTAGAGCTAATACACAAAGTCGGGGATCATAAAAAGGTCCGAAAGAACTTAGAGCTAATAAGCAAAGTCAGGGATCATAAAAAGGTCCGAAAGAACTTTGAGCTAATACGCAAAGTCAGGGATCATAAAAAGGTCCGAAAGAACTTAGAGCTAATACGCAAAGTCGGGGATCATAAAAAGGACCAAAAGAAGTTAGAGCTAATACGCAAAGTCAGGGATCATAAAAACGACCGAAAGAACTTAGATCTAATACGCAAAGTCGGGGATCTTAAAAACGACCGAAAGAACTTAGAGCTAATACGCAAAGTCGGGGATCATAAAAACGACCGAAAGAACTCAGAGCTAATACGCAAAGTCGGGGATCATAAAAAGGTCCGAAAGAACTTATAGCTAATACGCAAAGTCGGGGATCATAAAAACGACCGAAAGAACTTAGAGCTAATACACAAAGTCGGGGATCATAAAAACGACAAAAAAAACTCAGAGCTAATACGCAAAGTCGGGGATCATAAAAAGGTCCGAAAGAACTTATAGCTAATACGCAAAGTCGGGGATCATAAAAACGACCAAAAAATCTTAGAGCTAATACGCAAAGTTGAGGATCATAAAAAGGACCGAAAGAACTTAGAGCTAATACGCAAAGTCGGGGAACCTAAAAACGATCGAAAGAACGTAGAGCTAATACGCGAAGTTGGGGATCATAAAAACGACCGAAACAACTTAGAGCTAATACGCAAAGTCGGGGATCATAAAAACGACTGAAAGAACTTAGAGCTAATACGCAAAGTCGGGGATCATAAAAAGGACCGAAAGAACTTAGAGCTAATACGCAAAGTCGGGGATCATAAAAAGAACCGAAAGAACTTAAAGCTAATACGCAAAGTCGGGGATCATAAAAACGACCGAAAGAACTTAGAGCTAATACGCAAAGCCGAGGATCATAAAAAGGACCGAAAGAACTTAGAGCTAATACGCAAAGTCGGGGATCATAAAAAGGACCGAAAGAACTTAGAGCTAATACGCAAAGTCGGGGATCAAAAAAACGACCGAAAGAACTTAGAGCTAATACGCAAAGTCGGGGATCATAAAAACGACCGAAAGAACTTAGAGCTAATACGTAAAGTCGGGGATCATAAAAACGACCGAAAGAACTAAGAGCTAATACGCAAAGTCGGGGATCATAAAAAGGTCCGAAAGAACTTAGAGCTAATACGCAAAGTCGGGGATAAAAAAAACGACCGAAAGAACTTAGAGCTAATACGTAAAGTCAGGGATCATAAAAACGACCAAAAAACTTAGAGCTAATACACAAAGTCGGGGATCATCAAAACGACCGAAAGAACTTAAAGCTAATACGCAAAGTCAAGGATCATAAAAAGGACCGAACGAACTTAGAGCGAATAAGCAAAGTCAGGGATCATAAAAACGACCGGAAAAACTTAGAGCTAATACGCAAAGTTGGGGATCAAAAAAAGGACCGAAAGAACTTAGAGCTAATACGCAAAATCGGGGATCATAAAAAAGGACCAAGAGAACTTAGAGCTAATACGCAAAGTCGGGGATCATAAAAAGGACCAAAAGAACTTAGAGCTAATACGCGAAGTTGGGGATCATACAAAGGACCGAAAGAACTTAGAGCTAATACGCAAAGTCGGGGATCATAAAAAGGATTGAAAAAACTTAAACCTAATACGCAAAGTCGGGATCATAAAAAGGACCGAAAGAACTTAGAGCTAATACGCAAAGTCGGGGATCATAAAAACGATCGAAAGAACTTAGAGCTAATACGCAAAGTCGGGGATCATAAAAAGGACCGAAAGAACTTAGAGCTAATACGCAAAGTCGGGGATCATAAAAACGACAAAAAGAAGTTTGAGCTAATACGCAAACTCGGGGATCATAAAATGGACCGAAAGAACATAGAGCTAATACGCAAAGTCGGGGATCATAAAAAGGACCGAAAGAACTTAGAGCTAATACGCAAAGTCGGGGATCATAAAAAGGACCAAAAGAACTTAGAGCTAATACGCAAAGTCGGGGATCATAAAAAGGACCAAAAGAACTTAGAGCTAATACGCAAAGTCGGGGATCATAAAAATGAACGAAAGAACTTAGAGCTAATACGCAAAGTCGGGGATCATAAAAAGGACCGAAAGAACTTAGAGCTAATACGCAAAGTCGGGGATCATAAAAACGACAAAAAGAACTTTGAGCTAATACGCAAACTCGGGGATCATAAAATGGACCGAAAGAACTTAGAGCTAATACGCATAGTCGGGGATCATAAAAAGGACCGAAAGAACTTAGAGATAATACGCAAAATCGGGGATCATAAAAACGACCAAAAGAACTTAGAGCTAATACGAAAAATCGGGGATCATAAAAACGAGCGAAAGAACTTAGAGCTAATACACAAAGTCGGGGATCATAAAAAGGTCCGAAAGAACTTAGAGCTAATAAGCAAAGTCGGGGATCATAAAAAGGTCCGAAAGAACTTTGAGCTAATACGCAAAGTCAGGGATCATAAAAAGGTCCGAAAGAACTTAGAGCTAATACGCAAAGTCGGGGATCATAAAAAGGACCAAAAGAAGTTAGAGCTAATACGCAAAGTCGGGGATCATAAAAACGACCGAAAGAACTAAGAGCTAATAAGCAAAGTTGGGGATCTTAAAAACGACCGAAAGAACTTAGAGTTAATACGCAAAGTCGGGGATCATAAAAACGACCGAAAGAACTAAGAGCTAATACGCAAAGTCGGGGATCATAAAAAGGTCCGAAAGAACTTAGAGCTAATACGCAAAGTCGGGGATAAAAAAAACGACCGAAAGAACTTAGAGCTAATACGTAAAGTCAGGGATCATAAAAACGACCAAAAAACTTAGAGCTAATACACAAAGTCGGGGATCATCAAAACGACCGAAAGAACTTAAAGCTAATACGCAAAGTCAAGGATCATAAAAACGACCGAACGAACTTAGAGCGAATAAGCAAAGTCAGGGATCATAAAAACGACCGGAAAAACTTAGAGCTAATACGCAAAGTTGGGGATCAAAAAAAGGACCGAAAGAACTTAGAGCTAATACGCAAAATCGGGGATCATAAAAAAGGACCAAGAGAACTTAGAGCTAATACGCAAAGTCGGGGATCATAAAAAGGACCAAAAGAACTTAGAGCTAATACGCGAAGTTGGGGATCATACAAAGGACCGAAAGAACTTAGAGCTAATACGCAAAGTCGGGGATCATAAAAAGGATTGAAAGAACTTAAACCTAATACGCAAAGTCGGGATCATAAAAAGGACCGAAAGAACTTAGAGCTAATACGCAAAGTCGGGGATCATAAAAACGATCGAAAGAACTTAGAGCTAATACGCAAAGTCGGGGATCATAAAAAGGACCGAAAGAACTTAGAGCTAATACGCAAAGTCGGGGATCATAAAAACGACAAAAAGAAGTTTGAGCTAATACGCAAACTCGGGGATCATAAAATGGACCGAAAGAACATAGAGCTAATACGCAAAGTCGGGGATCATAAAAAGGACCGAAAGAACTTAGAGCTAATACGCAAAGTCGGGGATCATAAAAAGGACCAAAAGAACTTAGAGCTAATACGCAAAGTCGGGGATCATAAAAAGGACCAAAAGAACTTAGAGCTAATACGCAAAGTCGGGGATCATAAAAATGAACGAAAGAACTTAGAGCTAATACGCAAAGTCGGGGATCATAAAAAGGACCGAAAGAACTTAGAGCTAATACGCAAAGTCGGGGATCATAAAAACGACAAAAAGAACTTTGAGCTAATACGCAAACTCGGGGATCATAAAATGGACCGAAAGAACTTAGAGCTAATACGCATAGTCGGGGATCATAAAAAGGACCGAAAGAACTTAGAGATAATACGCAAAATCGGGGATCATAAAAACGACCAAAAGAACTTAGAGCTAATACGAAAAATCGGGGATCATAAAAACGAGCGAAAGAACTTAGAGCTAATACACAAAGTCGGGGATCATAAAAAGGTCCGAAAGAACTTAGAGCTAATAAGCAAAGTCGGGGATCATAAAAAGGTCCGAAAGAACTTTGAGCTAATACGCAAAGTCAGGGATCATAAAAAGGTCCGAAAGAACTTAGAGCTAATACGCAAAGTCGGGGATCATAAAAAGGACCAAAAGAAGTTAGAGCTAATACGCAAAGTCGGGGATCATAAAAACGACCGAAAGAACTAAGAGCTAATAAGCAAAGTCGGAGATCTTAAAAACGACCGAAAGAACTTAGAGCTAATACGCAAAGTCGGGGATCATAAAAACGACCGAAAGAACTTAGAGCTAATACACAAAGTCGGGGATCATAAAAACGACAAAAAGATCTCAGAGCTAATACACAAAGTCGGGGATCATAAAAACGACAAAAAGAACTCAGAGCTAATACGCAAAGTCGGGGATCATAAAAACGACCGAAAGAACTCAGAGCTAATACGCAAAGTCGGGGATCATAAAAAGGTCCGAAAGAACTTATAGCTAATACGCAAAGTCGGGGATCATAAAAACGACCGAAAGAACTTAGAGCTAATACACAAAGTCGGGGATCATAAAAACGACAAAAAAAACTCAGAGCTAATACGCAAAGTCGGGGATCATAAAAAGGTCCGAAAGAACTTATAGCTAATACGCAAAGTCGGGGATCATAAAAACGACCAAAAAATCTTAGAGCTAATACGCAAAGTTGAGGATCATAAAAAGGACCGAAAGAACTTAGAGCTAATACGCAAAGTCGGGGAACCTAAAAACGATCGAAAGAACGTAGAGCTAATACGCGAAGTTGGGGATCATAAAAACGACCGAAACAACTTAGAGCTAATACGCAAAGTCGGGGATCATAAAAACGACTGAAAGAACTTAGAGCTAATACGCAAAGTCGGGGATCATAAAAAGGACCGAAAGAACTTAGAGCTAATACGCAAAGTCGGGGATCATAAAAAGAACCGAAAGAACTTAAAGCTAATACGCAAAGTCGGGGATCATAAAAACGACCGAAAGAACTTAGAGCTAATACGCAAAGCTGAGGATCATAAAAAGGACCGAAAGAACTTAGAGCTAATACGCAAAGTCGGGGATCATAAAAAGGACCGAAAGAACTTAGAGCTAATACGCAAAGTCGGGGATCAAAAAAACGACCGAAAGATCTTAGAGCTAATACGCAAAGTCGGGGATCATAAAAACGATCGAAAGAACTTAGAGCTAATACGTAAAGTCGGGGATCATAAAAACGACCGAAAGAACTTAGAGCTAATACGCAAAGTCGGGGATCATAAAAAGGTCCGAAAGAACTTAGAGCTAATACGCAAAGTCGGGGATAAAAAAAACGACCGAAAGAACTTAGAGCTAATACGTAAAGTCAGGGATCATAAAAACGACCGAAAAAACTTAGAGCTAATACACAAAGTCGGGGATCATCAAAACGACCGAAAGAACTTAAAGCTAATACGCAAAGTCAAGGATCATAAAAAGGACCGAACGAACTTAGAGCGAATAAGCAAAGTCAGGGATCATAAAAACGACCGGAAAAACTTAGAGCTAATACGCAAAGTTGGGGATCATAAAAAGGACCGAAAGAACTTAGAGCTAATACGCAAAATCGGGGATCATAAAAAAGGACCAAAAGAACTTAGAGCTAATACGCAAAGTCGGGGATCATAAAAAGGACCAAAAGAACTTAGAGCTAATACGCGAAGTTGAGGATCATAAAAAGGACCGAAAGAACTTAGAGCTAATACGCAAAGTCGGGGATCATAAAAACGATCGAAAGAACTTAGAGCTAATACGCAAAGTCGGGGATCATAAAAAGGACCGAAAGAACTTAGAGCTAATACGCAGATCATAAAAACGACAAAAAGAAGTTTGAGCTAATACGCAAACTCGGTGATCATAAAATGGACCAAAAGAACTTAGAGCTAATACGCAAAGTCGGGGATCATAAAAAGGACCGAAAGAACTTAGAGCTAATAAGCAAAGTCGGGGATCATAAAAAGGACCAAAAGAACTTAGAGCTAATACGCAAAGTCGGGGATCATAAAAAGGACCAAAAGAACTTAGAGCTAATACGCGAAGTTGGGGATCATAAAAAGTACCGAAAGAACTTAGAGCTAATACGCAAAGTCGGGGATCATAAAAAGGATTGAAAGAACTTAGACCTAATACGCAAAGTCGGGATCATAAAAATGACCGAAAGAACTTAGAGCTAATACGCAAAGTCGGGGATCATAAAAATGACCGAAAGAACTTAGAGCTAATACGCAAAGTCGGGGATCGTAAAAACGACAAAAAGAACTTTGAGCTAATACGCAAACTCGGGGATCATAAAATGGACCGAAAGAACTTTGAGCTAATACGCATAGTCGGGGATCATAAAAAGGACCGAAAGAACTTAGAGATAATACGCAAAATCGGGGATCATAAAAACGAGCGAAAGAACTTAGAGCTAATACACAAAGTCGGGGATCATAAAAACGAGCGAAAGAACTTAGAGCTAATACACAAAGTCGGGGATCATAAAAAGGTCCAAAAGAACTTAGAGCTAATACGCAAAATCGGGGATCATAAAAACGAGCGAAAGAACTTAGAGCTAATACACAAAGTCGGGGATCATAAAAAGGTCCGAAAGAACTTAGAGCTAATAAGCAAAGTCGGGGATCATAAAAAGGTCCGAAAGAACTTTGAGCTAATACGCAAAGTCAGGGATCATAAAAAGGTCCGAAAGAACTTTGAGCTAATACGCAAAGTCGGGGATCATAAAAAGGACCAAAAGAAGTTAGAGCTAATACGCAAAGTCAGGGATCATAAAAACGACCGAAAGAACTTAGATCTAATATGCAAAGTCGGGGATCTTAAAAACGACCGAAAGAATTTAGAGCTAATACGCAAAGTCGGGGATCATAAAAACGACCGAAAGAACTTAGAGCTAATACACAAAGTCGGGGATCATAAAAACGACAAAAAGAACTCAGAGCTAATCCGCAAAGTCGGGGATCATAAAAAGGTCCGAAAGAACTTATAGCTAATACGCAAAGTCGGGAATCATAAAAACGACCAAAAAATCTTAGAGCTAATACGTAAAGTTGAGGATCATAAAAAGGACCGAAAGAACTTAGAGCTAATACGCAAAGTCGGGGATCTTAAAAACGACCGAAAGAACTTAGAGCTAATACGCAAAGTCGGGGATCATAAAAAGGACCAAAAGAACTTAGAGCTAATACGCAAAGTCGGGGATCATAAAAATGAACGAAAGAACTTAGAGCTAATACGCAAAGTCGGGGATCATAAAAAGGACCGAAAGAACTTAGAGCTAATACGCAAAGTCGGGGATCATAAAAACGACAAAAAGAACTTTGAGCTAATACGCAAACTCGGGGATCATAAAATGAGCGAAAGAACTTAGAGCTAATACACAAAGTCGGGGATCATAAAAAGGACCGAAAGAACTTAGAGCTAATACGCAAAGTCGGGGATCATAAAAAGAACCGAAAGAACTTAAAGCTAATACGCAAAGTCGGGGATCATAAAAACGACCGAAAGAACTTAGAGCTAATACGCAAAGCCGAGGATCATAAAAAGGACCGAAAGAACTTAGAGCTAATACGCAAAGTCGGGGATCATAAAAAGGACCGAAAGAACTTAGAGCTAATACGCAAAGTCGGGGATCAAAAAAACGACCGTAAGAACTTAGAGCTAATACGCAAAGTCGGGGATCATAAAAACGACCGAAAGAACTTAGAGCTAATACGTAAAGTCGGGGATCATAAAAACGACCAAAAGAACTTAGAGATAATACGCAAAATCAAGGATCATAAAAACGACCAAAAGAACTTAGAGCTAATACGCAAAATCGGGGATCATAAAAATGAGCGAAAGAACTTAGAGCTAATACACAAAGTCGGGGATCATAAAAAGGTCCGAAAGAACTTAGAGCTAATAAGCAAAGTCGGGGATCATAAAAAGGTCCGAAAGAACTTTGAGCTAATACGCAAAGTCAGGGATCATAAAAAGGTCCGAAAGAACTTAGAGCTAATACGCAAAGTCGGGGATCATAAAAAGGACCAAAAGAAGTTAGAGCTAATACGCAAAGTCAGGGATCATAAAAACGACCGAAAAAACTTAGATCTAATACGCAAAGTCGGGGATCTTAAAAACGACCGAAAGAACTTAGAGCTAATACGCAAAGTCGGGGATCATAAAAACGACCGAAAGAACTTAGAGCTAATACACAAAGTCGGGGATCATAAAAACGACAAAAAGATCTCAGAGCTAATACACAAAGTCGGGGATCATAAAAACGACAAAAAGAACTCAGAGCTAATACACAAAGTCGGGGATCCTAAAAACGATCGAAAGAACGTAGAGCTAATACGCGAAGTTGGGGATTATAAAAACGACCGAAAGAACTTAGAGCTAATACGCAAAGTCGGGGATCATAAAAAGGTCCGAAAGAACTTATAGCTAATACGCAAAGTCGGGGATCATAAAAACGACCGAAAGAACTTAGAGCTAATACGCAAAGTCGGGGATCATAAAAAGGACCAAAAGAACTTAGAGCTAATACGCAAAGTCGGGGATCATAAAAATGAACGAAAGAACTTAGAGCTAATACGCAAAGTCGGGGATCATAAAAAGGACCGAAAGAACTTAGAGCTAATACGCAAAGTCGGGGATCATAAAAACGACAAAAAGAACTTTGAGCTAATACGCAAACTCGGGGATCATAAAATGAACCGAAAGAACTTAGAGCTAATACGCATAGTCGGGGATCATAAAAAGGACCGAAAGAACTTAGAGATAATACGCAAAATCGGGGATCATAAAAACGACCAAAAGAACTTAGAGCTAATACGAAAAATCGGGGATCATAAAAACGAGTGAAAGAACTTAGAGCTAATACGCAAAGTCGGGGATCATAAAAAGGTCCGAAAGAACTTAGAGCTAATAAGCAAAGTCGGGGATCATAAAAAGGTCCGAAAGAACTTTGAGCTAATACGCAAAGTCAGGGATCATAAAAAGGTCCGAAAGAACTTAGAGCTAATACGCAAAGTCGGGGATCATAAAAAGGACCAAAAGAAGTTAGAGCTAATATGCAAAGTCGGGGATCATAAAAACGACCGAAAGAACCAAGAGCTAATAAGCAAAGTTGGGGATCTTAAAAACGACCGAAAGAACTTAGAGCTAATACGCAAAGTCGGGGATCATAAAAACGACCGAAAGAACTTAGAGCTAATACACAAAGTCGGGGATCATAAAAACGACAAAAAGATCTCAGAGCTAATACACAAAGTCGGGGATCATAAAAACGACAAAAAGAACTCAGAGCTAATACACAAAGTCGGGGATCCTAAAAACGATCGAAAGAACGTAGAGCTAATACGCGAAGTTGGGGATTATAAAAACGACCGAAAGAACTTAGAGCTAATACGCAAAGTCGGGGATCATAAAAACGACTGAAAGAACTTAGAGCTAATACGCAAAGTCGGGGATCATAAAAAGGACCGAAAGAACTTAGAGCTAATACGCAAAGTCGGGGATCATAAAAAGAACCGAAAGAACTTAAAGCTAATACGCAAAGTCGGGGATCATAAAAACGACCGAAAGAACTTAGAGCTAATACGCAAAGCCGAGGATCATAAAAAGGACCGAAAGAACTTAGAGCTAATACGCAAAGTCGGGGATCATAAAAAGGACCGAAAGAACTTAGAGCTAATACGCAAAGTCGGGGATCAAAAAAACGACCGTAAGAACTTAGAGCTAATACGCAAAGTCGGGGATCATAAAAACGACCGAAAGAACTTAGAGCTAATACGTAAAGTCGGGGATCATAAAAACGACCAAAAGAACTTAGAGCTAATATGCAAAGTCGGGGATCATAAAAAGGTCCGAAAGAACTTAGAGCTAATACGCAAAGTCGGGGATAAAAAAAACGAGCGAAATAACTTAGAGCTAATACGTAAAGTCAGGGATCATAAAAACGACTGAAAAAACTTAGAGCTAATACACAAAGTCGGGGATCATCAAAACGACCGAAAGAACTTAAAGCTAATACGCAAAGTCAAGGATCATAAAAAGGACCGAACGAACTTAGAGCGAATAAGCAAAGTCAGGGATCATAAAAACGACCGGAAAAACTTAGAGCTAATACGCAAAGTTGGGGATCATAAAAAGGACCGAAAGAACTTAGAGCTAATACGCAAAATCGGGGATCATAAAAAAGGACCAAAAGAACTTAGAGCTAATACGCAAAGTCGGGGATCATAAAAAGGACCAAAAGAACTTAGAGCTAATACGCGAAGTTGGGGATCATAAAAAGGACCGAAAGAACTTAGAGCTAATACGCAAAGTCGGGGATCATAAAAAGGATTGAAAGAACTTAGACCTAATACGCAAAGTCGGGATCATAAAATGGACCGAAAGAACTTAGAGCTAATACGCAAAGTCGGGGATCATAAAAACGATCGAAAGAACTTAGAGCTAATACGCAAAGTCGGGGATCATAAAAAGGACCGAAAGAACTTAGAGCTAATACGCAAAGTCGGGGATCATAAAAACGACAAAAAGAAGTTTGAGTTAATACGCAAACTCGGGGATCATAAAATGGACCGAAAGAACTTAGAGCTAATACGCAAAGTCGGGGATAAAAAAAACGAGCGAAATAACTTAGAGCTAATACGTAAAGTCAGGGATCATAAAAACGACTGAAAAAACTTAGAGCTAATACACAAAGTCGGGGATCATCAAAACGACCGAAAGAACTTAAAGCTAATACGCAAAGTCAAGGATCATAAAAAGGACCGAACGAACTTAGAGCGAATAAGCAAAGTCAGGGATCATAAAAACGACCGGAAAAACTTAGAGCTAATACGCAAAGTTGGGGATCATAAAAAGGACCGAAAGAACTTAGAGCTAATACGCAAAATCGGGGATCATAAAAAAGGACCAAAAGAACTTAGAGCTAATACGCAAAGTCGGGGATCATAAAAAGGACCAAAAGAACTTAGAGCTAATACGCGAAGTTGGGGATCATAAAAAGGACCGAAAGAACTTAGAGCTAATACGCAAAGTCGGGGATCATAAAAAGGATTGAAAGAACTTAGACCTAATACGCAAAGTCGGGATCATAAAATGGACCGAAAGAACTTAGAGCTAATACGCAAAGTCGGGGATCATAAAAACGATCGAAAGAACTTAGAGCTAATACGCAAAGTCGGGGATCATAAAAAGGACCGAAAGAACTTAGAGCTAATACGCAAAGTCGGGGATCATAAAAACGACAAAAAGAAGTTTGAGTTAATACGCAAACTCGGGGATCATAAAATGGACCGAAAGAACTTAGAGCTAATACGCAAAGTCGGGGATCATAAAAAGGACCGAAAGAACTTAGAGCTAATACGCAAAGTCGGGGATCATAAAAAGGACCAAAAGAACTTAGAGCTAATACGCAAAGTCGGGGATCATAAAAAGGACCAAAAGAACTTAGAGCTAATACGCGAAGTTGGGGATCATAAAAAGAACCGAAAGAACTTAGAGCTAATACGCAAAGTCGGGGATCATAAAAAGGATTGAAAGAACTTAGAGCTAATACGCAAAGTCGGGGATCATAAAAATGACCGAAAAAACTTAGAGCTAATACGCAAAGTCGGGGATCATAAAAAGGACCGAAAGAACTTAGAGCTAATACGCAAAGTCGGGGATCATAAAAACGACAAAAAGAAGTTTGAGCTAATACGCAAACTCGGGGATCATAAAATGGACCGAAAGAACTTAGACCTAATACGCAAAGTCAGGATCATAAAAAGGACCGAAAGAACTTAGAGCTAATACGCAAAGTCGGGGATCATAAAAACGATCGAAAGAACTTAGAGCTAATACGCAAAGTCGGGGATCATAAAAAGGACCGAAAAAACTTAGAGCTAATACGCAAAGTCGGGGATCATAAAAACGACAAAAAGAAGTTTGAGCTAATACGCAAACTCGGGGATCATAAAATGGACCGAAAGAACTTAGAGCTAATACGCAAAGTCGGGGATCATAAAAACGACAAAAAGAACTTTGAGCTAATACGCAAACTCGGGGATCATAAAATGGACCGAAAGAACTTAGAGCTAATACGCATAGTCGGGGATCATAAAAAGGACCGAAAGAACTTAGAGATAATACGCAAAATCAAGGATCATAAAAACGACCAAAAGAACTTAGAGCTAATACGCAAAATCGGGGATCATAAAAATGAGCGAAAGAACTTAGAGCTAATACACAAAGTCGGGGATCATAAAAAGGTCCGAAAGAACTTAGAGCTAATAAGCAAAGTCGGGGATCATAAAAAGGTCCGAAAGAACTTTGAGCTAATACGCAAAGTCAGGGATCATAAAAAGGTCCGAAAGAACTTAGAGCTAATACGCAAAGTCGGGGATCATAAAAAGGACCAAAAGAAGTTAGAGCTAATACGCAAAGTCAGGGATCATAAAAACGACCGAAAGAACTTAGATCTAATACGCAAAGTCGGGGATCTTAAAAACGACCGAAAGAACTTAGAGCTAATACGCAAAGTCGGGGATCATAAAAACGACCGAAAGAACTCAGAGCTAATACGCAAAGTCGGGGATCATAAAAAGGTCCGAAAGAACTTATAGCTAATACGCAAAGTCGGGGATCATAAAAACGACCGAAAGAACTTAGAGCTAATACACAAAGTCGGGGATCATAAAAACGACAAAAAAAACTCAGAGCTAATACGCAAAGTCGGGGATCATAAAAAGGTCCGAAAGAACTTATAGCTAATACGCAAAGTCGGGGATCATAAAAACGACCAAAAAATCTTAGAGCTAATACGCAAAGTTGAGGATCATAAAAAGGACCGAAAGAACTTAGAGCTAATACGCAAAGTCGGGGAACCTAAAAACGATCGAAAGAACGTAGAGCTAATACGCGAAGTTGGGGATCATAAAAACGACCGAAACAACTTAGAGCTAATACGCAAAGTCGGGGATCATAAAAACGACTGAAAGAACTTAGAGCTAATACGCAAAGTCGGGGATCATAAAAAGGACCGAAAGAACTTAGAGCTAATACGCAAAGTCGGGGATCATAAAAAGAACCGAAAGAACTTAAAGCTAATACGCAAAGTCGGGGATCATAAAAATGACCGAAAGAACTTAGAGCTAATACGCAAAGCCGAGGATCATAAAAAGGACCGAAAGAACTTAGAGCTAATACGCAAAGTCGGGGATCATAAAAAGGACCGAAAGAACTTAGAGCTAATACGCAAAGTCGGGGATCAAAAAAACGACCGAAAGAACTTAGAGCTAATACGCAAAGTCGGGGATCATAAAAACGACCGAAAGAACTTAGAGCTAATACGTAAAGTCGGGGATCATAAAAACGACCGAAAGAACTAAGAGCTAATACGCAAAGTCGGGGATCATAAAAAGGTCCGAAAGAACTTAGAGCTAATACGCAAAGTCGGGGATAAAAAAAACGACCGAAAGAACTTAGAGCTAATACGTAAAGTCAGGGATCATAAAAACGACCAAAAAACTTAGAGCTAATACACAAAGTCGGGGATCATCAAAACGACCGAAAGAACTTAAAGCTAATACGCAAAGTCAAGGATCATAAAAAGGACCGAACGAACTTAGAGCGAATAAGCAAAGTCAGGGATCATAAAAACGACCGGAAAAACTTAGAGCTAATACGCAAAGTTGGGGATCAAAAAAAGGACCGAAAGAACTTAGAGCTAATACGCAAAATCGGGGATCATAAAAAAGGACCAAGAGAACTTAGAGCTAATACGCAAAGTCGGGGATCATAAAAAGGACCAAAAGAACTTAGAGCTAATACGCGAAGTTGGGGATCATACAAAGGACCGAAAGAACTTAGAGCTAATACGCAAAGTCGGGGATCATAAAAAGGATTGAAAAAACTTAAACCTAATACGCAAAGTCGGGATCATAAAAAGGACCGAAAGAACTTAGAGCTAATACGCAAAGTCGGGGATCATAAAAACGATCGAAAGAACTTAGAGCTAATACGCAAAGTCGGGGATCATAAAAAGGACCGAAAGAACTTAGAGCTAATACGCAAAGTCGGGGATCATAAAAACGACAAAAAGAAGTTTGAGCTAATACGCAAACTCGGGGATCATAAAATGGACCGAAAGAACATAGAGCTAATACGCAAAGTCGGGGATCATAAAAAGGACCGAAAGAACTTAGAGCTAATACGCAAAGTCGGGGATCATAAAAAGGACCAAAAGAACTTAGAGCTAATACGCAAAGTCGGGGATCATAAAAAGGACCAAAAGAACTTAGAGCTAATACGCAAAGTCGGGGATCATAAAAATGAACGAAAGAACTTAGAGCTAATACGCAAAGTCGGGGATCATAAAAAGGACCGAAAGAACTTAGAGCTAATACGCAAAGTCGGGGATCATAAAAACGACAAAAAGAACTTTGAGCTAATACGCAAACTCGGGGATCATAAAATGGACCGAAAGAACTTAGAGCTAATACGCATAGTCGGGGATCATAAAAAGGACCGAAAGAACTTAGAGATAATACGCAAAATCGGGGATCATAAAAACGACCAAAAGAACTTAGAGCTAATACGAAAAATCGGGGATCATAAAAACGAGCGAAAGAACTTAGAGCTAATACACAAAGTCGGGGATCATAAAAAGGTCCGAAAGAACTTAGAGCTAATAAGCAAAGTCGGGGATCATAAAAAGGTCCGAAAGAACTTTGAGCTAATACGCAAAGTCAGGGATCATAAAAAGGTCCGAAAGAACTTAGAGCTAATACGCAAAGTCGGGGATCATAAAAAGGACCAAAAGAAGTTAGAGCTAATACGCAAAGTCGGGGATCATAAAAACGACCGAAAGAACTAAGAGCTAATAAGCAAAGTTGGGGATCTTAAAAACGACCGAAAGAACTTAGAGTTAATACGCAAAGTCGGGGATCATAAAAACGACCGAAAGAACTAAGAGCTAATACGCAAAGTCGGGGATCATAAAAAGGTCCGAAAGAACTTAGAGCTAATACGCAAAGTCGGGGATAAAAAAAACGACCGAAAGAACTTAGAGCTAATACGTAAAGTCAGGGATCATAAAAATGACCAAAAAACTTAGAGCTAATACACAAAGTCGGGGATCATCAAAACGACCGAAAGAACTTAAAGCTAATACGCAAAGTCAAGGATCATAAAAAGGACCGAACGAACTTAGAGCGAATAAGCAAAGTCAGGGATCATAAAAACGACCGGAAAAACTTAGAGCTAATACGCAAAGTTGGGGATCAAAAAAAGGACCGAAAGAACTTAGAGCTAATACGCAAAATCGGGGATCATAAAAAAGGACCAAGAGAACTTAGAGCTAATACGCAAAGTCGGGGATCATAAAAAGGACCAAAAGAACTTAGAGCTAATACGCGAAGTTGGGGATCATACAAAGGACCGAAAGAACTTAGAGCTAATACGCAAAGTCGGGGATCATAAAAAGGATTGAAAGAACTTAAACCTAATACGCAAAGTCGGGATCATAAAAAGGACCGAAAGAACTTAGAGCTAATACGCAAAGTCGGGGATCATAAAAACGATCGAAAGAACTTAGAGCTAATACGCATAGTCGGGGATCATAAAAAGGACCGAAAGAACTTAGAGCTAATACGCAAAGTCGGGGATCATAAAAACGACAAAAAGAAGTTTGAGCTAATACGCAAACTCGGGGATCATAAAATGGACCGAAAGAACATAGAGCTAATACGCAAAGTCGGGGATCATAAAAAGGACCGAAAGAACTTAGAGCTAATACGCAAAGTCGGGGATCATAAAAAGGACCAAAAGAACTTAGAGCTAATACGCAAAGTCGGGGATCATAAAAAGGACCAAAAGAACTTAGAGCTAATACGCAAAGTCGGGGATCATAAAAATGAACGAAAGAACTTAGAGCTAATACGCAAAGTCGGGGATCATAAAAAGGACCGAAAGAACTTAGAGCTAATACGCAAAGTCGGGGATCATAAAAACGACAAAAAGAACTTTGAGCTAATACGCAAACTCGGGGATCATAAAATGGACCGAAAGAACTTAGAGCTAATACGCATAGTCGGGGATCATAAAAAGGACCGAAAGAACTTAGAGATAATACGCAAAATCGGGGATCATAAAAACGACCAAAAGAACTTAGAGCTAATACGAAAAATCGGGGATCATAAAAACGAGCGAAAGAACTTAGAGCTAATACACAAAGTCGGGGATCATAAAAAGGTCCGAAAGAACTTAGAGCTAATAAGCAAAGTCGGGGATCATAAAAAGGTCCGAAAGAACTTTGAGCTAATACGCAAAGTCAGGGATCATAAAAAGGTCCGAAAGAACTTAGAGCTAATACGCAAAGTCGGGGATCATAAAAAGGACCAAAAGAAGTTAGAGCTAATACGCAAAGTCGGGGATCATAAAAACGACCGAAAGAACTAAGAGCTAATAAGCAAAGTCGGGGATCTTAAAAACGACCGAAAGAACTTAGAGCTAATACGCAAAGTCGGGGATCATAAAAACGACCGAAAGAACTTAGAGCTAATACACAAAGTCGGGGATCATAAAAACGACAAAAAGATCTCAGAGCTAATACACAAAGTCGGGGATCATAAAAACGACAAAAAGAACTCAGAGCTAATACACAAAGTCGGGGATCCTAAAAACGATCGAAAGAACGTAGAGCTAATACGCGAAGTTGGGGATTATAAAAACGACCGAAAGAACTTAGAGCTAATACGCAAAGTCGGGGATCATAAAAACGACTGAAAGAACTTAGAGCTAATACGCAAAGTCGGGGATCATAAAAAGGACCGAAAGAACTTAGAGCTAATACGCAAAGTCGGGGATCATAAAAAGAACCGAAAGAACTTAAAGCTAATACGCAAAGTCGGGGATCATAAAAACGACCGAAAGAACTTAGAGCTAATACGCAAAGCCGAGGATCATAAAAAGGACCGAAAGAACTTAGAGCTAATACGCAAAGTCGGGGATCATAAAAAGGACCGAAAGAACTTAGAGCTAATACGCAAAGTCGGGGATCAAAAAAACGACCGTAAGAACTTAGAGCTAATACGCAAAGTCGGGGATCATAAAAACGACCGAAAGAACTTATAGCTAATACGTAAAGTCGGGGATCATAAAAACGACCGAAAGAACTTAGAGCTAATACGCAAAGTCGGGGATCATAAAAAGGTCCGAAAGAACTTAGAGCTAATACGCAAAGTCGGGGATAAAAAAAACGACCGAAATAACTTAGAGCTAATACGTAAAGTCAGGGATCATAAAAACGACTGAAAAAACTTAGAGCTAATACACAAAGTCGGGGATCATCACAACGACCGAAAGAACTTAAAGCTAATACGCAAAGTCAAGGATCATAAAAAGGACCGAACGAACTTAGAGCGAATAAGCAAAGTCAGGGATCATAAAAACGACCGGAAAAACTTAGAGCTAATACGCAAAGTTGGGGATCATAAAAAGGACCGAAAGAACTTAGAGCTAATACGCAAAATCGGGGATCATAAAAAAGGACCAAAAGAACTTAGAGCTAATACGCAAAGTCGGGGATCATAAAAAGGACCAAAAGAACTTAGAGCTAATACGCGAAGTTGGGGATCATAAAAAGGACCGAAAGAACTTAGAGCTAATACGCAAAGTCGGGGATCATAAAAAGGATTGAAAGAACTTAGACCTAATACGCAAAGTCGGGATCATAAAATGGACCGAAAGAACTTAGAGCTAATACGCAAAGTCGGGGATCATAAAAACGATCGAAAGAACTTAGAGCTAATACGCAAAGTCGGGGATCATAAAAAGGACCGAAAGAACTTAGAGCTAATACGCAAAGTCGGGGATCATAAAAATGACAAAAAGAAGTTTGAGTTAATACGCAAACTCGGGGATCATAAAATGGACCGAAAGAACTTAGAGCTAATACGCAAAGTCGGGGATCATAAAAAGGACCGAAAGAACTTAGAGCTAATACGCAAAGTCGGGGATCATAAAAAGGACCAAAAGAACTTAGAGCTAATACGCAAAGTCGGGGATCATAAAAAGGACCAAAAGAACTTAGAGCTAATACGCGAAGTTGGGGATCATAAAAAGGACCGAAAGAACTTAGAGCTAATACGCAAAGTCGGGGATCATAAAAAGGATTGAAAGAACTTAGAGCTAATACGCAAAGTCGGGGATCATAAAAATGACCGAAAAAACTTAGAGCTAATACGCAAAGTCGGGGATCATAAAAAGGACCGAAAGAACTTAGAGCTAATACGCAAACTCGGGGATCATAAAAAGGTTCGAAAGAACTTAGAGCTAATACGCAAAGTCCGGGATCATAAAAACGACCGAAAGAACTTAGATCTAATACGCAAAGTCGGGGATTATAAAAACGACCGAAAGAACTTAGAACTAATACGCAAAGTCGGGGATCGTAAAAACGACCTAAAGAACTTAGAGCTAATACGCAAAGTCGGGGATCATAAAAAGGACCGAAAGAACTTAGAGCTAATACACAAAGTCGGGGATCATCAAAACGACCGAAAGAACTTAAAGCTAATACGCAAAGTCAAGGATCATAAAAAGGACCGAACGAACTTAGAGCGAATAAGCAAAGTCAGGGATCATAAAAACGACCGGAAAAACTTAGAGCTAATACGCAAAGTTGGGGATCAAAAAAAGGACCGAAAGAACTTAGAGCTAATACGCAAAATCGGGGATCATAAAAAAGGACCAAAAGAACTTAGAGCTAATACGCAAAGTCGGGGATCATAAAAAGGACCAAAAGAACTTAGAGCTAATACGCGAAGTTGGGGATCATACAAAGGACCGAAAGAACTTAGAGCTAATACGCAAAGTCGGGGATCATAAAAAGGATTGAAAGAACTTAAACCTAATACGCAAAGTCGGGATCATAAAAAGGACCGAAAGAACTTAGAGCTAATACGCAAAGTCGGGGATCATAAAAACGATCAAAAGAACTTAGAGCTAATACGCAAAGTCGGGGATCATAAAAAGGACCGAAAGAACTTAGAGCTAATACGCAAAGTCGCGGATCATAAAAACGACAAAAAGAAGTTTGAGCTAATACGCAAACTCGGGGATCATAAAATGGACCGAAAGAACATAGAGCTAATACGCAAAGTCGGGGATCATAAAAAGGACCGAAAGAACTTAGAGCTAATACGCAAAGTCGGGGATCATAAAAAGGACCAAAAGAACTTAGAGCTAATATGCAAAGTCGGGGATCATAAAAAGGACCAAAAGAACTTAGAGCTAATACGCAAAGTCGGGGATCATAAAAATGAACGAAAGAACTTAGAGCTAATACGCAAAGTCGGGGATCATAAAAAGGACCGAAAGAACTTAGAGCTAATACGCAAAGTCGGGGATCATAAAAACGACAAAAAGAACTTTGAGCTAATACGCAAACTCGGGGATCATAAAATGGACCGAAAGAACTTAGAGCTAATACGCATAGTCGGGGATCATAAAAAGGACCGAAAGAACTTAGAGATAATACGCAAAATCGGGGATCATAAAAACAACCAAAAGAACTTAGAGCTAATACGAAAAATCGGGGATCATAAAAACGAGCGAAAGAACTTAGAGCTAATACACAAAGTCGGGGATCATAAAAAGGTCCGAAAGAACTTAGAGCTAATAAGCAAAGTCGGGGATCATAAAAAGGTCCGAAAGAACTTTGAGCTAATACGCAAAGTCAGGGATCATAAAAAGGTCCGAAAGAACTTAGAGCTAATACGCAAAGTCGGGGATCATAAAAACGACCAAAAGAAGTTAGAGCTAATACGCAAAGTCAGGGATCATAAAAACGACCGAAAGAACTAAGAGCTAATAAGCAAAGTCAGGGATCATAAAAAGGACCGAACGAACTTAGAGCGAATAAGCAAAGTCAGGGATCATAAAAACGACCGGAAAAACTTAGAGCTAATACGCAAAGTTGGGGATCATAAAAAGGACCGAAAGAACTTAGAGCTAATACGCAAAATCGGGGATCATAAAAAAGGACCAAAAGAACTTAGAGCTAATACGCAAAGTCGGGGATCATAAAAAGGACCAAAAGAACTTAGAGCTAATACGCGAAGTTGGGGATCATAAAAAGGACCGAAAGAACTTAGAGCTAATACGCAAAGTCGGGGATCATAAAAAGGATTGAAAGAACTTAGACCTAATACGCAAAGTCGGGATCATAAAATGGACCGAAAGAACTTAGAGCTAATACGCAAAGTCGGGGATCATAAAAACGATCGAAAGAACTTAGAGCTAATACGCAAAGTCGGGGATCATAAAAAGGACCGAAAGAACTTAGAGCTAATACGCAAAGTCGGGGATCATAAAAATGACAAAAGGAAGTTTGAGTTAATACGCAAACTCGGGGATCATAAAATGGACCGAAAGAACTTAGAGCTAATACGCAAAGTCGGGGATCATAAAAAGGACCGAAAGAACTTAGAGCTAATACGCAAAGTCGGGGATCATAAAAAGGACCAAAAGAACTTAGAGCTAATACGCAAAGTCGGGGATCATAAAAAGGACCAAAAGAACTTAGAGCTAATACGCGAAGTTGGGGATCATAAAAAGGACCGAAAGAACTTAGAGCTAATACGCAAAGTCGGGGATCATAAAAAGGATTGAAAGAACTTAGAGCTAATACGCAAAGTCGGGGATCATAAAAATGACCGAAAAAACTTAGAGCTAATACGCAAAGTCGGGGATCATAAAAAGGACCGAAAGAACTTAGAGCTAATACGCAAACTCGGGGATCATAAAAAGGTTCGAAAGAACTTAGAGCTAATACGCAAAGTCCGGGATCATAAAAACGACCGAAAGAACTTAGATCTAATACGCAAAGTCGGGGATTATAAAAACGACCGAAAGAACTTAGAACTAATACGCAAAGTCGGGAATCGTAAAAACGACCTAAAGAACTTAGAGCTAATACGCAAAGTCGGGGATCATAAAAAGGACCGAAAGAACTTAGAGCTAATACACAAAGTCGGGGATCATCAAAACGACCGAAAGAACTTAAAGCTAATACGCAAAGTCAAGGATCATAAAAAGGACCGAACGAACTTAGAGCGAATAAGCAAAGTCAGGGATCATAAAAACGACCGGAAAAACTTAGAGCTAATACGCAAAGTTGGGGATCAAAAAAAGGACCGAAAGAACTTAGAGCTAATACGCAAAATCGGGGATCATAAAAAAGGACCAAAAGAACTTAGAGCTAATACGCAAAGTCGGGGATCATAAAAAGGACCAAAAGAACTTAGAGCTAATACGCGAAGTTGGGGATCATACAAAGGACCGAAAGAACTTAGAGCTAATACGCAAAGTCGGGGATCATAAAAAGGATTGAAAGAACTTAAACCTAATACGCAAAGTCGGGATCATAAAAAGGACCGAAAGAACTTAGAGCTAATACGCAAAGTCGGGGATCATAAAAACGATCAAAAGAACTTAGAGCTAATACGCAAAGTCGGGGATCATAAAAAGGACCGAAAGAACTTAGAGCTAATACGCAAAGTCGCGGATCATAAAAACGACAAAAAGAAGTTTGAGCTAATACGCAAACTCGGGGATCATAAAATGGACCGAAAGAACATAGAGCTAATACGCAAAGTCGGGGATCATAAAAAGGACCGAAAGAACTTAGAGCTAATACGCAAAGTCGGGGATCATAAAAAGGACCAAAAGAACTTAGAGCTAATATGCAAAGTCGGGGATCATAAAAAGGACCAAAAGAACTTAGAGCTAATACGCAAAGTCGGGGATCATAAAAATGAACGAAAGAACTTAGAGCTAATACGCAAAGTCGGGGATCATAAAAAGGACCGAAAGAACTTAGAGCTAATACGCAAAGTCGGGGATCATAAAAACGACAAAAAGAACTTTGAGCTAATACGCAAACTCGGGGATCATAAAATGGACCGAAAGAACTTAGAGCTAATACGCATAGTCGGGGATCATAAAAAGGACCGAAAGAACTTAGAGATAATACGCAAAATCGGGGATCATAAAAACAACCAAAAGAACTTAGAGCTAATACGAAAAATCGGGGATCATAAAAACGAGCGAAAGAACTTAGAGCTAATACACAAAGTCGGGGATCATAAAAAGGTCCGAAAGAACTTAGAGCTAATAAGCAAAGTCGGGGATCATAAAAAGGTCCGAAAGAACTTTGAGCTAATACGCAAAGTCAGGGATCATAAAAAGGTCCGAAAGAACTTAGAGCTAATACGCAAAGTCGGGGATCATAAAAAGGACCAAAAGAAGTTAGAGCTAATACGCAAAGTCAGGGATCATAAAAACGACCGAAAGAACTAAGAGCTAATAAGCAAAGTTGGGGATCTTAAAAACGACCGAAAGAACTTAGAGCTAATACGCAAAGTTGGGGATCATAAAAACGACCGAAAGAACTTAGAGCTAATACACAAAGTCGGGGATCATAAAAACGACAAAAAGATCTCAGAGCTAATACACAAAGTCGGGGATCATAAAAACGACAAAAAGAACTCAGAGCTAATACACAAAGTCGGGGATCCTAAAAACGATCGAAAGAACGTAGAGCTAATACGCGAAGTTGGGGATTATAAAAACGACCGAAAGAACTTAGAGCTAATACGCAAAGTCGGGGATCATAAAAACGACTGAAAGAACTTAGAGCTAATACGCAAAGTCGGGGATCATAAAAAGGACCGAAAGAACTTAGAGCTAATACGCAAAGTCGGGGATCATAAAAAGAACCGAAAGAACTTAAAGCTAATACGCAAAGTCGGGGATCATAAAAACGACCGAAAGAACTTAGAGCTAATACGCAAAGCCGAGGATCATAAAAAGGACCGAAAGAACTTAGAGCTAATACGCAAAGTCGGGGATCATAAAAAGGACCGAAAGAACTTAGAGCTAATACGCAAACTCGGGGATCAAAAAAACGACCGTAAGAACTTAGAGCTAATACGCAAAGTCGGGGATCATAAAAACGACCGAAAGAACTTAGAGCTCATACGTAAAGTCGGGGATCATAAAAACGACCGAAAGAACTTAGAGCTAATACGCAAAGTCGGGGATCATAAAAAGGTCCGAAAGAACTTAGAGCTAATACGCAAAGTCGGGGATAAAAAAAACGACCGAAATAACTTAGAGCTAATACGTAAAGTCAGGGATCATAAAAACGACTGAAAAAACTTAGAGCTAATACACAAAGTCGGGGATCATCAAAACGACCGAAAGAACTTAAAGCTAATACGCAAAGTCAAGGATCATAAAAAGGACCGAACGAACTTAGAGCGAATAAGCAAAGTCAGGGATCATAAAAACGACCGGAAAAACTTAGAGCTAATACGCAAAGTTGGGGATCATAAAAAGGACCGAAAGAACTTAGAGCTAATACGCAAAATCGGGGATCATAAAAAAGGACCAAAAGAACTTAGAGCTAATACGCAAAGTCGGGGATCATAAAAAGGACCAAAAGAACTTAGAGCTAATACGCGAAGTTGGGGATCATAAAAAGGACCGAAAGAACTTAGAGCTAATACGCAAAGTCGGGGATCATAAAAAGGATTGAAAGAACTTAGACCTAATACGCAAAGTCGGGATCATAAAATGGACCGAAAGAACTTAGAGCTAATACGCAAAGTCGGGGATCATAAAAACGATCGAAAGAACTTAGAGCTAATACGCAAAGTCGGGGATCATAAAAAGGACCGAAAGAACTTAGAGCTAATACGCAAAGTCGGGGATCATAAAAACGACAAAAAGAAGTTTGAGTTAATACGCAAACTCGGGGATCATAAAATGGACCGAAAGAACTTAGAGCTAATACGCAAAGTCGGGGATCATAAAAAGGACCGAAAGAACTTAGAGCTAATACGCAAAGTCGGGGATCATAAAAAGGACCAAAAGAACTTAGAGCTAATACGCAAAGTCGGGGATCATAAAAAGGACCAAAAGAACTTAGAGCTAATACGCGAAGTTGGGGATCATAAAAAGGACCGAAAGAACTTAGAGCTAATACGCAAAGTCGGGGATCATAAAAAGGATTGAAAGAACTTAGAGCTAATACGCAAAGTCGGGGATCATAAAAATGACCGAAAAAACTTAGAGCTAATACGCAAAGTCGGGGATCATAAAAAGGACCGAAAGAACTTAGAGCTAATACGCAAAGTCGGGGATCATAAAAACGACAAAAAGAAGTTTGAGCTAATACGCAAACTCGGGGATCATAAAATGGACCGAAAGAACTTAGACCTAATACGCAAAGTCAGGATCATAAAAAGGACCGAAAGAACTTAGAGCTAATACGCAAAGTCGGGGATCATAAAAAGGACCGAAAAAACTTAGAGCTAATACGCAAAGTCGGGGATCATAAAAACGACAAAAAGAAGTTTGAGCTAATACGCAAACTCGGGGATCATAAAATGGACCGAAAGAACTTAGAGCTAATACGCAAAGTCGTGGATCATAAAAACGACAAAAAGAACTTTGAGTTAATACGCAAACTCGGGGATCATAAAATGGACCGAAAGAACTTAGAGCTAATACGCATAGTCGGGGATCATAAAAAGGACCGAAAGAACTTAGAGATAATACGCAAAATCAAGGATCATAAAAACGACCAAAAGAACTTAGAGCTAATACGCAAAATCGGGGATCATAAAAACGAGCGAAAGAACTTAAAGCTAATACACAAAGTCGGGGATCATAAAAACGACAAAAAGAAGTTTGAGTTAATACGCAAACTCGGGGATCATAAAATGGACCGAAAGAACTTAGAGCTAATACGCAAAGTCGGGGATCATAAAAAGGACCGAAAGAACTTAGAGCTAATACGCAAAGTCGGGGATCATAAAAAGGACCAAAAGAACTTAGAGCTAATACGCAAAGTCGGGGATCATAAAAAGGACCAAAAGAACTTAGAGCTAATACGCGAAGTTGGGGATCATAAAAAGGACCGAAAGAACTTAGAGCTAATACGCAAAGTCGGGGATCATAAAAAGGATTGAAAGAACTTAGAGCTAATACGCAAAGTCGGGGATCATAAAAATGACCGAAAAAACTTAGAGCTAATACGCAAAGTCGGGGATCATAAAAAGGACCGAAAGAACTTAGAGCTAATACGCAAAGTCGGGGATCATAAAAACGACAAAAAGAAGTTTGAGCTAATACGCAAACTCGGGGATCATAAAATGGACCGAAAGAACTTAGACCTAATACGCAAAGTCGGGGATCATAAAAACGACCGAAAGAACTTAGAGCTAATACACAAAGTCGGGGATCATAAAAACGACAAAAAGAACTCAGAGCTAATCCGCAAAGTCGGGGATCATAAAAAGGTCCGAAAGAACTTATAGCTAATACGCAAAGTCGGGAATCATAAAAACGACCAAAAAATCTTAGAGCTAATACGTAAAGTTGAGGATCATAAAAAGGACCGAAAGAACTTAGAGCTAATACGCAAAGTCGGGGATCTTAAAAACGACCGAAAGAACTTAGAGCTAATACGCAAAGTCGGGGATCATAAAAAGGACCAAAAGAACTTAGAGCTAATACGCAAAGTCGGGGATCATAAAAATGAACGAAAGAACTTAGAGCTAATACGCAAAGTCGGGGATCATAAAAAGGACCGAAAGAACTTAGAGCTAATACGCAAAGTCGGGGATCATAAAAACGACAAAAAGAACTTTGAGCTAATACGCAAACTCGGGGATCATAAAATGAGCGAAAGAACTTAGAGCTAATACACAAAGTCGGGGATCATAAAAAGGACCGAAAGAACTTAGAGCTAATACGCAAAGTCGGGGATCATAAAAAGAACCGAAAGAACTTAAAGCTAATACGCAAAGTCGGGGATCATAAAAACGACCGAAAGAACTTAGAGCTAATACGCAAAGCCGAGGATCATAAAAAGGACCGAAAGAACTTAGAGCTAATACGCAAAGTCGGGGATCATAAAAAGGACCGAAAGAACTTAGAGCTAATACGCAAAGTCGGGGATCAAAAAAACGACCGTAAGAACTTAGAGCTAATACGCAAAGTCGGGGATCATAAAAACGACCGAAAGAACTTAGAGCTAATACGTAAAGTCGGGGATCATAAAAACGACCAAAAGAACTTAGAGATAATACGCAAAATCAAGGATCATAAAAACGACCAAAAGAACTTAGAGCTAATACGCAAAATCGGGGATCATAAAAATGAGCGAAAGAACTTAGAGCTAATACACAAAGTCGGGGATCATAAAAAGGTCCGAAAGAACTTAGAGCTAATAAGCAAAGTCGGGGATCATAAAAAGGTCCGAAAGAACTTTGAGCTAATACGCAAAGTCAGGGATCATAAAAAGGTCCGAAAGAACTTAGAGCTAATACGCAAAGTCGGGGATCATAAAAAGGACCAAAAGAAGTTAGAGCTAATACGCAAAGTCAGGGATCATAAAAACGACCGAAAAAACTTAGATCTAATACGCAAAGTCGGGGATCTTAAAAACGACCGAAAGAACTTAGAGCTAATACGCAAAGTCGGGGATCATAAAAACGACCGAAAGAACTTAGAGCTAATACACAAAGTCGGGGATCATAAAAACGACAAAAAGATCTCAGAGCTAATACACAAAGTCGGGGATCATAAAAACGACAAAAAGAACTCAGAGCTAATACACAAAGTCGGGGATCCTAAAAACGATCGAAAGAACGTAGAGCTAATACGCGAAGTTGGGGATTATAAAAACGACCGAAAGAACTTAGAGCTAATACGCAAAGTCGGGGATCATAAAAAGGTCCGAAAGAACTTATAGCTAATACGCAAAGTCGGGGATCATAAAAACGACCGAAAGAACTTAGAGCTAATACGCAAAGTCGGGGATCATAAAAAGGACCAAAAGAACTTAGAGCTAATACGCAAAGTCGGGGATCATAAAAATGAACGAAAGAACTTAGAGCTAATACGCAAAGTCGGGGATCATAAAAAGGACCGAAAGAACTTAGAGCTAATACGCAAAGTCGGGGATCATAAAAACGACAAAAAGAACTTTGAGCTAATACGCAAACTCGGGGATCATAAAATGAACCGAAAGAACTTAGAGCTAATACGCATAGTCGGGGATCATAAAAAGGACCGAAAGAACTTAGAGATAATACGCAAAATCGGGGATCATAAAAACGACCAAAAGAACTTAGAGCTAATACGAAAAATCGGGGATCATAAAAACGAGTGAAAGAACTTAGAGCTAATACGCAAAGTCGGGGATCATAAAAAGGTCCGAAAGAACTTAGAGCTAATAAGCAAAGTCGGGGATCATAAAAAGGTCCGAAAGAACTTTGAGCTAATACGCAAAGTCAGGGATCATAAAAAGGTCCGAAAGAACTTAGAGCTAATACGCAAAGTCGGGGATCATAAAAAGGACCAAAAGAAGTTAGAGCTAATATGCAAAGTCGGGGATCATAAAAACGACCGAAAGAACCAAGAGCTAATAAGCAAAGTTGGGGATCTTAAAAACGACCGAAAGAACTTAGAGCTAATACGCAAAGTCGGGGATCATAAAAACGACCGAAAGAACTTAGAGCTAATACACAAAGTCGGGGATCATAAAAACGACAAAAAGATCTCAGAGCTAATACACAAAGTCGGGGATCATAAAAACGACAAAAAGAACTCAGAGCTAATACACAAAGTCGGGGATCCTAAAAACGATCGAAAGAACGTAGAGCTAATACGCGAAGTTGGGGATTATAAAAACGACCGAAAGAACTTAGAGCTAATACGCAAAGTCGGGGATCATAAAAACGACTGAAAGAACTTAGAGCTAATACGCAAAGTCGGGGATCATAAAAAGGACCGAAAGAACTTAGAGCTAATACGCAAAGTCGGGGATCATAAAAAGAACCGAAAGAACTTAAAGCTAATACGCAAAGTCGGGGATCATAAAAACGACCGAAAGAACTTAGAGCTAATACGCAAAGCCGAGGATCATAAAAAGGACCGAAAGAACTTAGAGCTAATACGCAAAGTCGGGGATCATAAAAAGGACCGAAAGAACTTAGAGCTAATACGCAAAGTCGGGGATCAAAAAAACGACCGTAAGAACTTAGAGCTAATACGCAAAGTCGGGGATCATAAAAACGACCGAAAGAACTTAGAGCTAATACGTAAAGTCGGGGATCATAAAAACGACCAAAAGAACTTAGAGCTAATATGCAAAGTCGGGGATCATAAAAAGGTCCGAAAGAACTTAGAGCTAATACGCAAAGTCGGGGATAAAAAAAACGAGCGAAATAACTTAGAGCTAATACGTAAAGTCAGGGATCATAAAAACGACTGAAAAAACTTAGAGCTAATACACAAAGTCGGGGATCATCAAAACGACCGAAAGAACTTAAAGCTAATACGCAAAGTCAAGGATCATAAAAAGGACCGAACGAACTTAGAGCGAATAAGCAAAGTCAGGGATCATAAAAACGACCGGAAAAACTTAGAGCTAATACGCAAAGTTGGGGATCATAAAAAGGACCGAAAGAACTTAGAGCTAATACGCAAAATCGGGGATCATAAAAAAGGACCAAAAGAACTTAGAGCTAATACGCAAAGTCGGGGATCATAAAAAGGACCAAAAGAACTTAGAGCTAATACGCGAAGTTGGGGATCATAAAAAGGACCGAAAGAACTTAGAGCTAATACGCAAAGTCGGGGATCATAAAAAGGATTGAAAGAACTTAGACCTAATACGCAAAGTCGGGATCATAAAATGGACCGAAAGAACTTAGAGCTAATACGCAAAGTCGGGGATCATAAAAACGATCGAAAGAACTTAGAGCTAATACGCAAAGTCGGGGATCATAAAAAGGACCGAAAGAACTTAGAGCTAATACGCAAAGTCGGGGATCATAAAAACGACAAAAAGAAGTTTGAGTTAATACGCAAACTCGGGGATCATAAAATGGACCGAAAGAACTTAGAGCTAATACGCAAAGTCGGGGATAAAAAAAACGAGCGAAATAACTTAGAGCTAATACGTAAAGTCAGGGATCATAAAAACGACTGAAAAAACTTAGAGCTAATACACAAAGTCGGGGATCATCAAAACGACCGAAAGAACTTAAAGCTAATACGCAAAGTCAAGGATCATAAAAAGGACCGAACGAACTTAGAGCGAATAAGCAAAGTCAGGGATCATAAAAACGACCGGAAAAACTTAGAGCTAATACGCAAAGTTGGGGATCATAAAAAGGACCGAAAGAACTTAGAGCTAATACGCAAAATCGGGGATCATAAAAAAGGACCAAAAGAACTTAGAGCTAATACGCAAAGTCGGGGATCATAAAAAGGACCAAAAGAACTTAGAGCTAATACGCGAAGTTGGGGATCATAAAAAGGACCGAAAGAACTTAGAGCTAATACGCAAAGTCGGGGATCATAAAAAGGATTGAAAGAACTTAGACCTAATACGCAAAGTCGGGATCATAAAATGGACCGAAAGAACTTAGAGCTAATACGCAAAGTCGGGGATCATAAAAACGATCGAAAGAACTTAGAGCTAATACGCAAAGTCGGGGATCATAAAAAGGACCGAAAGAACTTAGAGCTAATACGCAAAGTCGGGGATCATAAAAACGACAAAAAGAAGTTTGAGTTAATACGCAAACTCGGGGATCATAAAATGGACCGAAAGAACTTAGAGCTAATACGCAAAGTCGGGGATCATAAAAAGGACCGAAAGAACTTAGAGCTAATACGCAAAGTCGGGGATCATAAAAAGGACCAAAAGAACTTAGAGCTAATACGCAAAGTCGGGGATCATAAAAAGGACCAAAAGAACTTAGAGCTAATACGCGAAGTTGGGGATCATAAAAAGAACCGAAAGAACTTAGAGCTAATACGCAAAGTCGGGGATCATAAAAAGGATTGAAAGAACTTAGAGCTAATACGCAAAGTCGGGGATCATAAAAATGACCGAAAAAACTTAGAGCTAATACGCAAAGTCGGGGATCATAAAAAGGACCGAAAGAACTTAGAGCTAATACGCAAAGTCGGGGATCATAAAAACGACAAAAAGAAGTTTGAGCTAATACGCAAACTCGGGGATCATAAAATGGACCGAAAGAACTTAGACCTAATACGCAAAGTCAGGATCATAAAAAGGACCGAAAGAACTTAGAGCTAATACGCAAAGTCGGGGATCATAAAAACGATCGAAAGAACTTAGAGCTAATACGCAAAGTCGGGGATCATAAAAAGGACCGAAAAAACTTAGAGCTAATACGCAAAGTCGGGGATCATAAAAACGACAAAAAGAAGTTTGAGCTAATACGCAAACTCGGGGATCATAAAATGGACCGAAAGAACTTAGAGCTAATACGCAAAGTCGGGGATCATAAAAACGACAAAAAGAACTTTGAGCTAATACGCAAACTCGGGGATCATAAAATGGACCGAAAGAACTTAGAGCTAATACGCATAGTCGGGGATCATAAAAAGGACCGAAAGAACTTAGAGATAATACGCAAAATCAAGGATCATAAAAACGACCAAAAGAACTTAGAGCTAATACGCAAAATCGGGGATCATAAAAATGAGCGAAAGAACTTAGAGCTAATACACAAAGTCGGGGATCATAAAAAGGTCCGAAAGAACTTAGAGCTAATAAGCAAAGTCGGGGATCATAAAAAGGTCCGAAAGAACTTTGAGCTAATACGCAAAGTCAGGGATCATAAAAAGGTCCGAAAGAACTTAGAGCTAATACGCAAAGTCGGGGATCATAAAAAGGACCAAAAGAAGTTAGAGCTAATACGCAAAGTCAGGGATCATAAAAACGACCGAAAGAACTTAGATCTAATACGCAAAGTCGGGGATCTTAAAAACGACCGAAAGAACTTAGAGCTAATACGCAAAGTCGGGGATCATAAAAACGACCGAAAGAACTCAGAGCTAATACGCAAAGTCGGGGATCATAAAAAGGTCCGAAAGAACTTATAGCTAATACGCAAAGTCGGGGATCATAAAAACGACCGAAAGAACTTAGAGCTAATACACAAAGTCGGGGATCATAAAAACGACAAAAAAAACTCAGAGCTAATACGCAAAGTCGGGGATCATAAAAAGGTCCGAAAGAACTTATAGCTAATACGCAAAGTCGGGGATCATAAAAACGACCAAAAAATCTTAGAGCTAATACGCAAAGTTGAGGATCATAAAAAGGACCGAAAGAACTTAGAGCTAATACGCAAAGTCGGGGAACCTAAAAACGATCGAAAGAACGTAGAGCTAATACGCGAAGTTGGGGATCATAAAAACGACCGAAACAACTTAGAGCTAATACGCAAAGTCGGGGATCATAAAAACGACTGAAAGAACTTAGAGCTAATACGCAAAGTCGGGGATCATAAAAAGGACCGAAAGAACTTAGAGCTAATACGCAAAGTCGGGGATCATAAAAAGAACCGAAAGAACTTAAAGCTAATACGCAAAGTCGGGGATCATAAAAATGACCGAAAGAACTTAGAGCTAATACGCAAAGCCGAGGATCATAAAAAGGACCGAAAGAACTTAGAGCTAATACGCAAAGTCGGGGATCATAAAAAGGACCGAAAGAACTTAGAGCTAATACGCAAAGTCGGGGATCAAAAAAACGACCGAAAGAACTTAGAGCTAATACGCAAAGTCGGGGATCATAAAAACGACCGAAAGAACTTAGAGCTAATACGTAAAGTCGGGGATCATAAAAACGACCGAAAGAACTAAGAGCTAATACGCAAAGTCGGGGATCATAAAAAGGTCCGAAAGAACTTAGAGCTAATACGCAAAGTCGGGGATAAAAAAAACGACCGAAAGAACTTAGAGCTAATACGTAAAGTCAGGGATCATAAAAACGACCAAAAAACTTAGAGCTAATACACAAAGTCGGGGATCATCAAAACGACCGAAAGAACTTAAAGCTAATACGCAAAGTCAAGGATCATAAAAAGGACCGAACGAACTTAGAGCGAATAAGCAAAGTCAGGGATCATAAAAACGACCGGAAAAACTTAGAGCTAATACGCAAAGTCGGGGATCATAAAAAGGACCGAAAGAACTTAGAGCTAATACGCAAAGTCGGGGATAAAAAAAACGACCGAAATAACTTAGAGCTAATACGTAAAGTCAGGGATCATAAAAACGACTGAAAAAACTTAGAGCTAATACACAAAGTCGGGGATCATCACAACGACCGAAAGAACTTAAAGCTAATACGCAAAGTCAAGGATCATAAAAAGGACCGAACGAACTTAGAGCGAATAAGCAAAGTCAGGGATCATAAAAACGACCGGAAAAACTTAGAGCTAATACGCAAAGTTGGGGATCATAAAAAGGACCGAAAGAACTTAGAGCTAATACGCAAAATCGGGGATCATAAAAAAGGACCAAAAGAACTTAGAGCTAATACGCAAAGTCGGGGATCATAAAAAGGACCAAAAGAACTTAGAGCTAATACGCGAAGTTGGGGATCATAAAAAGGACCGAAAGAACTTAGAGCTAATACGCAAAGTCGGGGATCATAAAAAGGATTGAAAGAACTTAGACCTAATACGCAAAGTCGGGATCATAAAATGGACCGAAAGAACTTAGAGCTAATACGCAAAGTCGGGGATCATAAAAACGATCGAAAGAACTTAGAGCTAATACGCAAAGTCGGGGATCATAAAAAGGACCGAAAGAACTTAGAGCTAATACGCAAAGTCGGGGATCATAAAAATGACAAAAAGAAGTTTGAGTTAATACGCAAACTCGGGGATCATAAAATGGACCGAAAGAACTTAGAGCTAATACGCAAAGTCGGGGATCATAAAAAGGACCGAAAGAACTTAGAGCTAATACGCAAAGTCGGGGATCATAAAAAGGACCAAAAGAACTTAGAGCTAATACGCAAAGTCGGGGATCATAAAAAGGACCAAAAGAACTTAGAGCTAATACGCGAAGTTGGGGATCATAAAAAGGACCGAAAGAACTTAGAGCTAATACGCAAAGTCGGGGATCATAAAAAGGATTGAAAGAACTTAGAGCTAATACGCAAAGTCGGGGATCATAAAAATGACCGAAAAAAAGTCGGGATCATAAAAAGGACCGAAAGAACTTAGAGCTAATACGCAAAGTCGGGGATCATAAAAACGATCAAAAGAACTTAGAGCTAATACGCAAAGTCGGGGATCATAAAAAGGACCGAAAGAACTTAGAGCTAATACGCAAAGTCGCGGATCATAAAAACGACAAAAAGAAGTTTGAGCTAATACGCAAACTCGGGGATCATAAAATGGACCGAAAGAACATAGAGCTAATACGCAAAGTCGGGGATCATAAAAAGGACCGAAAGAACTTAGAGCTAATACGCAAAGTCGGGGATCATAAAAAGGACCAAAAGAACTTAGAGCTAATATGCAAAGTCGGGGATCATAAAAAGGACCAAAAGAACTTAGAGCTAATACGCAAAGTCGGGGATCATAAAAATGAACGAAAGAACTTAGAGCTAATACGCAAAGTCGGGGATCATAAAAAGGACCGAAAGAACTTAGAGCTAATACGCAAAGTCGGGGATCATAAAAACGACAAAAAGAACTTTGAGCTAATACGCAAACTCGGGGATCATAAAATGGACCGAAAGAACTTAGAGCTAATACGCATAGTCGGGGATCATAAAAAGGACCGAAAGAACTTAGAGATAATACGCAAAATCGGGGATCATAAAAACGACCAAAAGAACTTAGAGCTAATACGAAAAATCGGGGATCATAAAAACGAGCGAAAGAACTTAGAGCTAATACACAAAGTCGGGGATCATAAAAAGGTCCGAAAGAACTTAGAGCTAATAAGCAAAGTCGGGGATCATAAAAAGGTCCGAAAGAACTTTGAGCTAATACGCAAAGTCAGGGATCATAAAAAGGTCCGAAAGAACTTAGAGCTAATACGCAAAGTCGGGGATCATAAAAAGGACCAAAAGAAGTTAGAGCTAATACGCAAAGTCGGGGATCATAAAAACGACCGAAAGAACTAAGAGCTAATAAGCAAAGTTGGGGATCTTAAAAACGACCGAAAGAACTTAGAGCTAATACGCAAAGTTGGGGATCATAAAAACGACCGAAAGAACTTAGAGCTAATACACAAAGTCGGGGATCATAAAAACGACAAAAAGATCTCAGAGCTAATACACAAAGTCGGGGATCATAAAAACGACAAAAAGAACTCAGAGCTAATACACAAAGTCGGGGATCCTAAAAACGATCGAAAAAACGTAGAGCTAATACGCGAAGTTGGGGATTATAAAAACGACCGAAAGAACTTAGAGCTAATACGCAAAGTCGGGGATCATAAAAACGACTGAAAGAACTTAGAGCTAATACGCAAAGTCAGGGATCATAAAAAGGACCGAAAGAACTTAGAGCTAATACGCAAAGTCGGGGATCATAAAAAGAACCGAAAGAACTTAAAGCTAATACGCAAAGTCGGGGATCATAAAAACGACCGAAAGAACTTAGAGCTAATACGCAAAGCCGAGGATCATAAAAAGGACCGAAAGAACTTAGAGCTAATACGCAAAGTCAGGGATCATAAAAAGGACCGAAAGAACTTAGAGCTAATACGCAAAGTCGGGGATCAAAAAAACGACCGTAAGAACTTAGAGCTAATACGCAAAGTCGGGGATCATAAAAACAACCGAAAGAACTTAGAGCTAATACGTAAAGTCGGGGATCATAAAAACGACCGAAAGAACTTAGAGCTAATACGCAAAGTCGGGGATCATAAAAAGGTCCGAAAGAACTTAGAGCTAATACGCAAAGTCGGGGATAAAAAAAACGACCGAAATAACTTAGAGCTAATACGTAAAGTCAGGGATCATAAAAACGACTGAAAAAACTTAGAGCTAATACACAAAGTCGGGGATCATCAAAACGACCGAAAGAACTTAAAGCTAATACGCAAAGTCAAGGATCATAAAAAGGACCGAACGAACTTAGAGCGAATAAGCAAAGTCAGGGATCATAAAAACGACCGGAAAAACTTAGAGCTAATACGCAAAGTTGGGGATCATAAAAAGGACCGAAAGAACTTAGAGCTAATACGCAAAATCGGGGATCATAAAAAAGGACCAAAAGAACTTAGAGCTAATACGCAAAGTCGGGGATCATAAAAAGGACCAAAAGAACTTAGAGCTAATACGCGAAGTTGGGGATCATAAAAAGGACCGAAAGAACTTAGAGCTAATACGCAAAGTCGGGGATCATAAAAAGGACTGAAAGAACTTAGACCTAATACGCAAAGTCGGGATCATAAAATGGACCGAAAGAACTTAGAGCTAATACGCAAAGTCGGGGATCATAAAAACGATCGAAAGAACTTAGAGCTAATACGCAAAGTCGGGGATCATAAAAAGGACCGAAAGAACTTAGAGCTAATACGCAAAGTCGGGGATCATAAAAACGACAAAAAGAAGTTTGAGTTAATACGCAAACTCGGGGATCATAAAATGGACCGAAAGAACTTAGAGCTAATACGCAAAGTCGGGGATCATAAAAAGGACCGAAAGAACTTAGAGCTAATACGCAAAGTCGGGGATCATAAAAAGGACCAAAAGAACTTAGAGCTAATACGTAAAGTCGGGGATCATAAAAAGGACCAAAAGAACTTAGAGCTAATACGCGAAGTTGGGGATCATAAAAAGGACCGAAAGAACTTAGAGCTAATACGCAAAGTCGGGGATCATAAAAAGGATTGAAAGAACTTAGAGCTAATACGCAAAGTCGGGGATCATAAAAATGACCGAAAAAACTTAGAGCTAATACGCAAAGTCGGGGATCATAAAAAGGACCGAAAGAACTTAGAGCTAATACGCAAAGTCGGGGATCATAAAAACGACAAAAAGAAGTTTGAGCTAATACGCAAACTCGGGGATCATAAAATGGACCGAAAGAACTTAGACCTAATACGCAAAGTCAGGATCATAAAAAGGACCGAAAGAACTTAGAGCTAATACGCAAAGTCGGGGATCATAAAAACGATCGAAAGAACTTAGAGCTAATACGCAAAGTCGGGGATCATAAAAAGGACCGAAAAAACTTAGAGCTAATACGCAAAGTCGGGGATCATAAAAACGACAAAAAGAAGTTTGAGCTAATACGCAAACTCGGGGATCATAAAATGGACCGAAAGAACTTAGAGCTAATACGCAAAGTCGTGGATCATAAAAACGACAAAAAGAACTTTGAGCTAATACGCAAACTCGGGGATCATAAAATGGACCGAAAGAACTTAGAGCTAATACGCATAGTCGGGGATCATAAAAAGGACCGAAAGAACTTAGAGATAATACGCAAAATCAAGGATCATAAAAACGACCAAAAGAACTTAGAGCTAATACGCAAAATCGGGGATCATAAAAACGAGCGAAAGAACTTAGAGCTAATACACAAAGTCGGGGATCATAAAAAGGTCCGAAAGAACTTAGAGCTAATAAGCAAAGTCGGGGATCATAAAAAGGTCCGAAAGAACTTTGAGCTAATACGCAAAGTCAGGGATCATAAAAAGGTCCGAAAGAACTTAGAGCTAATACGCAAAGTCGGGGATCATAAAAAGGACCAAAAGAAGTTAGAGCTAATACGCAAAGTCAGGGATCATAAAAACGACCGAAAGAACTTAGATCTAATACGCAAAGTCGGGGATCTTAAAAACGACCGAAAGAACTTAGAGCTAATACGCAAAGTCGGGGATCATAAAAACGACCGAAAGAACTTAGAGCTAATACACAAAGTCGGGGATCATAAAAACGACAAAAAGAACTCAGAGCTAATACGCAAAGTCGGGGATCATAAAAAGGTCCGAAAGAACTTATAGCTAATACGCAAAGTCGGGGATCATAAAAACGACCGAAAGAACTTAGAGCTAATACACAAAGTCAGGGATCATAAAAACGACAAAAAGAACTCAGAGCTAATACGCAAAGTCGGGGATCATAAAAAGGTCCGAAAGAACTTATAGCTAATACGCAAAGTCAGGGATCATAAAAACGACCAAAAAATCTTAGAGCTAATACGCAAAGTTGAGGATCATAAAAAGGACCGAAAGAACTTAGAGCTAATACGCAAAGTCGGGGATCATAAAAAGGACCGAAAGAACTTAGAGCTAATACACAAAGTCAGGGATCAAAAAAACGACCGAAAGAACTTAGAGCTAATATGCAAAGTCGGGGATCATAAAAACGACCGAAAGAACTTAGAGCTAATACGTAAAGTCGGGGATCATAAAAACGACCGAAAGAACTTAGGGCTAATACGCAAAGTCGGGGATCATAAAAAGGTCCGAAACAACTTAGAGCTAATACGCAAAGTCGGGGATAAAAAAAACGACCGAAAGAACTTAGAGCTAATACGTAAAGTCAGGGATCATAAAAACGACCGAAAAAACTTAGAGCTAATACACAAAGTCGGGGATCATCAAAACGACCGAAAGAACTTAAAGCTAATACGCAAAGTCAAGGATCATAAAAAGGACCGAACGAACTTAGAGCGAATAAGCAAAGTCAGGGATCATAAAAACGACTGGAAAAACTTAGAGCTAATACGCAAAGTCAGGGATCATAAAAACGACCGTAAAAACTTAGAGCTAATACGCAAAATCGGGGATCATAAAAAAGGACCAAAAGAATTAGAGCTAATACGCAAAGTCGGGGATCATAAAAAGGACCAAAAGAACTTATAGCTAATACGCGAAGTTGGGGATCATAAAAAGGACCGAAAGAACTTAGAGCTAATACGCAAAGTCGGGGATCATAAAAAGGATTGAAAGAACTTAGACCTAATACGCAAAGTCGGGATCATAAAAACGACCGAAAGAACTTAGAGCTAATACGCAAAGTCGGGGATCATAAAAACGATCGAAAGAACTTAGAGCTAACACGCAAAGTCGGGGATCATAAAAAGGACCGAAAAACTTAGAGCTAATACGCAAAGTCGGGGATCATAAAAACGACAAAAAGAAGTTTGAGCTAATACGCAAACTCGGGGATCATAAAATGGACCGAAAGAACTTAGAGCTAATACGCAAAGTCGGGGATCATAAAAAGGACCGAAAGAACTTAGAGCTAATACGCAAAGTCGGGGATCATAAAAAGGACCAAAAGAACTTAGAGCTAATACGCAAAGTCGGGGATCATAAAAAGGACCAAAAGAACTTAGAGCTAATACGCGAAGTTGGAGATCATAAAAAGGACCGAAAGAACTTAGAGCTAATACGCAAAGTCGGGGATCATAAAAAGGATTGAAAGAACTTAGACCTAATACGCAAAGTCGGGATCATAAAAAGGACCGAAAGAACTTAGAGCTAATACGCAAAGTCGGGGATAATAAAAATGACCGAAAGAACTTAGAGCTAATACGCAAAGTCGGGGATCATAAAAAGGACCGAAAGAACTTAGAGCTAATACGCAAAGTCGGGGATCATAAAAACGACAAAAAGAACTTTGAGCTAATACGCAAACTCGGGGATCATAAAATGGAACGAAAGACCTTAGAGCTAATACGCATAGTCGGGGATCATAAAAAGGACCGAAAGAACTTAGAGATAATACGCAAAATCGGGGATCATAAAAACGACCAAAAGAACTTAGAGCTAATACGCAAAATCGGGGATCATAAAAACGAGCGAAAGAACTTAGAGCTAATACACAAAGTCGGGGATCATAAAAAGGTCCGAAAGAACTTAGAGCTAATAAGCAAAGTTGGGGATCATAAAAAGGTCCGAAAGAACTTTGAGCTAATACGCAAAGTCAGGAATCATAAAAAGGTCCGAAAGAACTTAGAGCTAATACGCAAAGTCGGGGATCATAAAAAGGACCAAAAGAAGTTAGAGCTAATACGCAAAGTCGGGGATCATAAAAACGACCGAAAGAACTTAGAGCTAATACGCAAAGTCCGGGATCTTAAAAACGACCGAAAGAACTTAGAGCTAATACGCAAAGTCGGGGATCATAAAAACGACCGAAAGAACTTAGAGCTAATACGCAAAGTCCGGGATCTTGAAAACGACCGAAAGAACTTAGAGCTAATACGCAAAGTCGGGGATCATAAAAACGACCGAAAGAACTTAGAGCTAATACACAAAGTCGGGGATCATAAAAACGACAAAAAGAACTCAGAGCTAATACGCAAAGTCGGGGATCATAAAAAGGTCCAAAAGAACTTATAGCTAATACGCAAAGTCGGGGATCATAAAAACGACCAAAAAATCTTAGAGCTAATACGCAAAGTCGGGGATCATAAAAAGGTCCGAAAGAACTTATAGCTAATACGCAAAGTCGGGGATCATAAAAACGACCGAAAGAACTTAGAGCTAATACACAAAGTCGGGGATCATAAAAACGACAAAAAGAACTCAGAGCTAATACGCAAAGTCGGGGATCATAAAAAGGTCCGAAAGAACTTATAGCTAATACGCAAAGTCAGGGATCATAAAAACGACCAAAAAATCTTAGAGCTAATACGCAAAGTTGAGGATCATAAAAAGGACCGAAAGAACTTAGAGCTAATACGCAAAGTCGGGGAACCTAAAAACGATCGAAAGAACGTAGAGCTAATACGCGAAGTTGGGGATCATAAAAACGACCGAAAGAACTTAGAGCGAATACACAAAGTCGGGGATCATAAAAACGACTGAAAGAACTTAGAGCTAATACGCAAAGTAGGGGATCATAAAAAGGACCGAAAGAACTTAGAGCTAATACGCAAAGTTGGGGATCATAAAAAGAACCGAAAGAACTTAAAGCTAATACGCAAAGTCGGGGATAATAAAAACGACCGAAAGAACTTAGAGCTAATACGCAAAGCCGAGGATCATAAAAAGGACCGAAAGAACTTAGAGCTAATACGCAAAGTCGGGGATCATAAAAAGGACCGAAAGAACTTAGAGCTAATACACAAAGTCAGGGATCAAAAAAACGACCGAAAGAACTTAGAGGTAATATGCAAAGTCGGGGATCATAAAAACGACCGAAAGAACTTAGAGCTAATACGTAAAGTCGGGGATCATAAAAACGACCGAAAGAACTTAGGGCTAATACGCAAAGTCGGGGATCATAAAAAGGTCCGAAACAACTTAGAGCTAATACGCAAAGTCGGGGATAAAAAAAACGACCGAAAGAACTTAGAGCTAATACGTAAAGTCAGGGATCATAAAAACGACCGAAAAAACTTAGAGCTAATACACAAAGTCGGGGATCATCAAAACGACCGAAAGAACTTAAAGCTAATACGCAAAGTCAAGGATCATAAAAAGGACCGAACGAACTTAGAGCGAATAAGCAAAGTCAGGGATCATAAAAACGACTGGAAAAACTTAGAGCTAATACGCAAAGTCAGGGATCATAAAAACGACCGTAAAAACTTAGAGCTAATACGCAAAATCGGGGATCATAAAAAAGGACCAAAAGAATTAGAGCTAATACGCAAAGTCGGGGATCATAAAAAGGACCAAAAGAACTTAGAGCTAATACGCGAAGTTGGGGATCATAAAAAGGACCGAAAGAACTTAGAGCTAATACGCAAAGTCGGGGATCATAAAAAGGATTGAAAGAACTTAGACCTAATACGCAAAGTCAGGATCATAAAAAGGACCGAAAGAACTTAGAGCTAATACGCAAAGTCGGGGATCATAAAAACGATCGAAAGAACTTCGAGCTAATACGCAAAGTCGGGGATCATAAAAAGGACCGAAAAACTTAGAGCTAATACGCAAAGTCGGGGATCATAAAAACGACAAAAAGAAGTTTGAGCTAATACGCAAACTCGGGGATCATAAAATGGACCGAAAGAACTTAGAGCTAATACGCAAAGTCGGGGATCATAAAAAGGACCGAAAGAACTTAGAGCTAATACGCAAAGTCGGGGATCATAAAAAGGACCAAAAGAACTTAGAGCTAATACGCAAAGTCGGGGATCATAAAAAGGACCAAAAGAACTTAGAGCTAATACGCGAAGTTGGAGATCATAAAAAGGACCGAAAGAACTTAGAGCTAATACGCAAAGTCGGGGATCATAAAAAGGATTGAAAGAACTTAGACCTAATACGCAAAGTCGGGATCATAAAAAGGACCGAAAGAACTTAGAGCTAATACGCAAAGTCGGGGATAATAAAAATGACCGAAAGAACTTAGAGCTAATACGCAAAGTCGGGGATCATAAAAAGGACCGAAAGAACTTAGAGCTAATACGCAAAGTCGGGGATCATAAAATGGAACGAAAGACCTTAGAGCTAATACGCATAGTCGGGGATCATAAAAAGGACCGAAAGAACTTAGAGATAATACGCAAAATCGGGGATCATAAAAACGACCAAAAGAACTTAGAGCTAATACGCAAAATCGGGGATCATAAAAACGAGCGAAAGAACTTAGAGCTAATACACAAAGTCAGGGATCATAAAAAGGTCCGAAAGAACTTAGAGCTAATAAGCAAAGTTGGGGATCATAAAAAGGTCCGAAAGAACTTTGAGCTAATACGCAAAGTCAGGAATCATAAAAAGGTCCGAAAGAACTTAGAGCTAATACGCAAAGTCGGGGATCATAAAAAGGACCAAAAGAAGTTAGAGCTAATACGCAAAGTCGGGGATCATAAAAACGACCGAAAGAACTTAGAGCTAATACGCAAAGTCCGGGATCTTAAAAACGACCGAAAGAACTTAGAGCTAATACGCAAAGTCGGGGATCATAAAAACGACCGAAAGAACTTAGAGCTAATACACAAAGTCGGGGATCATAAAAACGACAAAAAGAACTCAGAGCTAATACGCAAAGTCGGGGATCATAAAAAGGTCCAAAAGAACTTATAGCTAATACGCAAAGTCGGGGATCAGAAAAACGACCAAAAAATCTTAGAGCTAATACGCAAAGTTGAGGATCATAAAAAGGACCGAAAGAACTTAGAGCTAATACGCAAAGTCGGGGATCCTAAAAACGATCGAAAGAACGTAGAGCTAATACGCGAAGTTGGGGATCATAAAAACGACCGAAAGAACTTAGAGCTAATACGCAAAGTCGGGGATCATAAAAACGACTGAAAGAACTTAGAGCTAATACACAAAGTCGGGGATCATAAAAAGGACCGCAAGAACTTAGAGCTAATACGCAAAGTCAGGGATCTTAAATAGAACCGAAAGAACTTAAAGCTAATACGCAAAGTCGGGGATCATAAAAACGACCGAAAGAACTTAGAGCTAATACGCAAAGCCGAGGATCATAAAAAGGACCGAAAGAACTTAGAGCTAATACGCAAAGTCGGGGATCATAAAAAGGACCGAAAGAACTTAGAGCTAATACGCAAAGTCGGGGATCAAAAAAACGACCGAAAGAACTTAGAGCTAATACGCAAAGTCGGGGATCATAAAAACGACCGAAAGAACTTAGAACTAATACGTAAAGTCGTGGATCATAAAAACGACCGAAAGAACTTAGAGCTAATACGCAAAGTCGGGGATCATAAAAAGGTCCGAAAGAACTTAGAGCTAATACGCAAAGTCGGGGATAAAAAAAACGACCGAAAGAACTTAGAGCTAATACGTAAAGTCAGGGATCATAAAAACGACCGAAAAAACTTAGAGTTAATACACAAAGTCGGGGATCATCAAAACGACCGAAAGAACTTAAAGCTAATACGCAAAGTCAAGGATCATAAAAAGGACCGAACGAATTTAGAGCGAATAAGCAAAGTCAGGGATCATAAAAACGACCGGAAAAACTTAGAGCTAATACGCAAAGTTGGGGATCATAAAAAGGACCGAAAGAACTTAGAGCTAATATGCAAAATCGGGGATCATAAAAATGACCGAAAGAACTTAGAGCTAATACGCAAAGTCGGGGATCATAAAAACGACCGAAAGAAATTAGAGCTAATACACAAAGTCGGGGATCATAAAAACGACAAAAAGAACTCAGAGCTAATACGCTAAGTCGGGGATCATAAAAAGGTCCGAAAGAACTTATAGCTAATACGCAAAGTCGGGGATCATAAACACGACCAAAAAAACTTAGAGCTAATAAGCAAAGTTGAGGATCATGAAAAGGACAGAAAGAACTTAGAGCTAATACGCAAAGTCAGGGATCATAAAAAGGACCGAAAGAACTTAGAGCTAATACGCAAAGTTGGGGATCATAAATAGGACCGAAAGAACTTAGAGATAATACGCAAAATCGGGGATCATAAAAACGACCGAAAGAACTTAGAGCTAATACGCAAAATTGGGGATCATAAAAACGAGCGAAGGAACTTAGAGCTAATACACAAAGTCGGGGATCATAAAAAGGTCCAAAAGAACTTAGAGCTTATAAGCAAAGTCGGGGATCATAAAAAAGTCTGAAAGAACTTAGAGCTAATACGCAAAGTCGGGGATCATAAAAAGGACCGAAAGAACTTAGAGCTAATACGCAAAGTCGGGGATCATAAAAAGGACCAAAAGAACTTAGAGCTAATACGCAAAGTCGGGGATCATAAAAAGGACCAAAAGAACTTAGAGCTAATACGCGAAGTTGGAGATCATAAAAAGGACCGAAAGAACTTAGAGCTAATACGCAAAGTCGGGGATCATAAAAAGGATTGAAAGAACTTAGACCTAATACGCAAAGTCGGGATCATAAAAAGGACCGAAAGAACTTAGAGCTAATACGCAAAGTCGGGGATAATAAAAATGACCGAAAGAACTTAGAGCTAATACGCAAAGTCGGGGATCATAAAAAGGACCGAAAGAACTTAGAGCTAATACGCAAACTCGGGGATCATAAAAACGACAAAAAGAACTTTGAGCTAATACGCAAACTCGGGGATCATAAAATGGACCGAAAGACCTTAGAGCTAATACGCATAGTCGGGGATCATAAAAAGGACCTAAAGAACTTAGAGATAATACGCAAAATCGGGGATCATAAAAACGACCAAAAGAACTTAGAGCTAATACGCAAAATCGGGGATCATAAAAACGAGCGAAAGAACTTAGAGCTAATACACAAAGTCGGGGATCATAAAAAGGTCCGAAAGAACTTAGAGCTAATAAGCAAAGTCGGGGATCATAAAAAGGTCCGAAAGAACTTTGAGCTAATACGCAAAGTCAGGGATCATAAAAAGGTCCGAAAGAACTTAAAGCTAATACGCAAAGTCGGGGATCATAAAAAGGACCAAAAGAAGTTAGAGCTAATACGCAAAGTCGGGGATCATAAAAACGACCGAAAGAACTTAGAGCTAATACGCAAAGTCCGGGATCTTAAAAACGACCGAAAGAACTTAGAGCTAATACGCAAAGTCGGGGATCATAAAAACGACCGAAAGAACTTAGAGCTAATACGCAAAGTCCGGGATCTTGAAAACGACCGAAATAACTTAGAGCTAATACGCAAAGTCGGAGATCATAAAAACGACCGAAAGAACTTAGAGCTAATACACAAAGTCGGGGATCATAAAAATGACAAAAAGAACTCAGAGCTAATACGCAAAGTCGGGGATCATAAAAAGGTCCAAAAGAACTTATAGCTAATACGCAAAGTCGGGGATCATAAAAACGACCAAAAAATCTTAGAGCTAATACGCAAAGTTGAGGATCATAAAAAGGACCGAAAGAACTTAGAGCTAATACGCAAAGTCGGGGATCCTAAAAACGATCGAAAGAACGTAGAGCTAATACGCGAAGTTGGGGATCATAAAAACGACCGAAAGAACTTAGAGCTAATACGCAAAGTCGGGGATCATAAAAACGACTGAAAGAACTTAGAGCTAATACACAAAGTCGGGGATCATAAAAAGGACCGAAAGAACTTAGAGCTAATACGCAAAGTCAGGGATCATAAAAAGAACCGAAAGAACTTAAAGCTAATACGCAAAGTCGGGGATCATAAAAACGACCGAAAGAACTTAGAGCTAATACGCAAAGCCGAGGATCATAAAAAGGACCGAAAGAACTTAGAGCTAATACGCAAAGTCGGGGATCATAAAAAGGACCGAAAGAACTTAGAGCTAATACGCAAAGTCGGGGATCAAAAAAACGACCGAAAGAACTTAGAGCTAATACGCAAAGTCGGGGATCATAAAAACGACCGAAAGAACTTAGAGCTAATACGTAAAGTCGGGGATAATAAAAACGACCGAAAGAACTTAGAGCTAATACGCAAAGTCGGGGATCATAAAAAGGTCCGAAAGAACTTAGAGCTAATACGCAAAGTCGGGGATAAAAAAAACGACCGAAAGAACTTAGAGCTAATACGTAAAGTCAAGGATCATAAAAACGACCGAAAAAACTTAGAGCTAATACACAAAGTCGGGGATCATCAAAACGACCGAAAGAACTTAAAGCTAATACGCAAAGTCAAGGATCATAAAAAGGACCGAACGAATTTAGAGCGAATAAGCAAAGTCAGGGATCATAAAAACGACCGGAAAAATTTAGAGCTAATACGCAAAGTTGGGGATCATAAAAAGGACCGAAAGAACTTAGAGCTAATACGCAAAATCGGAGATCATAAAAACGACCGAAAGAACTTAGAGCTAATACGCAAAGTCGGGGATCATAAAAACGACCGAAAGAAATGAGAGCTAATACACAAAGTCGGGGATCATAAAAACGACAAAAAGAACTCAGAGCTAATACGCAAAGTCGGGGATCATAAAAAGGTCCGAAAGAACTTATAGCTAATACGCAAAGTCGGGGATCATAAACACGACCAAAAAAACTTAGAGCTAATACGCAAAGTTGAGGATCATGAAAAGGACAGAAAGAACTTAGAGCTAATACGCAAAGTCGGGGATCAGAAAAAGGACCGAAAGAACTTAGAGCTAATACGCAAAGTTGGGGATCATAAAAAGGACCGAAAGAACTTAGAGATAATACGCAAAATCGGGGATCATAAAAACGACCGAAAAGAACTTAGAGCTAATACGCAAAATTGGGGATCATAAAAACGAGCGAAGGAACTTAGAGCTAATACACAAAGTCGGGGATCATAAAAAGGTCCAAAAGAACTTAGAGCTTATAAGCAAAGTCGGGGATCATAAAAAAGTCCGAAAGAACTTAGAGCTACTACGCAAAGTCAGGGATCATAAAAAGGTCCGAAAGAACTTAGAGCTAATACGCAAAGTCGGGGATCATAAAAAGGACCAAAAGAACTTAGAGCTAATACGCAAAGTCGGGGATCATAAAAAGGACCGAAAGAACTTAGAGCTAATACACAAAGTCGGGGATCATAAACACGACCAAAAAAACTTAGAGCTAATACGCAAAGTTGAGGATCATGAAAAGGACAGAAAGAACTTAGAGCTAATACACAAAGTCGGGGATCATAAAAACGACAAAAGAACTCAGAGCTAATACGCAAAGTCGGGGATCATAAAAAGGTCCGAAAGAACTTATAGCTAATACGCAAAGTCGGGGATCATAAAAACGACCGAAAGAACTTAGAGCTAATACACAAAGTCGGGGATCATAAAAACGACAAAAAGAACTCAGAGCTAATACGCAAAGTCGGGGATCATAAAAAGGTCCGAAAGAACTTATAGCTAATACGCAAAGTCAGGGATCATAAAAACGACCAAAAAATCTTAGAGCTAATACGCAAAGTTGAGGATCATAAAAAGGACCGAAAGAACTTAGAGCTAATACGCAAAGTCGGGGAACCTAAAAACGATCGAAAGAACGTAGAGCTAATACTCGAAGTTGGGGATCATAAAAACGACCGAAAGAACTTAGAGCGAATACACAAAGTCGGGGATCATAAAAACGACTGAAAGAACTTAGAGCTAATACGCAAAGTAGGGGATCATAAAAAGAACCGAAAGAACTTAGAGCTAATACGCAAAGTCGGGGATCATAAAAACGATCGAAAGAACTTAGAGCTAATACGCAAAGTCGGGGATCATAAAAAGGACCGAAAGAACTTAGAGCTAATACGCAAAGTCGGGGATCATAAAAACGACAAAAAGAAGTTTGAGCTAATACGCAAAGTCGGGGATCATAAAAAGGACCGAAAGAACTTAGAGCTAATACGCAAAGTCGGGGATCATAAAAAGGACCAAAAGAACTTAGAGCTAATACGCAAAGTCGGGGATCATAAAAAGGACCAAAAGAACTTAGAGCTAATACGCAAAGTCGGGGATCATAAAAATGAACGAAAGAACTTAGAGCTAATACGCAAAGTCGGGGATCATAAAAAGGACCGAAAGAACTTAGAGCTAATACGCAAAGTCGGGGATCATAAAAACGACAAAAAGAACTTTGAGCTAATACGCAAACTCGGGGATCATAAAATGGACCGAAAGAACTTAGAGCTAATACGCATAGTCGGGGATCATAAAAAGGACCGAAAGAACTTAGAGATAATACGCAAAATCGGGGATCATAAAAACGACCAAAAGAACTTAGAGCTAATACGAAAAATCGGGGATCATAAAAACGAGCGAAAGAACTTAGAGCTAATACACAAAGTCGGGGATCATAAAAAGGTCCGAAAAAACTTAGAGCTAATAAGCAAAGTCGGGGATCATAAAAAGGTCCGAAAGAACTTTGAGCTAATACGCAAAGTCAGGGATCATAAAAAGGTCCGAAAGAACTTAGAGCTAATACGCAAAGTCGGGGATCATAAAAAGGACCAAAAGAAGTTAGAGCTAATACGCAAAGTCGGGGATCATAAAAACGACCGAAAGAACTAAGAGCTAATAAGCAAAGTTGGGGATCTTAAAAACGACCGAAAGAACTTAGAGCTAATACGCAAAGTTGGGGATCATAAAAACGACCGAAAGAACTTAGAGCTAATACACAAAGTCGGGGATCATAAAAACGACCGAAAGAACTTAGAGCTAATACACAAAGTCGGGGATCATAAAAACGACAAAAAGAACTCAGAGCTAATACACAAAGTCGGGGATCATAAAAACGACAAAAAGAACTCAGAGCTAATACGCGAAGTTGGGGATTATAAAAACGACCGAAAGAACTTAGAGCTAATACGCAAAGTCGGGGATCATAAAAACGACTGAAAGAACTTAGAGCTAATACGCAAAGTCAGGGATCATAAAAAGGACCGAAAGAACTTAGAGCTAATACGCAAAGTCGGGGATCATAAAAAGAACCGAAAGAACTTAAAGCTAATACGCAAAGTCGGGGATCATAAAAACGACCGAAAGAACTTAGAGCTAATACGCAAAGCCGAGGATCATAAAAAGGACCGAAAGAACTTAGAGCTAATACGCAAAGTCGGGGATCATAAAAAGGACCGAAAGAACTTAGAGCTAATACGCAAAGTCGGGGATCATAAAAACAACCGAAAGAACTTAGAGCTAATACGTAAAGTCGGGGATCATAAAAACGACCGAAAGAACTTAGAGCTAATACGCAAAGTCGGGGATCATAAAAAGGACCGAAAGAACTTAGAGCTAATACACAAAGTCGGGGATCATAAAAAGGACCAAAAGAAGTTAGAGCTAATACGCAAAGTCAGGGATCATAAAAACGACCGAAAGAACTTAGATCTAATACGCAAAGTCGGGGATCTTAAAAACGACCGAAAGAACTTAGCGCTAATACGCAAAGTCGGGGATCATAAAAACGACCGAAAGAACTTAGAGCTAATACACAAAGTCGGGGATCATAAAAACGACAAAAAGAACTCAGAGCTAATACGCAAAGTCGGGGATCATAAAAAGGTCCGAAAGAACTTATAGCTAATACGCAAAGTCGGGGATCATAAAAACGACCGAAAGAACTTAGAGCTAATACACAAAGTCGGGCACCATAAAAACGACCGAAAGAACTTAGAGCTAATACGCAAAGCCAGGGATCATAAAAACGTCCGAAAGAACTTATAGCTAATACGCATAGTCGGGGATCATAAAAACGACCAAAAGAATTTAGAGCTAATACGCAAAGTCGGGGATCATAAAAACGGACCGAAAGAACTTTAAACTGATACGGAAAGTCGGGGATCATAAATACGACCGAAAGAACGTAGAGCTAATACGCAAAGTTGGAGATCATAAAACCGACCGAAATAACTTAGAGCTAATACGCAAAGTCTGGGATCATAAAAACGACTGAAAGAACGTAGAGCTAATACGCAAAGTCGGGGAACATAAAAACGACCGAAAGAACTTAGAGCTAATACACAAAGTCGGGGATCATAAAAACGATCGAAAGAACTTAGAGCTAATACGCAAAGGAGGGAATCAAAAAAACGACCGAAAGAACTTAGAGCTAATACACAAAGTGGGGGAACAAAAAAACGACAAAAAGAAGTTAGAGCTAATACGCAAAGTCAGGGAACAAAAAAAGGACCGAAAGAACTTAGAGCTAATACGCAAAGTCGGGGATCATAAAAAGGACCAAAAGAACTTAGAGCTAATACGCAAAGTCGGGGATCATAAAAAGGACCAAAAGAACTTAGAGCTAATACGCAAAGTCGGGGATCATAAAAATGAACGAAAGAACTTAGAGCTAATACGCAAAATTGGGGATCATAAAAACGAGGGAAGGAACTTAGAGCTAATACACAAAGTCGGGGATCGAAAGAACTTAGAGCTAATACGCAAAGTCGGGGATCATAAAAAGGACCAAAAGAACTTAGAGCTAATACGCAAAGTCGGGGATCATAAAAAGGACCAAAAGAACTTAGAGCTAATACGCAAAGTCGGGGATCATAAAAATGAACGAAAGAACTTAGAGCTAATACGCAAAGTCGGGGATCATAAAAAGGACCGAAAGAACTTAGAGCTAATACGCAAAGTCGGGGATCATAAAAACGACAAAAAGAACTTTGAGCTAATACGCAAACTCGGGGATCATAAAATGGACCGAAAGAACTTAGAGCTAATACGCATAGTCGGGGATCATAAAAAGGACCGAAAGAACTTAGAGATAATACGCAAAATCGGGGATCATAAAAACGACCAAAAGAACTTAGAGCTAATACGAAAAATCGGGGATCATAAAAACGAGCGAAAGAACTTAGAGCTAATACACAAAGTCGGGGATCATAAAAAGGTCCGAAAAAACTTAGAGCTAATAAGCAAAGTCGGGGATCATAAAAAGGTCCGAAAGAACTTTGAGCTAATACGCAAAGTCAGGGATCATAAAAAGGTCCGAAAGAACTTAGAGCTAATACGCAAAGTTGGGGATCATAAAAAGGACCGAAAGAACTTAGAGCTAATACGCAAAGTCGGGGATCATAAAAACGACCGAAAGAACTTAGAGCTAATAAGCAAAGTTGGGGATCTTAAAAACGACCGAAAGAACTTAGAGCTAATACGCAAAGTTGGGGATCATAAAAACGACCGAAAGAACTTAGAGCTAATACACAAAGTCGGGGATCATAAAAACGACAAAAAGATCTCAGAGCTAATACACAAAGTCGGGGATCATAAAAACGACAAAAAGAACTCAGAGCTAATACACAAAGTCGGGGATCCTAAAAACGATCGAAAAAACGTAGAGCTAATACGCGAAGTTGGGGATTATAAAAACGACCGAAAGAACTTAGAGCTAATACGCAAAGTCGGGGATCATAAAAACGACTGAAAGAACTTAGAGCTAATACGCAAAGTCAGGGATCATAAAAAGGACCGAAAGAACTTAGAGCTAATACGCAAAGTCGGGGATCATAAAAAGAACCGAAAGAACTTAAAGCTAATACGCAAAGTCGGGGATCATAAAAACGACCGAAAGAACTTAGAGCTAATACGCAAAGCCGAGGATCATAAAAAGGACCGAAAGAACTTAGAGCTAATACGCAAAGTCGGGGATCATAAAAAGGACCGAAAGAACTTAGAGCTAATACGCAAAGTCGGGGATCAAAAAAACGACCGTAAGAACTTAGAGCTAATACGCAAAGTCGGGGATCATAAAAACAACCGAAAGAACTTAGAGCTAATACGTAAAGTCGGGGATCATAAAAACGACCGAAAGAACTTAGAGCTAATACGCAAAGTCGGGGATCATAAAAAGGTCCGAAAGAACTTAGAGCTAATACGCAAAGTCGGGGATAAAAAAAACGACCGAAATAACTTAGAGCTAATACGTAAAGTCAGGGATCATAAAAACGACTGAAAAAACTTAGAGCTAATACACAAAGTCGGGGATCATCAAAACGACCGAAAGAACTTAAAGCTAATACGCAAAGTCAAGGATCATAAAAAGGACCGAACGAACTTAGAGCGAATAAGCAAAGTCAGGGATCATAAAAACGACCGGAAAAACTTAGAGCTAATACGCAAAGTTGGGGATCATAAAAAGGACCGAAAGAACTTAGAGCTAATACGCAAAATCGGGGATCATAAAAAAGGACCAAAAGAACTTAGAGCTAATACGCAAAGTCGGGGATCATAAAAAGGACCAAAAGAACTTAGAGCTAATACGCGAAGTTGGGGATCATAAAAAGGACCGAAAGAACTTAGAGCTAATACGCAAAATCGGGGATCATAAAAAGGACTGAAAGAACTTAGACCTAATACGCAAAGTCGGGATCATAAAATGGACCGAAAGAACTTAGAGCTAATACGCAAAGTCGGGGATCATAAAAACGATCGAAAGAACTTAGAGCTAATACGCAAAGTCGGGGATCATAAAAAGGACCGAAAGAACTTAGAGCTAATACGCAAAGTCGGGGATCATAAAAACGACAAAAAGAAGTTTGAGTTAATACGCAAACTCGGGGATCATAAAATGGACCGAAAGAACTTAGAGCTAATACGCAAAGTCGGGGATCATAAAAAGGACCGAAAGAACTTAGAGCTAATACGCAAAGTCGGGGATCATAAAAAGGACCAAAAGAACTTAGAGCTAATACGCAAAGTCGGGGATCATAAAAAGGACCAAAAGAACTTAGAGCTAATACGCGAAGTTGGGGATCATAAAAAGGACCGAAAGAACTTAGAGCTAATACGCAAAGTCGGGGATCATAAAAAGGATTGAAAGAACTTAGACCTAATACGCAAAGTCGGGATCATAAAAAGGACCGAAAGAACTTAGAGCTAATACGCAAAGTCGGGGATAATAAAAATGACCGAAAGAACTTAGAGCTAATACGCAAAGTCGGGGATCATAAAAAGGACCGAAAGAACTTAGAGCTAATACGCAAAGTCGGGGATCATAAAAACGACAAAAGGAACTTTGAGCTAATACGCAAACTCGGGGATCATAAAATGGACCGAAAGACCTTAGAGCTAATACGCATAGTCGGGGATCATAAAAAGGACCGAAAGAACTTAGAGATAATATGCAAAATCGGGGATCATAAAAACGACCAAAAGAACTTAGAGCTAATACGCAAAATCGGGGATCATAAAAACGAGCGAAAGAACTTAGAGCTAATACACAAAGTCGGGGATCATAAAAAGGTCCGAAAGAACTTAGAGCTAATAAGCAAAGTCGGGGATCATAAAAAGGTCCGAAAGAACTTTGAGCTAATACGCAAAGTCAGGGATCATAAAAAGATCCGAAAGAACTTAGAGCTAATACGCAAAGTCGGGGATCATAAAAAGGACCAAAAGAAGTTAGAGCTAATACGCAAATTCGGGGATCATAAAAACGACCGAAAGAACTTAGAGCTAATACGCAAAGTCCGGGATCTTAAAAACGACCGAAAGAACTTTGAGCTAATACGCAAAGTCGGGGATCATAAAAACGACCGAAAGAACTTAGAGCTAATACGCAAAGTCCGGGATCTTAAAAACGACCGAAAGAACTTAGAGCTAATACGCAAAGTCAGGGATCATAAAAACGACAAAAAGAACTCAGAGCTAATACGCAAAGTCGGGATCATAAAAAGGTCCAAAAGAACTTATAGCTAATACGCAAAGTCGGGGATCATAAAAACGATCAAAAAATCATAGAGCTAATACGCAAAGTTGAGGATCATAAGAAGGACCGAAAGAACTTAGAGCTAATACGCAAAGTCGGGGATCCTAAAAACGATCGAAAGAACGTAGAGCTAATACGCGAAGTTGGGGATCATAAAAACGACCGAAAGAACTTAGAGCTAATACGCAAAGTCGGGGATCATAAAAACGACTGAAAGAACTTAGAGCTAATACACAAAGTCGGGGATCATAAAAAGAACCGAAAGAACTTAGAGCTAATACGCAAAGTCGGGGATCATAAAAAGAACCGAAAGAACTTAAAGCTAATACGCAAAGTCGGGGATCATAAAAGCGACCGAAAGAACTTAGAGCTAATACGCAATGCCGAGGATCATAAAAAGGACCGAAAGAACTTAGAGCTAATACGCAAAGTCGGGGATCATAAAAAGGACCGAAAGAACTTAGAGCTAATACGCAAAGTCGGGGATCAAAAAAACGACCGAACGAACTTAGAGCTAATACGCAAAGTCGGGGATCATAAAAACGACCGAAAGAACTTAGAGCTAATACGTAAAGTCGGGGATCATAAAAACGACCGAAAGAACTTAGAGCTAATACGCAAAGTCGGGGATCATAAAAAGGTCCGAAAGAACTTAGAGCTAATACGCAAAGTCGGGGATAAAAAAAACGACCGAAAGAACTTAGAGCTAATACGTAAAGTCAGGGATCATAAAAACGACCGAAAAAACTTAGAGCTAATACACAAAGTCGGGGATCATCAAAACGACCAAAAAAACTTAAAGCTAATACGCAAAGTCAAGGATCATAAAAAGGACCGAACGAATTTAGAGCGAATAAGCAAAGTCAGGGATCATAAAAACGACCGGAAAAACTTAGAGCTAATACGCAAAGTCGGGGATCATAAAAACGACCGAAAGAACTTAGAGCTAATACGCAAAGTCGGGGATCATAAAAACGACCGAAAGAACTTAGAGCTAATACGCAAAGTCAGGGATCATAAAAACGACCGAAAGAAATTAGAGCTAATACACAAAGTCAGGGATCATAAAAACGACAAAAAGAACTCAGAGCTAATACGCAAAGTCGGGGATCATAAAAAGGTCCGAAAGAACTTATAGCTAATACGCAAAGTCGGGGATCATAAACACGACCAAAAAAACTTAGAGCTAATACGCAAAGTTGAGGATCATGAAAAGGACAGAAAGAACTTAGAGCTAATACGCAAAGTCGGGGATCATAAAAAGGACCGAAAGAACTTAGAGCTAATACGCAAAGTTGGGGATCATAAAAAGGACCGAAAGAACTTAGAGATAATACGCAAAATCGGGGATCATAAAAACGACCGAAAGAACTTAGAGCTAATACGCAAAATTGGGGATCATAAAAACGAGCGAAGGAACTTAGAGCTAATACACAAAGTCGGGGATCATAAAAAGGTCCAAAAGAACTTAGAGCTAATAAGCAAAGTCGGGGATCATAAAAAGGTCCGAAAGAACTTAGAGCTACTACGCAAAGTCAGGGATCATAAAAAGGTCCGAAAGAACTTAGAGCTAATACGTAAAGTCAGGGATCATAAAAACGACCGAAAAAACTTAGAGCTAATACACAAAGTCGGGGATCATCAAAACGACCAAAAGAACTTAAAGCTAATACGCAAAGTCAAGGATCATAAAAAGGACCGAACGAATTTAGAGCGAATAAGCAAAGACAGGGATCATAAAAACGACCGGAAAAACATAGAGCTAATACGCAAAGTCAGGGATCATAAAAACGACCGAAAGAAATTAGAGCTAATACACAAAGTCAGGGATCATAAAAACGACAAAAAGAACTCAGAGCTAATACGCAAAGTCGGGGATCATAAAAAGGTCCGAAAGAACTTATAGCTAATACGCAAAGTCGGGGATCATAAACACGACCAAAAAAACTTAGAGCTAATACGCAAAGTTGAGGATCATGAAAAGGACAGAAAGAACTTAGAGCTAATACGCAAAGTCAGGGATCATAAAAAGGACCGAAAGAACTTAGAGCTAATACGCAAAGTTGGGGATCATAAAAAGGACCGAAAGAACTTAGAGATAATACGCAAAATCGGGGATCATAAAAACGACCGAAAGAACTTAGAGCTAATACGCAAAATTGGGGATCATAAAAACGAGCGAAGGAACTTAGAGCTAATACACAAAGTCGGGGATCATAAAAAGGTCCAAAAGAACTTAGAGCTAATAAGCAAAGTCGGGGATCATAAAAAGGTCCGAAAGAACTTAGAGCTACTACGCAAAGTCAGGGATCATAAAAAGGTCCGAAAGAACTTAGAGCTAATACGCAAAGTCGGGGATCATAAAAAGGACCAAAAGAACTTAGAGCTAATACGCAAAGTCGGGGATCATAAAAAGGACCGAAAGAACTTAGAGCTAATACACAAAGTCAGGGATCAAAAAAACGACCGAAAGAATTTAGAGCTAATATGCAAAGTCGGGGATCATAAAAACGACCGAAAGAACTTAGAGCTAATACGTAAAGTCGGGGATCATAAAAACGACCGAAAGAACTTAGAGCTAATACGCAAAGTCGGGGATCATAAAAAGGTCCGAAAGAACTTAGAGCTAATACGCAAAGTCGGGGATAAAAAAAACGACCGAAAGAACTTAGAGCTAATACGTAAAGTCAGGGATCATAAAAACGACCGAAAAAACTTAGAGCTAATACACAAAGGCGGGGATCATCAAAACGACCGAAAGAACTTAAAGCTAATACGCAAAGTCAAGGATCATAAAAAGGACCGAACGAACTTATAGCGAATACGCAAAGTCAGGGATCATAAAAACGACCGGAAAAACTTAGAGCTAATACGCAAAGTTGGGGATCATAAAAAGGACCGAAAGAACTTAGAGCTAATACGCAAAATCGGGGATCATAAAAAAGGACCAAAAGATTTAGAGCTAATACGCAAAGTCGGGGATCATAAAAAGGACCAAAAGAACTTAGAGCTAATACGCGAAGTTGGGGATCATAAAAAGGACCGAAAGAACTTAGAGCTAATACGCAAAGTCGGGGATCATAAAAAGGATTGAAAGAACTTAGACCTAATACGCAAAGTCGGGATCATAAAAAGGACCGAAAAAACTTAGAGCTAATACGCAAAGTCGGGGATCATAAAAACGATCGAAAGAACTTAGAGCTAATACGCAAAGTCGGGGATCATAAAAAGGACCGAAAAAACTTAGAGCTAATACGCAAAGTCGGGGATCATAAAAACGACAAAAAGAAGTTTGAGCTAATACGCAAACTCGGGGATCATAAAATGGACCGAAAGAACTTAGAGCTAATACGCAAAGTCGGGGATCATAAAAAGGACCGAAAGAACTTAGAGCTAATACGCAAAGTCGGGGATCATAAAAAGGACCAAATGAACTTAGAGCTAATACGCAAAGTCGGGGATCATAAAAAGGACCAAAAGAACTTAGAGCTAATACGCGAAGTTGGAGATCATAAAAAGGACCGAAAGAACTTAGAGCTAATACGCAAAGTCGGGGATCATAAAAAGGATTGAAAGAACTTAGACCTAATACGCAAAGTCGGGATCATAAAAAGGACCGAAAGAACTTAGAGCTAATACGCAAAGTCGGGGATAATAAAAATGACCGAAAGAACTTAGAGCTAATACGCAAAGTCGGGGATCATAAAAAGGACCGAAAGAACTTAGAGCTAATACGCAAAGTCGGGGATCATAAAAACGACAAAAAGAACTTTGAGCTAATACGCAAATTCGGGGATCATAAAATGGACCGAAAGACCTTAGAGCTAATATGCAAAGTCGGGGATCATAAAAACGACCGAAAGAACTTAGAGCTAATACACAAAGACGGGGATCATAAAAACGATAAAAAGAACTCAGAGCTAATACGCAAAGTCGGGGATCATAAAAAGGTCCAAAAGAACTTATAGCTAATACGCAAAGTCGGGGATCATAAAAACGACCAAAAAATCTTAGAGCTAATACGCAAAGTTGAGAATCATAAAAAGGACCGAAAGAACTTAGAGCTAATACGCAAAGTCGGGGATCCTAAAAACGATCGAAAGAACGTAGAGCTAATACGCGAAGTTGGGGATCATAAAAACGACCGAAAGAACTTATAGCTAATACGCAAAGTCGGGGATCATGAAAAGGACCGAAAGAACTTAGAGCTAATACACAAAGGTGGGGATCATAAAAAGGACCGAAAGAACTTAGAGCTAATACGCAAAGTCGGGGATCATAAAAAGAACCGAAAGAACTTAAAGCTAATACGCAAAGTCGGGGATCATAAAAACGACCGAATGAACTTAGAGCTAATACGCAAAGCCGAGGATCATAAAAAGGACCGAAAGAACTTAGAGCTAATACGCAAAGTCGGGGATCATAAAAAGGACCGAAAGAACTTAGAGCTAATACGCAAAGTCGGGGATCAAAAAAACGACCGAAAGAACTTAGAGCTAATACGCAAAGTCGGGGATCATAAAAACGACCGAAAGAACTTAGAGCTAATACGTAAAGTCGGGGATCATAAAAACGACTGAAAGAACTTAGAGCTAATACGCAAAGTCGGGGATCATAAAAAGGTCCGAAAGAACTTAGAGCTAATACGCAAAGTCGGGGATAAAAAAAACGACCGAAAGAACTTAGAGCTAATACGTAAAGTCAGGGATCATAAAAACGACCGAAAAAACTTAGAGCTAATACACAAAGTCGGGGATCATCAAAACGACCGAAAGAACTTAAAGCTAATACGCAAAGTCAAGGATCATAAAAAGGACCGAACGAATTTAGAGCGAATAAGCAAAGTCAGGGATCATAAAAACGACCGGAAAAACTTAGAGCTAATACGCAAAGTTGGGGATCATAAAAAGGACCGAAAGAACTTAGAGCTAATACGCAAAATCGGGGATCATAAAAACGACCGAAAGAACTTAGAGCTAAAACGCAAAGTCGGGGATCATAAAAACGACCGAAAGAAATTAGAGCTAATACACAAAGTCGGGGATCATAAAAACGACAAAAAGAACTCAGAGCTAATACGCAAAGTCGGGGATCATAAAAAGGTCCGAAAGAACTTATAGCTAATACGCAAAGTCGGGGATCATAAACACGACCAAAAAAACTTAGAGCTAATACGCAAAGTTGAGGATCATGAAAAGGACAGAAAGAACTTAGAGCTAATACGCAAAGTCGGGGATCATAAAAAGGACCGAAAGAACTTAGAGCTAATACGCAAAGTTGGGGATCATAAAAAGGACCGAAAGAACTTAGAGATAATACGCAAAATCGGAGATCATAAAAACGACCGAAAGAACTTAGAGCTAATACGCAAAATTGGGGATCATAAAAACGAGCGAAGGAACTTAGAGCTAATACACAAAGTCGGGGATCATAAAAAGGTCCAAAAGAACTTAGAGCTAATAGGCAAAGTCGGGGATCATAAAAAGGTCCGAAAGAACTTATAGCTAATACGCAAAGTCGGGGATCATAAACACGACCAAAAAAACTTAGAGCTAATACGCAAAGTTGAGGATCATGAAAAGGACAGAAAGAACTTAGAGCTAATACGCAAAGTCAGGGATCATAAAAAGGACCGAAAGAACTTAGAGCTAATACGCAAAGTTGGGGATCATAAAAAGGACCGAAAGAACTTAGAGATAATACGCAAAATCGGGGATCATAAAAACGACCGAAAGAACTTAGAGCTAATACGCAAAATTGGGGATCATAAAAACGAGCGAAGGAACTTAGAGCTAATACAGAAAGTCGGGGATCATAAAAAGGTCCAAAAGAACTTAGAGCTAATAAGCAAAGTCGGGGATCATAAAAAGGTCCGAAAGAACTTAGAGCTACTACGCAAAGTCAGGGATCATAAAAAGGTCCGAAAGAACTTAGAGCTAATACGCAAAGTCGGGGATCATAAAAAGGACCAAAAGAACTTAGAGCTAATACGCAAAGTCGGGGATCATAAAAAGGACCGAAAGAACTTAGAGCTAATACACAAAGTCAGGGATCAAAAAAACGACCGAAAGAATTTAGAGCTAATATGCAAAGTCGGGGATCATAAAAACGACCGAAAGAACTTAGAGCTAATACGTAAAGTCGGGGATCATAAAAACGACCGAAAGAACTTAGAGCTAATACGCAAAGTCGGGGATCATAAAAAGGTCCGAAAGAACTTAGAGCTAATACGCAAAGTCGGGGATAAAAAAAACGACCGAAAGAACTTAGAGCTAATACGTAAAGTCAGGGATCATAAAAACGACCGAAAAAACTTAGAGCTAATACACAAAGTCGGGGATCATCAAAACGACCGAAAGAACTTAAAGCTAATACGCAAAGTCAAGGATCATAAAAAGGACCGAACGAACTTAGAGCGAATACGCAAAGTCAGGGATCATAAAAACGACCGGAAAAACTTAGAGCTAATACGCAAAGTTGGGGATCATAAAAAGGACCGAAAGAACTTAGAGCTAATACGCAAAATCGGGGATCATAAAAAAGGACCAAAAGAATTAGAGCTAATACGCAAAGTCGGGGATCATAAAAAGGACCAAAAGAACTTAGAGCTAATACGCGAAGTTGGGGATCATAAAAAGGACCGAAAGAACTTAGAGCTAATACGCAAACTCGGGGATCATAAAAAGGACCGAAAGAACTTAGAGCTAATACGCAAAGTCGGGGATCATAAAAAGGACCAAATGAACTTAGAGCTAATACGCAAAGTCGGGGATCATAAAAAGGACCAAAAGAACTTAGAGCTAATACGCGAAGTTGGAGATCATAAAAAGGACCGAAAGAACTTAGAGCTAATACGCAAAGTCGGGGATCATAAAAAGGATTGAAAGAACTTAGACCTAATACGCAAAGTCGGGATCATAAAAAGGACCGAAAGAACTTAGAGCTAATACGCAAAGTCGGGGATAATAAAAATGACCGAAAGAACTTAGAGCTAATACGCAAAATTGGGGATCATAAAAACGAGCGAAGGAACTTAGAGCTAATACACAAAGTCGGGGATCATAAAAAGGTCCAAAAGAACTTAGAGCTAATAAGCAAAGTCGGGGATCATAAAAAGGTCCGAAAGAACTTAGAGCTACTACGCAAAGTCAGGGATCATAAAAAGGTCCGAAAGAACTTAGAGCTAATACGCAAAGTCGGGGATCATAAAAACGACCGAAAGAACTTAGAGCTAATACGTAAAGTCAGGGATCATAAAAACGACCGAAAAAACTTAGAGCTAATACACAAAGTCGGGGATCATCAAAACGACCGAAAGAACTTAAAGCTAATACGCAAAGTCAAGGATCATAAAAAGGACCGAACGAACTTATAGCGAATACGCAAAGTCAGGGATCATAAAAACGACCGGAAAAACTTAGAGCTAATACGCAAAGTTGGGGATCATAAAAAGGACCGAAAGAACTTAGAGCTAATACGCAAAATCGGGGATCATAAAAAAGGACCAAAAGAATTAGAGCTAATACGCAAAGTCGGGGATCATAAAAAGGACCAAAAGAACTTAGAGCTAATACGCGAAGGTGGGGATCATAAAAAGGACCGAAAGAACTTAGAGCTAATACGCAAAGTCGGGGATCATAAAAAGGATTGAAAGAACTTAGACCTAATACGCAAAGTCGGGATCATAAAAAGGACCGAAAAAACTTAGAGCTAATACGCAAAGTCGGGGATCATAAAAACGATCGAAAGAACTTAGAGCTAATACGCAAAGTCGGGGATCATAAAAAGGACCGAAAAAACTTAGAGCTAATACGCAAAGTCGGGGATCATAAAAACGACAAAAAGAAGTTTGAGCTAATACGCAAACTCGGGGATCATAAAATGGACCGAAAGAACTTAGAGCTAATACGCAAAGTCGGGGATCATAAAAAGGACCGAAAGAACTTAGAGCTAATACGCAAAGTCGGGGATCATAAAAAGGACCAAATGAACTTAGAGCTAATACGCAAAGTCGGGGATCATAAAAAGGACCAAAAGAACTTAGAGCTAATACGCGAAGTTGGAGATCATAAAAAGGACCGAAAGAACTTAGAGCTAATACGCAAAGTCGGGGATCATAAAAAGGATTGAAAGAACTTAGACCTAATACGCAAAGTCGGGATCATAAAAAGGACCGAAAGAACTTAGAGCTAATACGCAAAGTCGGGGATAATAAAAATGACCGAAAGAACTTAGAGCTAATACGCAAAGTCGGGGATCATAAAAAGGACCGAAAGAACTTAGAGCTAATACGCAAAGTCGGGGATCATAAAAACGACAAAAAGAACTTTGAGCTAATACGCAAATTCGGGGATCATAAAATGGACCGAAAGACCTTAGAGCTAATACGCAAAGTCGGGGATCATAAAAACGACCGAAATAACTTAGAGCTAATACACAAAGTCGGGGATCATAAAAACGATAAAAAGAACTCAGAGCTAATACGCAAAGTCGGGGATCATAAAAAGGTCCAAAAGAACTTATAGCTAATACGCAAAGTCAGGGATCATAAAAACGACCAAAAAATCTTAGAGCTAATACGCAAAGTTGAGAATCATAAAAAGGACCGAAAGAACTTAGAGCTAATACGCAAAGTCGGGGATCCTAAAAACGATCGAAAGAACGTAGAGCTAATACGCGAAGTTGGGGATCATAAAAACGACCGAAAGAACTTATAGCTAATACGCAAAGTCGGGGATCATGAAAAGGACCGAAAGAACTTAGAGCTAATACACAAAGGTGGGGATCATAAAAAGGACCGAAAGAACTTAGAGCTAATACGCAAAGTCGGGGATCATAAAAAGAACCGAAAGAACTTAAAGCTAATACGCAAAGTCGGGGATCATAAAAACGACCGAATGAACTTAGAGCTAATACGCAAAGCCGAGGATCATAAAAAGGACCGAAAGAACTTTGAGCTAATACGCAAAGTCGGGGATCATAAAAAGGACCGAAAGAACTTAGAGCTAATACGCAAAGTCGGGGATCAAAAAAACGACCGAAAGAACTTAGAGCTAATACGCAAAGTCGGGGATCATAAAAACGACCGAAAGAACTTAGAGCTAATACGTAAAGTCGGGGATCATAAAAACGACTGAAAGAACTTAGAGCTAATACGCAAAGTCGGGGATCATAAAAAGGTCCGAAAGAACTTAGAGCTAATACGCAAAGTCGGGGATAAAAAAAACGACCGAAAGAACTTAGAGCTAATACGTAAAGTCAGGGATCAAAAAAACGACCGAAAAAACTTAGAGCTAATACACAAAGTCGGGGATCATCAAAACGACCGAAAGAACTTAAAGCTAATACGCAATGTCAAGGATCATAAAAAGGACCGAACGAATTTAGAGCGAATAAGCAAAGTCAGGGATCATAAAAACGACCGGAAAAACTTAGAGCTAATACGCAAAGTTGGGGATCATAAAAAGGACCGAAAGAACTTAGAGCTAATACGCAAAATCGGGGATCATAAAAACGACCGAAAGAACTTAGAGCTAAAACGCAAAGTCGGGGATCATAAAAACGACCGAAAGAAATTAGAGCTAATACACAAAGTCGGGGATCATAAAAACGACAAAAAGAACTCAGAGCTAATACGCAAAGTCGGGGATCATAAAAAGGTCCGAAAGAACTTATAGCTAATACGCAAAGTTGAGGATCATGAAAAGGACAGAAAGAACTTAGAGCTAATACGCAAAGTCGGGGATCATAAAAAGGACCGAAAGAACTTAGAGCTAATACGCAAAGTTGGGGATCATAAAAAGGACCGAAAGAACTTAGAGATAATACGCAAAATCGGGGATCATAAAAACGACCGAAAGAACTTAGAGCTAATACGCAAAATTGGGGATCATAAAAACGAGCGAAGGAACTTAGAGCTAATACACAAAGTCGGGGATCATAAAAAGGTCCAAAAGAACTTAGAGCTAATAGGCAAAGTCGGGGATCATAAAAAGGTCCGAAAGAACTTATAGCTAATACGCAAAGTCGGGGATCATAAACACGACCAAAAAAACTTAGAGCTAATACGCAAAGTTGAGGATCATGAAAAGGACATAAAGAACTTAGAGCTAATACGCAAAGTCAGGGATCATAAAAAGGACCGAAAGAACTTAGAGCTAATACGCAAAGTTGGGGATCATAAAAAGGACCGAAAGAACTTAGAGATAATACGCAAAATCGGGGATCATAAAAACGACCGAAAGAACTTAGAGCTAATACGCAAAATTGGGGATCATAAAAACGAGCGAAGGAACTTAGAGCTAATACACAAAGTCGGGGATCATAAAAAGGTCCAAAAGAACTTAGAGCTAATAAGCAAAGTCGGGGATCATAAAAAGGTCCGAAAGAACTTAGAGCTACTACGCAAAGTCAGGGATCATAAAAAGGTCCGAAAGAACTTAGAGCTAATACGCAAAGTCGGGGATCATAAAAAGGACCAAAAGAACTTAGAGCTAATACGCAAAGTCGGGGATCATAAAAAGGACCGAAAGAACTTAGAGCTAATACACAAAGTCAGGGATCAAAAAAACGACCGAAAGAATTTAGAGCTAATATGCAAAGTCGGGGATCATAAAAACGACCGAAAGAACTTAGAGCTAATACGTAAAGTCGGGGATCATAAAAACGACCGAAAGAACTTAGAGCTAATACGCAAAGTCGGGGATCATAAAAAGGTCCGAAAGAACTTATAGCTAATACGCAAAGTTGAGGATCATGAAAAGGACAGAAAGAACTTAGAGCTAATACGCAAAGTCGGGGATAAAAAAAACGACCGAAAGAACTTAGAGCTAATACGTAAAGTCAGGGATCATAAAAACGACCGAAAAAACTTAGAGCTAATACACAAAGTCGGGGATCATCAAAACGACCGAAAGAACTTAAAGCTAATACGCAAAGTCAAGGATCATAAAAAGGACCGAACGAACTTAGAGCGAATACGCAAAGTCAGGGATCATAAAAACGACCGGAAAAACTTAGAGCTAATACGCAAAGTTGGGGATCATAAAAAGGACCGAAAGAACTTAGAGCTAATACGCAAAATCGGGGATCATAAAAAAGGACCAAAAGAATTAGAGCTAATACGCAAAGTCGGGGATCATAAAAAGGACCAAAAGAACTTAGAGCTAATACGCGAAGTTGGGGATCATAAAAAGGACCGAAAGAACTTAGAGCTAATACGCAAACTCGGGGATCATAAAAAGGACCGAAAGAACTTAGAGCTAATACGCAAAGTCGGGGATCATAAAAAGGACCAAATGAACTTAGAGCTAATACGCAAAGTCGGGGATCATAAAAAGGACCAAAAGAACTTAGAGCTAATACGCGAAGTTGGAGATCATAAAAAGGACCGAAAGAACTTAGAGCTAATACGCAAAGTCGGGGATCATAAAAAGGATTGAAAGAACTTAGACCTAATACGCAAAGTCGGGATCATAAAAAGGACCGAAAGAACTTAGAGCTAATACGCAAAGTCGGGGATAATAAAAATGACCGAAAGAACTTAGAGCTAATACGCAAAGTCGGGGATCATAAAAAGGACCGAAAGAACTTAGAGCTAATACGCAAAGTCGGGGATCATAAAAACGACAAAAAGAACTTTGAGCTAATACGCAAATTCGGGGATCATAAAATGGACCGAAAGACCTTAGAGCTAATACGCAAAGTCGGGGATCATAAAAACGACCGAAAGAACTTAGAGCTAATACAAAAAGTCGGGGATCATAAAAACGATAAAAAGAACTCAGAGCTAATACGCAAAGTCGGGGATCATAAAAAGGTCCAAAAGAACTTATAGCTAATACGCAAAGTCGGGGATCATAAAAACGACCAAAAAATCTTAGAGCTAATACGCAAAGTTGAGGATCATAAAAAGGACCGAAAGAACTTAGAGCTAATACGCAAAGTCGGGGATCCTAAAAACGATCGAAAGAACGTAGAGCTAATACGCGAAGTTGGGGATCATAAAAACGACCGAAAGAACTTATAGCTAATACGCAAAGTCGGGGATCATGAAAAGGACCGAAAGAACTTAGAGCTAATACACAAAGGTGGGGATCATAAAAAGGACCGAAAGAACTTAGAGCTAATACGCAAAGTCGGGGATCATAAAAAGAACCGAAAGAACTTAAAGCTAATACGCAAAGTCGGGGATCATAAAAACGACCGAATGAACTTAGAGCTAATACGCAAAGCCGAGGATCATAAAAAGGACCGAAAGAACTTAGAGCTAATACGCAAAGTCGGGGATCATAAAAAGGACCGAAAGAACTTAGAGCTAATACGCAAAGTCGGGGATCAAAAAAACGACCGAAAGAACTTAGAGCTAATACGCAAAGTCGGGGATCATAAAAACGACCGAAAGAACTTAGAGCTAATACGTAAAGTCGGGGATCATAAAACGACCGAAAGAACTTAGAGCTAATACGCAAAGTCGGGGATCATAAAAAGGTCCGAAAGAACTTAGAGCTAATACGCAAAGTCGGGGATAAAAAAAACGACCGAAAGAACTTAGAGCTAATACGTAAAGTCAGGGATCATAAAAACGACCAAAAAAACTTAGAGCTAATACACAAAGTCGGGGATCATCAAAACGACCGAAAGAACTTAAAGCTAATACGCAAAGTCAAGGATCATAAAAAGGACCGAACGAATTTAGAGCGAATAAGCAAAGTCAGGGATCATAAAAACGACCGGAAAAACTTAGAGCTAATACGCAAAGTTGGGGATCATAAAAAGGACCGAAAGAACTTAGAGCTAATACGCAAAATCGGGGATCATAAAAACGACCGAAAGAACTTAGAGCTAAAACGCAAAGTCGGGGATCATAAAAACGACCGAAAGAAATTAGAGCTAATACACAAAGTCGGGGATCATAAAAACGACAAAAAGAACTCAGAGCTAATACGCAAAGTCGGGGATCATAAAAAGGTCCGAAAGAACTTATAGCTAATACGCAAAGTCGGGGATCATAAACACGACCAAAAAAACTTAGAGCTAATACGCAAAGTTGAGGATCATGAAAAGGACAGAAAGAACTTAGAGCTAATACGCAAAGTCGGGGATCATAAAAAGGACCGAAAGAACTTAGAGCTAATACGCAAAGTTGGGGATCATAAAAAGGACCGAAAGAACTTAGAGATAATACGCAAAATCGGGGATCATAAAAACGACCGAAAGAACTTAGAGCTAATACGCAAAATTGGGGATCATAAAAACGAGCGAAGGAACTTAGAGCTAATACACAAAGTCGGGGATCATAAAAAGGTCCAAAAGAACTTAGAGCTAATAGGCAAAGTCGGGGATCATAAAAAGGTCCGAAAGAACTTAGAGCTACTACGCAAAGTCAGGGATCATAAAAAGGTCTGAAAGAACTTAGAGCTAATACGCAAAGTCGGGGATCATAAAAAGGACCAAAAGAACTTAGAGCTAATACGCAAAGTCGGGGATCATAAAAACGACCGAAAGAACTTAGAGCTAATACGCAAAGTCGGGGATCATAAAAACGACCGAAAGAACTTAGAGCTAATACGCAAAGTCGGGGATCATAAAAAGGACCGAAAGAACTTAGAGCTAATACGCAAAGTCGGGGATCATAAAAAGGACCGAAAGAACTTAGAGCTAATACGCAAAGTCGGGGATCATAAAAAGGTTCGAAAGAAATTAGAGCTAATACGCAAAGTCGGGAATCATAAAAACGACCGAAAGAACTTAGAGCTAATACACAAAGTCGGGGATCATAAAAACGACAAAAAGAACTTAGAGCTAATACGCAAAGTCAGGGATCATAAAAAGGTCCGAAAGAACTTATAGCTAATACGCAAAGTCGGGGATCATAAAAACGACCAAACAAACTTAGAGGTAATAAGTAAAGTTGAGGATTATAAAAAGGACAGAAAGAACTTAGAGCTAATACGCAAAGTCGGGGATCATAAAAAGGACAGAAAGAACTTACAGCTAATACGCAAAGTCAAGGATCATAAAAAGGACCGAAAGAACTTAGAGCTAATACGCAAAGTTGGGGATCATAAAAAGGACCGAAAGAACTTAGAGATAATACGCAAAATCGGGGATCATAAAAACGACCGAAAGAACTTAGAGCTAATACGCAAAATTGGGGATCATAAAAACGAGCGAAGGAACTTAGAGCTAATACACAAAGTCGGGGATCATAAAAAGGTCCGAAAGAACTTAGAGCTAATAAGCAAAGTCGGGGATCATAAAAAGGTCCGAAAGAACTTAGAGCTACTACGCAAAGTCAGGGATCATAAAAAGGTCCGAAAGAACTTAGAGCTAATACGCAAAGTCGGGGATCATAAAAAGGACCAAAATAACTTAGAGCTAATACGCAAAGTCGGGGATCATAAAAACGATAAAAAGAACTCAGAGCTAATACGCAAAGTCGGGGATCATAAAAAGGTCCAAAAGAACTTATAGCTAATACGCAAAGTCGGGGATCATAAAAAGGACCGAAAGAACTTAGAGCTAATACGCAAAGTTGAGAATCATAAAAAGGACCGAAAGAACTTAGAGCTAATACGCAAAGTCGGGGATCCTAAAAACGATCGAAAGAACGTAGAGCTAATACGCGAAGTTGGGGATCATAAAAACGACCGAAAGAACTTATAGCTAATACGCAAAGTCGGGGATCATGAAAAGGACCGAAAGAACTTAGAGCTAATACACAAAGGTGGGGATCCTAAAAACGATCGAAAGAACGTAGAGCTAATACGCGAAGTTGGGGATCATAAAAACGACCGAAAGAACTTAGAGCTAATACGCAAAGTCGGGGATCATAAAAACGACTGAAAGAACTTAGAGCTAATACGCAAAGCCGAGGATCATAAAAAGGACCGAAAGAACTTATAGCTAATACGCAAAGTCGGGGATCATAAAAAGGACCGAAAGAACTTAGAGCTAATACGCAAAGTCGGGGATAAAAAAAACGACCGAACGAACATAGAGCTGATAAGCAAAGTTGGGGATCATAAAAACGACCGAAAGAACTTAGAGCTAATACGTAAAGTCGGGGATCATAAAAACGACCGAAAGAACTTAAAGCTAATACGCAAAGTCGGGGATCATAAAAAGGTCCGAAAGAACTTAGAGCTAATACGCAAAGTCGGGGATAAAAAAAACGACCGAAAGAACTTAGAGCTAATACGTAAAGTCAGGGATCATAAAAACGACCGAAAAAACTTAGAGCTAATACACAAAGTCGGGGATCATCAAAACGACCGAAAGAACTTAAAGCTAATACGCAAAGTCAAGGATCATAAAAAGGACCGAACGAACTTAGAGCGAATAAGCAAAGTCAGGGATCATAAAAACGACCGGAAAAACTTAGAGCTAATACGCAAAGTTGGGGATCATAAAAAGGACCGAAAGAACTTAGAGCTAATACGCAAAATCGGGGATCATAAAAACGACCGAAAGAACTTAGAGCTAAAACGCAAAGTCGGGGATCATAAAAACGACCGAAAGAAATTAGAGCTAATACACAAAGTCGGGGATCATAAAAACGACAAAAAGAACTCAGAGCTAATACGCAAAGTCGGGGATCATAAAAAGGTCCGAAAGAACTTATAGCTAATACGCAAAGTCGGGGATCATAAACACGACCAAAAAAACTTAGAGCTAATACGCAAAGTTGAGGATCATGAAAAGGACAGAAAGAACTTAGAGCTAATACGCAAAGTCGGGGATCATAAAAAGGACCGAAAGAACTTAGAGCTAATACGCAAAGTTGGGGATCATAAAAAGGACCGAAAGAACTTAGAGATAATACGCAAAATCGGGGATCATAAAAACGACCGAAAGAACTTAGAGCTAATACGCAAAATTGGGGATCATAAAAACGAGCGAAGGAACTTAGAGCTAATACACAAAGTCGGGGATCATAAAAAGGTCCAAAAGAACTTAGAGCTAATAGGCAAAGTCGGGGATCATAAAAAGGTCCGAAAGAACTTATAGCTAATACGCAAAGTCGGGGATCATAAACACGACCAAAAAAACTTAGAGCTAATACGCAAAGTTGAGGATCATGAAAAGGACAGAAAGAACTTAGAGCTAATACGCAAAGTCAGGGATCATAAAAAGGACCGAAAGAACTTAGAGCTAATACGCAAAGTTGGGGATCATAAAAAGGACCGAAAGAACTTAGAGATAATACGCAAAATCGGGGATCATAAAAACGACCGAAAGAACTTAGAGCTAATACGCAAAATTGGGGATCATAAAAACGAGCGAAGGAACTTAGAGCTAATACAGAAAGTCGGGGATCATAAAAAGGTCCAAAAGAACTTAGAGCTAATAAGCAAAGTCGGGGATCATAAAAAGGTCCGAAAGAACTTAGAGCTACTACGCAAAGTCAGGGATCATAAAAAGGTCCGAAAGAACTTAGAGCTAATACGCAAAGTCGGGGATCATAAAAAGGACCAAAAGAACTTAGAGCTAATACGCAAAGTCGGGGATCATAAAAACGACCGAAAGAACTTAGAGCTAATACGCAAAGTCGGGGATCATAAAAACGACCGAAAGAACTTAGAGCTAATACGCAAAGTCGGGGATCATAAAAAGGAACGAAAGAACTTAGAGCTAATACGCAAAGTCGGGGATCATAAAAACGACCGAAAGAACTTAGAGCTAATACGCAAAGTCGGGGATCATAAAAACGTACGAAAGAACTTAGAGCTAATACGCAAAGTCGGGGATAAAAAAAACGACAGAAAGAACTTAGAGCTAATAAGAAAAGTCGGGGATCATAAAAATGACCAAAAGAACTTAGAGCTAAGACGCAAAGTCGGGGATCATAAAAACGACCGAAAGAATTCAGAGCTAATACGCAAAGTCAGGGATCATAAAAACGACCGAAAGAACTTAGAGCTAATACGCAAAGTCGGGGATCATAAAAACGACCAAGAGAAATTAGAGCTAATACGCAAAGTTGGGGATCATAAAAAGGACCGAAAGAACTTAGAGCTAATACGCAAAGTCGGGGATCCTAAAAACGATCGAAAGAACGTAGAGCTAATACGCGAAGTTGGGGATCATAAAAACGACCGAAAGAACTTAGAGCTAATACGCAAAGTCGGGGATCATAAAAACGACCGAGAGAAATTAGAGCTAATACGCAAAGTCGGGGATCATAAAAACGAACGAAAGAACTTAGACCTAATCCGCAAAGTCGGGGATCATAAAAAGAACCGAAAGAACTTAAAGCTAATACGCAAAGTCGGGGATCATAAAAACGACCGAAAGAACTTAGAGCTAATACGCAAAGCCGAGGATCATAAAAAGGACCGAAAGAACTTAGAGCTAATACGCAAAGTCGGGGATCATAAAAAGGACCGAAAGAACTTAGAGCTAATACGCAAAGTCGGGGATCAAAAAAACGACCGAAAGAACTTAGAGCTAATACGCAAAGTCGGGGATCATAAAAACGACCGAAAGAACTTAGAGCTAATACGCAAAGTCGGGGATCATAAAAACGAGCGAAAGAACTTAGAGCTAATACGCAAAGTCGGGGATCATAAAAAGGTCCGAAAGAACTTAGAGCTAATACGCAAAGTCGGGGATAAAAAAAACGACCGAAAGAACTTAGAGCTAATACGTAAAGTCAGGGATCATAAAAACGACCGAAAAAACTTAGAGCTAATACACAAAGTCGGGGATCATCAAAACGACCGAAAGAACTTAAAGCTAATACGCAAAGTCAAGGATCATAAAAAGGACCGAACGAACTTAGAGCGAATAAGCAAAGTCAGGGATCATAAAAACGACCGGAAAAACTTAGAGCTAATACGCAAAGTTGGGGATCATAAAAAGGACCGAAAGAACTTAGAGCTAATACGCAAAATCGGGGATCATAAAAACGACCGAAAGAACTTAGAGCTAATACGCAAAGTCGGGGATCATAAAAACGACCGAAAGAAATTAGAGCTAATACACAAAGTCGGGGATCATAAAAACGACAAAAAGAACTCAGAGCTAATACGCAAAGTCGGGGATCATAAAAAGGTCCGAAAGAACTTATAGCTAATACGCAAAGTCGGGGATCATAAACACGACCAAAAAAACTTAGAGCTAATACGCAAAGTTGAGGATCATAAAAAGGACAGAAAGAACTTAGAGCTAATACGCAAAGTCGGGGATCATAAAAAGGAACGAAAGAACTTAGAGCTAATACGCAAAGTTGGGGATCATAAAAAGGACCGAAAGAACTTAGAGATAATACGGAAAATCGGGGATCATAAAAACGACCGAAAGAACTTAGAGCTAATACGAAAAATTGGGGATCATAAAAACGAGCGAAGGAACTTAGAGCTAATACACAAAGTCGGGGATCATAAAAAGGTCCAAAAGAACTTAGAGCTAATAAGCAAAGTCGGGGATCATAAAAAGGTCCGAAAGAACTTAGAGCTAATACGCAAAGTCGGGGATCATAAAAAGGACCGAAAGAACTTAGAGCTAATACGCAAAGTCGGGGATCATAAAAAGGACCAAAAGAACTTAGAGCTAATACGCAAAGTCGGGGATCATAAAAACGACCGAAAGAACTTAGAGCTAATACGCAAAGTCGGGGATCATAAAAACGACCGAAAGAACTTAGAGCTAATACGCAAAGATGGGGATCATAAAAAGGACCGAAAGAACTTAGAGCTAATACGCAAAGTCAGGGATCATAAAAAGGACCGAAAGAACTTAGAGCTAATACGCAAAGTTGGGGATCATAAAAACGACCGAAAGAACTTAGAGCTAATACGCAAAGTCAGGGATCTTAAAAACGACCGAAAGAACTTAGAGCTAATACGCAAAGTCGGGGATCATAAAAACGACCGAAAGAACTTAGAGCTAATACACAAAGTCGGGGATCATAAAAACGACAAAAAGAACTCAGAGCTAATACGCAAAGTCGGGGATCATAAAAAGGTCCAAAAGAACTTATAGCTAATACGCAAAGTCGGGGATCATAAAAAGGTCCGAAAGAACTTAGAGCTAATACGCAAAGTTGGGGATCATAAAAAGGACCAAAAGAACTTAGAGCTAATACGCAAAGTCGGGTATCATAAAAACGACCGAAAGAACTTAGAGCTAATACGCAAAGTCGGGGATCATAAAAACGACCGAAAGAACTTAGAGCTAATACGCAAAGTTGGGGATCATAAAAACGAGCGAAGGAACTTAGAGCTAATAAACAAAGTCGGGGATCATAAAAAGGTCCAAAAGAACTTAGAGCTAATAAGCAAAGTCGGGGATCATAAAAAGGTCCGAAAGAACTTAGAGCTACTACGCAAAGTCAGGGATCATAAAAAGGTCCGAAAGAACTTAGAGCTAATACGCAAAGTTGGGGATCATAAAAAGGACCAAAAGAACTTAGAGCTAATACGCAAAGTCGGGGATCATAAAAACGACCGAAAGAACTTAGAGCTAATACGCAAAGTCGGGGATCATAAAAACGACCGAAAGAACTTAGAGCTAATACGCAAAGTTGGGGATCATAAAAAGGACCGAAAGAACTTAGAGCTAATACGCAAAGTCAGGGATCATAAAAAGGACCGAAAGAACTTAGAGCTAATACGCAAAGTCGGGGATCATAAATAGGTTCGAAAGAAATTAGAGCTAATACGCAAAGTCGGGGATCATAAAAACGACCGAAAGAACTTAGAGCTAATACACAAAGTCGGGGATCATAAAAACGACAAAAAGAACTTAGAGCTAATACGCAAAGTCAGGGATCATAAAAAGGTCCGAAAGAACTTATAGCTAATACGCAAAGTCGGGGATCATAAAAACGACCTAAAAAACTTAGAGGTAATAAGTAAAGTTGAGGATTATAAAAAGGACAGAAAGAACTTAGAGCTAATACGCAAAGTCGGGGATCATAAAAAGGACAGAAAGAACTTAGAGCTAATACGCAAAGTCGGAGATCATAAAAAGGACCGAAAGAACTTAGAGCTAATACGCAAAGTTGGGGATCATAAAAAGGACCGAAAGAACTTAGAGATAATACGCAAAATCGAGGATCATAAAAACGACCGAAAGAACTTAGAGCTAATACGCAAAGTTGAGGACAGAAAGAACTTAGAGCTAATACGCAAAGTCGGGGATCATAAAAAGGACCGAAAGAACTTAGAGCTAATACGCAAAGTTGGGGATCATAAAAAGGACCGAAAGAACTTAGAGATAATACGGAAAATCGGGGATCATAAAAACGACCGAAAGAACTTAGAGCTAATACGCAAAATTGGGGATCATAAAAACGAGCGAAGGAACTTAGAGCTAATACACAAAGTCGGGGATCATAAAAAGGTCCAAAAGAACTTAGAGCTAATAAGCAAAGTCGGGGATCATAAAAAGGTCCGAAAGAACTTAGAGCTACTACGCAAAGTCAGGGATCATAAAAAGGTCCGAAAGAACTTAGAGCTAATACGCAAAGTTGGGGATCATAAAAAGGACCAAAAGAACTTAGAGCTAATACGCAAAGTCGGGGATCATAAAAACGACCGAAAGAACTTAGAGCTAATACGCAAAGTCGGGGATCATAAAAACGACCGAAAGAACTTAGAGCTAATACGCAAAGTTGGGGATCATAAAAAGGACCGAAAGAACTTAGAGCTAATACGCAAAGTCGGGGATCATAAATAGGTTCGAAAGAAATTAGAGCTAATACGCAAAGTCGGGGATCATAAAAACGACCGAAAGAACTTAGAGCTAATACACAAAGTCGGGGATCATAAAAACGACAAAAAGAACTTAGAGCTAATACGCAAAGTCAGGGATCATAAAAAGGTCCGAAAGAACTTATAGCTAATACGCAAAGTCGGGGATCATAAAAACGACCTAAAAAACTTAGAGGTAATAAGTAAAGTTGAGGATTATAAAAAGGACAGAAAGAACTTAGAGCTAATACGCAAAGTCGGGGATCATAAAAAGGACAGAAAGAACTTAGAGCTAATACGCAAAGTCGGAGATCATAAAAAGGACCGAAAGAACTTAGAGCTAATACGCAAAGTTGGGGATCATAAAAAGGACCGAAAGAACTTAGAGATAATACGCAAAATCGAGGATCATAAAAACGACCGAAAGAACTTAGAGCTAATACGCAAAATTGGGGATCATAAAAACGAGCGAAGGAACTTAGAGCTAATACACAAAGTCGGGGATCATAAAAAGGTCCGAAAGAACTTAGAGCTAATAAGCAAAGTCGGGGATCATAAAAAGGTCCGAAAGAACTTAGAGCTACTACGCAAAGTCAGGGATCATAAAAAGGTCCGAAAGAACTTAGAGCTAATACGCAAAGTCGGGGATCATAAAAAGGACCAAAATAACTTAGAGCTAATACGCAAAGTCGGGGATCATAAAAACGACCGAAAGAACTTAGAGCTAATACGCAAAGTCGGGGATCATAAAAATGACCGAAAGAACTTAGAGCTAATACGCAAAGTCAGGGATCATAAAAAGGACCGAAAGAACTTAGAGCTAATACGCAAAGTCGGGGATCATAAAAAGGACCGAAAGAACTTAGAGCTAATACGCAAAGTCGGGGATCATAAAAAGGTTCGAAAGAACTTAGAGCTAATACGCAAAGTCGGGGATCATAAAAATGACCGAAAGAACTTAGAGCTAATACACAAAGTCGGGGATCATAAAAATGACAAAAAGAACTTAGAGCTAATACGCAAAGTCAGGGATCATAAAAAGGACCGAACGAACATAGAGCGAATAAGCAAAGTCGGGTATCATAAAAACGACCGAAAAAACTTAGAGCTAATACGCAAAGTTGGGGATCATAAAAAGGACCGAAAGAACTTAGAGCTAATACGCAAAGTCAGGGATCATAAAAAAGGACCAAAAGAACTTAGAGCTAATACGCAAAGTCGGGGATCATAAAAACGACCGAAAGAACTTAGAGCTAATACGCAAAGTCGGGGATCATAAAAAGGACCGAAAGAACTTAGAGCTAATACGCAAAGTCGAGGATCATAAAAACGACCGAAAGAACTTAGAGCTAATACGCAAAGTCGGGGATCATAAAAACGACCGAAAGAACCTAGAGCTAATACGCAAAGTCAGGGATCATAAAATCGACCGAAAGAACTTAGAGCTAATACGCAAAGTCGGGGATCATAAAAAGGACCGAAAGAACTTAGAGCTAATACGCAAAGTCGAGGATCATAAAAACGACCGAAAGAACTTAGAGCTAATACGAAAGTCGGGGATCATAAAAACGACCGAAAGAACTTAGAGCTAATACGCAAAGTCGGGGATCATAAAAACGACCGAAAGAACTTAGAGCTAATACGCAAAGTCGGGGATCATAAAAACGACAAAATGAACTTTGAGCTAATACGCAAACACGGGGATCATAAAAAAGACCGAAAGAACTTAGAGCTAATACGCAAAGTCAGGGATCATAAAAACGAACGAAAGAACTTTGAGCTAATACGCAAAGTCGGGGATCATAAAAACGACCGAAAGAACTTAGAGCTAATACGCAAAGTCGGGGATCATAAACACGACCAAAAAAACTTAGAGCTAATACGCAAAGTTGAGGATAATAAAAAGGACAGAAAGAACTTAGAGCTAATACGCAAAGTCGGGGATCATAAAAAGGAACGAAAGAACTTAGAGCTAATACGCAAAGTTGGGGATCATAAAAAGGACCGAAAGAACTTAGAGATAATACGGAAAATCGGGGATCATAAAAACGACCGAAAGAACTTAGAGCTAATACGAAAAATTGGGGATCATAAAAACGAGCGAAGGAACTTAGAGCTAATACACAAAGTCGGGGATCATAAAAAGGTCCAAAAGAACTTAGAGCTAATAAGCAAAGTCGGGGATCATAAAAAGGTCCGAAAGAACTTAGAGCTACTACGCAAAGTCAGGGATCATAAAAAGGTCCGAAAGAACTTAGAGCTAATACGCAAAGTCGGGGATCATAAAAAGGACCAAAAGAACTTAGAGCTAATACGCAAAGTCGGGGATCATAAAAACGACCGAAAGAACTTAGAGCTAATACGCAAAGTCGGGGATCATAAAAAGGACCGAAAGAACTTAGAGCTAATACGCAAAGATGGGGATCATAAAAAGGACCGAAAGAACTTAGAGCTAATACGCAAAGTCAGGGATCATAAAAAGGACCGAAAGAACTTAGAGCTAATACGCAAAGTTGGGGATCATAAAAACGACCGAAAGAACTTAGAGCTAATACGCAAAGTCAGGGATCTTAAAAACGACCGAAAGAACTTAGAGCTAATACGCAAAGTCGGGGATCATAAAAACGACCGAAAGAACTTAGAGCTAATACACAAAGTCGGGGATCATAAAAACGACAAAAAGAACTCAGAGCTAATACGCAAAGTCGGGGATCATAATAAGGTCCAAAAGAACTTATAGCTAATACGCAAAGTCGGGGACCATAAAAACGACCAAAAAATCTTAGAGCTAATACGCAAAGTTGAGGATCATAAAAAGGACCGAAAGAACTTAGATCTAATACGCAAAGTCGGGGATCCTAAAAACGATCGAAAGAACGTAGAGCTAATACGCGAAGTTGGGGATCATAAAAATGACCGAAAGAACTTAGAGCTAATACGCAAAGTCGGGGATCATAAAAACGACTGAAAGAACTTAGACCTAATACGCAAAGTCGGGGATCATAAAAAGGACCGAAAGAACGTAGAGCTAATACGCAAAGTCGGGGATCATAAAAAGAACCGAAAGAACTTAAAGCTAATACGCAAAGTCGGGGATCATAAAAACGACCGAAAGAACTTAGAGCTAATACGCAAAGCCGAGGATCAATAAAAGGACCGAAAGAACTTAGAGCTAATACGCAAAGTCGGGGATCATAAAAAGGACCGAAAGAACTTAGAGCTAATACGCAAAGTCGGGGATCAAAATAACGACCGAAAGAACTTAGAGCTAATACGCAAAGTCAGGGATCATAAAAACGACCGAAAGAACTTAGAGCTAATACGTAAAGTCGGGGATCATAAAAACGACCGAAAGAACTTAGAGCTAATACGCAAAGTCGGGGATCATAAAAAGGTCCGAAAGAACTTAGAGCTAATACGCTAAGTCGGGGATAAAAAAAATGACCGAAAGAACTTAGAGCTAATACGTAAAGCCAGGGATCATAAAAACGACCGAAAAAACTTAGAGCTAATACACAAAGTCGGGGATCATCAAAACGACCGAAAGAAATTAAAGCTAATACGCAAAGTCAAGGATCATAAAAAGGACCGAACGAACTTAGAGCGAATAAGCAAAGTCAGGGATCATAAAAACGACCGGAAAAACTTAGAGCTAATACGCAAAGTTGGGGATCATAAAAAGGACCGAAAGAACTTAGAGCTAATACGCAAAATCGGGGATCATAAAAACGACCGAAAGAACTTAGAGCTAATACGCAAAGTCGGGGATCATAAAAACGACCGAAAGAAATTAGAGCTAATACACAAAGTCGGGGATCATAAAAACGACAAAAAGAACTCAGAGCTAATACGCAAAGTCGGGGATCATAAAAAGGTCCGAAAGAACTTATAGCTAATACGCAAAGTCGGGGATCATAAACACGACCAAAAAAACTTAGAGCTAATACGCAAAGTTGAGGACAGAAAGAACTTAGAGCTAATACGCAAAGTCGGGGATCATAAAAAGGACCGAAAGAACTTAGAGCTAATACGCAAAGTTGGGGATCATAAAAAGGACCGAAAGAACTTAGAGATAATACGGAAAATCGGGGATCATAAAAACGACCGAAAGAACTTAGAGCTAATACGCAAAATTGGGGATCATAAAAACGAGCGAAGGAACTTAGAGCTAATACACAAAGTCGGGGATCATAAAAAGGTCCAAAAGAACTTAAAGCTAATAAGCAAAGTCGGGGATCATAAAAAGGTCCGAAAGAACTTAGAGCTACTACGCAAAGTCAGGGATCATAAAAAGGTCCGAAAGAACTTAGAGCTAATACGCAAAGTCGGGGATCATAAAAAGGACCAAAAGAACTTAGAGCTAATACGCAAAGTCGGGGATCATAAAAACGACCGAAAGAACTTAGAGCTAATACGCAAAGTCGGGGATTATAAAAACGACCGAAAGAACTTAGAGCTAATACGCAAAGTTGGGGATCATAAAAAGGACCGAAAGAACTTAGAGCTAATACGCAAAGTCAGGGATCATAAAAAGGACCGAAAGAACTTAGAGCTAATACGCAAAGTCGGGGATCATAAATAGGTTCGAAAGAAATTAGAGCTAATACGCAAAGTCGGGGATCATAAAAACGACCGAAAGAACTTAGAGCTAATACACAAAGTCGGGGATCATAAAAACGACAAAAAGAACTTAGAGCTAATACGCAAAGTCAGGGATCATAAAAAGGTCCGAAAGAACTTATAGCTAATACGCAAAGTCGGGGATCATAAAAACGACCTAAAAAACTTAGAGGTAATAAGTAAAGTTGAGGATTATAAAAAGGACAGAAAGAACTTAGAGCTAATACGCAAAGTCGGGGATCATAAAAAGGACAGAAAGAACTTAGAGCTAATACGCAAAGTCGGAGATCATAAAAAGGACCGAAAGAACTTAGAGCTAATACGCAAAGTTGGGGATCATAAAAAGGACCGAAAGAACTTAGAGATAATACGCAAAATCGAGGATCATAAAAACGACCGAAAGAACTTAGAGCTAATACGCAAAATTGGGGATCATAAAAACGAGCGAAGGAACTTAGAGCTAATACACAAAGTCGGGGATCATAAAAAGGTCCGAAAGAACTTAGAGCTAATAAGCAAAGTCGGGGATCATAAAAAGGTCCGAAAGAACTTAGAGCTACTACGCAAAGTCAGGGATCATAAAAAGGTCCGAAAGAACTTAGAGCTAATACGCAAAGTCGGGGATCATAAAAAGGACCAAAATAACTTAGAGCTAATACGCAAAGTCGGGGATCATAAAAACGACCGAAAGAACTTAGAGCTAATACGCAAAGTCGGGGATCATAAAAATGACCGAAAGAACTTAGAGCTAATACGCAAAGTCAGGGATCATAAAAAGGACCGAAAGAACTTAGAGCTAATACGCAAAGTCGGGGATCATAAAAAGGACCGAAAGAACTTAGAGCTAATACGCAAAGTCGGGGATCATAAAAAGGTTCGAAAGAACTTAGAGCTAATACGCAAAGTCGGGGATCATAAAAATGACCGAAAGAACTTAGAGCTAATACACAAAGTCGGGGATCATAAAAATGACAAAAAGAACTTAGAGCTAATACGCAAAGTCAGGGATCATAAAAAGGACCGAACGAACATAGAGCGAATAAGCAAAGTCGGGTATCATAAAAACGACCGAAAAAACTTAGAGCTAATACGCAAAGTTGGGGATCATAAAAAGGACCGAAAGAACTTAGAGCTAATACGCAAAGTCAGGGATCATAAAAAAGGACCAAAAGAACTTAGAGCTAATACGCAAAGTCAGGGATCATAAAAACGACCGAAAGAACTTAGAGCTAATACGCAAAGTCGGGGATCATAAAAAGGACCGAAAGAACTTAGAGCTAATACGCAAAGTCGAGGATCATAAAAACGACCGAAAGAACTTAGAGCTAATAAGCAAAGTCGGGGATCATAAAAACGACCGAAAGAACTTAGAGCTAATACGCAAAGTCAGGGATCATAAAATCGACCGAAAGAACTTAGAGCTAATACGCAAAGTCGGGGATCATAAAAAGGACCGAAAGAACTTAGAGCTAATACGCAAAGTCGAGGATCATAAAAACGACCGAAAGAACTTAGAGCTAATACGAAAGTCGGGGATTATAAAAACGACCGAAAGAACTTAGAGCTAATACGCAAAGTCGGGGATCATAAAAACGACCGAAAGAACTTAGAGCTAATACGCAAAGTCGGGGATCATAAAAACGACAAAATGAACTTTGAGCTAATACGCAAACACGGGGATCATAAAAAAGACCGAAAGAACTTAGAGCTAATACGCAAAGTCAGGGATCATAAAAACGAACGAAAGAACTTTGAGCTAATACGCAAAGTCGGGGATCATAAAAACGACCGAAAGAACTTAGAGCTAATACGCAAAGTCGGGGATCATAAAAAGGACCGAAAGAACTTAGAGCTAATACGCAAAGTCGGGGATCATAAAAACGACCGAAAGAACTTAGAGCTAATACGCAAAGTCGGGGATCATAAATCGGACCGAAAGAACTTAGAGCTAATACGCAAAGTCGGGGATCATAAAAACGACCGAAAGAACTTAGAGCTAATACGCAAAGTCGGGGATCATAAAAAGGACCAAAAGAACTTATAGCTAATACGCAAAGTCAGGGATCATAAAAACGACCAAAAAAACTTAGAGCTAATAAGCAAAGTTGAGGATTATAAAAAGGACAGAAAGAACTTAGAGCTAATACGCAAAGTCGGGGATCATAAAAAGGACCGAAAGAACTTAGAGCTAATACGCAAAGTCGGGGATCATAAAAAGGACCGAAAGAACTTAGAGCTAATACGCAAAGTCGAGGATCATAAAAACGACCGAAAGAACTTAGAGCTAATACGAAAGTCGGGGATCATAAAAACGACCGAAAGAACTTAGAGCTAATACGCAAAGTCGGGGATCATAAAAACGACCGAAAGAACTTAGAGCTAATACGCAAAGTCGAGGATCATAAAAACGACAAAATGAACTTTGAGCTAATACGCAAACACGGGGATCATAAAAAAGACCGAAAGAACTTAGAGCTAATACGCAAAGTCAGGGATCATAAAAACGAACGAAAGAACTTTGAGCTAATACGCAAAGTCGGGGATCATAAAAACGACCGAAAGAACTTAGAGCTAATACGCAAAGTCGGGGATAATAAAAAGGACCGAAAGAACTTAGAGCTAATACGCAAAGTCGGGGATCATAAAAACGACCAAAAGAACTTAGAGCTAATACGCAAAGTCGGGGATCATAAATCGGACCGAAAGAACTTAGAGCTAATACGCAAAGTCGGGGATCATAAAAACGACCGAAAGAACTTAGACCTAATACGTAAAAATTGGGATCATAAAAACGACCGAAAAAACTTAGAGCTAATACGCAAAGTCGGGGATCATAAAAAGGTCCGAAAGAACTTAGAGCTAATACGCAAGTTCTTTTGGTCCTTTTTATGATCCCCGACTTTGCGTATTAGCTCTAAGTTCTTTCGGTCCTTTTTATGATCCCCAACTTTGCGTATTAGCTCTAAGTTTTTTCGGTTGTTTTTATGATCCCCGACTTTGCTTCCTCGCTCTAAGTTCGTTCGGTCCTTTTTATGATCCCTGACTTTGCGTATTAGCTCTAAGTTCTTTCGGTCGTTTTGATGATCCCCGACTTTGTGTATTAGCTCTAAGTTCTTTCGGTCGTTTTTATGATCCCCGACTTTGCGTATTAGCTCTAAGTTCTTTCGGTCGTTTTTTTCATCCCCGACTTTTAGAGCTAATACGCAAAGTCGGGGATCATAAAAAAGACCGAAAGAACTTAGAGCTAATACGCAAAGTTGGGGATCATAAAAAGGACCGAAAGAACTTAGAGATAATACGGAAAATCGGGGATCATAAAAACGACCGAAAGAACTTAGAGCTAATACGCAAAATTGGGGATCATAAAAACGAGCGAAGGAACTTAGAGCTAATACACAAAGTCGGGGATCATAAAAAGGTCCAAAAGAACTTAGAGCTAATAAGCAAAGTCGGGGATCATAAAAAGGTCCGAAAGAACTTAGAGCTACTACGCAAAGTCAGGGATCATAAAAAGGTCCGAAAGAACTTAGAGCTAATACGCAAAGTCGGGGATCATAAAAAGGACCAAAAGAACTTAGAGCTAATACGCAAAGTCGGGGCTCATAAAAACGACCGAAAGAACTTAGAGCTAATACGCAAAGTCGGGGATCATAAAAACGACCGAAAGAACTTAGAGCTAATACGCAAAGTTGGGGATCATAAAAAGGACCGAAAGAACTTAGAGCTAATACGCAAAGTCAGGGATCATAAAAAGGACCGAAAGAACTTAGAGCTAATACGCAAAGTCGGGGATCATAAAAAGGTTCGAAAGAAATTAGAGCTAATACGCAAAGTCGGGGATCATAAAAACGACCGAAAGAAGTTAGAGCTAATACACAAAGTCGGGGATCATAAAAACGACAAAAAGAACTTAGAGCTAATACGCAAAGTCAGGGATCATAAAAAGGTCCGAAAGAACTTATAGCTAATACGCAAAGTCGGGGATCATAAAAACGACCTAAAAAACTTAGAGGTAATAAGTAAAGTTGAGGATTATAAAAAGGACAGAAAGAACTTAGAGCTAATACGCAAAGTCGGGGATCATAAAAAGGACAGAAAGAACTTAGAGCTAATACGCAAAGTCGGGGATCATAAAAAGGACCGAAAGAACTTAGAGCTAATACGCAAAGTTGGGGATCATAAAAAGGACCAAAAGAACTTAGAGATAATACGCAAAATCGGGGATCATAAAAACGACTGAAAGAACTTAGAGCTAATACGCAAAATTGGGGATCATAAAAACGAGCGAAGGAACTTAGAGCTAATACACAAAGTCGGGGATCATAAAAAGGTCCGAAAGAACTTAGAGCTAATAAGCAAAGTCGGGGATCATAAAAAGGTCTGAAAGAACTTAGAGCTACTACGCAAAGTCAGGGATCATAAAAAGGTCCGAAAGAACTTAGAGCTAATACGCAAAGTCGGGGATCATAAAAAGGACCAAAATAACTTAGAGCTAATACGCAAAGTCGGGGATCATAAAAACGACCGAAAGAACTTAGAGCTAATACGCAAAGTCGGGGATCATAAAAATGACCGAAAGAACTTAGAGCTAATACGCAAAGTCAGGGATCATAAAAAGGACCGAAAGAACTTAGAGCTAACACGGAAAGTCGGGGATCATAAAAAGGACCGAAAGAACTTAGAGCTAATACGCAAAGTCGGGGATCATAAAAAGGTTCGAAAGAACTTAGAGCTAATACGCAAAGTCGGGGATCATAAAAACGACCGAAAGAACTTAGAGCTAATACGCAAAGTCGGGGATCATAAATCGGACCGAAAGAACTTAGAGCTAATACGCAAAGTCGGGGATCATAAAAACGACCGAAAGAACTTAGACCTAATACGTAAAAACGGGGATCATAAAAACGACCGAAAAAACTTAGAGCTAATACGCAAAGTCGGGGATCATAAAAAGGTCCGAAAGAACTTAGAGCTAATACGTAAGTTCTTTTGGTCCTTTTTATGATCCCCGACTTTGCGTATTAGCTCTAAGTTCTTTCGGTCCTTTTTATGATCCCCAACTTTGCGTATTAGCTCTAAGTTTTTTCGGTCGTTTTTATGATCCCCGACTTTGCTTCCTCGCTCTAAGTTCGTTCGGTCCTTTTTATGATCCCTGACTTTGCGTATTAGCTCTAAGTTCTTTCGGTCGTTTTGATGATCCCCGACTTTGTGTATTAGCTCTAAGTTCTTTCGGTCGTTTTTATGATCCCCGACTTTGCGTATTAGCTCTAAGTTCTTTCGGTCGTTTTTTTCATCCCCGACTTTTAGAGCTAATACGCAAAGTCGGGGATCATAAAAAAGACCGAAAGAACTTAGAGCTAATACGCAAAGTTGGGGATCATAAAAAGGACCGAAAGAACTTAGAGATAATACGGAAAATCGGGGATCATAAAAACGACCGAAAGAACTTAGAGCTAATACGCAAAATTGGGGATCATAAAAACGAGCGAAGGAACTTAGAGCTAATACACAAAGTCGGGGATCATAAAAAGGTCCAAAAGAACTTAGAGCTAATAAGCAAAGTCGGGGATCATAAAAAGGTCCGAAAGAACTTAGAGCTACTACGCAAAGTCAGGGATCATAAAAAGGTCCGAAAGAACTTAGAGCTAATACGCAAAGTCGGGGATCATAAAAAGGACCAAAAGAACTTAGAGCTAATACGCAAAGTCGGGGATCATAAAAACGACCGAAAGAACTTAGAGCTAATACGCAAAGTCGGGGATCATAAAAACGACCGAAAGAACTTAGAGCTAATACGCAAAGTTGGGGATCATAAAAAGGACCGAAAGAACTTAGTGCTAATACGCAAAGTCAGGGATCATAAAAAGGACCGAAAGAACTTAGAGCTAATACGCAAAGTCGGGGATCATAAAAAGGTTCGAAAGAAATTAGAGCTAATACGCAAAGTCGGGGATCATAAAAACGACCGAAAGAACTTAGAGCTAATACACAAAGTCGGGGATCATAAAAACGACAAAAAGAACTTAGAGCTAATACGCAAAGTCAGGGATCATAAAAATGTCCGAAAGAACTTATAGCTAATACGCAAAGTCGGGGATCATAAAAACGACCTAAAAAACTTAGAGGTAATAAGTAAAGTTGAGGATTATAAAAAGGACAGAAAGAACTTAGAGCTAATACGCAAAGTCGGGGATCATAAAAATGACCGAAAGAACTTAGAGCTAATACGCAAAGTCAGGGATCATAAAAAGGACCGAAAGAACTTAGAGCTAACACGCAAAGTCGGGGATCATAAAAAGGACCGAAAGAACTTAGAGCTAATACGCAAAGTCGGGGATCATAAAAAGGTTCGAAAGAACTTAGAGCTAATACGCAAAGTCGGGGATCATAAAAACGACCGAAAGAACTTAGAGCTAATACACAAAGTCGGGGATCATAAAAATGACAAAAAGAACTTAGAGCTAATACGCAAAGTCAGGGATCATAAAAAGGACCGAACGAACATAGAGCGAATAAGCAAAGTCGGGTATCATAAAAACGACCGAAAAAACTTAGAGCTAATACGCAAAGTTGGGGATCATAAAAAGGACCGAAAGAACTTAGAGCTAATACGCAAAGTCAGGGATCATAAAAAAGGACCAAAAGAACTTAGAGCTAATACGCAAAGTCGGGGATCATAAAAACGACCGAAAGAACTTAGAGCTAATACGCAAAGTCGGGGATCATAAAAAGGACCGAAAGAACTTAGAGCTAATACGCAAAGTCGAGGATCATAAAAACAACCGAAAGAACTTAGAGCTAATACGCAAAGTCGGGGATCATAAAAACGACCGAAAGAACTTAGAGCTAATACGCAAAGTCGGGGATCATAAAATCGACCGAAAGAACTTAGAGCTAATACGCAAAGTCAGGGATCATAAAAAAGGACCGAAAGAACTTTGAGCTAATACGCAAAGTCAGGGATCATAAAAAAGGACCGAAAGAACTTAGAGCTAATACGCAAAGTCAGGGATCATAAAAAAGGACCAAAAGAACTTAGAGCTAATACGCAAAGTTGGGGATCATAAAAAGGACCGAAAAAACTTAGAGCTAATACGCAAAGTCAGGGATCATAAAAAAGGACCAAAAGAACTTAGAGTTAATACGCAAAGTCGGGGATCATAAAAAGGACCAAAAGAACTTATAGCTAATACGCAAAGTCGGGGATCATAAAAACGACCAAAAAAACTTAGAGCTAATAAGCAAAGTTGAGGATTATAAAAAGGACAGAAAGAACTTAGAGCTAATACGCAAAGTCGGGGATCATAAAAAGGACCGAAAGAACTTAGAGCTAATACGCAAAGTCGGGGATCATAAAAAGGACCGAAAGAACTTAGAGCTAATACGCAAAGTCGAGGATCATAAAAACGACCGAAAGAACTTAGAGCTAATACGCAAAGTCGGGGATCATAAAAATGACCGAAAGAACTTAGAGCTAATACGCAAAGCCGGGGATCATAAAAACGACCGAAAGAACTTAGAGCTAATACGCAAAGTCGGGGATCATAAAAACGACAAAATGAACTTAGAGCTAATACGCAAACTCGGGGATCATAAAAAAGACCGAAAGAACTTAGAGCTAATACGCAAAGTCAGGGATCATAAAAACGAACGAAAGAACTTTGAGCTAATACGCAAAGTCGGGGATCATAAAAACGACCGAAAGAACTTAGAGCTCATACGCAAAGTCGGGGATCATAAAAAGGACCGAAAGAACTTAGAGCTAATACGCAAAGTCGGGGATCATAAAAACGACCGAAAGAAATTAGAGCTAATACGCAAAGTCGGGGATCATAAATCGGACCGAAAGAACTTAGAGCTAATACGCAAAGTCGGGGATCATAAAAACGACCGAAAGAACTTAGACCTAATACGTAAAAACGGGGATCATAAAAACGACCGAAAAAACTTAGAGCTAATACGCAAAGTCGGGGATCATAAAAAGGTCCGAAAGAACTTAGAGCTAATACGCAAGTTCTTTTGGTCCTTTTTATGATCCTGGACTTTGCGTATTAGCTCTAAGTTCTTTCGGACCTTTTTATGATCCCCGACTTTGCGTATTAGGTCTAAGTTCTTTCAATCCTTTTTATGATCCCCGACTTTGCGTATTAGCTCTAAGTTCTTTCGGTCCTTTTTATGATCCCCAACTTCGCGTATTAGCTCTAATTTCTTTTGGTCCTTTTTATGATCCCCGACTTTGCGTATTAGCTCTAAAAGTCGGGGATGAAAAAAACGACCGAAAGAACTTAGAGCTAATACGCAAAGTCGGGGATCATAAAAACGACCGAAAGAACTTAGAGCTAATACACAAAGTCGGGGATCATCAAAACGACCGAAAGAACTTAGAGCTAATACGCAAAGTCAGGGATCATAAAAAGGACCGAACGAACTTAGAGCGAGGAAGCAAAGTCGGGGATCATAAAAACGACCAAAAGAACTTAGAGCTAATACGCAAAGTCGGGGATCATAAAAACGACAAAATGAACTTTGAGCTAATACGCAAACACGGGGATCATAAAAAAGACTGAAAGAACTTAGAGCTAATACGCAAAGTCAGGGATCATAAAAACGAACGAAAGAACTTTGAGCTAATACGCAAAGTCGGGGATCATAAAAACGACCGAAAGAACTTAGAGCTAATACGCAAAGTCGGGGATCATAAAAAGGACCGAAAGAACTTAGAGCTAATACGCAAAGTCGGGGATCATAAAAACGACCGAAAGAACTTAGAGCTAATACGCAAAGTCGGGGATCATAAATCGGACCGAAAGAACTTAGAGCTAATACGCAAAGTCGGGGATCATAAAAACGACCGAAAGAACTTAGACCTAATACGTAAAAACGGGGATCATAAAAACGACCGAAAAAACTTAGAGCTAATACGCAAAGTCGGGGATCATAAAAAGGTCCGAAAGAACTTAGAGCTAATACGCAAGTTCTTTTGGTCCTTTTTATGATCCCCGACTTTGCGTATTAGCTCTAAGTTCTTTCGGTCCTTTTTATGATCTCCAACTTTGCGTATTAGCTCTAAGTTTTTTCGGTCGTTTTTATGATCCCCGACTTTGCTTCCTCGCTCTAAGTTCGTTCGGTCCTTTTTATGATCCCTGACTTTGCGTATTAGCTCTAAGTTCTTTCGGTCGTTTTGATGATCCCCGACTTTGTGTATTAGCTCTAAGTTCTTTCGGTCGTTTTTATGATCCCCGACTTTGTGTATTAGCTCTAAGTTCTTTCGGTCGTTTTTATGATCCCCGACTTTGCGTATTAGCTCTAAGTTCTTTCGGTCGTTTTTTTCATCCCCGACTTTTAGAGCTAATACGCAAAGTCGGGGATCATAAAAAAGACCGAAAGAACTTAGAGCTAATACGCAAAGTTGGGGATCATAAAAAGGACCGAAAGAACTTAGAGATAATACGGAAAATCGGGGATCATAAAAACGACCGAAAGAACTTAGAGCTAATACGCAAAATTGGGGATCATAAAAACGAGCGAAGGAACTTAGAGCTAATACACAAAGTCGGGGATCATAAAAAGGTCCAAAAGAACTTAGAGCTAATAAGCAAAGTCGGGGATCATAAAAAGGTCCGAAAGAACTTAGAGCTACTACGCAAAGTCAGGGATCATAAAAAGGTCCGAAAGAACTTAGAGCTAATACGCAAAGTCGGGGATCATAAAAAGGACCAAAAGAACTTAGAGCTAATACGCAAAGTCGGGGATCATAAAAACGACCGAAAGAACTTAGAGCTAATACGCAAAGTCGGGGATCATAAAAACGACCGAAAGAACTTAGAGCTAATACGCAAAGTTGGGGATCATAAAAAGGACCGAAAGAACTTAGAGCTAATACGCAAAGTCAGGGATCATAAAAAGGACCGAAAGAACTTAGAGCTAATACGCAAAGTCGGGGATCATAAAAAGGTTCGAAAGAAATTAGAGCTAATACGCAAAGTCGGGGATCATAAAAACGACCGAAAGAACTTAGAGCTAATACACAAAGTCGGGGATCATAAAAACGACAAAAAGAACTTAGAGCTAATACGCAAATTCAGGGATCATAAAAAGGTCCGAAAGAACTTATAGCTAATACGCAAAGTCGGGGATCATAAAAACGACCTAAAAAACTTAGAGGTAATAAGTAAAGTTGAGGATTATAAAAAGGACAGAAAGAACTTAGAGCTAATACGCAAAGTCGGGGATCATAAAAAGGACAGAAAGAACTTAGAGCTAATACGCAAAGTCGGGGATCATAAAAAGGACCGAAAGAACTTAGAGCTAATACGCAAAGTTGGGGATCATAAAAAGGACCGAAAGAACTTAGAGATAATACGCAAAATCGGGGATCATAAAAACGACTGAAAGAACTTAGAGTTAATACGCAAAGTCGGGGATCATAAAAAGGACCAAAAGAACTTATAGCTAATACGCAAAGTCGGGGATCATAAAAACGACCAAAAAAACTTAGAGCTAATAAGCAAAGTTGAGGATTATAAAAAGGACAGAAAGAACTTAGAGCTAATACGCAAAGTCGGGGATCATAAAAAGGACCGAAAGAACTTAGAGCTAATACGCAAAGTCGGGGATCATAAAAAGGACCGAAAGAACTTAGAGCTAATACGCAAAGTCGAGGATCATAAAAACGACCGAAAGAACTTAGAGCTAATACGCAAAGTCGGGGATCATAAAAATGACCGAAAGAACTTAGAGCTAATACGCAAAGTCGGGGATCATAAAAACGACCGAAAGAACTTAGAGCTAATACGCAAAGTCGGGGATCATAAAAACGACAAAATGAACTTTGAGCTAATACGCAAACTCGGGGATCATAAAAAAGACCGAAAGAACTTAGAGCTAATACGCAAAGTCAGGGATCATAAAAACGAACGAAAGAACTTTGAGCTAATACGCAAAGTCGGGGATCATAAAAACGACCGAAAGAACTTAGAGCTCATACGCAAAGTCGGGGATCATAAAAAGGTCCGAAAGAACTTAGAGCTAATACGCAAAGTCGGGGATCATAAAAAGGACCGAAAGAGCTCTAAGTTCTTTCGGTCCTTTTTATGATCCCCGACTTTGCGTATTAGCTCTAAGTTCTTTCGGTCCTTTTTATGATCCCCAACTTTGCGTATTAGCTCTAAGTTTTTTCGGTCGTTTTTATGATCCCCGACTTTGCTTCCTCGCTCTAAGTTCGTTCGGTCCTTTTTATGATCCCTGACTTTGCGTATTAGCTCTAAGTTCTTTCGGTCGTTTTGATGATCCCCGACTTTGTGTATTAGCTCTAAGTTCTTTCGGTCGTTTTTATGATCCCCGACTTTGTGTATTAGCTCTAAGTTCTTTCGGTCGTTTTTATGATCCCCGACTTTGCGTATTAGCTCTAAGTTCTTTCGGTCGTTTTTTTCATCCCCGACTTTTAGAGCTAATACGCAAAGTCGGGGATCATAAAAAGGACCGAAAGAACTTAGAGATAATACGCAAAATCGGGGATCATAAAAACGACTGAAAGAACTTAGAGCTAATACGCAAAATTGGGGATCATAAAAACGAGCGAAGGAACTTAGAGCTAATACACAAAGTCGGGGATCATAAAAAGGTCCGAAAGAACTTAGAGCTAATAAGCAAAGTCGGGGATCATAAAAAGGTCCGAAAGAACTTAGAGCTACTACGCAAAGTCAGGGATCATAAAAAGGTCCGAAAGAACTTAGAGCTAATACGCAAAGTCGGGGATCATAAAAAGGACCAAAATAACTTAGAGCTAATACGCAAAGTCGGGGATCATAAAAACGACCGAAAGAACTTAGAGCTAATACGCAAAGTCGGGGATCATAAAAACGACCGAACGAACTTAGAGCGAGGAAGCAAAGTCGGGGATCATAAAAACGACCGAAAAAACTTAGAGCTAATACGCAAAGTTGGGGATCATAAAAAGGACCGAAAGAACTTTGAGCTAATACGCAAAGTCAGGGATCATAAAAAAGGACCGAAAGAACTTAGAGCTAATATGCAAAGTCAGGGATCATAAAAAAGGACCAAAAGAACTTAGAGCTAATACGCAAAGTTGGGGATCATAAAAAGGACCGAAAAAACTTAGAGCTAATACGCAAAGTCAGGGATCATAAAAAAGGACCAAAAGAACTTAGAGCTAATACGCAAAGTCGGGGATCATAAAAAGGACCAAAAGAACTTATAGCTAATACGCAAAGTCGGGGATCATAAAAACGACCAAAAAAACTTAGAGCTAATAAGCAAAGTTGAGGATTATAAAAAGGACAGAAAGAACTTAGAGCTAATACGCAAAGTCGGGGATCATAAAAAGGACCGAAAGAACTTAGAGCTAATACGCAAAGTCGGGGATCATAAAAAGGACCGAAAGAACTTAGAGCTAATACGCAAAGTCGAGGATCATAAAAACGACCGAAAGAACTTAGAGCTAATACGCAAAGTCGGGGATCATAAAAATGACCGAAAGAACTTAGAGCTAATACGCAAAGTCGGGGATCATAAAAACGACCGAAAGAACTTAGAGCTAATACGCAAAGTCGGGGATCATAAAAACGACAAAATGAACTTTGAGCTAATACGCAAACTCGGGGATCATAAAAAAGACCGAAAGAACTTAGAGCTAATACGCAAAGTCAGGGATCATAAAAACGAACGAAAGAACTTTGAGCTAATACGCAAAGTCGGGGATCATAAAAACGACCGAAAGAACTTAGAGCTAATACGCAAAGTCGGGGATCATAAAAAGGACCGAACGAACTTAGAGCTAATACGCAAAGTCGGGGATCATAAAAACGACCGAAAGAACTTAGAGCTAATACGCAAAGTCGGGGATCATAAATCGGACCGAAAGAACTTAGAGCTAATACGCAAAGTCGGGGATCATAAAAACGACCGAAAGAACTTAGACCTAATACGTAAAAACGGGGATCATAAAAACGACCGAAAAAACTTAGAGCTAATACGCAAAGTCGGGGATCATAAAAAGGTCCGAAAGAACTTAGAGCTAATACGCAAGTTCTTTTGGTCCTTTTTATGATCCCCGACTTTGCGTATTAGCTCTAAGTTCTTTCGGTCCTTTTTATGATCCCCAACTTTGCGTATTAGCTCTAAGTTTTTTCGGTCGTTTTTATGATCCCCGACTTTGCTTCCTCGCTCTAAGTTCGTTCGGTCCTTTTTATGATCCCTGACTTTGCGTATTAGCTCTAAGTTCTTTCGGTCGTTTTGATGATCCCCGACTTTGTGTATTAGCTCTAAGTTCTTTCGGTCGTTTTTATGATCCCCGACTTTGCGTATTAGCTCTAAGTTCTTTCGGTCGTTTTTTTCATCCCCGACTTTTAGAGCTAATATGCAAAGTCGGGGATCATAAAAAGGACCAAAAGAAATTAGAGCTAATACGCGAAGTTGGGGATCATAAAAAGGACCGAAAGAACTTAGAGCTAATACGCAAAGTCGGGGATCATAAAAAGGATTGAAAGAACTTAGACCTAATACGCAAAGTCGGGGATCATAAAAAGGTCCGAAAGAACTTAGAGCTAATACGCAAAGTCCAGGATCATAAAAAACTCCGAAAGAACTTAGAGTTAATACGCAAAGTCGGGGATCATAAAAACGACCGAAAGAACTTAGAGCTAATACGCGAAGCCGAGGATCATAAAAAGGACCGAAAGAACTTAGAGATAATACGCAAAGTCGGGGATCATAAAAAGGTCCGAAAGAACTTAGAGCTAATACGCAAAGTCGGGGATCATAAAAACGACCGAAAGAACTTAGAGCTAATACGCAAAGTCGGGGATCATAAAAACGACCGAAAGAACTTAGAGCTAATACGCAAAGTCGGGGATAAAAAAAACGACCGAAAGAACTTAGAGCTAATACGCAAATTCGGGGATCATAAAAACGACCGAAAAAACTTAGAGCTAATACGCAAAGTTGGGGATCATAAAAAGGACCGAAAGAACTTAGAGCTAATACGCAAAGTCGGGGATCATAAAAAAGGACCAAAAGAACTTAGAGCTAATACGCAAAGTCGGGGATCATAAAAACGACCGAAAGAACTTAGAGCTAATACGCAAAGTCAGGGATCATAAAAAGGACCGAAAGAACTTAGAGCTAATACGCAAAGTCGGGGATCATAAGAACGACAAAAAGAACTTTGAGCTAATACGCAAACTCGGGGATCATAAAATGGACCGAAAGAACTTAGAGCTAATACGCAAAGTCGGGGATCATAAAAAGGACCGAAAGAACTTAGAGCTAATACGCAAAGTCGGGGATCATAAAAAGAACCAAAAGAACTTAGAGCTAATACGCAAAGTCGGGGATCATAAAAAGCACCAAAAGAACTTAGAGCTAATACACGAAGTTGGGGATCATAAAAAGGACCGTAAGAACTTAGAGCTAATACGCAAAGTCGAGGATCATAAAAAGGATTGAAAGAACTTAGACCTAATACGCAAAGTCGGGATCATAAAAAGGACCGAAAGAACTTAGAGCTAATACGCAAAGTCGGGGATCATAAAAACGACAGAAAGAACTTAGAGCTAATACGCAAAGTCAGGGATCATAAAAAGGACCGAAAGAACTTAGAGCTAATACGCAAAGTCGGGGATCATAAAAACGACAAAAAGAACTTTAAGCTAATACGCAAACTCGGGGATCATAAAATGGACCGAAAGAACTTAGAGCTAATACGCAAACTCGGGGATCATAAAATGGACCGAAAGAACTTAGAGCTAATACGCATAGTCGGGGATCATAAAAAGGACCGAAAGAACTTAGAGCTAATACGCAAAGTCGGGGATCATAAAAATGACCGAAAGAACTTAGAGATAATACGCAAAATCGGGGATCATAAAAACGACCGAAAGAACTTAGAGCTAATACGCAAAATTGGGGATCATAAAAACGAGCGAAAGAACTTAGAGCTAATACACAAAGTCGGAGATCATAAAAAACTCCGAAAGAACTTAGAGTTAATACGCAAAGTCGGGGATCATAAAAACGACCGAAAGAACTTAGAGCTAATACGCGAAGCCGAGGATCATAAAAAGGACCGAAAGAACTTAGAGATAATACGCAAAGTCGGGGATCATAAAAAGGTCCGAAAGAACTTAGAGCTAATACGCAAAGTCGGGGATAAAAAAAACGACCGAAAGAACTTAGAGCTAATACGCAAAGTCGGGGATCATAAAAACGACCGAAAGAACTTAGAGCTAATACGTAAAGTCGGGGATCATAAAAACGACCGAAAGAACTTAGAGCTAATACGCAAAGTCGGGGATCATAAAAAGGTCCGAAAGAACTTAGAGCTAATACGCAAAGTCGGGGATAAAAAAAACGACCGAAAGAACTTAGAGCTAATACGCAAATTCGGGGATCATAAAAACGACCGAAAAAACTTAGAGCTAATACGCAAAGTTGGGGATCATAAAAAGGACCGAAAGAACTTAGAGCTAATACGCAAAGTCGGGGATCATAAAAAAGGACCAAAAGAACTTAGAGCTAATACGCAAAGTCGGGGATCATAAAAAGGACCAAAAGAACTTAGAGCTAATACGCGAAGTTGGGGATCATAAAAAGGACCGAAAGAACTTAGAGCTAATACGCAAAGTCGGGGATCATAAAAAGGATTGAAAGAACTTAGACCTAATACGCAATGTCGGGATCATAAAAACGACCGAAAGAACTTAGAGCTAATACGCAAAGTCGGGGATCATAAAAACGACCGAAAGAACTTAGAGCTAATACGCAAAGTCGGGGATCATAAAAAGGACCGAAAGAACTTAGAGCTAATATGCAAAGTCGGGGATCATAAGAACGACAAAAAGAACTTTGAGCTAATACGCAAACTCGGGGATCATAAAATGGACCGAAAGAACTTAGAGCTAATACGCAAAGTCGGGGATCATAAAAAGGATTGAAAGAACTTAGAGCTAATACGCAAAGTCGGGGATCATAAAAAGAACCAAAAGAACTTAGAGCTAATACGCAAAGTCGGGGATCATAAAAAGCACCAAAAGAACTTAGAGCTAATACACAAAGTTGGGGATCATAAAAAGGACCGAAAGAACTTAGAGCTAATACGCAAAGTCGGGGATCATAGAAAGGACCGAAAGAACTTAGAGATAATACGCAAAATCGGGGATCATAAAAACGACCGAAAGAACTTAGAGCTAATACGCAAAATTGGGGATCATAAAAACGAGCGAAAGAACTTAGAGCTAATACACAAAGTCGGAGATCATAAAAAACTCCGAAAGAACTTAGAGTTAATACGCAAAGTCGGGGATCATAAAAACGACCGAAAGAACTTAGAGCTAATACGCGAAGCCGAGGATCATAAAAAGGACCGAAAGAACTTAGAGATAATACGCAAAGTCGGGGATCATAAAAAGGTCCGAAAGAACTTAGAGCTAATACGCAAAGTCGGGGATCAAAAAAACGACCGAAAGAACTTAGAGCTAATACGCAAAGTCGGGGATCATAAAAACGACCGAAAGAACTTAGAGCTAATACGTAAAGTCGGGGATCATAAAAACGACCGAAAGAACTTAGAGATAATACGCAAAGTCGGGGATCATAAAAAGGTCTGAAAGAACTTAGAGCTAATACGCAAAGTCGGGGATAAAAAAAACGACCGAAAGAACTTAGAGCTAATACGCAAATTCGGGGATCATAAAAACGACCGAAAAAACTTAGAGCTAATACGCAAAGTTGGGGATCATAAAAAGGACCGAAAGAACTTAGAGCTAATACGCAAAATCGGGGATCATAAAAAAGGACCAAAAGAACTTAGAGCTAATACGCAAAGTCGGGGATCATAAAAAGGACCAAAAGAACTTAGAGCTAATACGCGAAGTTGGGGATCATAAAAAGGACCGAAAGAACTTAGAGCTAATACGCAAAGTCGGGGATCATAAAAGGATTGAAAGAACTTAGACCTAATACGCAATGTCGGGATCATAAAAACGACCGAAAGAACTTAGAATACGCAAAGTCGGGGATCATAAAAACGACCGAAAGAACTTAGAGCTAATACGCAAAGTCGGGGATCATAAAAAGGACCGAAAGAACTTAGAGCTAATACGCAAAGTCGGGGATCATAAGAACGACAAAAAGAACTTTGAGCTAATACGCAAACTCGGGGATCATAAAATGGACCGAAAGAACTTAGAGCTAATACGCAAAGTCGGGGATCATAAAAAGGACCGAAAGAACTTAGAGCTAATACGCAAAGTCGGGGATCATAAAAAGAACCAAAAGAACTTAGAGCTAATACGTAAAGTCGGGGATCATAAAAAGCACCAAAAGAACTTAGAGCTAATACACGAAGTTGGGGATCATAAAAAGGACCGTAAGAACTTAGAGCTAATACGCAAAGTCGAGGATCATAAAAAGGATTGAAAGAACTTAGACCTAATACGCAAAGTCGGGATCATAAAAAGGACCGAAAGAACTTAGAGCTAATACGCAAAGTCGGGGGTCATAAAAACGACCGAAAGAACTTAGAGCTAATACGCAAAGTCAGGGATCATAAAAAGGACCGAAAGAACTTAGAGCTAATACGCAAAGTCGGGGATCATAAAAACGACAAAAAGAACTTTGAGCTAATACGCAAACTCGGGGATCATAAAATGGACCGAAAGAACTTAGAGCTAATACGCATAGTCGGGGATCATAAAAAGGACCGAAAGAACTTAGAGCTAATACGCAAAGTCGGAGATCATAAAAAGGACCGAAAGAACTTAGAGATAATACGCAAAATCGGGGATCATAAAAACGACCGAAAGAACTTAGAGCTAATACGCAAAATTGGGGATCATAAAAACGAGCGAAAGAACTTAGAGCTAATACACAAAGTCGGAGATCATTAAAAAATCCGAAAGAACTTAGAGCTAATAAGCAAAGTCGGGAATCATCGAAAGGTCCAAAAGAACTTAGAGCTAATACGCAAAGTCGGGGATCATAAAAAAGGACCAAAAGAACTTAGAGCTAATACACAAAGTCGGGGATCATAAAAAGGACCGAAAGAACTTAGAGATAATACGCAAAATCGGGGATCATAAAAAGGACCGAAAGAACTTAGAGCTAATACGCAAAGTCGGGGATCATAAAAAGGTTCGAAAGAACATAGAGCTAATACGCAAAGTCGGGGATCATAAAAACGACCGAAAGAACGTAGAGCTAATACACAAAGTCGGGGATTATAAAAACGACAAAAAGAACTTAGAGCTAATACGCAAAGTCGGGGATCATAAAAAAGGACCAAAAGAACTTAGAGCTAATACGCAAAGTCAGGGATCATAAAAAGAACCAAAAGAACTTAGAGCTAATACGCGAAGTTGGGGATCATAAAAAGGAACGAAAGAACTTAGAGCTAATACGCAAAGTCGGGGATCATAAAAACGACCAAAAGAACTTAGAGCTAATACGCAAAGTCGGGGATCATAAGAACGACAAAAAGAACTTTGAGCTAATACGCAAACTCGGGGATCATAAAATGGACCGAAAGAACTTAGAGCTAATACGCAAAGTCGGGGATCATAAAAAGGACCGAAAGAACTTAGAGCTAATACGCAAAGTCGGGGATCATAAAAAGGACCAAAAGAACTTAGAGCTAATACGCAAAGTCGGGGATCATAAAAAGCACCAAAAGAACTTAGAGCTAATACGCGAAGTTGGGGATCATAAAAAGGACCGTAAGAACTTAGAGCTAATACGCAAAGTCGGGGATCATAAAAAGGATTGAAAGAACTTAGACCTAATACGCAAAGTCGGGATCATAAAAAGGACCGAAAGAACTTAGAGCTAATACGCAAAGTCGGGGATCATAAAAACGACCGAAAGAACTTAGAGCTAATACGCAAAGTCAGGGATCATAAAAAGGACCGAAAGAACTTAGAGCTAATACGCAAAGTCGGGGATCATAAAAACGACAAAAAAAACTTTGAGCTAATACGCAAACTCGGGGATCATGAAATGGACCGAAAGAACTTATAGCTAATACGCATAGTCGGGGATCATAAAAAGGACCGAAAGAACTTAGAGCTAATACGCAAAATCGGGGATCATAAAAAGGACCGAAAGAACTTAGAGCTAATACGCAAAATCGGGGATCATAAAAACGACCGAAAGAACTTAGAGCTAATACGCAAAATCGGGGATCATAAAAACGAGCGAAAGAACTTAGAGCTAATACACAAAGTCGGGGATCATAAAAAGGTCCGAAAGAACTTAGAGCTAATAAGCAAAGTCGGGGATCATAAAAAGGTCCAAAAGAACTTAGAGCTAATACGCAAAGTCAGGGATCATAAAAAGGTCCGAAAGAACTTAGAGCTAATACGCAAAGTCGGGGATCATAAAAAGGACCAAAAGAACTTTGAGCTAATACGTAAAGTCGGGGATCATAAAAAAGACCGAAAGAACTTAGAACTAATACGCAAAGTCGGGGATCATAAAAACGACCGAAAGAACTTAGAGCTAATACGCAAAGTCGGGGATCATAAAAACGACCGAAAGAACTTAGAGCTAATACACAAAGTCGGGGATCATAAAACCGACAAAAAGAACTTAGAGCTAATACGCAAAGTTGGGGATCATAAAAAGGTCCGAAAGAACTTATAGCTAATACGCAAAGTCGGGGATCATAAAAACGACCGAAAAAACTTAGAGCTAATACGCAAAGTTGAGGATCAGAAAAAGGACAGAAAGAACTTAGAGCTAATACGCAAAGTCGGGGATCATGAAAAGGACCGAAAGAACTTAGAGCTAATACGCAAAGTTGGGGATCATAAAAAGGTCCGAAAGAACTTAGAGCTACTACGCAAAGTCAAGGATCATAAAAAAGTCCGAAAGAACTTAGAGCTAATACGCAAAGTCGTGGATCATAAAAAGGACCAAAACAAGTTTGAGCTAATACGCAAAGTCGGGGATCATAAAAACGACCGAAAGAACTTAGAGCTAATACGCAAAATCGGGGATCATAAAAACGAGCGAAAGAACTTAGAGCTAATACACAAAGTCGGGGATCATAAAAAGGTCCGAAAGAACTTAGAGCTAATAAGCAAAGTCGGGGATCATAAAAAGGTCCGAAAGAACTTAGAGCTACTACGAAAAGTCAGGGATCATAAAAAGGTCCGAAAGAACTTTGAGCTAATACGCAAAGTCGGGGATCATAAAAAGGACAAAAAGAACTTAGAGCTAATACGCAAAGTCGGGGATCATAAAAACGACCGAAAGAACTTAGAGCTAATACGCAAAGTCGAGGATCATAAAAACGACCGAAAGAACTTAGAGCTAATACGCAAAGTCGGGGATCATAAAAACGACCGAAAGAACTTAGAACTAATACGCAAAGTCGGGGATCATAAAAACGACCGAAAGAACTTAGAGCTAATACGCAAAGTCGGGGATCATAAAAACGACCGAAAGAACTTAGAGCTAATACACAAAGTCGGGGATCATAAAAACGACAAAAAGAACTTAGAGCTAATACGCAAAGTCGGGGATCATAAAAAGGTCCGAAAGAACTTATAGCTAATACGCAAAGTCGGGGATCATAAAAACGACCAAAAAAACTTAGAGCTAATACGCAAAGTTGAGGATCATAAAAAGGACAGAAAGAACTTAGAGCTAATACGCAAAGTCGGGGATCATGAAAAGGACCGAAAGAACTTAGAGCTAATACGCAAAGTTGGGGATCATAAAAAGGACCGAAAGAACTTAGAAATAATACGCAAAATCGGGGATCATAAAAACGACCGAAAGAACTAAGAGCTAATACGCAAAATCAGGGATCATAAAAACGAGCAAAAGAACTTAGAGCTAATACACAAAGTCGGGGATCATAAAAAGGTCCGAAAGAACTTAGAGCTAATAAGCAAAGTCGGGGATCATAAAAAGGTCCGAAAGAACTTAGAGCTACTACGCAAAGTCAGGGATCATAAAAAGGTCCGAAAGAACTTAGAGCTAATACGCAAAGTCGGGGATCATAAAAAGGACCAAAAGAACTTAGAGCTAATACGCAAAGTCGGGGATCATAAAAACGACCGAAAGAACTTAGAGCTAATACGCAAAGTCGGGGATCATAAAAAGGACCGAAAGAACTTAGAGCTAATACGCAAAGTCGGGGATCATAAAAAGGACCGAAAGAACTTAGAGCTAATACGCAAAGTCGGGGATCATAAAAAGGTCCAAAAGAACTTAGAGCTAATACGCAAAGTCAGGGATCATAAAAAGGTCCGAAAGAACTTAGAGCTATTACGCAAAGTCGGGGATCATAAAAAGGACCAAAAGAACTTAGAGCTAATACGTAAAGTCGGGGATAAAAAAAACGACAGAAAGAACTTAGAACTAATACGCAAAGTCGGGGATCATAAAAACGACCGAAAGAACTTAGAGCTAATACGCAAAGTCGGGGATCATAAAAACGACCAAAAGAACTTAGAGCTAATACACAAAGTCGGGGATCATAAAACCGACAAAAAGAACTTAGAGCTAATACGCAAAGTCGGGGATCATAAAAAGGACAAAAAGAACTTAGAGCTAATACGCAAAGTCGGGGATCATAAAAACGACCGAAAAAACTTAGAGTTAATACGCAAAGTTGAGGATCAGAAAAAGGACAGAAAGAACTTAGAGCTAATACGCAAAGTCGGGGATCATAAAAACGACCGAAAGAACTTAGAGCTAATACACAAAGTCGGGGATCATAAAACCGACAAAAAGAACTTAGAGCTAATACGCAAAGTCGGGGATCATAAAAAGGTCCGAAAGAACTTATAGCTAATACGCAAAGTCGGGGATCATAAAAACGACCAAAAAAACTTAGAGCTAATACGCAAAGTTGAGGATCAGAAAAAGGACAGAAAGAACTTAGAGCTAATACGCAAAGTTGGGGATCATAAAAAGGTCCGAAAGAACTTAGAGCTACTACGCAAAGTCAGGGATCATAAAAAGGTCCGAAAGAACTTAGAGCTAATACGCAAAGTCGGGGATCATAAAAACGACCGAAAGAACTTAGAGCTAATATGCAAAATTGGGGATCATAAAAACGAGCGAAAGAACTTAGAGCTAATACACAAAGTCAGAGATCATAAAAAAATCCGAAAGAACTTAGAGCTAATAAGCAAAGTCGGGAATCATAGAAAGGTCCAAAAGAACTTAGAGCTAATACACAAAGTCGGGGATCATAAAAAGGTCCGAAAGAACTTAGAGCTAATAAGCAAAGTCGGGGATCATAAAAAGGTCCAAAAGAACTTAGAGCTAATACGCAAAGTCAGGGATCATAAAAAGGTCCGAAAGAACTTAGAGCTAATATGCAAAGTCGGGGATCATAAAAAGGTTCGAAAGAACTTAGAGCTAATACGCAAAGTCGGGGATCATAAAAACGACCGAAAGAACGTAGAGCTAATACACAAAGTCGGGGATTATAAAAACGACAAAAAGAACTTAGAGCTAATACGCAAAGTCGGGGATCATAAAAAAGGACCAAAAGAACTTAGAGCTAATACGCAAAGTCAGGGATCATAAAAAGGACCAAAAGAACTTAGAGCTAATACGCGAAGTTGGGGATCATAAAAAGGAACGAAAGAACTTAGAGCTAATACGCAAAGTCGGGGATCATAAAAACGACCAAAAGAACTTAGAGCTAATACGCAAAGTCGGGGATCATAAGAACGACAAAAAGAACTTTGAGCTAATACGCAAACTCGGGGATCATAAAATGGACCGAAAGAACTTAGAGCTAATACGCAAAGTCGGGGATCATAAAAAGGACCGAAAGAACTTAGAGCTAATACGTAAAGTCGGGGATCATAAAAAGAACCAAAAGAACTTAGAGCTAATACGCAAAGTCGGGGATCATAAAAAGCACCAAAAGAACTTAGAGCTAATACGCGAAGTTGGGGATCATAAAAAGGACCGTAAGAACTTAGAGCTAATATGCAAAGTCGGGGATCATAAAAAGGATTGAAAGAACTTAGACCTATTACGCAAAGTCGGGATCATAAAAAGGACCGAAAGAACTTAGAGCTAATACGCAAAGTCGGGGATCATAAAAACGACCGAAAGAACTTAGAGCTAATACGCAAAGTCAGGGATCATAAAAAGGACCGAAAGAACTTAGAGCTAATACGCAAAGTCAGGGATCATAAAAACGACAAAAAAAACTTTGAGCTAATACGCAAACTCGGGGATCATGAAATGGACCGAAAGAACTTATAGCTAATACGCATAGTCGGGGATCATAAAAAGGACCGAAAGAACTTAGAGCTAATACGCAAAATCGGGGATCATAAAAAGGACCGAAAGAACTTAGAGCTAATACGCAAAATCAAGGATCATAAAAACGACCGAAAGAACTTAGAGCTAATACGCAAAATCGGGGATCATAAAAACGAGCGAAAGAACTTAGAGCTAATACACAAAGTCGGGGATCATAAAAAGGTCCGAAAGAACTTAGAGCTAATAAGCAAAGTCGGGGATCATAAAAAGGTCCAAAAGAACTTAGAGCTAATACGCAAAGTCAGGGATCATAAAAAGGTCCGAAAGAACTTAGAGCTAATACGTAAAGTCGGGGATCATAAAAAGGACCAAAAGAACTTAGAGCTAATACGTAAAGTCGGGGATCATAAAAACGACCGAAAGAACTTAGAACTAATACGCAAAGTCGGGGATCATAAAAACGACCGAAAGAACTTAGAGCTAATACGCAAAGTCGGGGATCATAAAAACGACCGAAAGAACTTAGAGCTAATACACAAAGTCGGGGATCATAAAACCGACAAAAAGAACTTAGAGCTAATACGCAAAGTTGGGGATCATAAAAAGGTCCGAAAGAACTTATAGCTAATACGCAAAGTCGGGGATCATAAAAACGACCGAAAAAACTTAGAGCTAATACACAAAGTTGAGGATCAGAAAAAGGACAGAAAGAACTTAGAGCTAATACGCAAAGTCGGGGATCATGAAAAGGACCGAAAGAACTTAGAGCTAATACGCAAAGTTGGGGATCATAAAAAGGTCCGAAAGAACTTAGAGCTACTACGCAAAGTCAAGGATCATAAAAAGGTCCGAAAGAACTTAGAGCTAATACGCAAAGTCGTGGATCATAAAAAGGACCAAAAGAACTTTGAGCTAATACGCAAAGTCGGGGATCATAAAAACGACCGAAAGAACTTAGAGCTAATACGCAAAATCGGGGATCATAAAAACGAGCGAAAGAACTTAGAGCTAATACACAAAGTCGGGGATCATAAAAAGGTCCGAAAGAACTTAGAGCTAATAAGCAAAGTCGGGGATCATAAAAAGGTCCGAAAGAACTTAGAGCTACTACGCAAAGTCAGGGATCATAAAAAGGTCCGAAAGAACTTAGAGCTAATACGCAAAGTCGGGGATCATAAAAAGGACAAAAAGAACTTAGAGCTAATACGCAAAGTCGGGGATCATAAAAACGACCGAAAGAACTTAGAGCTAATACGCAAAGTCGAGGATCATAAAAACGACCGAAAGAACTTAGAGCTAATACGCAAAGTCGGGGATCATAAAAACGACCGAAAGAACTTAGAACTAATACGCAAAGTCGGGGATCATAAAAACGACCGAAAGAACTTAGAGCTAATACGCAAAGTCGGGGATCATAAAAACGACCGAAAGAACTTAGAGCTAATACACAAAGTCGGGGATCATAAAAACGACAAAAAGAACTTAGAGCTAATACGCAAAGTCGGGGTTCATAAAAAGGTCCGAAAGAACTTATAGCTAATACGCAAAGTCGGGGATCATAAAAACGACCAAAAAAACTTAGAGCTAATACGCAAAGTTGAGGATCATAAAAAGGACAGAAAGAACTTAGAGCTAATACGCAAAGTCGGGGATCATGAAAAGGACCGAAAAACTTAGAGCTAATACGCAAAGTTGGGGATCATAAAAAGGACCGAAAGAACTTAGAAATAATACGCAAAATCGGGGATCATAAAAACGACCGAAAGAACTAAGAGCTAATACGCAAAATCGGGGATCATAAAAACGAGCGAAAGAACTTAGAGCTAATGCACAAAGTCGGGGATCATAAAAAGGTCCGAAAGAACTTAGAGCTAATAAGCAAAGTCGGGGATCATAAAAAGGTCCGAAAGAACTTAGAGCTACTACGCAAAGTCAGGGATCATAAAAAGGTCCGAAAGAACTTAGAGCTAATACGCAAAGTCGGGGATCATAAAAAGGACCGAAAGAACTTAGAGCTAATACGCAAAGTCGGGGATCATAAAAAGGTCCAAAAGAACTTAGAGCTAATACGCAAAGTCAGGGATCATAAAAAGGTCCGAAAGAACTTAGAGCTATTACGCAAAGTCGGGGATCATAAAAAGGACCAAAAGAACTTAGAGCTAATACGTAAAGTCGGGGATCATAAAAACGACAGAAAGAACTTAGAACTAATACGCAAAGTCGGGGATCATAAAAACGACCGAAAGAACTTAGAGCTAATACGCAAAGTCGGGGATCATAAAAACGACCGAAAGAACTTAGAGCTAATACACAAAGTCGGGGATCATAAAACCGACAAAAAGAACTTAGAGCTAATACGCAAAGTCAGGGATCATAAAAAGGACAAAAAGAACTTAGAGCTAATACGCAAAGTCGGGGATCATAAAAACGACCGAAAGAACTTAGAGCTAATACGCAAAGTCGAGGATCATAAAAACGACCGAAAGAACTTAGAGCTAATACGCAAAGTCGGGGATCATAAAAACGACCGAAAGAACTTAGAACTAATACGCAAAGTCGGGGATCATAAAAACGACCGAAAGAACTTAGAGCTATTACGCAAAGTCGGGGATCATAAAAAGGACCAAAAGAACTTAGAGCTAATACGTAAAGTCGGGGATCATAAAAACGACAGAAAGAACTTAGAACTAATACGCAAAGTCGGGGATCATAAAAACGACCGAAAGAACTTAGAGCTAATACGCAAAGTCGGGGATCATAAAAACGACCGAAAGAACTTAGAGCTAATACACAAAGTCGGGGATCATAAAACCGACAAAAAGAACTTAGAGCTAATACGCAAAGTCAGGGATCATAAAAAGGACAAAAAGAACTTAGAGCTAATACGCAAAGTCGGGGATCATAAAAACGACAGAAAGAACTTAGAGCTAATACGCAAAGTCGGGGATCATGAAAAGGACCGAAAGAACTTAGAGCTAATACGCAAAGTTGGGGATCATAAAAAGGACCGAAAGAACTTAGAAATAATACGCAAAATCGGGGATCATAAAAAAGACCGAAAGAACTAAGAGCTAATACGCAAAATCGGGGATCATAAAAACGAGCGAAAGAACTTAGAGCTAATACACAAAGTCGGGGATCATAAAAAGGTCCGAAAGAACTTAGAGCTAATAAGCAAAGTCGGGGATCATAAAAAGGTCCGAAAGAACTTAGAGCTACTACGCAAAGTCAGGGATCATAAAAAGGTCCGAAAGAACTTAGAGCTAATACGCAAAGTCGGGGATCATAAAAAGGACCAAAAGAACTTAGAGCTAATACGCAAAGTCGGGGATCATAAAAACGACCGAAAGAACTTAGAGCTAATACGCAAAGTCGGAGATCATAAAAACGACCGAAAGAACTTAGAGCTAATACGCAAAGTCGGGGATCATAAAAACGACCGAAAGAACTTAGAGCTAATACGCAAAGTCGGGGATCATAAAAACGACCGAAAGAACTTAGAGCTAATACGCAAAGTCGGGGATCATAAAAACGACCGAAAGAACTTAGAGCTAATACACAAAGTCGGGGATCATAAAAACGACAAAAAGAACTTAGAGCTAATACGCAAAGTCGGGGTTCATAAAAAGGTCCGAAAGAACTTATAGCTAATACGCAAAGTCGGGGATCATAAAAACGACCAAAAAAACTTAGAGCTAATACGCAAAGTTGAGGATCATAAAAAGGACAGAAAGAACTTAGAGCTAATACGCAAAGTCGGGGATCATAAAAAGGACCAAAAGAACTTAGAGCTAATACGCAAAGTCGGGGATCATAAAAAGGACCGAAAGAACTTAGAGCTAATACGCAAAGTCGGGGATCATAAAAACGACCGAAAGAACTAAGAGCTAATACGCAAAATCGGGGATCATAAAAACGAGCGAAAGAACTTAGAGCTAATGCACAAAGTCGGGGATCATAAAAAGGTCCGAAAGAACTTAGAGCTAATAAGCAAAGTCGGGGATCATAAAAAGGTCCGAAAGAACTTAGAGCTACTACGCAAAGTCAGGGATCATAAAAAGGTCCGAAAGAACTTAGAGCTAATACGCAAAGTCGGGGATCATAAAAAGGACCGAAAGAACTTAGAGCTAATACGCAAAGTCGGGGATCATAAAAAGGTCCAAAAGAACTTAGAGCTAATACGCAAAGTCAGGGATCATAAAAAAGACCAAAAGAACTTAGAGCTATTACGCAAAGTCGGGGATCATAAAAAGGACCAAAAGAACTTAGAGCTAATACGTAAAGTCGGGGATCATAAAAACGACAGAAAGAACTTAGAACTAATACGCAAAGTCGGGGATCATAAAAACGACCGAAAGAACTTAGAGCTAATACGCAAAGTCGGGGATCATAAAAACGACCGAAAGAACTTAGAGCTAATACACAAAGTCGGGGATCATAAAACCGACAAAAAGAACTTAGAGCTAATACGCAAAGTCAGGGATCATAAAAAGGACAAAAAGAACTTAGAGCTAATACGCAAAGTCGGGGATCATAAAAACGACCGAAAGAACTTAGAGCTAATACGCAAAGTCGAGGATCATAAAAACGACCGAAAGAACTTAGAGCTAATACGCAAAGTCGGGGATCATAAAAACGACCGAAAGAACTTAGAACTAATACGCAAAGTCGGGGATCATAAAAACGACCGAAAGAACTTAGAGCTAATACGCAAAGTCGGGGATCATAAAAACGACCGAAAGAACTTAGAGCTAATACACAAAGTCGGGGATCATAAAAACGATAAAAAGAACTTAGAGCTAATACGCAAAGTCGGGGATCATAAAAAGGTCCGAAAGAACTTATAGCTAATACGCAAAGTCGGGGATCATAAAAACGACCAAAAAAACTTAGAGCTAATACGCAAAGTTGAGGATCATAAAAAGGACAGAAAGAACTTAGAGCTAATACGCAAAGTCGGGGATCATGAAAAGGACCGAAAGAACTTAGAGCTAATACGCAAAGTTGGGGATCATAAAAAGGACCGAAAGAACTTAGAAATAATACGCAAAATCGGGGATCATAAAAACGACCGAAAGAACTAAGAGCTAATACGCAAAATCGGGGATCATAAAAACGAGCGAAAGAACTTAGAGCTAATACACAAAGTCGGGGATCATAAAAAGGTCCGAAAGAACTTAGAGCTAATAAGCAAAGTCGGGGATCATAAAAAGGTCCGAAAGAACTTAGAGCTACTACGCAAAGTCAGGGATCATAAAAAGGTCCGAAAGAACTTAGAGCTAATACGCAAAGTCGGGGATCATAAAAAGGACCGAAAGAACTTAGAGCTAATACGCAAAGTCGGGGATCATAAAAAGGTCCAAAAGAACTTAGAGCTAATACGCAAAGTCAGGGATCATAAAAAGGTCCGAAAGAACTTAGAGCTATTACGCAAAGTCGGGGATCATAAAAAGGACCAAAAGAACTTAGAGCTAATACGTAAAGTCGGGGATCATAAAAACGACAGAAAGAACTTAGAACTAATACGCAAAGTCGGGGATCATAAAAACGACCGAAAGAACTTAGAGCTAATACGCAAAGTCGGGGATCAAAAAAACGACCGAAAGAACTTAGAGCTAATACACAAAGTCGGGGATCATAAAACCGACAAAAAGAACTTAGAGCTAATACGCAAAGTCGGGGATCATAAAAAGGACAAAAAGAACTTAGAGCTAATACGCAAAGTCGGGGATCATAAAAACGACCGAAAAAACTTAGAGCTAATACGCAAAGTTGAGGATCAGAAAAAGGACAGAAAGAACTTAGAGCTAATACGCAAAGTCGGGGATCATGAAAAGGACCGAAAGAACTTAGAGCTAATACGCAAAGTTGGGGATCATAAAAAGGTCTGAAAGAACTTAGAGCTACTACGCAAAGTCAAGGATCATAAAAAGGTCCGAAAGAACTTAGAGCTAATACGCAAAGTCGTGGATCATAAAAAGGACCAAAAGAACTTTGAGCTAATACGCAAAGTCGGGGATCATAAAAACGACCGAAAGAACTTAGAGCTAATACGCAAAATCGGGGATCATAAAAACGAGCGAAAGAACTTAGAGCTAATACACAAAGTCGGGGATCATAAAAAGGTCCGAAAGAACTTAGAGCTAATAAGCAAAGTCGGGGATCATAAAAAGGTCCGAAAGAACTTAGAGCTACTACGCAAAGTCAGGGATCATAAAAAGGTCCGAAAGAACTTAGAGCTAATACGCAAAGTCGGGGATCATAAAAAGGACAAAAAGAACTTAGCGCTAATACGCAAAGTCGGGGATCATAAAAACGACCGAAAGAACTTAGAGCTAATACGCAAAGTCGAGGATCATAAAAACGACCGAAAGAACTTAGAGCTAATACGCAAAGTCGGGGATCATAAAAACGATCGAAAGAACTTAGAACTAATACGCAAAGTCGGGGATCATAAAAACGACCGAAAGAACTTAGAGCTAATACGCAAAGTCGGGGATCATAAAAACGACCGAAAGAACTTAGAGCTAATACACAAAGTCGGGGATCATAAAAACGACAAAATGAACTTAGAGCTAATACGCAAAGTCGGGGATCATAAAAAGGTCCGAAAGAACTTATAGCTAATACGCAAAGTCGGGGATCATAAAAACGACCAAAAAAACTTAGAGTTAATACGCAAAGTTGAGGATCATAAAAAGGACAGAAAGAACTTAGAGCTAATACGCAAAGTTGGGGATCATGAAAAGGACCGAAAGAACTTAGAGCTAATACGCAAAGTTGGGGATCATAAAAAGGACCGAAAGAACTTAGAAATAATACGCAAAATCGGGGAACATAAAAACGACCGAAAGAACTAAGAGCTAATACGCAAAATCGGGGATCATAAAAACGAGCGAAAGAACTTAGAGCTAATACACAAAGTCGGGGATCATAAAAAGGTCCGAAAGAACTTAGAGCTAATAAGCAAAGTCGGGGATCATAAAAAGGTCCGAAAGAACTTAGAGCTACTACGCAAAGTCAGGGATCATAAAAAGGTCCGAAAGAACTTAGAGCTAATACGCAAAGTCATGGATCATAAAAAGGACCAAAAGAACTTAGAGCTAATACGCAAAGTCGGGGATCATAAAAACGACCGAAAGAACTTAGAGCTAATACGCAAAGTCGGGGATCATAAAAACGACCGAAAGAACTTAGAGCTAATACGCAAAGTCGGGGATCATAAAAAGGACCGAAAGAACTTAGAGCTAATACGCAAAGTCGGGGATCATAAAAAGGTCCAAAAGAACTTAGAGCTAATACGCAAAGTCAGGGATCATAAAAAGGTCCGAAAGAACTTAGAGCTAATACGCAAAGTCGGGGATCATAAAAAGGACAAAAAGAACTTAGAGCTAATACGCAAAGTCGGGGATCATAAAAACGACCGAAAGAACTTAGAGCTAATACGCAAAGTCGAGGATCATAAAAACGACCGAAAGAACTTAGAGCTAATACGCAAAGTCGGGGATCATAAAAACGACCGAAAGAACTTAGAACTAATACGCAAAGTCGGGGATCATAAAAACGACCGAAAGAACTTAGAGCTAATACGCAAAGTCGGGGATCATAAAAACGACCGAAAGAACTTAGAGCTAATACACAAAGTCGGGGATCATAAAAACGACAAAAAGAACTTAGAGCTAATACGCAAAGTCGGGGATCATAAAAAGGTCCGAAAGAACTTATAGCTAATACGCAAAGTCGGGGATAATAAAAACGACCAAAAAAACTTAGAGCTAATACGCAAAGTTGAGGATCATAAAAAGGACAGAAAGAACTTAGAGCTAATACGCAAAGTCGGGGATCATGAAAAGGACCGAAAGAACTTAGAGCTAATACGCAAAGTTGGGGATCATAAAAAGGACCGAAAGAACTTAGAAATAATACGCAAAATCGGGGATCATAAAAACGACCGAAAGAACTAAGAGCTAATACGCAAAATCGGGGATCATAAAAACGAGCGAAAGAACTTAGAGCTAATACGCAAAGTTGAGGATCATAAAAAGGACAGAAAGAACTTAGAGCTAATACGCAAAGTCGGGGATCATGAAAAGGACCGAAAGAACTTAGAGCTAATACGCAAAGTTGGGGATCATAAAAAGGACCGAAAGAACTTAGAAATAATACGCAAAATCGGGGATCATAAAAACGACCGAAAGAACTAAGAGCTAATACGCAAAATCGGGGATCATAAAAACGAGCGAAAGAACTTAGAGCTAATACACAAAGTCGGGGATCATAAAACCGACAAAAAGAACTTAGAGCTAATACGCAAAGTCGGGGATCATAAAAACGAGCGAAAGAACTTAGAGCTAATAAGCAAAGTCGGGGATCATAAAAAGGTCCGAAAGAACTTAGAGCTACTACGCAAAGTCAGGGATCATAAAAAGGTCCGAAAGAACTTAGAGCTAATACGCAAAGTCGGGGATCATAAAAAGGACCGAAAGAACTTAGAGCTAATACGCAAAGTCGGGGATCATAAAAAGGTCCAAAAGAACTTAGAGCTAATACGCAAAGTCAGGGATCATAAAAAGGTCCGAAAGAACTTAGAGCTATTACGCAAAGTCGGGGATCATAAAAAGGACCAAAAGAACTTAGAGCTAATACGTAAAGTCGGGGATCATAAAAACGACAGAAAGAACTTAGAACTAATACGCAAAGTCGGGGATCATAAAAACGACCGAAAGAACTTAGAGCTAATACGCAAAGTCGGGGATCATAAAAACGACCGAAAGAACTTAGAGCTAATACACAAAGTCGGGGATCATAAAACCGACAAAAAGAACTTAGAGCTAATACGCAAAGTCGGGGATCATAAAAAGGACAAAAAGAACTTAGAGCTAATACGCAAAGTCGGGGATCATAAAAACGACCGAAAAAACTTAGAGCTAATACGCAAAGTTGAGGATCAGAAAAAGGACAGAAAGAACTTAGAGCTAATACGCAAAGTCGGGGATCATGAAAAGGACCGAAAGAACTTAGAGCTAATACGCAAAGTTGGGGATCATAAAAAGGTCTGAAAGAACTTAGAGCTACTACGCAAAGTCAAGGATCATAAAAAGGTCCGAAAGAACTTAGAGCTAATACGCAAAGTCGTGGATCATAAAAAGGACCAAAAGAACTTTGAGCTAATACGCAAAGTCGGGGATCTTAAAAACGACCGAAAGAACTTAGAGCTAATACGCAAAATCGGGGATCATAAAAACGAGCGAAAGAACTTAGAGCTAATACACAAAGTCGGGGATCATAAAAAGGTCCGAAAGAACTTAGAGCTAATAAGCAAAGTCGGGGATCATAAAAAGGTCCGAAAGAACTTAGAGCTACTACGCAAAGTCAGGGATCATAAAAAGGTCCGAAAGAACTTAGAGCTAATACGCAAAGTCGGGGATCATAAAAAGGACAAAAAGAACTTAGAGCTAATACGCAAAGTCGGGGATCATAAAAACGACCGAAAGAACTTAGAGCTAATACGCAAAGTCGAGGATCATAAAAACGACCGAAAGAACTTAGAGCTAATACGCAAAGTCGGGGATCATAAAAACGATCGAAAGAACTTAGAACTAATACGCAAAGTCGGGGATCATAAAAACGACCGAAAGAACTTAGAGCTAATACGCTAAGTCGGGGATCATAAAAACGACCGAAAGAACTTAGAGCTAATACACAAAGTCGGGGATCATAAAAACGACAAAAAGAACTTAGAGCTAATACGCAAAGTCGGGGATCATAAAAAGGTCCGAAAGAACTTATAGCTAATACGCAAAGTCGGGGATCATAAAAACGACCAAAAAAACTTAGAGCTAATACGCAAAGTTGAGGATCATAAAAAGGACAGAAAGAACTTAGAGCTAATACGCAAAGTCGGGGATCATGAAAAGGACCGAAAGAACTTAGAGCTAATACGCAAAGTTGGGGATCATAAAAAGGACCGCAGAACTTAGAAATAATACGCAAAATCGGGGATCATAAAAACGACCAAAGAACTAAGAGCTAATACGCAAAATCGGGGATCATAAAAACGAGCGAAAGAACTTAGAGCTAATACACAAAGTCGGGGATCATAAAAAGGTCCGAAAGAACTTAGAGCTAATAAGCAAAGTCGGGGATCATAAAAAGGTCCGAAAGAACTTAGAGCTACTACGCAAAGTCAGGGATCATAAAAAGGTCCGAAAGAACTTAGAGCTAATACGCAAAGTCATGGATCATAAAAAGGACCAAAAGAACTTAGAGCTAATACGCAAAGTCAGGGATCATAAAAACGACCGAAAGAACTTAGAGCTAATACGCAAAGTCGGGGATCATAAAAACGACCGAAAGAACTTAGAGCTAATACGCAAAGTCGGGGATCATAAAAAGGACCGAAAGAACTTAGAGCTAATACGCAAAGTCGGGGATCATAAAAAGGTCCAAAAGAACTTAGAGCTAATACGCAAAGTCAGGGATCATAAAAAGGTCCGAAAGAACTTAGAGCTAATACGCAAAGTCGGGGATCATAAAAAGGACAAAAAGAACTTAGAGCTAATACGCAAAGTCGGGGATCATAAAAACGACCGAAAGAACTTAGAGCTAATACGTAAAGTCGAGGATCATAAAAACGACCGAAAGAACTTAGAGCTAATACGCAAAGTCGGGGATCATAAAAACGACCGAAAGAACTTAGAACTAATACGCAAAGTCGGGGATCATAAAAACGACCGAAAGAACTTAGAGCTAATACGCAAAGTCGGGGATCATAAAAACGACCGAAAGAACTTAGAGCTAATACACAAAGTCGGGGATCATAAAAACGACAAAAAGAACTTAGAGCTAATACGCAAAGTCGGGGATCATAAAAAGGTCCGAAAGAACTTATAGCTAATACGCAAAGTCGGGGATCATAAAAACGACCAAAAAAACTTAGAGCTAATACGCAAAGTTGAGGATCATAAAAAGGACAGAAAGAACTTAGAGCTAATACGCAAAGTCGGGGATCATGAAAAGGACCGAAAGAACTTAGAGCTAATACGCAAAGTTGGGGATCATAAAAAGGACCGAAAGAACTTAGAAATAATACGCAAAATCGGGGATCATAAAAAAGACCGAAAGAACTAAGAGCTAATACGCAAAATCGGGGATCATAAAAACGAGCGAAAGAACTTAGAGCTAATACACAAAGTCGGGGATCATAAAAAGGTCCGAAAGAACTTAGAGCTAATAAGCAAAGTCGGGGATCATAAAAAGGTCCGAAAGAACTTAGAGCTACTACGCAAAGTCAGGGATCATAAAAAGGTCCGAAAGAACTTAGAGCTAATACGCAAAGTCGGGGATCATAAAAAGGACCAAAAGAACTTAGAGCTAATACGCAAAGTCGGGGATCATAAAAACGACCGAAAGAACTTAGAGCTAATACGCAAAGTCGGAGATCATAAAAACGACCGAAAGAACTTAGAGCTAATACGCAAAGTCGGGGATCATAAAAAGGATCGAAAGAACTTAGAGCTAATACGCAAAGTTGGGGATCATAAAAAGGACCGAAAGAACTTAGAGCTAATACGCAAAGTCGGGGATCATAAAAAGGTTCGAAAGAACTTAGAGCTAATACGCAAAGTCGGGGATCATAAAAACGACTGAAAGAACGTAGAGCTAATACACAAAGTCGGGGATTATAAAAACGACAAAAAGAACTTAGAGCTAATACGCAAAGTCGGTGATCATAAAAAGGTCCGAAAGAACTTATAGCTAATACGCAAAGTTGGGGATCATAAAAACGACCAAAAAAACTTAGAGCTAATACGCAAAGTTGAGGATTATAAAAAGGACAGAAAGAACTTAGAGCTAATACGCAAAGTCGGGGATCATAAAAAGGACCGAAAGAACTTAGAGCTAATACGCAAAGTCGGGGATCATAAAAAGGACCGAAAGAACTTAGAGCTAATACGCAAAGTCGGGGATCATAAAAACGACCGAAAGAACTTAGAACTAATACGCAAAGTCGGGGATCATAAAAACGACCGAAAGAACTTAGAGCTAATACGCAAAGTCGGGGATCATAAAAACGACCGAAAGAACTTAGAGCTAATACACAAAGTCGGGGATCATAAAACCGACAAAAAGAACTTAGAGCTAATACGCAAAGTCGGGGATCATAAAAAGGTCCGAAAGAACTTATAGCTAATACGCAAAGTCGGGGATCATAAAAACGACCAAAAAAACTTAGAGCTAATACGCAAAGTTGAGGATCAGAAAAAGGACAGAAAGAACTTAAAGCTAATACGCAAAGTCGGGGATCATGAAAAGGACCGAAAGAACTTAGAGCTAATACGCAAAGTTGGGGATCATAAAAAGGTCCGAAAGAACTTAGAGCTACTACGCAAAGTCAGGGATCATAAAAAGGTCCGAAAGAACTTAGAGCTAATACGCAAAGTCGTGGATCATAAAAAGGACCAAAAGAACTTTGAGCTAATACGCAAAGTCGGGGATCATAAAAACGACCGAAAGAACTTAGAGCTAATACGCAAAATAGGGGATCATAAAAACGAGCGAAAGAACTTAGAGCTAATACACAAAGTCGGGGATCATAAAAAGGTCCGAAAGAACTTAGAGCTAATAAGCAAACTCGGGGATCATAAAAAGGTCCGAAAGAACTTAGAGCTACTACGCAAAGTCAGGGATCATAAAAAGGTCCGAAAGAACTTAGAGCTAATACGCAAAGTCGGGGATCATAAAAAGGACAAAAAGAACTTAGAGCTAATACGCAAAGTCGGGGATCATAAAAACGACCGAAAGAACTTAGAGCTAATACGCAAAGTCGAGGATCATAAAAACGACCGAAAGAACTTAGAGCTAATACGCAAAGTCGGGGATCATAAAAACGACCGAAAGAACTTAGAACTAATACGCAAAGTCGGGGATCATAAAAATGACCGAAAGAACTTAGAGCTAATACGCAAAGTCGGGGATCATAAAAACGACCGAAAGAACTTAGAGCTAATACACAAAGTCGGGGATCATAAAAACGACAAAAAGAACTTAGAGCTAATACGCAAAGTCGGGGATCATAAAAAGGTCCGAAAGAACTTATAGCAAATACGCAAAGTCGGGGATCATAAAAACGACCAAAAAAACTTAGAGCTAATACGCAAAGTTGAGGATCATAAAAAGGACAGAAAGAACTTAGAGCTAATACGCAAAGTCGGGGATCATGAAAAGGACCGAAAGAACTTAGAGCTAATACGCAAAGTTGGGGATCATAAAAAGGACCGAAAGAACTTAGAAATAATACGCAAAATCGGGGATCATAAAAACGACCGAAAGAACTAAGAGCTAATACGCAAAATCGGGGATCATAAAAACGAGCGAAAGAACTTAGAGCTAATACACAAAGTCGGGGATCATAAAAAGGTCCGAAAGAACTTAGAGCTAATAAGCAAAGTCGGGGATCATAAAAAGGTCCGAAAGAACTTAGAGCTACTACGCAAAGTCAGGGATCATAAAAAGGTCCGAAAGAACTTAGAGCTAATACGCAAAGTCGGGGATCATAAAAAGGACCAAAAGAACTTAGAGCTAATACGCAAAGTCGGGGATCATAAAAACGACTGAAAGAACTTAGAGCTAATACGCAAAGTCGGGGATCATAAAAACGACCGAAAGAACTTAGAGCTAATACGCAAAGTCGGGGATCATAAAAAGGATCGAAAGAACTTAGAGCTAATACGCAAAGTTGGGGATCATAAAAAGGACCGAAAGAACTTAGAGCTAATACGCAAAGTCGGGGATCATAAAAAGGATCGAAAGAACTTAGAGCTAATACGCAAAGTCGGGGATCATAAAAACGACCGAAAGAACGTAGAGCTAATACACAAAGTCGGGGATTATAAAAACGACAAAAAGAACTTAGAGCTAATACGCAAAGTCGGTGATCATAAAAAGGTCCGAAAGAACTTATAGCTAATACGCAAAGTCGGGGATCATAAAAACGACCAAAAAAACTTAGAGCTAATACGCAAAGTTGAGGATTATAAAAAGGACAGAAAGAACTTAGAGCTAATACGCAAAGTCAGGGATCATAAAAAGGACCGAAAGAACTTAGAGCTAATACGCAAAGTCGGGGATCATAAAAAGGACCGAAAGAACTTAGAGCTAATACGCAAAGTCGGGGATCATAAAAACGACCGAAAGAACTTAGATTCAAGGGGGAATTTCAAAATACCAATTTTCCATACTGCTTTTTAAAAATACCCGTCTTTCTATTTTTATCAAAAAGTCACTATAAATTTTTAAATTTATCGAAACAAATATGTGTAAACTTATATATATATATATATATTTAATAAATACCGTATAAATACCTTTTAAAAACCTTTTAAAAATTATTTAAAAACCTTAGAAAAACTTTGTAAACCTTTTAAAATCTTATAAAATACTTATAAATGCCGTTTAAAATCTTTTAAAACTTTATAAATATTTGGATTAGTCTCCCAGTAGTAATGATGATAATTATGTACCTTATCAACCATATAAAACTTTATAATTTTTCATATTTGAAAAGGGGTATTTTTAAAATGGATAGAAAAGAAGAGTATTTTTAAAAAGGGGTACACCAAAAGGGGCATTTCTCAAAATTTCTCAAGATTCAATTAAGATATCATTGTAAGAGATTGATTATATATTTGGTTTTACTATATTTTACTTTTTCCAAATTTATTTCTTCTTTGGTTTTTATGTACTTCTTCCTTTCTCCGTTTTTTCTTATTTTTTTGAATGTATATAATACATATGTATAATAATAATTTATGGCTATAATAATATTATTTTATCAATGGAGATTCAAAAATATTGTCCTTACTATCGTACAATAAGAAAATCAAGCTAAATATACATGTATATTTATTTTATTCAAAAAGTATGTATTGTTTTGGCAAAAGAACTTTTTTATATAATTATCAAACCAATTTGTAAGACATTCTTTTAAAGATAATGATCATTATATTTTTCTTGTGACTAAAATTTTAGTAATATAAATAACATTATGACTTTTACTTGATTTTATATCTAAAAAAAATTTGATATTCAGTTTTTAATCTATTATACTACAAGGATAAAAAATTATAACTAAACCTAGAGATATAACTTAAATTAATAGGAATATAAAAAGAAATTAAAAAATAAAATTATTCCTTGGGATTTTCTCAAAAACTTTTGATTCCACTTCATATGATTTTATAGGAAATATATAATTTGTTACTTTCAACATAGTTTAGATTTAATTACTAAATAATTTAGGTTATGTGTGAGTTGATATGAAAAAATTAAATAAAACATTTAAAATCATAGTAAAATTATATTTTTATCATTAGCAATATTATTGTTTTACGTAAAAATGCTCAAAAGTACTGGAGAAAATTACTATAAAAATTGAACAATAAATCAACGACTACATTCAATAGATATCGATGTATGCTTCTATTGTATATATGATTTAAATAAATAAAGTGAAAAAAAAATATCATTGATATTAAAATTATTTATTCTATTTCTTTATAATTATTAAATAAATTTAAATTATTAACTTAATATACAACAACCTGCGCATGCGCGGGACATTACCTAGTATTAACTTCAAAACAAAGATATATTACTCAAAAAACAAAGTTTATGTTGGACAATCCATGCATGATGCATAAAACCAAACCGTGAACGGAGTCTTGTTCTTTACGTAACATCTAATGGTGAAACTTTTGAGAACTCACCAGAACCGATCTTTATTGACACTTAGATAACCAGACATGACTTTGCCACCAGTATTCCTCATACCGTCAATAAGGAAACACCAAGTGGAACCCAATGCTCCGACATAGAAGTCAGCTTCCGATGCCATTAAGAAGTTAACAAGAGGATAGTTCGTACTTATCTCTCTCCCAAGGCTCGCTTCATACTCAGCCATCGACTTATTACCAACTTGTCTCGCAACTTCCGTGTAATAAAATCTCCAATGCCCATAACCTTTACTTCTGTCCACAACTTCCTTCATCTCCGTAGACAGCCATATTCTCTTAAGATCCGGAAACCGATCCTTTATCCGATCAGCCAAACGCATATACTCTTCTAAAGCCACGACTCTCATTTCGCGCGCTTTGTCTCCCATCCGAACATGAACGCTAAGTATTGGCCTTGGAATCCACGGTTTGTGATTCGACCATACTTGTTCCTCAATCTCTGTCCTAATCTTCCTCTTCTTGTTTTTTCTCCAATCTCTACCTGATAAAACAATCTCAGCAGCCTCTTTTCCAAATGCGGTGTTTCGAGCAATGTTCATTAAACTGCACGTGTATTCCGTTTGAAATCTCATCAAGTATCTCACAGCTTGTGCTCTCCACCATCTCCGATCCATTTTTTCGGTGAGTGGAGATTAAACTTCCGTTTATTTCTGTAGTAGGTTTCATATAACTCCAAGGCTTACCCCATAGCTTTGGTATAGGTCCAGCCCATATCAACTTTGAGCTGTAGTTTTGTTTACTCGTAACAATCCCACTCTCCCAAGCTTCTTTATCCCTCACAACCGCAAACGCACGTTTTCGACACTCTTCTGACGTTTCCGGTAGAAAATAGCAAGACCAGCTTCCACGAGAAGAACCTGAAACCAAACAAAGAAGTTCATACTCAACACATTTTGTTCCTTTCCGTACGTGTAATAGTCAAAAACAATGATACCATTTTTTTTTCTTAAACTAAAAAGTACTAAGCATAGGTCTGTACATTTTCTCAAACGCGAAACTAACACATGTTATATGATCAAGTCCCAAGAGTCGTTCGACTTCTACCTAAAATCTTTACAAGTTGAGCTATTGACTTTTGGTAAAAAAAAATAACAACACAAGTACACAACATTGAGACTTTTCCACGTACTAACAAAGAAAATGTAGTCCATCATGATAATATTATATTATACAAATATAGTTACAGGTGCACCTAGCGCCTAACTAGAAAATCGTAATAAAGCATACTGGAGAAGAAAGAAAACATTGTGTACCTTTGCAACCATTATGATCTGCTCGGTTATAGTAGTTTGCAACAAGAATGCGGTTTTCGTTTATAGCAATTGCAAGCAGTCCGGTCATTTCGGTGATCTGGGCTCCGGATCCATAAATATTAAGTGTTTCCCAATCAGCTACAAGGAACTTGAGTTTCGTGTTTTCGCAGTCCGAATGATGCTGATGAATCCATAAATCACTTTGAACTCTTCTAGTTAACGGATAGTTCTCTTCGTCTCCTCCATTGATCTGATATATAAGACACTACAATTTAATCAGCCATCATACTAATTACTGGATAAAAAGAAGAAGACGAAGAAGAAGCAGATACCCAAGTAGGAAACGTCTGATTAGCTATACGTTTATCTAAACGCTCCCTAACTCGTGACATCTCCTCACAATTCTCCAAATGTATAGCGTTTGGTACATCAGATTTATTCACGCCTAGTTTCTTCAAGAAGTCTTCATTGTTTAGTAATAAATTGTCCCAAGCAGAAACCAAAAGGTTTACTTCATCATCATTATCTTCCGTATTAGCTTTGTTCTTCCATTTCAATTTGTGTTCTATGCTTGAAACCATATCTGCATTTATATACAATTTTTATTACACTAAGAAAAAAACAATAACAAGTTACCAAACATTTTTGTAAGACTTACTGATGATGTGAGTAGTGGAATTGTAGGGAAGAAAAGTAGAGGATGAGGAAGAGAAAGAGAAGGCGGCGAGTTCAAAGGTTCCAAGAGAAGTAAAAGAAGCTAAGAAGAGTGAAGTGATACAGATTCCACATAGAAACCCAATTACACAAATTTGACATGGAAATGAGTTTCCAAGCTTTAATGCTTTCCCTGAAATCAATCTCTCCAATGTCTTCATCTCATACTATACTCTATTATCTAGCTTAGAAAGTACGAAGTAAGAAGTAAGAATCAAACCCACTTGTTGGAGATATAACATAACTATGGAGATATTAAAGAAGAGGAGACCATTAGTGTTGATCATATCTAAACTCAAAATACTTTAAAACATGTGGGAAAAAAGAACATTAAAAATCTTTTTAAAAATTGGGAAAATGTGAAATTTTCATTAATATAAACGACACTTGTCCGAAACCAAGACAGAGAATCAAAACACAAATCCACTCGACATTTTTTACTTATATTTTTGTTTAACTATTAAAAAAAGTGACTAATTGAAGAAACCAGAAAATAACGTTAATGAACTAATTAATCAAAGTGATTAACCCGGAAGCTCATTTTCTTAGGATATAGCACTGACAAGTGAGAGTTTCATATGATAGAGGTTTTGTCATGTTGTGTTTTGTTTTAAAAAGTTATATATTATCATCATGTGGACAATTACTAAACTATATGATCTAGTCGCTTCTACTTTTAATTTTAATGGACCAATGAATCGGTTATTAATTGACCAAACATTAAAACCTAGAATCCCTTCCGGCGATCAACCATGACACCAATCAAATTCAAAAGATAAGTACCTTACGGCGAATATGATAAAAACAATCTTTCCAAAGTAAAATACTTATGCATATCTGATTTTGTACACCAAACGAGCTTAATGCTCATACATAGCATAACAGTTTTATGTATACAGCCACATGCAATCATACATAGCATAACAGTTTTATTTATACAGCCACATGCAATTTGAAACGTAGAGAGTAAGATGACTATAATATAGTGCTTGTGACGAGACCATATGACTTGTTCCTGTCTCGGGGCTGAAGGGTTGTATGTGTTTTAGTCTATAATCTCATAGAAAAAAAAAGATGCGTATAATACTTTTCTAACAGTTTGGTTTTTATTTATTGTTTGGTTTGACTGTGCCAATCTCCTGTTTCTTAATTTTCTAATTATTTTGTCTCCAATTTAGGAAGCCCAATATGATAAAAAAAAAACATGTATATATATTAATTTGTAAATATAATATAACAAAAATACAATAATTTGTTTTGGTCCGGAATCGTTTTATTTTGGTTTTTTAGATCTCAAGTTTACTATCTGTTAGGTTATTATATTGGTTTCTGTTCAGTTTGATTCTTCTTTTCTTCGATTCAATATTGGTTTTGGTTCTGTTATTATATTGGTTTCGGTTCAGTTCGTTTCTTCCTTCTTAGTTCGTTTCCGATTCAATATTTTTGGTTTGGTTGTTTTTTCCGGGATACATACCTTTCGAACTTGCTTATAAACACCTATTAATCTACAAGCTTTCTAAGATCTAAATAGATATATATCCCTATATAGTAAAAGAGAAATACACTTTTACATGGGTTGATGGGTCGGGTCAAAATTAAAAATTAACCCAAAATTAAACAATTAGATACTTCATAATCGGATATTTAAATGGGTTTGGATATAAATCGGATACTTTTCCAGCGTATTATATTATTTCTATATCTATATTTCAGATTTTTTAATATTTCTATAATTAAATTAAAATAATAAATTAAAAAAAAAAAATTATTCTCCTTTCACCTTTATTTGATCTTATTTAAATTTATTATATTAAAACATATAATATAAATATTGAATAAAAAATTATCTTTTTTAAAATATGTTGCATTTTGAATTTTTCAAAACAGATATATATTACTCAATTGACAAAGAAAATATATATTATTATAAACTTGAAATCTTATTAAAATAAAGTTTGGATATCTAAATCGGGTTGGTCAAATATATAGGTTAAATCTAAGTGGGTTGGTTAAATATTTCATGAAATTTTATATTATACTTTATTGATAGAAAAAAGTGTAAGACATACCACATCGGTTAAGTATTTTAGACAATGGTTTTACATAATTATAAACATGACCAGTATGGTTCTAACTATGAATGAGCATGAAGTTTAAGTTATCGAACTATCAGTTTTAAACTTTTTGTTTGGATTAGTAAAGTTATTTATTTGAGCATATAAAATTTTAAAAAGTTTCAAAATATTACAATTTTAAAATGTTTTAAAATTTTAAAATATTTTAATAGTAAAACCTTTAAAATATTCACATATAAAAAAACTTATAGAATATTTTAAATATTAGAAACGGGTCAGAAAATTTTTGAAACGGGTCAGAACATGATACACACTACTTAAGTTTTACAATTAAATACTTTGTAATGCCAAAAATAAATAATATGCAACATTGTTCATTTTTACGGGTCTTAAAGAACATAATTAAATCAAATTTTAACAATGGTACATAAAAAGTTTTATTAACAAAATATACTATTTAAATATTGATTAAATCAAATTTATAATACAAATAAGTTTTACTGATAAATTATGTATCAAACTATATAAATCAAAGTAATTCACGAGTTATTTTGTTAAATTCACAATTATATAGCAGACCGAGTAATCAATAATATTTTTACGAATACAATCCATTACAGATTGATCATTCAAAACATATATCTGTTACAGACATGTATGATTCACCATAATCAACTCTATTTATTTAACAGAACTTCATGCACTAACCATACTCGCATCTGTTTTTGGATAATATTCAATACAAACTTATTAACAAAATTAGTTACGAAAATAGCAAAATCATAAATGCAAGCGATAACCTTGAAAAATTAAAGCAAGCAACCTTCTAACAAATCTTTACCAGCACTATAAAAAAAAAATCAAGCAACAACCACACACAAAAGAGAAGTTGAAACCCATACGTACCTTTGCCGAGACCTCTTAAGGTCATAGAGGTTAGGGTAATATATTCGTAATGTTTAAATACGACTCACTTGTGTCTTCACTTCTTTGTTCTCTGGATTACTAGACAGGTCGGAGTGGTTAGAAAAACGACTACACAAACTGAATCGAGTGAGAACTCATCTTCCTCTTGCACTTTGCTGGATCACTTCTTGTACTTATAGTATCTCTTTCTATATGACTTCTTAGCAACACCTTTTGGATCATGGTCTCCATCAACTTCCTTCGTTAATTCTCTTCCTCGGTTGTTTAAGCATACACAACTACTTGATCGTTCTTCCTTCAACACCATTGACATGCTGCCTCACACAATTCTACGCATGCGTCTCGTCGTCCTTCTCTATGGATTACTCAAAAACAACTACTCTTGTCTTACTTCCTCACTTCATCTCCGAACTACTTATATACTATATTTCTCAACATAAGAAGCCTTCGTGTACTTTCATCTTGTTTTGCAATAACTTCTTCATCATATGAGTTCTCCACAACAAATTATTAGCCCTGAAACGTTCTCCACAACTGTCCTTCTTTCATCCCTCCACACGATATCTGCACAAACATCCAAAGGGTAAATCCTAACCCATCGTATCCTATCACATCTACCTATAGCACGTGCACGCACTGGTTTCCTAAAGTTGCCCTTGCGACTCATTTTGACTCAATAAAACATTTTGAAAACTTGTGTCCCATGAGCATTAATTAACCTTGCTCTGATAAAACTCTTGTAACACCCGCGAACCGCCCTAGAACTAAGGACAAAATGGGAGCGTCACATGCGATGCCCATAAACGATCCGACCGAGGTTACTAAAACAAATTCAGCACCTTGGTCAGTCCATCTACGGGTATCATTCCTCTCGAACACGGCCTAAGGCTTTTCAACCCGTACCATGTCCGCGAGTTGTGTTAGTCCGGACAAGACTAATATCGAGTAGAACACAAGGGATTTTAGAAAATACCACCTTTATTGATAAAATGTTGAAACCGTTTACATTGGATTGGGATCCCAGAGCATAAGGCCCAAATCGAGTCAATAATATCAAATCTATTTTTACAAAGGCAACAAACTCTACACCAGCTTTTAGCATCTGTGCTTTCCCCATAAGTCTCCCAACTAAGGTTACATGTAAGATAAAAGAAGAATCATGAGTTATCTAATATTACTCAGTGAGTCCGGGTTTTCTAACAATCAATCATCCCAATCCCCAACAACCATCAACACACACAACACACAATCAATGTTTAAACAAGCTATCATACTCAGTACAGAGTATTCACAACGGAAGCTAAATAACACAATCAATATGGCAGAAAAGCCATCACAAAAATAACTACCAAACCTTAAGGCCTTTACTACTAATGCGATTTTTATTACCCCCAAGGCAATGTCTCCGACCCTTAGCCACAAAGGCTAGAAAGATCACATCCCTTCCCTAACCCGTGAATAAAGGGATCATTTCCCTAACAACCAAATTTACGACTTGGTCAAGCTAGTTAGTCCGAGCTATTGGGACAATCATGAACTCGCTATATATTTGCCATAGAAATGACTAACACCACTACTTAATACGAGCCTAACGTAATCGTTACTACTCGTAACATACAAGTCAATCGAACGACAACAAGATTAACTAACAAAAATCAATCATTCAATTAATTTTACAATCAAACAACAATGCATAATGATAAAAAATACAATAACCAATACACAATAAATAACGCGTGCTTATCATGCCAATATTTAACAATTACTGACCATGAAACAAAAAAAAACTAGTATATCGGCTATACCAACGTTTAGCCTAACCATATAAAATTGCATAAGCAATTTCACAATAACATAAAGACTATGTCTATAGCCTAACGGCAAGATCGGCAGCATAACAATTATACAAACAGCATAACGGCTATACTAACGACTATCAAAACCTCAATTAATAGATCAAACAAAATAAATCAAGAAGAAAGGAAGATCTAGACCAAACAATCGAGTCGATCTCCCGTAGAAACGTAGATCTAACTTTTATGCATAATTTACACTATGTATAAACATGAAACCTCAATCATAAACTAATACACTAAGTAAAACCTAGACATGTGCTACTACACATGCTTCGGTACTCACCTTGGCCTTATTGTCGAGAAAACGACATTCTATCCTTGACCGCCTATTGATCCGACTAGCTTTCTCCAACAATGGATCTAAGCTTCGGATCGAACCAAGAACTTAGAAAAATATTCTAGAAAGAATAAAAGACTAAAGGCTGAACTTACTTACCGGATACCCAACCACGACTCTCGACTTGTCCAACTTCTACCCAACCAGCTTCTCGAAACTATCTAACGATCTAACTAGTCTAAGGTGGGATTTTTATGGATTTTGTGGCTTTATATAGGGAGAGGAAGCTTGGTGCCCAAGCTAAGGCAAGCACGAGGTGTTGGATAAATCTATCCAAATTCTTATCTTTATCTTATCCACACTTAAGCTTACGCATAGCACAAGCCATTCTCATCTGGTCGTGTGGCACAATGTGGTAAACGTAAGCACCTTTACGACACATCAGCTTCCAAGCACCTCACTTGGTCCATCGACCATTCATTCTATTCGCTCGCGGTATACGTTCGTACCGAAAGCTCTTTCGACCACTATACGCTGACAATGATCTTTACCCATTCTAACTTGACAAAATTTCTAAATTCTCCAAACGAAATTACTAAGTCATCTAACCACTATAAACCTTGTTTTTCTCATATTCGTTCCCATTCGATGACCACTTGCTTGTATTGGCCTAACTCAACTCCTTCTCGATAAAACTAGTTTTCTCCTCGACAAAATTGATCTTTCCCTCGACCAAATGTCCCGTAAATAATCCTCTTAGTAATTTTTTGACCTTGTCCTTAGATCAAACTAACAGAAATTCTCTTGATAGCCCTACTGTTTGTTGCCACTAATAGCCAGTCTTGACTGTTCGACACTCGACGGTAGCCGATAAAAAACTATCGCATGGGAATATTCATTTCCTCCTAACAACCCGTATCGCCCCTAACCTTGTTCTTTTCTCCCTGCTGTTCAAACATTCCTCTCGGTTTCTTGAGGATTTTCGGAAGTATCATCATCACCAGCATCTTCTAAGCACTGCCATCATCAAAGACAAATTAATATTCAAAGGTGACACTAACATGAGAGGTCAAATGGTTATTATCAAGAGAAAGATACATGAACCAAATTCACATTAACAAAGGTCTTATGATTTTCCAAAGCATATTACTCAAATCCCATACATTCCTCTAACATTGTTTGAACACTCACGAATGTGAAGGAGCTACAGAGTCAATAAAACCGCGAAGAAGCTAGTCGTGAGTGTTCGAAGAATGTTAGAGCAATGTATGGGATTGGAGTAATATGCTTTAGAAGATCATAAGAACTTTGTTAACGTGAATTTGTTTCATGTATCTTTCTCTTTATAATAACCATTTGACCTCTCATGTCAGTGTCGCCTTTGATTATTAATGTGTCTGTGATGATGGCAGTGCTTAGAAGAAGCTGGTGATGATGATGCTTCTGAAAATCCTGAAGAAACCGAGAGGAATGTCAGAAGAGCATGGGAAAAAAGATTTGTATATTCTAAAATAATGTTTACCCAGAGTTTAATAGATTCTTCATATGGTAGATTCTACAAATACTCATGATAATTGCAGTATTTTGAAAGTTGTTTTTAATGACTAAATATGTAAGGAATCATTAAACCAATAACACTAGAATTTGATAGAATTGGAAAATCAATAAATACTCAACTTTTTGAATAACAAAAGATTTTAAATAGAATTACAAAATACATACACCAATAACAAGAGATTTTATTAAGAATCTAAAAATTCATAGACCAATAACAATAGAATCTTAAACTTTAAAAAAATCTTTAAAAGTCATTCTCCCAATAACCATAAATGTTGGGCTGAGTCTGCTAGGAAAGAACTAAAAATCTATATGAATGGCTCACAATCTAAGCAAGTAAGCAGGGAAGATAATTATGATTTAGATGTTGAGGAGCGACGAAGTATCTATAAAGAAGCGAAGGGTCTGAAAAAGAATATTATCAAAATAAGAGATTATTGGTAAAAGAAAACGTAAAATTGGCAAAGATGTATCTGGCAGAAAGAGGGTAAAACATACAGAAACATATTAGAAAATGAAAGTGATGCAAACAACTTGCATGAGGTGTCTTCAAAGCAGACACACTAACCCACGATCAAGCAACTACTATAGTATCAGTTATAGTTTTAGCTGGATAGATATTTGGATGGACAACGATCTAATACATATAACTAAGAGCATTGATGTGTAAGCTAGGAACAAAAATCATTCATAGCATAAACAAGGAGAGCTATATCAAATAATTAATTCTATTGATCTCAAATCTTTTTAAAAATATTATCAACTAATATTGAACCTCCCTTAAACTACAATGTCTAAACATCACTCTTACTAATAAAGGAAACAAGAAAACAAAGATCTTCATAAAAGTACTTCATAAAAACAGATTATCTCATAAACTCAAATACCAAAAAACTCACAAACTAGCTAGAAGCTAAAGATGGCAGTAGCAATATGCAACAAAGATTAGTAATAAATTCATGAAAACCCAGAACAATGAACCATGAAAGCTACACTAAAAGAATTTTGGTTTTAACTAGCGGCCAAATAACACTATTTAACAATTCCATAGCGTTAAGAAAAGTGCTATACCATCGCACCCTAACATAGGTCTGCCACTTTAGATAATAAGTGTTTGTGATGCTATTTTAGTAGGATATGTTATAGCGGTGAGAAATATGTTATCGTATCTATTATGATAGCGTTAAATTTTTGTTTTTAATGGCTTTGAATAACTATTTTAAATTTAGTTTATAATTTTCATTTTTAACTTTTCTATTTTTAATTTCAATAATCTATTCATAATAACATAAAACCAAAGCTTTATTGATATAAAATTTTAGCACAAAAATTCAATGAAATAAGAACAAACTATCTTAAGAAGAAAACAAAATATGAAGCAAGCTAAGCAAAATCAAATTCGTGTTTGAGCATGCTTAATCTAATCTCAACTTTCCTAGCAATGGGACATTAAAATACGACAACATCACAACACCAACAAAATTTAAACCAAAATTTAAGTTTTAAAAAGTAATCATGGAACAACACAATCTAAAGTAAACAAAACGAAAGGAAAAAAAACCTTTTCATATATATACGCAAGTTTTTTAAAATCAAACTGCTTGTAATATGATACTTTAAAATTTCACAGTTCAAAACTCTAATAACACTCAGATGAAAACAGAATCATACCTAAAATCAAATTGATATAAAGATTTTACCTTGCAAGCAATCATAGTTGTCAACCTCCTTATAAACAATGAAATTGTAAGTGAAGAATAATTGCATACACTTGGTGGGTGTAGTTTGACTAATATGAAGAAACTAAAAATCATGACGGTTTTATAATATCTGGAAGAATAATCACCTTATTAAGATTCAAATCTCCGAGCATAATCTTCAGCACTCTCCACCTAGCAATTTTTGAGATTCTTCTACATCAAAGAACAAAAAGCCTTAAATTAAGACAATAAAAAGGCAAAACTAGGAACTTAAAGCTTGATAAAGAATCATGAATTGTTAGTGGATTTTTTTTTCCTCTCGTTTGGTCATTCTCATAACCCAGCTAAGAAATCATTCTTGCACAAATCTTATAAAGACAAAATTCCCCCTCAATACTGAAAAACCCAAGCACAAAATCAAACCAATCGAGAGAAAAATCTGAAAATCATGACAGTTTTATAATATCTGAAAAAATCACCTCTTTAAGATTCAAATCTCCGAGCATAATCTTTATTTGGAGGAGTGCTTGCATCATGATTATGGTGACAAAATTCAAAGATCTGAAGCGGGATTCTTGTGCCAAGATTAGTGGGAACATAGACAAAGAGCTCGACTAGGTCACTGGATTTGAGAGAGTTTGTGTTGTAGTGTTTCTCGTAGAAGACGAGACTGTGTGTTGAAGGAAGGACATGAGACTGTGTATTTCTGTGTTGTCTTTAGGTCAAATATTTTTTACTATTTTATTTTTTGTTTAACTTGGGCGGACACAGGCCTGACCCACTACACAATCAGGTGAAGCGGTGGATTTGGGCATCAAAATATATGGGACATATTTTACAATTGTTTTTAAAGGCATTTTGTATATATTAAACATCTAAGTATTTTTATATATCCATTTTTATTGGGCTTTTCTTAATTTCTGTTACAATTTGTTGTGGGCTTTAAATTTTTAAATAATTATATGCTTTTTAATGAAAACTTTTTGGCTTAAAATAAATAAAACCTAAACTGCGTGCATTAAAGAAATTCCAAAATCGATAATTGAAGATTGAAGATCGAAGGATTTCATAACAGAAAGGTACGCACATAGTAACTCTAAACTTTGATCAAAATTTTGAAACTTTGGCTTTGACTAATCCTTGTATATTATTACTCATTAACAATCGTTGGTGTAAAGTCATAAAAGACATACAATTTTTGTTTATAATTATCTGTGGCCTATAGGATCGAACATCGAAGGAATAATATAATAATAATTATATACTTAGGTTGTTGGATTATGATTATTATTATACTTTTTTAAGTAAAATATATAAAAGCTACAAATATAATTAAAATTTCACTCATATATTTTTACTTGTTAATTTTGATTCGTAACCCGTGAAAGACCTTTGAAAATATATATATACATGTTTCATGTTTGATTTAATTTTGTGTATAACTTCTTTTTTCTTTTTGTAACAGAAAAATGGCATAATCTCGAGATAAAAAAGCGATAAACCATCTGAAGCTAAGAAAAGCAAACCATCTGGAATAATAAGAAGTCAAGGATCATGATTACAAAATAAAAAGAAAAATGATAAACGAGATGCATTCATAAAGTCTCTAGCTAATTCTCTTTTAAGGTATGTAAAAAGTGTTGAACAACCTAAAAATTCTAATTTCGGTCAAGTAATTAGCACTCAAAGAAAAGAAGATGAAGATGAAGATATCAATGATATTGGTCAGAATAGTGTTGAGCATGAGAAATCAAGTGAACATGAAGAAACTCATCAAGATGAGTATTGAAAAGAGACAGACAAGAGAAAGGAGCAAAGAGAACATATGTCAGATAATTATGATCTTCGAAATTGGGGAAATATTAATAAGAAATTGAGAGATTTATTAGTAAAATATGGTCCTACACCAAGGTAGTCAAGCGATAATCGATTTCCTTACGATGCTATTGGTAGACATTTCTCGCAATCATTATACAAAAGGGATATGATAAATGGAGAGAAAAAGATAGACGATGGTTGATGAACTCAAAAGTTTTGGATAAAGCTTTTTGTTTTTGCTGTAAGTTGTTCAGGCAGGATAAAAAAACCAGGGGTTACTTGGCAACCACAAGTAATGAGGATTGTAGAAAATGAAAAAACATGAAAATTATCATGATCATATCATTTGCATGACACCTTGGAAAGATATGAAGGTGAGACTGAAAAAGATAAGACAATTGATAAGCATGCTTAAGAAGAACTAAAGAGAGAAACAAGCCATTAGAGAGAAGTATTATTGAGAATATTTGTAGTGGTGAAAACTCCGGCGTAAAGAAATTTGGCATTTCGTGGGGATAGTGACAAAATTGGTGAGCCGAATAATGAGAATTCTCTTGCTATTATTGAGTTGATTGAGATGGTTGCAAAAGAGATCAAAATGATTATCATAAAGAAGATTCATGATTCCAAATATTTCTTTATAATTCTTGATTGAACACATGATATTATTCACAAAGAACAAATGACTTTGGTTTTCTATTATGTCGATGTCTCTACAACGTCAACCAAGATTAAAAACTCAGATTGAATCTGCTACTTCTGATCATTCAAAAGCAGGCCAGCTATAGTGGCTAGAATAGATTAAAGCATGGTCCTCAACACGCATCTAAGGCCACGCTCGTGACATTTTTCATAGTGAAGAAAAAATCAGGAAAATGACTTTTCTTTTTTCTCCAATATGCATTGGTTGATCTAGATTTAAACATTGATGATATAAGGGGGCAGTGGTATGGCAATAGATCCAATATGAAAGGAAAGAATAATTATGATTTGTTTTGGAATTGAAAGTTCTTCGAGTTGTATTACCAAAGGAAGTCAATAGACCTATTGTAGTGCTTGAGTTTTTGAAGAAAATGGAGGGTTGTTATCCAAACACAGGGATTGCTTATCGCATATTATTGACCATTCAGGTATCGGTAGCTACTGCAAAAAAAAAGTTTTCCGAAGTTGAAGCTGATAAAAAAATATATGTGGTCTACTATGTCACAACAGAGATTAAGTGGGTTGGATTTGGTATTAATTGAGATAATCATGGTTAAAAAGCTCGAATACGTGAGTTTCATGAATGATTTTGCAGGCATAATTTTTAGTAATTATGATTTGGTAAAAAAAAATTCAAGGCATAATTTTTCAAATTTGCATAAGACATGAAAATATGTCGGACCGGTCTTGGGCAGACAATTTAAGTTTAGATATAATTTTCATAATTTAAGTTTAGATATAATTTTCGTTAGAACGTAGGCCAGGGAATGAAATTTATTATTCATAGCATTTATCATTTTAGAAATGCTATGAAAAAATCAGACATAAATTAACTATAGCATAAATACATAAAATGCTATACTAAAATGCTATTAATACTAGTTTTTCTTATATATTAAAGTCGAGAACAATGAACCATGACCACAATTTTTTCTCTCTCTCTCTCTCTCCTTCTCTTTCTCTCCTTCTCTTTCGTTCTCCCTCTCTCTACAATGGGAATTAGTGAGCATAAGAGCAAAATAGGGTTTCTATAGGTTTGTAAACCTCTGGTCTCGATTTGTTGACCAAGTCTCCACAAACAGGTTTCTGATCTCTTGCTTTGCTAATCATACGGTTGTGGGATTTGGTTTCGAATTTCACAAGATATTGTGGTTTTGGTGTTGAATTTTTCCTCTCTCCATGGAATTGATTCGTCGACTGAAGTCTCCACTAACAAATTTTTCATCTCTTGCTTTGCTAATCTACGAAATGGGTTTAGGATTTGTCTCAGTCAATTCATATAAGATGTTTTTTAATCAATGTACTTTTGCTACGCTTGATCGTTCAATCGGGGTCAGGATTTTTCGTGTGTTACTAAAAAGATGACGAGTTAAGATAAATTCAGCATACAGATCCGATCATGTGCTTGTATATTACTTGATTTGTGATTATAATGTTAGAAACTATAAAGTGTTGGCGTTTTCACAACTCATGCAAACTTTTTTTTTTTGTTCTGCCTCTTTTAGGACATTAGTATTTGTTGAAAACTTCTTTATTATACAAGATGCTGAAACTTTCTCTTGTAGTATTTCAATGTCGATTCAACTAATTTTAGAGATATGATGATCTCTTGGAATTTTACTTGTTAACAGGCTACTGTTGGACTTTCGAACTTTCAGAAAACTATTGGATTGGAGACTAGTCGAGCAAAGCACATGGATAAAGATAGATTTGATGTTGTCTCTGCCAATACTTATTCTAATGTTTAACATTCATAAATGGTTCTTTGTTCTTATTATTGAGTCAAGAAAGAAGCTTTCTCTGGTAGTAATTCAGTGTCGATTCGACTAATTTTCGTTACTTGGAGAGATAGGCTCAGTGCTCTAATGATCTCTTGTACTTTTACATGTAAACAGTCTACTATTGGACCTTGAAACATTAAAAAAACTAAAGCATTGGAGTCTAGTGAGAAAAGGAAGTAGATAAGGTTAGATTTGGTATTGCGTTTGCCAATACTTCTACTGATCAACATTCAGAACTCGCTCTTTTAAGTTTTTCTGCGTGAGTCAAAAAATACGCTTTCTCTTGTAGTAATTCAATTTTGATTTAACTTATTTTCTTTTTGGGGAAAATAGGCTTAATGCTCTGATGATCTCTTGGACTTTTACATGTAAACAATCTACTGTTAGACCTTGCAACATTCAGAAAACTATTGCATTGGAGACTAGTGGAGCAAAGCAAATGGATAAGGTTAGATTTGGTGTTGTGTCTGCCAAATACTTATTCTACTATTTGACATTCATAACTGGCTTATTTACGTCGATGTGCATGAGTCAAGAAAGAAATTTCTCTTGTAGTAATTCAATTTTGATTCAACTTGTTTTCTTTCCTTAGAGAGATAGGCTCGGTGCTTTGATGATCTCTTGTACTTTTACATGTAAACAGGCGAATGGTAGACCATCTTGCAATTTTCATAAAACTATTGGATTGGAGACTATTGGAGCAAAGCTTGGATAAGGTTAGTTTGGTGTTGTCTCTACCAATACTTATTTTACTTTTTGACATTCATAACTGGCTCTTTTATGTTTATGTGCTTGATTCAAGAAAGAATCTAGCTTTGTGGTAAATATAATTAGGAGAGACCTTAAGATTTACTCTTCAATTCTTCCATATTTTTTTTTAGGGTTCAAACTTCAACATCCTAAGCGTTTAGGATTTCTGAAAAAACAAGGATATCTAATCTTATTGATTGTTCTAGAGTCGTCAATGTATTACCACTCAGATCCAACTTTGATAAAATTATGTCATATGTTGCCTATTTTAATACCTCAACCCGATGTTAAGCTCTTCGTATGATGAGATTATGGATATGAAGTAAGTACAGATGAAACAAGGTAATCTAAATTACGTCTTTAAAAATGCATCGACTTTGTTATAGCCTCTTCTGACGATGATTCTAAGTAAGAAACAAATTTGACGTTGGTGCATGAATAAGATATTATGTCCCTTGTTGCCTTTCAAAGTCGGCTCGGTTTTACTGGAAAAATGGGTACATGAAATGAAATGAGGTCATCTTAGTTACCTCTTTAACAGTCGCATCTTGAATATTCAAATGCCTCTTCATGGTTTAAGACTCTTTTTTATTATGAGTTTATGTATAATGTTGGTGCATACAAAAACCAGTCTCGTATTACTTATACAAATGTCGCGGTTTGGTTCAGAATCTTATAACAATGAGTCTTTAAATCATAAACATAATTTATGGTGGTGAATGAATGAGATATTATGTCCCGTGTTGACTATAAAAATGCTTTGCCTCGGTTTTAGACTCTTGTTATGATGAGTCTCTAAATCTGAAAAACAGATTGATGGTGGTGCAAGAATGAGAAATTATGTCCCCTGTTGCCTTTAATAGTCATGTGTTGAAGAAATTATGTTCCCTATTGCCTTTAACAGTCATGCATAGATGAAATGAGGTATTCTCAATTACCACTTTAACAGTCATATGTTGACCATACAAATCCCTTGGCTCGGTTTTAGACTTTTCTAACGATGAGACTAAATCGGAGAGAGATTGATGGTGGTGCAAGAATGAGAAATGATTTCCCATGTTGCCTTTTCAAATTCCTTAGAATAGTGTACTACCTCACCGACAGTTTCCATGCCGAAAAGATATAGAACGTGCATTTGGAGTCTTACAAGCTCGATTTGAAATCGTGAAGAATCCGCGATGTTTTGGATAAGAAAAATATCGGAAAGATAATGAGAGCATGTATCATATTGCACAACATGATTGTGGAAGACGAACGACATGAATATTGTTTTTACGATCCATCAGGGTTCTATCAGGGAGAAGGAAGTGGAACTTCTCATGTGAATGTATCGTTTTGAACAGATATGCCAACGTATCTCACTAATATGATGGACAGTCTAAAGGACGTCCATGATACGAAAATGCATGAACGTATGAAAAAGACTTTGTTGAGCATATCATACAAGTTTGTTTCTTGTCTCGTATTCCGTTTACTCTATTGCAGTTGTCTTTTTCAACTTTATAAATATGTTTTTAATTTCTGAATTATGTGAAATATTTTTCTTTATTTTTAATGTAATATGTGTAATTGAAATTCGTGTATTGTTAATTTTAATTATTTACTAATTTATTTAAATTTGATTTAAACTTGATATAAATATATTATATTAATGATTAAGTACTTTTGGTAAGGGTTTTCTAGTGGAAGGATAATTTTGTTTAAAATTTTTAATGAGTTGATTTGATTAGTTTAATGTTTTAATTTTGAGTATCTTACATGTGGTACTCTAGTGGAAATGGTCTAAAGCTACTAATTATTTAGTAAACGTTGATTGGATTTGGGACCACATCCTAAACTATCACTGGTTTAGTGGTGTGATATGTTTAGATACAAAATGGCTTGAATTCGATAATGGATAAATAACTATTTCATTTTTTCAGTTTAGTTATTTTTTAGTGTTTCAGCATATCATTTTTACGTAATATATACTACAATAAAAAAACAATAAAAAAAATTAATCATATATATAAAAGTAAGGTTTCGCTCTCTCATATATATCTCATATACTAAATATTTTCTTTGTTTTTTCTTGAATGATCTTAGCTTCTTGCATGGGTTGAAGATTTCAAGGGGGAATTTCAAAAATACCCATTTTCCAATACTGCTTTTTAAAACTACCCCTCTTTCTAATTTTATCAAAAAGTCATTATAAATTTTGAAATTTATCAAAACAAATATGTGTAAACTTATATTTACAGACACAGATTTTCTTTATATGTATGAAACTTATATATGTATTTCATAAATACCGTATAAATACCTTTTAAAAATTATTTAAAAACCTTATAAAAAATTTGTAATCCTTCGATGTCGAATTGATGGTTCATGGAAGTCACGGAATACGTTCACAGGCTTGGAGTGGTGGTGTTTCAGAGGAGAGGAGCAAACATATCTACTAGGCGCTAAGTGTTTTAGCGGATGTCCTTCACCACCAATATGGGCTATAGAGAGTATTATTATAAGAAGGATTGACTGTCATACTTTTGAATCAGATTGTGCCGAGCTTATCGCAATGGTACAAGACCCGCAAGAGTGCCCAGCATTCTCCATCCTCTTAGACGATTTCCTTCTGTTACGTGCATCATTTCCATCGTTTTCTTTAACTAAGATTTCTCGTGATTGTAATTCAAAAGCAGATTTTCTTGCTCGTTTTTCCAGATTTCTTGATTCGGAAGTTACTTTTGTAAACAACTTTCCTCCAGTTTGGGCTACCAATCATGGAGTAATATTTTAATAAATGTGTGGTTGATAAAAAAAAAACTTTGTAAACCTTTTAAAATCTTATAAAATACTTATAAATGCCGTTTAAAATCTTTTAAAACTTTATAAATATTTGGATTTAGTCTCCTAGTAGTAATGATGATATTGATGTACCTTATCAACCATATAAAACTTTATAATTTTTCATATTTGAAAAGGGGTATTTTTAAAAATGGATAGAAAAAGGGTATTTTTAAAAAGGGGTACACCAAAAGGGGCATTTCTCAAAAGTTCTCAAGATTCAATTAAGATATTATTGTAAGAGATTGATTATATATTTGGTTTAACTATATTTTACTTTTTCCAAATTTATTTCTCTTTGGTTTTTATGTACTTCTTCCTTTCTCCATTTTTTCTTATATTTTTGAATGTATATAATACATATGTATAATAATATTTTATGGCTATAATAATATTATTTTATCAATGGAGATTCAAAAATATTGTACTTACCATTGCACAATAAGAAAATAAAGCTAAATATACATGTATATTTATTTTATTCAAAAAGTATGTATTTTTTTGGCAACAGAACTTTTTCTAAATATAATTAGCAATATTATCATAGTAAATTTATATTTTTATCATTAGCAATATTATTGTTTTACGTAAAATGCTCAAAAGTACTGGAGAAAATTACTATAAAAATTGAACAATAAATCAACGACTAAATTCAATAGATATCGATGTATGCTTCTATTGTATGATTTAAATAAATAAAGTGAAAAAATATCATTGATATTAAAATTATTTATTCTATTTCTTTATAATTATTAAAAAAATTTAAACGATTAACTTAATATACAACAACCTGCGCATATCCGGGACATTACCTAGTATTAACTTCAAAACAAAGATATATTACTCAAAAAAGAAAGTTTATGTTGGACAATCCATGCATGATGCATAAAACCAAACCGTGAACGGAGTCTTGTTCTTTACGTAACATCTAATGGTGAAACCTTTAAGAACTCACCAGAAACGATCTTTATTGACACTTAAATAACCAGACATGACTTTGCCACCAGTATTCCTCATACCATCAATAAGGAAACACCAAGTGGAACCCAATGCTCCGACAGAGAAGTCAGCTTCCGATGCCATTAAGAATTTAACAAGAGGATAGTTCGTACTTATCTCTCTCACAAGGCTCGCTTCATACTCAGCCATCGACTTATTACCAACTTGTCTCGCAACTTCCGTGTAATAAAATCTCCAATGCCCATAATCTTTACTTCTGTCCACAACTTCCTTCATCTCCGTAGACAGCCATATCCTCTTAAGATCTGGAAACCGATCCTTTATCCGATCAGCAAGACGCATGTACTCTTCTAAAGCCGCAACTCTCATTTCGCGCGCTTTGTCTCCCATCCGTACATGAACGCTAAGTATTGGCCTTGGAACCCACGGTTTGTGATTCGACCATACTTGTTCCTCAATCTCTGTCCTAATCTTCCTCTTGTTGTTTTTTCTCCAGTCTCTACCTGATAAAACAATCTCAGCAGCCTCTTTTCCAAATGCGGTGTTTCGAGCAATGTTCATTAAACTGCAAGTGTATTCCGTTTGAAATCTCATCAAGTATCTCACAGCTTGTGCTCTCCACCATCTCCGATCCATTTTCCGGTGAGTGGAGATTAAACTTCCGTTTATTTCTGTAGTAGGTTTCATATAACTCCAAGGCTTACCCCATAACTTTGGTATAGGTCCAGCCCATATCAACTTTGAGCTGTAGGTTTGTTTACTTGTAATAATCCCACTCTCCCAAGCTTCTTTATCCCTCACAACTGCAAACGCACGTTTTCGACACTCTTCTGACGTTTCCGGTAGAAAATAGCAAGACCAGCTTCCACGAGAAGAACCTGAAACCAAACAAAGAAGTTCATACTCAACACATTTTGTTCCTTTCCGTACGTGTAATAGTTAAAAACAATGACACCATTTTTTTTTAAAACTAAAAAGTACTAAGCAGAGGTCTGTACATTTTCTCAAACGCGAGACTAACACATGTTATATGATCAAGTCCCAAGAGTCGTTCGACTTCTACCTAAAATCTTTACAATTTGAGCTATTGACTTTTGGTAAAAAAAAATAACAACACAAGTACACAACATTGAGACTTTTCCACGTACTAACAAAGAAAATGTAGTCCATCATGTTAATATTATATTATATATATATAGTTACAGGTGTGCCTAGCGCCTAACTAGAAAATCGTAATAAAGCATACTAGAGAAGAAAGAAAACATTGTGTACCTTTGCAACCATCATGATCTGCTCGGTTATAGTAATTTGCAATGAGAATACGGTTTTCGTTTATAGCGATTGCAAGCAGTCCGGTCATTTCAGTGATCTGGGCTCCGGATCCATAAATGGGAAGTGTTTCCCAATCAACAAAAAGGAACTTGAGAGTCATATCTTCGCAGTCCGAAGGATGCTGATGAATCCATACCTGCCTTTGCACTCTTCTCGTTAGCGGATAATTCTCTTCGTCTCCTCCATTGATCTGATATATAAGACACTACAATTTAATCAGCCGTCATACTAATTACTGGATAAAAAGAAGAAGAAGAAGAAGAAGAAGAAGAAGAAGAAGAAGAAGCAGCATATACCCAAGTAGGAAACGTCTGATTAGCTATACGTTTATCTAAACGCTCCCTAACTCGTGACATCTCCTCACAGTTCTCCAAATGTATAGCGTTTGGTACATCAGATTTATTCACGCCTAGTTTCTTCAAGAAGTCTTCATTGTTTAGTAATAAATTGTCCCAAGCAGAGACCAAAACGTTTACTTCATTATCATTATATTCTGTATTAGCTTTGTTTGTCCATTTCAATATCTGGTCTATGCTTGAAACCATATCTGCATTACAAACAATTTTTATTACACTAACAAAAAAAACAATAAGAAGTTACCAAACATCTTTGTAAGACTTACTGATGATGTGAGTAGTGGAATTGTAGGGAAGAAAAGTAGAGGATGAGGAAGAGAAAGAGAAGGCGGCGAGTTCAAAGGTTCCAAGAGAAGTGAAAGCAGCTAAGAAGAGTGAAGTGAGACATATTCCACATAAAAACCCAATTACACAAATTTTACATGGAAATGAATTTCCAAGCTTTAATGCTTTCCCTGAAATCAATCTCTCCATTGTCTTCATCTCATACTATACTCTATTTTCTAACTTAGAAAGTAAGAAGTAAGAAGTAAGAACCAAACCCACTTGTTGGAGATATAACATAACTACGGAGATATTAAAGAAGAGGAGAGCATTAGTGTTGATCATATCTAAACTCAAAATACTTTAAAACATGTGGGAAAAAAGAACAGTAATAATCTTTTACAAAATTGGGAAAATGTGAAATTTTGATTAATATACGACACTTGGGTCAAAAAGAAAGATAGAACAAATTAAAAGCCTGCTCACCAGCTTGTCCGAAACCAAGACAGAGAATCAAAACACAAATCGACTCGACATCTTTTACTTATATTTTTGTTGAAGTTATTAAACAAAGTGACTAATTCAAGAAACCTATAAATAAACGTTAATGAACTAATTAATCAAAGTGGGAAGCTCATTTTCTTAGGACATAGCCCTGACAAGTGAGAGTTTCATATAATAGAGGTTTTGTCATATTGTGTTTTGTTAAAAGATTAATATATTATCATCATGTGGACTATTACTAAACTACTTTTTAAAGGACTAATGACAATGAATTGTTATTAATAGACCAAACCTCAAAACTTATAATACAAAACATAGAATCTCTTCCGGCGATCAAGCATAACACCTATCAAATTCAGTATGATAAGTACCTTATGGCGAAGAATATGATCAAAAACAATCTTTTCAATGTGGAATACTTCTGCATGTCTGATTTTGCACACCAAACGAGGTTAATGTTCATACATAGCATAACAGTTTGATGTACACACAACCACGTTGTAACATGTAACGTAGAAAGTAAGATGAGTATAATATAGCGTTTGGGACGAAACCGTATAACATGATCTTGTCTCAGGTTTGAAGGGTTGTATGGGTTTCGGTTTAGAACATCATAGAAAAAGAAGATGAGTACAATGCTAATCTAACAGTTTGGTTTTTATTGATTGTTTGGTTTGATTATGCCAGTCTCCTGTTTCTTCATTTTGTAATTATTTTGTCTCAAATTTAGGTAGCCCAATATGATTAAAAAAATTATATATATATATATAATTTGTAAATATAATTTAATAATAATACAATAATTTTTTTCGGTTCGGAATTGCTTAATTTTCTTTTTTTTAGTTCTCAAGTTTACTATCTGTTCAGTTTGGTTCCTCTTTTTTTCGATTCAGTTTTGGTTCGATATTTTTGGTTCAGTTATTATTTTGGTTTTGGTTCAGTTCGTTTCTTCCTTTTTAGTTTGTTTTCGATTCAATATTTTTTTGTTTTTCCCGGGATACATACGTTTCGAACCTACTTATAAACAACTATAAATCTACAAGCTTTCTAAGATCTAAACAGATACATACATATATATATATATATTTAAATTCAATATTTTGTTCAATTTTTATCAGTGACGTGAAGAATATACTAAATGGAATTATCCCATGACTATTATACGATATATAATCGTTTATGATATCATACATACTTCATTTTGCCAAACGTACAAGTATTTTGGTCAGAAAGTTATGGAAGAACTAATTTTTCAAACGTAACAACTATCATGTAAAAATATAAAAACTAAGTTACGTATTATTTGCCCAAAAAAAAAAAAAAAGTTACGTATTAAACATAAAAAATGGTTACAAAAGTAAAACAAAGTACCAAAAGAAAGCAAAAAGAGAAATCATTATCATTATTATTCCGTGTTCTATACTAAACTTTAAAACCAAGTCACTTCTACTTTTTTCATGTCACATATACGAATCGTAGTTAATTGCTTCACCAAACAACAACATTTATAATTAAAACATTACTTTTTTTAATCACATGACAACAAAACACAACCATGCATGCTCACATCAAACTCTCTCACTTGCCACTTCTTTTTCCTAAAAGAATCTAAAAACAAATGTCGATAGATTGATAAATCTCTCTAAGTGGATTCTTGGCTTGAACTAAGTGACTTTGTGTTATGATTCTCTGCCTCATTTTCAGACCAGCTGGTATAAAAAGCTTTTTCTTCTCTTTTTTCTTTTTTATCCAAGTGTCATATTAACATCGAAATCCATAAATCTTTAATTAAAAAAAAAAGATTTTATACAATCCAAAATGTTTTTTGAAAAAAACAAATAAGGTTTAGATACTATCAACGGTTATGCTCTTCTCTCCTTTATTATCTCCATAATTATGTAACAAATCCGTTTCATGGGTTTCTCCTCCCTCTTCTTCTCTTCTCTTCTCTTCTCTTCTATTCATTTTTGTGCTTATTCAGCTGCAAAATACTAAAAAAAATTAATAAGGTTCATCAGATTTATTTTTCCTTAAGTACATTTGGTTTGTTCTTGTTAAATTGACAATTCTAATTAATTTTTCTTTGTTATTTTTTTGTTGTTGTAGGTTAATGAGAAAATGGACCACTGATGAAGAAGGAAACAAATGTAATTTGATCGAAGCATCTTTATAAAATTTTATCTTAGAAAAGAAACAAAGAGTGTAGAGAAATATCATGTGAGTTTTGGTTGATAGGTTTGGTAAAGTGTTTCTTTTGGTTCTTTAGTGAGCAAAAATAGAGAAAATCTAGAGTTGTATGCAAATGAAGTCATTAGAAAGATTGGTTTCAGAGAAAGCATTAAAGCTTGGAAACTCATTTCCATGTCAAATCTGTGTAGTTGGGTTTCTATGTGGAATCTGTCTCACTTCACTTTTCTTAGCTGCTCTTACTTCTCTTGGCACCTTTGAATTCGCCACCTTCTCCTCTGCTTTTCCTCCTTGCAACTCCTCCACATCTCACATCATCAGTAAGTTTTATACAAAAGATTTGATCTTTTTTTGGTAATTTGTTGTGTTTTTGTTTTTATGTAATGATAGTTTTTGTTTATATGTTAGATATGGTTGCAAGTATAGACCGTACATTGAAATGGAAGACCAAAGCTGAGGTAGAAGATGGTGATGATGTGAAGCTTTTGGTCTCTGCTTGGGATAATTCATTACTTAAAGAAGAAGACTTCTTTAAGAAGTTAGGGGTGAATAAATCTGATGTACCAAACGCTCCACATATGGAGAATTGTGAGGAGAAGGCGCGAGTTAGGCAGCGATTAGATACGAATCTAACGTTCCCTTCTTGGGTATGCTTCTTTATTCTTCTGTTTATTTTTTTTCTTCAAGGAGAATGAGCAATCATAAGCTTGTTTTTAGATCTATGGAGGGGATGAAGAGAACTATCCATTGACTAGGAGAGTGCAAAGAGATATATGGATTCATCAGCATCCTTTGGATTGTGGAAGTAAGAGTCTTAAGTTCCTTGTAGCTGATTGGGAGACACTTCCTGGTTTCGGAATTGGAGCTCAGATTGCGGGAATGACTGGTCTTCTCGCTATCGCTATAAACGAAAACCGAGTGCTCGTTACAAAATATTATAATCGAGCAGATCACAATGGTTGCAAAGGTACACAATGTTTTTGATGCATTGTAAGGTTTAATTACACCTTCTTGGTTAATCTTCTTTTGGTGTTACTCTTTGTTTGGATGCAGGTTCTTCCCGTGGAAGCTGGTCTTGCTATTTTCTACCGGAAACATCAGAAGAGTGTCGAAAAAGAGCGTTTGCGATTGCGAAAAACAGAGAAGCGTGGGAGAGTGGGATTGTTACAGGGAAACAAAACTACAGCACAAAGGAGATTTGGGCAGGGCCTATACCAAAGCTATGGGGTAAGGCTTGGAGTTATATGAAACCAACTACAGAAATCAATGGAAGTTTAGTTTCCAGTCACAGGAAAATGGATCGAAGATGGTGGAGAGCACAAGCAGTGAGATACTTAATGAGATTTCAAACAGAATACACTTGTGGTTTAATGAACGCTGCTCGACACTCTGCGTTTGGTCAAGAAGCTGCCAAGATTGTTTTGTCTAGAGGAGATTGGAGAAAAAACAAGAAGACAAGAACAGAGATTGAGGAACAGGTGTGGTCTGATCACAAGCCGTGGATTCCAAGGCCAATGCTGAGCGTTCACGTGAGGATGGGAGACAAAGCGTGCGAGATGAGAGTTGCAGCTTTAGAAGAGTATATGCGGTTAGCTGATCGGATCAGAGATCGGTTTCCGGAGCTCAACAAGATTTGGCTCTCTACAGAGATGATGGAAGTTGTGGACAGAAGTAAAGATTATACTCACTGGAGATTTTATTACACAAAAGTGGCGAGACAAGTTGGTAATAAATCAATGGCTGAGTATGAAGCAAGCCTTGGTAGAGAGATGAGCACGAACTATCCTTTGGTTAACTTCTTAATGGCATCAGACGCTGATTTCTTCGTCGGGGCATTGGGTTCCACTTGGTGTTTCCTCATTGATGGTATGAGGAATACTGGTGGAAAGGTCATGTCTGGTTATCTTAGTGTTAATAAAGACAGGTTCTGGTAACTTTACAGTTCCGCTATGTATATATAGAACATGACTCTTCTCCTTATTTTTGAGTCTTTTGTATAAAGAGTTGTCAGTATAATAAAGGAAGGCTTAGTAATAAATAGTACACAAACAGTTCAGAGTTATATGCTAGGCTCTAACGATTTATCTTTTTCTGCAAGTATGAAATACAAAAAGTCCTCATAAATCCCATCTCCCCTTCAACTTTGCTAGTGAACGAACTTCCTAGCAACGTGAGAACCAATGCATTACTTCTATAGTTCTTAAACGGAAGTAAATATAATCTCAAGTAAATCAATCAAAAAGATCAAGCTTTTTAGATAGAACCTGGGAGAATATTCTGTCGACAATTCGGTAAGTGGGTGCATGGTTTCCATATCTCATAAGATTTTCTTTGTCAATCAAGAAATCGTGATCCGTATTCAGCTACTAGAATTTGCAGTATATGACATAGAAATGCTCATATGAGAAGTATCTAGTTGCCAAAGTAAATAGAAAATTGTTGATGTCAAATAAATAGAAACAAAATCAGATATACAACAATAGGATAGAGTCCAGTGGAGCCGGAAAATTTAGTTGAGCATGATTATTGGTAGACTCTTAAGATTAGTTCTTAAGCATATTTTAGTATTAAAATTTTAAGTGTTAAGAGATTGTATTTTTGTTTTTTGTTTTTTGTGTGTTTATTGGTAGGCTCTTAACTTGTAGTTCTTAGGAAAAAATATTTATTCAAAAATGAAATGAAATACAAATATTTAATCTTTTAATTTTATAAAACATAATAATTATTGTAAATTAAATTTTTTAAATATACATGAGATACAAATTATAAATTTATAACATAAATAACATAAAGCACAATAATTTTAGTGTTGATTTCTAGAATTTTTTTCCACGTATGCTCGACCAATTCTTTCTTCAATTGTTGATGCCATTTTCTCTGTAGAAAATACAAGAATTTTTTTCTTGAGTAACTAAAAGGTTTGGTTTGACTTTGGTTAGAGAATAAAAATTGGTGTGAAAATAAAATATGAAGGCTTATTCTTAAAAGAGAATGACTAAAAGGAAGGTTTGGATTTTTTTTGTATTAAGTTTGTAAAACAAAATAGAATGAGATACATATTTTGTTGAGCAATACTTGGGTTCACCCCCTATTGATTAGCCAATCAAAATAAAACAATATGCCATGTCATATTATATTTAAAATAAAATAAAAAATATAACAAACCTTAACCACTATTTTATAAACCCAAAACAAAATATAATTTCGTTTAATTACAAAATCTAAATCCTAACCACTATTTTATAAACCCAAACCAAAATATAATTTCGTCTAATTACAAAATCTAAACCCTAACCACTATTTTATCAACCCAAACCGAAATATAATTTCGTTTAATTACAAAATCTAAACCCTAACCACTATTTTGTCAACCCAAACCGAAATATAATTTTGTTTGATTACAAAATCTAAACCCTAGCCACTAATTTGTCAACCCAAACCGAAAAATAATTTCGTTTAATTACAAAATCTAAACCCTAACCACTAATTTGTCAACCCAAACCGAAATATAATTTTGTTTAGTTACAAAATCTAAACCTTAACCACTATTTTATAAAACCAAATCAAACTATATTTCTTTAATCAAAATCCTACATAATTTGTTTCCATAATTTGATTTGTATAATGTTGGTGCATACAAAAACCAGTCCCGTATTACTTATACAAATGTCTCGGTTTGTTTCAGACTCTTATAACAATTAGTCTCTCAATCATAAACATAATTGTTGTGGTGGTGCATGAAGGAGATATTATGTCCCGTGTTGACCATAAAAATGCCTCGGCTCGGTTTTAGACTCTTTTTATGATGAGTCTCGTGTTGCTTTTTCAAATGCCTCGACTCGGTTTTAGACTCTTCTCATGATGAATTTTTGGATATGAAATATGTAGATGAAATGAGGTAATCTTAGTTACCTCTTTAACAGTCCCATGTTGACCATAGATATGCCTCGGCTCGGTATTAGACATTTTAACGATGAGTCTTTAAATCGAAAACAAATTGATCATGGTGGTGCAAGAATGAGAAATTATGTCACGTGTTTCCTTTTCAAATGTCTCATCCCAGTTTTAGACTCTTCTCATGATGAGTTTTTGGATAAGAAATGGGTAGATGAAATGAGGTAATCTCAATTACCTTTTTAACAGTCCCGTGCTGACTACAAAGAGAGCCAACTCAAGGTCGCAATAAGAAGGAAAAAGAAAGAAGGGGAAGAATCAGTCTCCCAAAAAGAAGTTGAAAGTAAAGGGAATACAAGGGAGTGAGTCTCCGAATAAGAAAACAAAGCTCTCAAGACACGATCGAATAATGCACTGTGGTCGGTGTGGTTTATCTGGACACAACACATAATCTTGTAAAAATACTGGTGTACAAATCAGAATGCCTCAGAAGAAACATATGGGAGTTGGTGAGTCCCAGAGCCTGTCAAGCCAAGTAAACCAAACGTCACAGGTTTTAATTAGTTTGGTAATAACCTTACTTTATAAATTTATGTGGTTTGGTAACAAGCTTACGTTGTTTTTTTTTTAATCATAAATTTGCAAGATATGTTTGAGTGAGGATTCAAGGCTGTGGCTTCTAGTGGTTTGGTGTTTTTCAAGAATTACTTGGTTTTCTCGGAATTTAGTAGTTGGTTTTTGTAGTGTCTCTTAAATTTTAGAATGATTAAAAATGTTTCTTGGAGTTCAAGAATTTCTTTTGTTGTAGTTTAAGAATTTTCTCGAAGTTTCATAATTAGTTCACTTCATAACACAAATTGAAGAAGCTGACATTTTTATATTTAGAGCAAAACGACATCGTTTAATTTTGGAACATAATTTAGATGATTGGATTAAAGCTTAAACATGGACATGGCCTCCACATCACCTACGGTAAACAGGATCTTAACGACGTCTTGTAATATGTATGATCATGCACGAAACAATAACATTAGGTAGTATACTTGAGTATTTAATTAGTTTAGGTATTTATTTGCACGTAGGTAGAGTTAAGGTATGCATTGAACATACTTATTGAGTTGGGGTATGAATATTCTGTTTTCCGGTTTTATGAAGTAATAAACACTTTTATGAAGATCTTTGTTCTCTTGTTTTCTTTATTAGTTGGAGTAACTTTGGGAGCATTGTAGTGTAATGGAGATTCAGTAATAGTTGATAACATTTTGAAGAAGATTTGAAATCGATAGAATTAATTACTTGATATAGCTCTCCTTGTGAGCATTGGATGAAGCTGTATACGGAAGAAGCTTCTCACGGTAACCCGGGGTTGGCTACGGCGAGCGGCGTTCTGCGTGATAACACGGGTAGGTGGTGTGGTGGTTTTGCCCTTAATATTGGTTTATGTTCGGCGTCAATAGCGGAGTTGTGGGGTATTTATTACGGGCTTGTTACTGCATGGGAGAAAAAATTGAGGCGAGTGGAGGTGGAGGTGGACTCGAATTTGGTGGTGGGTTTCTTAACGACGGGGATCAGCATGTCATATCTTTTATCTTTCTTGGTACAGTTGTGGCATGGCTTCTTAACTAGGGACTGGATAGTCCGGATTTCTCATGTGTATAGAGAAGCAAACCTTTTTGTAGATGGCTTAGCTAACTATGCAATTAATTTACCTTTAGGTTTCCATACATTAGAAGTAGCCCCAGACATTGTGGACTCGATTGTTGTTGATGATAGTCGTAGAACATTGTGTCCAAGACGTATCCGTTTGTAATTTTCTTTTAGTTTATGAATAAATCGCAAGGAGACAATGATTTTTATTCTTAGCTTACACATCAAAGCAAACATTATAGTAATATGTATTAAATCGTTGTCCATCCAAACTTCTATTCAACTTAATCTATAAACTAATACTATAGTAGTTGCTTGATAGTGGATTAGTGTGTTTTACTTTTAAGACACCTCATGTAAGTTGTTTGTATCACTTTCATTCTCTGAATATGTTTTTATATATATATTTTGCCATCTTTCTGCCAGATTCATGTTTGCCATTTTCACGTTTTCTTTTACCTATAATCTCTGGTTTTTCGGCCCCTTCTCTTCTTTACAGCAACTTCCTCACTATCAACATCCCCTTCAGCATCTAAATCATAATTATCTTCTATGCTTACCTCCTTAGATTGTGTGCTCTTCACATAGTTATGTACTTCTTTCCAGCAAACTCAGTCCAACATTTAGGGGCATCAGATATTCCTAATACCTACAAAGTCAATAAAACAATCACTACAATGAATATAGGCGCTCTTAGCACACCGAAAACACTATACTATAGATAACATGGTGATTTCATAAACGTTGTGTTTGCCAGAGACATTTTAGGGTGATCAGAAACAATAGCGTTTAGAGGCTATATAAGGACATGTCTCCTAGTATACCCAAGAGGTTACATAATCATATTAATGTTCTTACTTCAACCTATACCTTTTTAATGAAATTTTGGAAGGGATCAAGAGACTGCATCTCTAATTGGAGATCTTCCTCTAAAATTCGACGAAGTGAGGCCAACATAGTTGTCCTGAAAAATTAAGCTAGCCATAACTACCCAAAAAAGTTCATCGTCATAAGCCAAGAAAGAGAAACTTATAACTGAAATTTCTTAATTGCATTCCTTATCTCACTCTGCATTAGCTTTAATATACCAAGATCTTTCTGTAAGGTTCCTTATATCTCTCTACAAAACTTTTTTTATTTCCCTTGCCCTTCCTATCTTTAGCTACTCTCTTAGATATGTTATCTTCTATCAGAAAAACCATCGCATGAGATTTTTTCATTTCCTCATCACAACTAGTATCGCCCCTCACCTCGTTCTTTTCTCCCTGCTCTTCAGACATTCCTCTCGGTTTCTTGAGGATTTTCGGAAGCATCATTATCACCATCTTCTTCTACGCACTGTCATCAACGAAGACACATTAGTATTCAAAGGTGCATTGACATGAGAGGTTCATGTATCTTTCTCTTTATAATAACCATTTGACCTCTCATGTCAGTATCACCTTTGAATATTATTGTGTCTTTGATGATGGCAGTGCTTAGAAGAAGCTGGTGATGATGATGCTTCCAAAATTGAACAAGGATAGGGACGATAATGGTTGTTATGAGGAAATGGAATGCTCCCGTGCGATGGTTATTCTGACAGAAGAGAACAAATCCAAGAGAGTAGCTAAAGATATGAAGTGCAAGGGAAATAAATAAATCATGCAAAGTGATATAAGGAGTGCCCTTAGAGAAATATCTTCATATATTAAGGCTAATGTATAGTACGTTAATGGTTGCAATTAATGAATTTTGGTTAAAAGTTTCTTCTTTCATGGCTTATGAAGATGGACTTTTCTGTTTAGTAATGGCTTGCTTTATTTTTAGGACAACTACGATGGCTTCACTTCGTCGAATTTTAGAGGAAGATCTCCAATTCGAGATGCAGTCTCTTAACCCCTTCAAGAATTTCATTAAAAAGTACTAGATGAAGTGACTACTTTTATTTGATTATGTAACCTCTTGGTTATACTGGGAGACAAGTCCTTATATTGTTTTATTGGCTTATTAGGTAATAGAAATTTCTGATGCTCCTAAACGTTGGACTCGGTCTGCTAGGAAAGAACTACAAAACTATATGAAGGGCACACAATCTAAGGGGTAAGCAGGGAAGATAATTATGATTTATATGCTGAGGGGGATGTGAAGAGCGAGGAAGTAGCTATAAAGAAGAGAAGGGGCTGAAATATTTTTTTATCAAAATAAGAGATTATTGGTAAAAAAAACGTAAAATTGGCAAAAGATGTATCTGGAAATCAGAGGGTAAAACATACAAAAACATATTTAGAAAACGAAAGTGAGGCAAACAACTTGCATGAGGTGTCTTAATAGCAGACACAGGATCAAGCAACTACTTTAGTATTAATTTATAGATTTAGCTAATTAGATATCTGATGGAAAACAATCTAATACATATACTATAATATTTAAGAGCATTGATGTGTAAGGTAGGAATAAAAATCATTCATAGCAGAAACAAGGAGAGCTATATAAAATAATTAACTCTATTGATATCAAATCTTTTTCGAAATGTTATCAACTATTATTGAATCTCCATTAAACTATAATGCTCTAAAAGTCACTCTTAATAATAAAGGAAACAAGAAAACAAAGATCTTCATAAAAGTGTTTTCTACTTCAGAAAATAGATCATCTCAAAAACTCAAAAACCAAAAAACTCATAGACTAGCCAGAAGTTAAAGATGGCACTAGCAATATGCAACAAAGATTAGTAATAATTTCATGAAAACCTAGATCAATGAACCATGAAAGCTACACTACAAGAATTTTGGCTTTTACTAGCGGTCAAATATTGCTATTTAACAAATTCATAGCGTTAAGAAAAGCACTATATCATCGCACGCTACCATAAGTCCGCCACTTTAGATAACAGTTGTTTGGGATGCTATTTTAGTAGGATATATTATAGCGGTTGGAAATATGTTATCATATTTATTATGATAGCGTTAAATTTTGTTTTTAATGGCTTTGAATAAATATTTTAAATTTAATTTCTAATTTTTCATTTTTTGCATTTTTCTATTTTTAATTTCAATAATCTATTCATAACCAAATCTTTATTGACATAAAGTTTCAATAAAGTTTTAGCATAACAATGAAACAAGAACAAACTATCTTAAGACGAAAACAAAATATGAAGCAAGCTAAGCAAAATCAAATTCTTGATATGAGCATGCTTAATCTAATCTCAACTTTGTAAGCAATGGGACATCAAAATACGACAACATCCTAACACCAACAAAATCTAAAACCAAAACTTAAGATTTTAAAAAGTAATCATGGAACAACACAACCTAAAGTAAACAAAAATGAAAAGGACATAAAAAAACCTTTTTCATATATATAAGCAAGTTTTTTTTAATCAAACTGCTTGTAATGATAATTCAAAATCTAACAATCAAAACTCTAATAACACTCAAATGAAAACAGAATCAACCTATAATCAAAAAGATATAAAGATTTTACCTTGCAAGCAATCATAGTTCTCAGCCTCCTTATAAACAACGAAATTGTCACTGAAGAATAAAAGCACACACTTGGTGAGTGAGTTTTGACTAATATTAAGAAACTGAAAATCTTGACGGTTTTATAATATTTAAAAAAAAATCACCTCATTAAGATTCAAATCTCCGAGGATAATCTTCAGCACCCTCCACCTAGTAAACGTTGAGATTCTTCTACATCGAAGAACAATAATCCTTAAATTAAGACAATATAGAGGCAAAACTAGGAACTTAAAGCTTGATAAAGAATCATGAATTGTTAGTGAGGAATAAACGCAAACATTTTGTGGAACTTATTTTCCTTTCGTTTGGTTAATCTCATAACCCAGCTGAGAAATCCTTCTTGCATAGATTTTAATAAACCTACAAAATCTGCTAACCCAGACACAAAATTCCCCTCAATACTTCAAAATCCAATCACAAAATCAAACCAATCGAGAGAAAAATTTCGGGTTTTGTTGGATCTTGAGGCCATGGGGGAGGAGATTCTTTGTAGAGGAGGAAGAATCTGAGATGTTAGAGACAGCGGAGAAAGAGGAGATTTAGCCGATGGCTGGAGTGTGTGAATCCGAGTAAATGACGCCCAACCTTTGATTTGGAGGAGTGCTTGCATCATGATTATGGTGAAAAAATTCAAAGATCTGAAGTGGGATTGATGTACCAGGATTAGTGAGAACATAGACAAAGAACTCGACTAGGTCACTGGATTTGAGAGGGTTTGTGTTGTGGTGTTTCTCATTGAAGATGAGACTATGTGTTGAAAGGAGGACATGAGACTATGTGTTTTTGTGTGTTGTGTTTAGGTCAACTATTTTTTTCTATTATTATTTTCGTTTAATTTGGGCTGACACAGGCCTGGCCTACTACATGAAGCGGTGGATTTGTGCATCAAAATATATGGGCATATTTTACAATTTTTTAAAAGCCTTATTATATATATAAAACATCTAAGAATTTTTATATATTCATTTTTATTGGACTTTTCTTAATTTCTTTTACCATTTGTTGTGGACTATAAAATTTTAAAATAATTAAACGTTTTGTACTGAAATTTTTTAAAAGAAAACCTTAGACTGCTTGCATTAAAGAAATTCTAAAATCGATAATTGAAGATTGAAGATGGAAGGATTTCATAAATGAAGGTATGTACATAGTAACTCTAAACTTTGATCAAAATTTTGAAACTTTTGCTTTCACTAGTCATTAATAATCGTTGGTGTAAAGTCATAAAAGGCATAAAATTTTTGTTTATAATTTTCTGTAGCCTATAGAATCGAACATCGAAGGAATAATATAATAATAAGTAGGTACTTAGGCTGTTGGATTTTGTAGCTTTTACTAAAATATAATTGAAATTGTTTTACTTGTTAATTTTGATTCGTAACCCGTGAAAGAAATTTGAATGTATTCATACATGTTTCATGTTTGATTTAATTTTGTGTATAACTTTTTTTTTTCTTTTTGTAACAAAAAATGGCATAATCTCGAGATAAAAAAACAATAATTCATCTGAAGCTAAGAAAAAAAAAACCATCTCGAATAATAAGAAGTCAAGCATCAGGATTAAAAAGTAGAAAGGAAAATGATAAACATGATGCATTCAAAGTCTCAAGCTAATTCTCTTTTAAGGTATGTAAATGGAGTTGAACAACCAAAAAATTATAATTTCAGTGAACTAATTAGCACTCAAAGAAACTAAGATGAAGATGAAGATATCAATGATATTGGTCAGAATAATGTTGAGCATGAGAAATCAAGTGAACATGAAGAAACTCATCAAGATGAGTTTGGAAAAGAGAGGGACAAGAGCAAGGAGAAAAGAGAACATATGTCTGATAATTCTGATCTTGGAAATTGGAGAAATATTAAGAGTTTATCACACGTAAACCCACTTTGTGGGAAAGTCTTCGCGGATACACCCACTTTCTGCTCTTGATATACTTCTATGTGTTGAAATGTCAATGTTGTCCTCTTAACTAACTAGTCTAGTTCATTTTGTTTTTCGCTAGTTTTCTGTTTAATAGTTAAAAAATAAAAACAAAAGATAAAAAGTAAAAACATTTGGGAAAGTGAAAACATTTCAAAATTCAAACCAAAAATCGTTCCCTATTCTATCACGATCCCTAATCTGTCGTCGTCAAACCGCCGGAGAAATATCGTTCTTCTCTCCGACCATATTTTGCGGCGTGGTCACTCATCACCTTTTCCGTTTTCGCTTCCGCATTAAGCCAGCGAAAGTGTCATATCATCCGTCGTCTATTTCTCCGGTCGGCGAAACCCTAGGTAACATTCTAACAATCTGAAAATCAAACCACTTCCAATTTCTTCTTACAATCGGAATTGGAAAAAAATGTAATTAATTACATCCTCTTGACAGTTCTGTCGCAGTTGGTTTAATATGAAGGGCAACCGTCGAATAACTAAATTTTTCCGACCTTCCGACGACAAACCGTCGTCATCAAATCAACAACCGTCTGTGGATTCAACTTCAGATTTGTCCGATGAGTGGGACAACCTTCTTCTCCCTCAGATTTTTTTCCACAGACCGTTATCCAGACGCTAGACTCAATGTGTACTCTAGGCCAGACATACTTACTGTCGTTTGCAAAGTTCTCAGAGGCACTGAAGCCATGGACAAGATTTTGGGTTCCGGTCTTGGGTCTCTCTTCAGACTCCGAATTAGTGAGTGTCCTATCTCCTGCAAATTAATACATGCTCTTCTCTGTAGACAATTGGTATCCAAGAAAAGATATGAGTTGTGGACAGTATTCGGTGGATACCCAATGCGGTTCTCTTTGGTGGAGTTTGGCGCTGTGACTGGCCTTCCATGCGGCGAGTATCCTGAAGATTATGACCATGATTTCGATCCCTCTCCTGATGATGGGGATGTGTTACAAATTGATTGGTGCTGATAGGAAGTCCACACTAGCTGATCTCGCCAAAACATTTGAGGATCCTGCTATTACCGATCCCGAGATGCGCTTCTCTTAATTGTTGATGGTGTCCTCATTGCCTCAAGCCAGACTCACCGACCAACTTTCAAATATGTTGAAATGCTTCAAGACATCGACTAGTTTTTTGATTTCCCTTGGGGACATGAATCTTTTCTGAAGACCATATCATCAATGAGACCTGATATGAAACCCCTCACCAAGCCTGCTGCTAAAATGACTAGGCTTCAAAGAAAGGTTAGTAACCCCTTAGGGATTTTCACGGATCAGTTGCAACAGAAGACACTTCGTTTGCAAGGGTTCCCTCTGTCCCTGCAGCTCCTTGCATATCGCAACATCCCGAGCTTAGTGGACAAGATCCCTGGGTCAGGAGACCCACGCACCTTTTTGGAATGGGAATCTGTGGGAATTCCAAAGAACAACCTCCCTCTGACTGACGTCCTTTATGTAGAACGGTCTCCCAATGTAAGTCTACAATTTTTTAATGTTGACTCTGTGTCCACAATGATATTGTTAATAAGGTGCCAACTCGTGGATACACTTCTATTTGCAGTTGTCAGTTACTCCTTTTATACTCTTTGATCCACCAAAAGATGGTTGGGGAGAGTGGGACGATGAAGTGAAGGATAAGAAGATTTCTCATTTGGTTATGAAGATTGAGCAAGGGCATGTGTTCAACAAAAAGGAGTGGCCTGGTGGGGATTCATCTTTGCCTAAGATTTCCTTTCCAGATAATAAGGATAATGTGGTCCACAAAAAGCATGTCGTCCCACAACGTAAACAAGTATCTGGGAAACTTCAAGTTAAACAATCTCCATCAAAACCAGCTTCCAGCTACGAGAAAGCCTTCGAGGATTTCAGAATGCATGTGGAGAACGAGTTCACTATCATTAGGAAAGAGTATGAAAGCATGTTCAAGAAGTTAACCTCCCAGAACAAGAAACTTCGTGCGAAGATTAAATCGTTAAGGTACCAAAGACGGCTGAAGTCACACGTTCGCCATCCTTCCATCCATAAAAGAAAACAAGTTGAGTCACATGATACAGAAGATGGGGTTACAAAATCAGCAAACAAAGTCCTTGGTTCTGAAAACTTTCCAACAGATGGCTTTGGAAGCAGATCCCCTTCTCCAGAATCTCCTAACAACACTATTGGGTTTGATGTAGATATTTTTGAAACTAAACAGGACTGGAACAAATATGTTCCTCAGGTACATACTAAATCTCTATCTCTCACCATGGTACATGATGCTTTTAAGGATCTTATAAACATTTTTAACACATATCTAAAAACGTTAGGAAGAGGCAGGACAAACAGATTGGGGATCCGGTGCCAACCCTATTTATGACACTGAGACAAAGGTTAGTGTAATTTTTAAACTTGGTGTTTTCTTCATATAGATGTTTTGGGTAAGTGTACACTGATTTAATTTGTGAAAACAGGAGAAAGGGTCATCCCCAAAATCACCCTTGTTTGACACAACCCCGAAGGGAGCTCCCTCTTATGTTGCACAGGTAAATAATTGTCCTTATAAACCGGTTAATCATTCATCAATTATAAATAGATCTTAAATTTCCTATCATGGCAAAAAGGAACCGGCGGAACAAGCGTCTGTCCAAGAGTTCCTCCCATACACCACCTTGCTACAAGATTTCATGGGTACCCGGAAGTCCCCAGACCAAATGAATGTTTCAAAAGAAGTCTGTAAATTCTTAACCATTTCCTTAAGACGAGTCAATTATTGTTATCTATTAGGTTTTCTAACTATACTCTCATTTTAGGGCCATGATGGAGGTTTTGACATTGGTTCTCATCTTAATAACAATCTAGAAGGACCCTCCCAGGTTACTTTTGATGTATTATTACTTTCAAAAAGAGCCCAATGTATATGTTTGCATATAATATACATAATTCCAATAATTTCGGTTCAATTATTAGGATCCTGGATTTGCTTCCAACGTTGAAACTCCCTCTGACATGAATGAGGTAATCTTCTTCACCTCTATGGATAAACTCATTCCATATGGATTTGGTATTATGGATATGTGAAGGGTTTATATTTTGATTTATGTTGGTGTCATTACCTTTTCCAGGAAAAATATGGCGAAGCTGGTATGGACACGACTGGTAGTTAGTATCATTCTTGTCCTGTGAATGAGGAACCAACTATTTATGATGGTGATCAGGTACATTACAATAGTATACACAACAATTAGATCGGACAATATGTTAAAAGAAATCCACAGGGATAAAATCCACATGGACTCATGTGCATGAAGTCATTCATTTTAGAGTGAATTTTTCTTCCAGGGGAACAAGATCGAAAATAATGTATCTACCACTCCTTCTTCTCCTATGTCTTGCCCTGTCAATGAGGAAGATGCTGCTGCTAAGGTTAGCGCCCATATATCGCCAACTTACAATGAGGGTGGATCAAATCTTAGTACTCAGGTACGGAAAGTATTTGTCCACATGGTCAGTTTCAGTATGGATTCGTGGATATATGTTGGGACAGGTTAGAGTTATTACTTCTTGTAGGGAAGATCATGTATGTAGGAGTCATTCTTCTCCTAAATCTTGTCCTGTCAATGAGGAAGCTTGTGGAAGAAGGGTACGTATATTGAGAGAGAGAGAGAGTTATGGACTCATATTGTAATTAGTATATTACCTTAGTATGTTTTAGTAATATATATCTTTGTATTTAGGGTTGTCGGATTAATGCAACAGTTCCATACATTCGATATGCATCACCGTTCCATAATCTCATTGTTGAGGGAAAGTGGTATCTACTTTCCAACTTTCAAGTTATGGAGAATAATCTTCAAGTTAAAAATTCTCGCCATCACTTGACAATAAGGACAATCTATCAAACAACAATGCGAGAAGTGGAAGAGAAGTCTCGGAAGTCTTACTTCAACTTTATTACATGCACTCAACTTATCAATTCCGAAGTGGACGATAGAAGATATTGTTATGGTATGTATACTTATACTCTCTATATTCAATACATTTACATGTTTGGAATATTTTAAATTCAAAATTTCTAAAATATTTTCTTCTAAATTGGAAACAGATGCTAGCGGTATTGTCTCTAATGTTTCACAGCTTCGTGAAGTAACATTTATAGATGAACAGAATGGCTACTCTAATGCCAAAAGCGTAGTGACCTTCACCCTTACAGATGAAACGTAAGCATATTTTGAGTTGCCTATATGTTTGGATTTACTAAAAATTTCTATTATATTAACATACATTTTAATCTTAATGATCAGGAGAAAAGAAATAACCTGTGTTGCGGTGGGAAAATCCGCCAAAGAATTTGAAAACACGTGGGAGCAAGTTATTTATGAGTATGATGATGATGCCGAAAGTCCTATTATGTGTGTTTTGCGTTTTTGGAGGATCTCTGTGTACGAAGGTTAGTACTGATATTCTTACATTATTACATCTTTTTCTATAATTTTATTTCACATGTTGTGTGTATAATTGTGTATCAATTCCAAAACTTAGCTACTCATTGTTCTATAATTTACATAGGTATTCCATCTCTCTTTTCTCAATATGGCTGTTCAAGAATTTTCCTTAATCACGAGTTCATGGAGATGAACATGTAGACACTGCTGTAAGTTTAACGTTTTGCGGTGCTTTTTCGTAACTTAATTTAAAACATGTAATAAGTAATTACTATGTTTATAATTATTTTTCAATTTAATTGTACACAGGGGTGAAGAACCAGAGTTTAATCCTCAGGATGACAGCTCAGATGAGGATTAATGATCTATTTTCTATAGTTTAATTTCGTTCAGTATTTTCCGTCTCATGATTATGTAAGATGTGTGTTGTTTATCTCATCCAATCAATAATAAATAATTTCAATAAAATTTATGTGATAATTATTATCACTCTAAAACCAAATTTTATAACAAAATTATAATATATGAGAATATTTGGCATGTAAATAAATGTAAAATATACATATATTTTACCATACCGAACTCTATTTATATCGAAATATTCAGTATAAGAATTTGCATTGGAGACTTCAAAATATTAAGATGGTTAACCTACTTTCTAATGCTATCAAGAAAAAAATAGGGAAAAATATTATTTTTTTGATTTGGCTACTTTGAATCCATTGACACACGAATGGAAACTAAGAGTCAAGATTTTGAGAAAATTTACATGTACAACTCCTCCTTACAACTCACTCGATCTGATTTTAGTAGATGGAAAGGTATTTTCACAAATTAGAGTATTGAAATCTTTAATTTGCGCATCTTTAATTTTTTACTTAGGGTTCTAATATGTAACGATCTTATATTAATTTATTTGTTTGTATCCTAGGGCCAAAAAAATTTATGCCGTGATGGGTCAAGAATTTCAAGACGTGTTTACACAAAGACTTCATGAGGGGAACTGGATATTAATTTCAGGATTTTCGATGAGCAGAGTTATCGGTAATTTTAGACCAACCGATCATCGTTTTATGATACAGTGGAAATCGACGACATGGTTCAGGAAAATTGCTTCGTTGACTTCGGATTATATCTTTTCATTCGTATCATTTAGTGATATCAAGAGTGGATATCTTGATCCTATTTACTGTGTTGGTACGTTTTAATTTATATTCATCTACTTTCTTATTCACGGTCTAGTTCTAAATTATAAGACGCTTATGTATATATGTAGATATCATTGGACGAGTAATGGTTGTAGGGAATCGAAACCAACATGGTCCTCCTGACAACGACTGGAATGAGATATTCTTCTAGTTAGAAGATCTTGAGTATGTTAATTAATTATCTTATACATATTAATAATCGATTTTTTATTCTACCAATTCTAATTTTCTAAAATATTAATCAAGGGGTGATCGATTACCATATCGTTTACCGAGATCATACGCGAAAGATTTCTTTAATGCTTGGAGACATTCAGTTGACAATATCATTACATGTGTAATGAGGTTTGCTAGACTCGAGATTAACAAAGGTTGTTTCTACCTCTAAATCCTTACTTATGATACTTTTAACATATTATATAACAACATTGGGATCTAAGCTGTGTACGTAACTAAATAACTAATGTAGAAACGTGGAGAGTTTCGACGGTGCATAATTGTACGAGCGTAATGATAAATCCATTATGTCCGCATGTGACACAGATGAGAGATGCCTTTGCTGATATGGAAGATGGAGAATTTTAAGTTTGATGGAGTTTATTTGATACTTTTACGTTTTTCTTTTTCTTTTGATCTACTTCATAGAAGCTGAATTATTAATGTTTTCTAGGTTTTTCTTAAGATTATATATATTTAATTTACTTAAATACCTTAGTAAAATATTATTCAGCGTATGGTTAACTAAAATAACATAGTTGTTATTAAGCTTTGCGAAATTAAAGTCTCTAATATTTTTATTATTAGACAAAAGTTATTATATTAGGAAATCGTCCTTAAATCTTTGTAATCATGATCCCTTATCATATTTCAAAATAAATTTACCCATTTGTTTCCCGTGTTGTTAAAATTCCAATAAAAGACATTATTAAGAAAAAGCATATTAGTAAACATCAAATTTACCTCTTTTTAAGATGGCTCATAATAGACCAAAAAAAAAAAAAAGATGAATTATTCGCTTAAAAAAATGAAGATGAACATTTATAATATTTGTAGGAAATAATATTTAAATTTGAATAAAAGATAAATGTTAAATTTCTAAGTCCAATATAATGAATTTAGAATCTTTACGTACTTATCATGATCTAGAATTTACTCATAATTAAAACTAAGGAAATAATTCATTATTATCATAACTGATTGAATATTATCGTATAGACGATTATTTAACTATAAATACGCATACACATGTTCCTAAAGTTTACAGCTACTTTTCCATCATGGCCTCTAAAAAAAAAAAAAAATTTCTCCTTTTGTTCTTGCTAGCGAAATCAATCCTGCTAATGATCAATACAAGATCAAAGTGCGTGTTATGCGGATTTGGAAATCCTTCAAGACTCTAGAGATGGTACTAATTGATACAGAGGTACGTTAGCTTCACATCTGTTTTAATTCTAATATTTGAATGTTATATCATACGTATGTGATAAAATATATGATATATTGTATATGTATAGAACTTTTTGTCTAATGTTTTCTTTTGTATCAAAGGGAACAAGGATCCATGCATCTATTGAGCAGTTTTTGGTCAAATAATTCCAGCACCAGTTTGCTGTTGGTGATTCAAAAATAATATACACGTTCGGTTTAGTTGATTATGATGGTGATTACAGAACAAGTTCTTTAGGTTTTACGATGTTGTTTTACAGAACTACTACGGTCAAGCCGTTTGATGATTTCCCAGCTCAAATTTCTGAAAAATATTTTCGTGAATTTTCTGATATCTTGACCGGAAAAACAGACAGACATTTATTGATCGGTGAGTTGTAAGATTGGTAATGTATTGTTTTTTAAGTAAATTATTTTCCAAATCGTATTAATGTTTTGTTGTTTATGTAGATGTAATTGGCTAGATTTTAACGTCGACTCTCTTGAGAATATCAAAACTAAAGGAAAGGACAATGTGAAATTAAGTTTCGAATTGCAAGATCTAACGTATGGTTTTTGTTTGATTAAGAGTTTAACTTCTAATATATTATAATATATTACAACAAAAAACTCACTATCCATTTATTAAATAGGGGTACAAAGTTAAATTGCACGCTTTGGGGTGATGTTGCTAGGAATTTTGAAGGTTCAATAAAAGAACACGATGAATCTGTCGTCGTTTGCGTTATTAGATTTGCATGCATTAATGAGTGGAGAGGTAACTGTTCATTGTATATAAGATATTGCTTTCAGGTTTTATTATGGTTATGTATTATATGATTTTCAAATTTCAGGGGTTTATAGCATATCCAACTCTTTCGGTTCAACAGATGTTTTGTTCAATCCAAATATTCAAGAAGTGGAGAAGTTTACTAAAATGTAAGTACTTTCGTATAAATTAATTACGTATGATTGTTATACGTGTTATAGGTATACATACATGTCCTTATTAGTGTGTTTTGATTTTTCAAAGGTTGCTATCAGACGTCGTCGATTTTGTCCAGATTAATACTGAACCCAAAAATGAACAACCGAAAGTTACACTATATGAAGAGTTATCCGTACTCAATGAAAAGATGACAATAGATGACATTCTTTATGCACTAGAGGTATTTTTTAAATTACATGCTATAGAAAAAATGATGTATTTAATGATTATACGTTTGCTTATATTCAGGTGCGTACATGTGTTACGATCGCAAAAATTATCTCCGTAGAGACATTGCCTAAATGGTACTACCTTGCTTGCAAAGTCTGTAATAAAAAAAGTTCAACCATACCCACTAGATTCTCAAGTCGGAAAAGAACGATTATACAGTTGTAGTGTTTGCGACAAAGATGTTACAGATGTGGATTGCAAGTACGAGCCACCCATTAGTTTGTTCTTTAAAATTGATACACCTATGAAAATGTGGCGAAGACCATTGAGTTGTGATATTTTGTTTTTTATAACATTAGGTTTAAATTGGTCTTACATGTCTCATTTGGAAGTTCACCACATATTAGGCTACTTTTCTTTGACGGTTTGGCTCAACTTCTCATTGGAAAGAAGGCTGATGAATTGGTTGCAAAGATAGCTGAGGTAAATTTTTTTAACATTCATATTCATGATAAATTTAATAAACGGTATTTAACCAATAGATTCATATGCTACAGGATGACCCTTCAATTATTCCCAATGCTATTTCTTCGTTTATTGGAAAAACTATGTTGTTTAAGGTTTCGATCACAAATGACAATTTGAAGAGTTCAAAAGCGGCATATGTTGTTGAAAAGTTTTGGGAAAAAGAAGATATGATCGTACAATTTGTAAAGGTACAATGTTACGAATATTAATATTAGCTATTCTGTGATAACGGGAAATTTATTTTGAAATATATTCATGATTCTTACATTTATAGGAGAGCTATGCAAATGCCGATGTCAACCCTCGAGTTCTAGAAATAACAGATGGAAATGACGAGAGTTCTTCAGTTGAATCGGCTTTATCTCCGTCGAAGAAGAGAACTTCCCGAAAGAGTCGCGACTCTGCGAAAAGTCATCATATGATTACAAGGAATAAAATCAAAACTGAGAAACTAGCTTAAGATTGGTTTTATTATTTTGGATTATTTTCAAAGATGCGATGCTTCTAATATTGTGGTTTATTATTTTGGATTGTTATTTTGGATTATCAAAAACATGCTAATCTTTTAATGTTGATTTAATTATTTTTTAATTTTTTTGCTCAAACTATATCATAATAAGTGATAATTTGAAATACTATGTTATATATTATAAGTTATATTGAAATATTATAATAGTATTATACAGAAATTATTATTCAATAATGATATTAATTAAAAAATTATCCAAGTATATTTAAATATCTGATTATTTAAAACTGTTTGGTATGACAATACAAGTAAAATATAGGAAACTGTTTGGTGTGACAATAAAAGTGAGATATTGGAAATATCCGAATAATGAATATTATGTCTAAAATTTCTAAAATTATAGGAAACTGTTTGGTGTGACAATACAAGTAAGATATATCCCTAATACAAAAATATATGCAAAACTATAGATAAGCAAAGTTTCTAATTTAAAGGATAATGAAAATGTCAACAATAATATATATTAAACTAAATGGAAATATACAAATTCGCTAATAAATAAAATAAAATTAATTATAAGATTAATACGATTCTTAATTTGATAATCACGAAATCTCGTCACCATAAGTTTATATATTAGATACAAAATTTACTTAAACCTATCGTCCAGTTCTTTGAGTTGAACATCAAGTAAAGATGATATTATAGACGTAATTTCATGTTAGGACAATGATTAACTGTATTTTTTAATTTTTTTGTTGGTCGTTACGTTTAGGGAAACACAATGAGACCTTCCAAGCTTCCATATCGCAGAAAGAAAGATGCAGCTCATGGTATGGTTAAAAATAGTTAATCAATCTTTGAAACCTATACAAAAACTAAAATTAAAGAACGCTGACTTTTAAATTTCTAATATTTACAAATCAGGTCTTAATTCTAGATATAGTTACCCAGTTTTTAAATCTATAGAAGATGTCTCTATAATGAGACCTACGAAGCTTCCATACCGGAGAAAGAAAGATGCATCTCATGGTTCGACTAGAGAGAGTAACTAAATCTCTTAAATCTTTAAAATAATTAATATTCTAGAACGATTATTTCCAAATTTCTAATCTTTATGATTCAGGTCTTAATTCTAGACATAGTTACCAAGTTTTTAATTTAAATCTGTAGCAGATGTCTCTATACCTACATCTATACATCACCAATTCGAAGACATGACACACAAAAACGTATGTCAAATCGACAGGATGAATAGAATGCGTGTTTTGAAATCAAGAAGAACGGAGAAGGGTAAACAAGGTAACATTAACTTTTATTAATTAAACTCTTAATGAGTAAAACAGCTTCTCATCAACATGCTAACCAATTATTATTCATTGTGTAGAAACTTTGCTACTACCTGGGTTCAAGAAGATTTTGTATTTTTTATTGCTACTGATTCAGAGTCAAATAGAGGAAGCGAAAATGATATGTCTACTGACGAGTCTGATACCGAACATGGTGATGATAGTACAACGTCTAATGTAATCGGCGGATTTACGGCTGTTAGAGCTGAGTTACAAGTTAACAGTTTGTTTAGTTTCCACTTTAGTTTTCTTATTCGATTACTATCACTAATACTAATAATGGTAGTATGTACATCATATATTAAAATAAAAGAAATTTAGCAACTCTTACGTATTAAATTTTTCGCAGGATATTACGATGATGGCGATCCTTTTTATACATGTGAGAATTGTGGAGCCTATATGTGGTTTGGAGAACGTCTGAATAAAAAAATCAGAAAAGGAAAGCCTGTTTTTTCAATGTGTTGTCATCATGGAAAAGTTAAACTCCCTCTTCTCAAACCTCCACCGAAAACGTTGTCATCGTTGTTCTATAATCACGATGATAGTAGCATCAATTTCCGTGATAATATAAGAGCATACAATATGATTTTTTTCGTTCACATCTTTAGGAGGCAAGGTTAACCATTCTGTTAATGATGGTGCTGGACCCTATCTGTTCCAGATGTGTGGAGAAAATTATCACTGTATTGGTGATATTTTGCCAGAACCGGGAAAAACACCTTTGTTCTTACAGTTATATATTCATGATATACAGAATGAGGTTTCTAATAGAATAAATGCATACGGGTAATAATAACATCTTTGTGTTCTCTTAAATAATATTTTAATTTTATTTTCCAAAATAAATAATTCACATTTTTGGTGTTTTTATAGGAGATCTGCTTCGATCGAAAATTTGAGGCCCTCGACTGTAGAGCTAATCAAGAAGATGCTTGATAATCATAATCCGCATGTTCGGGCTTTTAGGTCGGCAAGAGAGAGGTTCAATATGGATTACGGTGTGGAAGATTTAAAATTACGTTTGCCTTCAGATAGAGATTCTGATGCGAGGACTCATAATCTACCTACTTGCAATGAGGTTGCTGCTTTGATTCCTGGTGATTTTAATTGCGGTGAGAATAAGCGTGACATTATTATAGAAGGTCGTTCAGGCAATTTACAAAGAATAAGCGAGCTGCATCCGGCATATTTACCTTTACAATATCCTTTGTTGTTTCTATATGGAGAGGACGGCTACCGGTTAGGGATTGACATAGGTTTTGTAGATACTGCTGGACGGAAAAGGAAAACCGTGAGCATGAGTGAATTTTATGCTTATCGAATTTTGGAGAGATATGGAGAAGCGTCTACGGTTGTTATGTCCGGAAAATTATTCCAGCAGTTCTTAGTCCATGCCTTCACGACTATAGAATCGAACAGATTGAATTATATTTGGATGAACCAAAAAAAAAATCGGACAGAAATAATAGATAAGATACTCGAAGCTGCTGATAAAGGACGTACTGATCTTTCAGACCATGGTAAAAGAATTTACTAACCTTCGTCGTTTACTGGAGGAAAACGGTATATGATGCATTATTATTTAGATGCAATGGCCACTTGCAAATTCTTTGGTTTCCCGGACCTTTTCATAACGATCACTTGCAATCCTAAGTGGCCTGAAGTTGTGCGATATATTACTAGACATCGTCCTAAACAAGAGGATAGACCAGATATTTGTTGCCGGGTTTTTAAAATGAAGTTAGATAAGCTTATGCATCAAGCCACCAAAGAAAAAACTTTCGGTACGGTGAATTCTGGTACGTATCTTATTTTAATATACATTTAATTAATATTCTTATACAAAAAATATATATATATATATAGTTACGTTGCCGTTTTAATTTTTACGCAGCTGTGTATACAATAGAATTTCAAAAAAGGGGACAACATACGCAGCCTCATGCTCACATGGTCTTATTTCTGCATCCGGATTGTAAAATGCGCACAACATACGACATAGATAAATTCATAAGTGCTGAAATACCGGAAAAAGAAGTGGATAAGTATTTATATGAAGTTATTTCTGATGTTATGATTCATGGGCCTTGTGGACGTCAATACAATGATAGTCCTTGCATGAAGAATGGTAAGTGCACAAAATTCTTTCCAAAGCCATACGTAGATAATACTGTGATAGATGATGCTGGTTATCTAGTATACAGGCGAAGAGATGATGGAAGATTGGTACATAAGAGAGGTTTCGACTTAGACAACAAATTTGTTATTCCGTATAATCGAGAATTGTCGATACGTTATCGTGCTCACATAAATGTAGAGTGGTGCAATCAGTCACGTTCAATCAAATATCTTTTCAAATATATCAGCAAAGGACCAGATTATATAAGAGCATCTGTAGGAGAAGAGGATGAAGAAAATGAAATTAAACAATATTTTAACTGCAGGTATGTATAGTAAAATTATAACTCTATTATATTTAAAGGTAACACTAATATACTTAAATCATGCGTTTCTGTAGATATGTATCAGCATGCGAAGCTACATGGAGAATATTAGCTTCCCCGATATGTTATCGTACAACGCCAGTTAAAAAACTGCCCTTGCATCTTCCTGGCCAGGAATTGGTTATTTATAATGAGGATGATCCAATAGAAAATGTTATGTCACGTTCAACAAATGGAGGAATCAAATTCTTAGCATGGATGGAATGCAATAGACTTGACCCTGAAGCTAGGAAGTTAACGTATGCCGAATTTCCCACCGCTTATGCATGGTATAAAAAAGAAAAAATGTGGAAGCTGAGATCAAGGAAAAGAAGAAGTTTTGCAATAGGAAGGATTACGTACGTACCACCTTCTATAGGGGATGCTTACTACTTAAGAGTTTTGCTTAATAAAATTCCAGGTGCGACCAGCTTCGAATTCTTGAAAACGGTAAACGGGGTTATTTACGGAGAATTTAAAGATGCTTGCTATGCATTAGGATTATTGGATGATGACAAAGAATATATTTCAGCCATAAAAGAAGCAAGTCTCTGGTGTTTTGGGAAGTACTTAAGGAAGCTATTTGTGATACTATTGATTTCAAAGAGTGTATCTGTTCCGCTTAATCTTTGGCTCGTGACAAGAGATATACTATGCGAAGATATTTTATTCCTTCATAGAAACCGCATGAATGATCAAGGTACATCGAAATCTTAGTGAAATTTTTATAAAATATTTGGTCTATTATTTATATATGTCTTTATAAGATATTTTTTACAATCATCGGTATAAATAATTCTCGATATAAAATTTATTAATTCTATTATAGAAAATGAAATGCAGGTATTATGTTAACACAAGCTCAAATACGGAACATATGTTTGTCGGAAATCGAATTGCTAATGCGTTCGAATGGCACTTCCCTTTCTTTTTTCACTAATATGCCAACACCAGACGATAGTGTGCTAAATCCTAATGAAAATAGGCTTATCATGGATGAGAAAAACTATAAGCCTCATGAACAAAAGACAGAATACAACAGACTATTTGCTATGTTAACTGAAGAGCAAAGACGTGTTTATCAAGACATAAATTACTCGGTAAATCAAAACAAGGGTGGTATGTTTTTTGTGCATGGATTTGATGGTACTGGAAAAACTTTCTTGTGGAGTATACTTGGAGCTGATATTCGATCTAAAGGTAATATTGTTCTAAACGTTGCATCGAGTGGAATAACTGCTTTGCTGTTGGAAGGTGGTAGGACAGCTCATTCTAGGTTCTGTATACCTATCAATATAAACGAATATTTAATGTGTTCGATCGATGCACAGTCCGATCTAGCAGAATTGATTAGAGAAGCAAAACTCATTATATGGGACGGGGCTCCGATGATGAACAGACATTGTTTTGAAACGTTGGATAGGACTTTGCAAGATATAATGAAGTGCAATAGGATTTTTGGAGGTAAGGTAATTTTTTGGGAGGTGATTTTAGACAGATTCTCCCAGTAATTCCTAAAGGTGGTAGGGTCGCAACAGTTTTGGCCTCTATAAACTCATCGTTGCTTTGGCCAAGTTGTAAAGTTTTAAAGCTTACAGAAAATATGCGCTTACGAAAAGGTGTTAATAACGTGCAATCGGATGCTCTCGCCGAGTTCTCAAAGTGGCTCCTGGATATTGGTGATGGGAAAATCAACGAGCCAAATGATGGCGAGGTCGAAATAGAAATACCCGAAGATTTACTAATAACAACATCTGAGGATCTAAGGATCCTATCCACGCAATTGTTCATGAAATCTATGGTAAATCCTTCGCTAAAGAGAATGACCCAAAATTCTTTAAGCGAAGAGCTATTCTTAGTCCAAGGAACAAAGACGTTGATAAAATCAATCAATATATGCTTTCTCAACTACCAGGTGTGTATTATAATTGTTTACGTGTATTTATTCTATACTTTTTGAAAAAATAAATATAGTAGATTACATGTGTCTTATACATATGTATCAATATTATTATAGGTGAAGAAAGGCGTTATCTTAGTTCGGATTCCATTGAAACATCGGATACGAGTGTTTTCGAAGATATGGTCTACTCGCAGGAATTTTTAAACAGTATAAACGTTTCTGGATTACCTAAGCATGAATTAACATTGAAGAAGGGAGCCCCTATCATGTTGCTAAGGAATATAGATCCTAAAGGTTGTTTGTGCAATGGTATGAGGTTAATTGTTACTCAGATGGCTAATCATGTTATAGAGGCAAGAATCGTAACAGGTAATGGTGTTAATGAAAAAGTACTTATCCCTAGAATGTTTGTGTCTCTGCCAGATGCAAAGTTTCCTTTCCGTATGAGGCGTCGCCAATTTCCTGCAGCTCTTGCGTATGCAATTACTATTAACAAAAGCCAAGGTCAAACGTTGGAATACGTTGGATTGTTTTTACCAAAGCCAGTCTTTACACATGGACAACTATATGTTGCACTATCTAGAGTGACGACGAGAAAAGGATTGAAGATTTTGATTACGAATGAAGATGGGGCATGTCAAAACAAGACTCTTAACGTAGTTTTTAAAGAAGTTTTTGATAACATTTAGTTACGTATCAAGTTGTTGCATCTACAGTTTTACGTGCTTATTTTTCATGTAAGAATAAATATTATCATGCATCCACTTTTTTGGTTGCACTCTTGATTAATTTCGCTTTGTATAGTTAATCTTTTCAATTTTTTGTCGAATAAACCTAATGTATTTTCTAAATAATTTCTCTAATACTTATAGTCGCTATTTAAAAAATGCATTACAACTAAAGAATTATATTTAAGGTGTAAAAGTTTCTTTATAATTAGCAAATAGAGTATGATAATTTTAAAATATATGAAGATGTAATTTCAAAAGTTTTAATAGTAGTTTATATTGTTGTTTTTTTTTAACTGATACTTTGATAAACTCTTAAAAACACTTGGATTTCCTTCTTAAAGTTTCACGTGTTTACCTTTCCATGCACGAATAAGCATTACCATGCATCCTCTTAAAATATTGTTTTTGTTTCCAAACTTGAATAAGAATGCTATTGCATTTATTTTGTTGTTGTTTTAAATTTTGAATCTATCAAACTATTGGTTTTTGATTTTAAAAACTGAGACTTAATAAAATTACTAATATTTTAGCTAATTTAAAATTGTTAGTCCATTAACCGATCAATTTAATGTAGGGAATATATTTGGAAATTCGATTAGTGTTAAAAAAACTTTAACATACCAATTTATCAAAACTAATCAACATTAATCAAATCTAATTTATTATTTATGATTTGAATACAAAATACTAATTTCACACGAAATAATAGTTTTGTACAAAAAGTGAAAAATTAAACTTAATTGGAAACAGAAACGACGCACTATTTCGATTAATGATTATATATATTGTTTCATTAATAGACTTTTCATCTTCTTCCAACTGTGAATCTATTTGGCAATAGTGAAACCGAAACATCTTCTTCTACACTTTCTTCAAAAAAAATCACGATATTCTACACGGCATTTCAAAATGCGTAGAGATTGCATAGCCAATTTGAATCCGTCGAGGACTGATTGGAACATAGACATGAAGATTTTGAGTATTGCTTACAGGAGAGATTTCATGACGAAAAGGGTTTTAATCCTTGCTGATCAAAGGGTAAGTATCTATCCTATTTACATATAGCATTCGTTTGTAACTTACATATAGTCATTGAATCGATTAGTTGAATGGTTTACATATAGCAATTTAAGCAATACTCGATTATTGTGATCATGGTTGGACATAACGTTTTAAGTAGATGAATTCTAAATGTAATTGTGTTAAACTCAATTCTTCAGAACTCTATAACATATTAATCACTAGAACTGGTTAATAGGTTATATTGATTGGTTTAGATATAACAATTGAACAAATACTGGATTCTTATTGTAGGGTGATCGTATTGAGGCTTCTATATTCTGCAAGAATTTCAAACACTCTGTTCCTAATCATATCTATGATGGGGAATGGTATAACATTCGAAATTTCAAGGTCATCAAGCCAGTCTTACCAGAACGGAACACCAGCCATCAGTACCAGATAATGTTTCTTGAGGAGACAGACATGATGATCCTAGAAACTGTGTCCACTAGAGATTACTATTGGTTTGAAGATTTTAGTCATATCTTCAAAGGAATCATCCCATTCAATAATTCGTATGGTAAGTTTGCTTTTATTTTACAGCATTTTGTAAAAAGTTCAGTATGTTTAAAGTAATAAATTTTAACAAAAGTTTGTCTTCTTGCGAGTCATGCTAGATTTCTACAGTTCTGTTATTGATGTTGATCCTTTGAAAGAAGAGTTTAGAAAGATGGATGAGTATGGTAATGCTTATGGAGTCAACGGTTTGGTTTTCCAAATGATAAATGGAAGGTAACTTAATAAACGTTACTTATGCTTACTTACATTTTACATTGAAAACTTTGCTTATAAATTAGTCTAATTATATACAATTGCCCTACTCAGGAATGAAAAAATCATTTGTCATATTAGAGGAGTTAGTGCTCAAAACTTCTTAAGGGAGTGGAGATCAAAGGGTTACAATATTAGTTACAAAATACATCCGGTCTTCTGTGTCCTTAGATTTTGGAGAGTATCTACATATCACGGTAAAGAAAGTTTTAACTCTATTTGAATGATTTACATTTGAGAATAGACGGATTAGGAAATATTAGAATTTCATTTGTTCTTTACTCTTTCTAGGTAATCCCTGTATTACGAATGATCCTGAATGTGATAGTGGAGCTTCAAGAACATTTCTTAATCCAACCAATAATGGTCTTGAAAACCACAGGATAAAGTAAGTTTAGAAGTATTGTTTTAAGAATATTGATGTCCCATTGTTGTCTACTTAATATAGATTCTAACCAACTTGGCTATGTAAATTGTAGCTCTGAGTTTGCTGCAACCTACCATTTCGGTATATCTGCTAAGGAATGAGTACAAGACAGGTTCAATGCAGCTATCGCATAGGAACCAAGTGGTCTGCTTATGCATGTTATGATGTTGTGTATTTTGAAACCTTCATAAGACCAATATTATGTTTCAGTTTATATTTTGGTTAGAGGCTATTATAAATCATCGGATATATTATGTAAGAACTATGTTGTTTTTGATTTTTATATCAGGTTTTGGTTTACAAATTTAGAACTTTCGGTCTACTGCTTGATATATAAACATTTACCATTACATTGATGATCTTTAAACAATGGGCCGGATTTATCTTTCAAGTTCCTACAAACACATGAACTGATATTCTAATTGATTTCCTTTTTGTTATTCTAAGTGATAATATCACTTCGTCTTCAAAATATAACGCAAACGGTATATATTTATCCGGTGAACCGCGGCGAAGCGCGGGTTATCTCCCTAGTATTTTAGTATTGAAATTGTAAATTTAAGTGTTAAGAGATTGTATTTTTTTTTTTTGTTTTTTTGTGTGTTTTTGGTAGGCTCTTAACTTGTAGTTCTTAGGAAAATATATTTATTCAAAAATGAAATTAAATAAAAATATGTATTTTTTTAATTTTATAAAACATAATAATTATTGTAAATTAAAAATTTTAAAATATACATGAGATACAAATTATAACATAAAGCACAATAATTATAGTGTTGATTTCTAGAAATTTTTTCCACGTATGCTCGACCAAATCTTTTCTTCAATTGTTGATGCCATTTTCTCTGTAGAAAATACAAGAATTTTTTTCTTGAGTAACTAAAAGATTTGGTTTGACTTTGGTTAGAGAATAAAAATTGGTGTGAAAATAAAATATGAAGGCTTGTTCTTAAAAGAGAATGACTAAAAGGAAGGTTTGGATTTTTTTGTATTAAGTTTGTAAAACAAAATAGAATGAGATACATATTTTGTTGAGCAATACTTGGGTTCACCCCTAGGGGTGAACCAACCTTGTTCACCCCCTATTGATTAGCCAATCAAAATAAAACAATATGCCATGTCATATTATATTTAAAAAATAAATCAAAAATAAAACAAACCTTAACCACTCTTTTATAAACCCAAACCAAAATATAATTTTGTTTAATTACAAAATCTAAACCCTAACCACTATTTTATAAACCCAAACCAAAATATAATTTCGTCTAATTACAAAATCTAAACCCTAACCACTATTTTATCAACCCAAACCGAAATATAATTTCGTCTAATTACAAAATCTAAACCCTAACCATTATTTTGTCAACCCAAACCGAAATACAATTTTGTTTGATTACAAAATCTAAACCCTGGCGACTAATTTGTCAACCCAAACCGAAAAATAATTTCGTTTAATTACAAAATCTAAACCCTAACCACTAATTTGTCAACCCAAACCGAAATATAATTTTGTTTAGTTACAAAATCTAAACCTTAACCACTATTTTATAAACCCAAATCGAACTATATTTCCTTAATAAAATCCTACAGAATTTGTTTCCATAATTTGATTTGTATAATGTTGGTGCATACAAAAACCTGTCCCGTATTACTTATACAAATGTCTCGGTTTGTTTCAGACTCTTATAACAATTAGTCTCTCAATCATAAACAGAATTGTTGTGGCGGTGCATGAAGGAGATATTATGTCGTGTTGACCATAAAATGCCTCGGCTCGGTTTTACTCTTTTTATGATGAGTCTCGTGTTGCTTTTTCAAATGCCTCGACTCGGTTTTAGACTCTTCTCATGATGAATTTTTGGATATGAAATGGGTAGATGAAATAAGGTAATCTTAGTTACCTCTTTAACAGTCCCATGTTGACCATAGATATGCATCGGCTCGATACTAGGCTTTTTTAACGATGAGTCTTTAAATCGAAAACAAATTGATCATGGTGGTGCAAGAATGAGAAATTATGTCACGTGTTTCCTTTTCAAATGTCTCATCCCAGTTTTAGACTCTTCTCATGATGACTTTTTGGATAAGAAATGGGTAGATGAAATGAGGTAATCTCAATTACCTCTTTAACAGTCCCGTGTAGACCACAAAGAGAGAGCCAACTCAAGTTCGCAATAAGTAGGAAAAAAGAAAGAAGGGGAAGAATCAGTCTCCCAAAAAGAAGTTGTAAGTAAAGGGAATACAAGGAAGTGAGTCTCCGAATAAGAAAACAAAGCTCTCAAGACAAGGTCGATAAATGCACTGTGGTCAGTGTGGTTTATCAGGACACAACACATAATCTTGTAAAAATACTGGTGTACAAATCAGAAGGCCTCATGAGAAACAGATGGGAGTTGGTGAGTCCCAGAGCCAGTCAAGCCAAGTAAACAGAACGTCACAGGTTTTAATTAGTTTGGTAATAAACTTACTTTATAAATTTATGTGGTTTGGTAACAAGCTTACGTTGTTTTTTTTTTAATCATAAATTTGCAAGATATGTTTGAGTGAGGATTCAAGGCTGTGGCTTCTAGTGGTTTGGTGTTTTTCAAGAATTACTTGGTTTTCTCGGAATTTAGTAGTTGGTTTTTGTAGTGTCTCTTAAATTTTAGAATGATTAAAAATGTTTCTTGGAGTTCAAGAATTTCTTTTGTTGTAGTTTAAGAATTTTCTCGAAGTTTCATAATTAGTTCACTTCATAACACAAATTGAAGAAGCTGACATTTTTATATTTAGAGCAAAACGACATCGTTTAATTTTGGAACAGAATTTAGATGATTGGATTAAAGCTTAAACATGGACATGGCCTCCACATCACCTACGGTAAACATGATCTTAACGACGTCTTGTAATATGTATGATCATGCACGAAACAATAACATTAGGTAGTATACTTGAGTATTTAATTAGTTTAGGTATTTATTTGCACGTAGGTAGAGTTAAGGTATGCATTGAACATACTTATTGAGTTGGGGTATGAATATTCTGTTTTCCGGTTTTATGAAGTAAAAAACACTTTTATGAAGATCTTTGTTCTCTTGTTTTCTTTATTAGTTGGAGTAACTTTGGGAGCATTGTAGTACAATGGAGATTCAGTAATAGTTGATAACATTTTGAAGAAGATTTGAAATCAATAGAATTAATTACTTGATATAGCTCTCCTTGTGAGCATTGGATGAAGCTGTATACGGACGGAGCTTCTCACGGTAACCCGGGGTTGGCTATGGCGGGCGGCGTTCTGCGTGATAATACAGGTAGGTGGTGTGGTGGTTTTGCCCTTAATATTGGTTTATGTTCGGTGTCAGTAGCAAAGTTGTGGTGTATTTATTACGGGCTTGTTACTGCGTGGGAGAAAAAATTGAGGCGAGTGGAGGTGGAGGTGGACTCGAATTTGGTGGTGGGTTTCTTAATGATGGGGATCAGCATGTCTTATCTTTTATCTTTCTTGGTACGGTTGTGGCATGGCTTCTTAACTAGGGACTGGATAGTCCCGATTTCTCATGTGTATGGAGAAGCAAACCGTTTTGTAGATGGCTTAGCTAACTACGCAATTAATTTACCTTTAGGTTTCCATACGTTAGAAGTAGCCCCAGACATTGTGGACTCGATTGTTGTTGAGGATAGTCGTAGAACTACGTTTCCATGACGTATCCGTTTGTAATTTTCTTTTAGTTTATGAATAAATCATATTTATTGAAAGAACCCATCCCATTTTTTTTTCTTTTAAACATGCAAACCGGATTAACCCAATTAATTCGAACCAATTAAACCGGCCATAATAATTTAAATCAATTAAACCAAGCAATCTCATTAAAGTAACCAACAATATTAACCAGCGGAAGACTTAACCAAAAATCCAATAAAACAATTCCATTAAACCAACAAGTTCAACCAAACATTATTCCAAAACATGATCATCCTAACATGTTTCTAAATTCCATTCTAACACCCTAACAAATCCAACAATAATCTAAAACACCAATGAGTGCCTAGATCATCCTCCTCTCCTCGCCATGATTCCACGGATCACACTTTGCTTTTACCTGCATCAAAAAAAGAGATGCATAAGTATTTCATAAATACTTAGTGAGGGCGATCCTCCCATCTACGAGCTATACACACAAGCAATGAGATAACACCCACATATATAACAAAAACAAACCATCCAGCAAGCTAAACATCCAATAACACATCGAGTTCACCTACAAATCATCACACAACAAGTCACCCAATCCCAATCGCTTAGATAAGCTCATGGTCACGCACTCACCTTAACAAGGTGATTTGAACTACAAAAACAACCAGGAAAAACTCTCCTCGCGACTGCAACAGCCAAACAACGCCCTACAACAAACCACACAAACAAAAATCTCTAAGAACCAAAAGACAGAAACACCAGAAAAACTACAGCCGCAGAAATGAAGCCCTAAAACATAAACCAACCGTTAACTTCTTAATCCCTACGGTGAAAAGCAAGATCCAGACGTCACGAAGCTCCCCAAAAAATTTGATGCCGATCGGAGAAACGATGAAACCACGATCGCACTTACAAACTCCGCTGATCCCAGTTCGCAACAGAGAAAACGCGTCTCACCAAACTGCATATAACTCACTGAGTATTAATCCGAATTCACTTCTGTAAAAAGGAGAATCAACGTACACGCCTTAAGAACAAACCTACCAAAATTCATTACCTTTCGATAAGATTTGATACGTCGGAACTCTATTCTACCAAGACGTGACGAAACTGCTTCTCTTGCTTTAAACACCAAAGCAAAGCTAACACTCTCCTTCTTACAAGTGAACTTCTCCTTCTCCTTTTCTCAACTCAACTGTCAGAAACAACAGCCACAAAACAAAAGAGAGAAGAAGCGTTCTTTATAAAACTAGGGTTTTTGGTTTAATTCTGATTAAACCAGAATTTACCTAAACCGACTTTAATTAAATCTCCTTTGATTCAATTAAACAAATCGACCAGTTTAGGAAATCAACCGGAATTAAACCGACTCCACCCTAATTCTTATACACATTCTAGTCTCCTATTAATTTTCAGAACACAGGCGTTACAATTCTCCCCCACTAACATGGATTCGTCCTCGAATCCTTCAACATTCTCCATCAGTCGGACTCCGTGCAACCATCCCAAACGATCTGCACTCCCACAACTGACTCCTTTGAGGCTCCTATCTAATCCATATACTCACGTTCCAGACTCTATTTGCTCATACTCACCCACTTCCCCCGTCCACAGGTCGCAACCCATGAATCATACCGGCTCGCCTTAGGCCTCTGCCTTAGACTACGGTATCCAGGAAGTCTCACCACTCCCCCCGCTCTCAGGTCGCAACCCTCAAGTCATATCGGCTCACTATTAGGCCACCCGCCTTCTAGCTACGGTATCCGTGAAGTCTTCCGCTCGCTCTCGGGTCGTCACCCTCAAGCGTGCACTCGAATCGTCATCTGAGACCATCACATCATATCCGAGCAAATAAGTCTAAACGCCCCCGAGCATATCTCTCGATCAGACATACCTCCCGTGGTCCACTTATAGCATCGCAATGCTATACTAACCACCACCCCGAGACTTTCTAAAAATAGAACTGTCAAACCCGACACTTCCTATTTTTAGAAACTCGCACATATTTCTCTTACACATGACACAACAAGTCACATCCAAGAAATACTCATCTTATTAATATCCAATGTCATAATCATTACACTAAAAATGAAAATACAAAAGAGATACAACCAAAACAAAACTCAAAACAAAACAAGCCAACGGTCTACTCCTCGACCCGCCTCTCGAGAACCCTCACTGGTCTCGCCTCCAAGGTCATGCTAGGCTGAAGATCTGCCGGGATCGTAGCCAACACCTCATCATCCTTGTGAAGACACTTCCTCAGCATCGACACGTGGAATACCTTATGAAATGCATGCATTACCTCAGGTAACTCCAACCGATAAGCCACCGGTCCAACCCGCTCCACAATCCTGAAAGGACCCATAAACCTCGGACTCAGCTTAGTCTCGGTAAGGGACCTGTTAGGACCACACAACATCGCCATCTTGAGATACACCATATCTCCAACCTCAAACTCCAACTCCTTACGTCTCTTATCAGCATAACACTTCTGCCGATCCTGCGCCTCTCTCATGTTCAGCTTCAAACCCGAATCTTCTATGAAGTCTCCTGAACAAAATCCGCACCATAAATGCTCCTCTCCCCCACTTGAGTCCAGCATAGAGGTGTCCGACATGGCCTCCCATACAACGCCTCATAAGGAGCCATCCCAATACTCGTCTAGTAGCTATTATTATAAGCAAACTCCACCAAGCTCAAGTGATCTGCCCACTGACCACCCCAGTCCAGCACACACATCCTCAACATATCCTCAAGTGTCTGAATGGTCCGCTCAGACTGCCCGTCTGTCTGAGGGTGGTAAGCCGTGCTCAAATGCACCTTAGTACCCATCTCCTTCTGGAAAGCCTTCCAGAACGCCGAAGTGAACTTCCAATCCCGGTCTGACACAATACTGGCCGGTACTCCATGAAGTCTCACAATCTCCTGCACATACTTCTTAGCTAGCACTGCCGCTCCATCGGTTTTCTTGATAGCCAAGAAATGTGCAGACTTAGTCAAACGGTCCACAATAACCCAAATGGCATCCTTGAACCGAGACACTGGCAACCCTACCACGAAATCCATCGTGATCATGTCCCATTTCCACTCTGGAATAGGGAGACTCCGCAATAATCCACTCGGCACCTGATGCTCAGCCTTCACTAGCTGACATACATCGCACTCAGAGACCCATTTAGCTATGTCCCTCTTCATCCCGACCCAATGATAATACCACTTCAGATCTCGGTACATCTTGGTCGCTCCTGGATGAATAAAGAACCTACTCGCATGAGCCTCACTCAAGATCTCTCGTCTCAACTCCTCATCCTTGGGCACACAAACTCGTCCATGCACAAGGATAGTCCCATTGGCTGCAACCTGATACTTTGACTCAGTATCCTTAGAAGCATTAACCAGCCCTGCATCCTTCTCCTGAGCCGCTCGAACTCTGGTCAGAAGGTCTGCTCGGTTAGCTGCTTCTAACCCTAGTGGCTCCTGAGAAATAGCACACAACCGCAAGGTGCTAAGTTCTCCCACCAAGGTCTCCATATCCTGCCCTCGAGCTGAAGCCGCTCGCTTCCTGCTCAGAGCATCTGCAACCAGATTAGCCTTACCGGGATGGTAAGCTATCTCCAGATCATAGTCTGCAACCAACTCCATCCAGCGCCTCTGCCTCAAGTTCAACTCAGGCTGCGTGAATATATACTTCAGACTCTTATGATCTGTAAACACCTGAACCTTCGCTCCATACAGATAAGATCTCCAAATCTTCAGAGCAAAGACTACCGCTGCCATCTCCAAATCATGAGTAGGGTAGTTGCCCTCATGCTTCCGCAACTGCCGCGAAGCATAGGCGATCACCTTACCCTGCTGCATCAACACACAACCCAAACCAACGCCCGAAGCGTCCGTGTACACCACATACGGCTTTCCCTGCTCTGGTAAAGCCAAAACCGGCGTACTCGTCAACATCTCCTTGAGTTGAGCGAAACCTTGCTCACACTCAGGAGTCCACACAAAAGGAACATCCTTCCCCGTCAGCTTGGTCATTGGCTGAGCTGTACTGGCAAAACCCTTCACAAACCGTCAGTAGTAACCCGCCAATCCCAGAAAACTCCGTATCTTTGTAGCATTATGCGGTCTAGGCCAATCTCTGATAGCCTCAATCTTCTCTGGATCCACAGAAACTCCCTCTGCAGACACGATATGACCCAGAAAACTCATCTTTCTCTGCCAGAAACTGCACTTGCTCAGCTTAGCATACAGCTTCTGCTCCCGCAGCTTCTCCAACACTGCCCGCAAGTGTACCTCGTGCTCCTCAGGACTCTTAGAATACACCAGGATATCATCAATGAAGATGATAACAAACTCATCCAGAAACGCATGGAACACGTTGTTCATCAGCCTCATGAACGTCGCTGGTGCATTAGTCAACCCGAAAGGCATCACCACGAACTCATAATGCCCATACCTCGTCCTGAACGCCGTTTTACGGATATCCGCCTCGTCGATAGGAATCTGATGGTACCTCGACACCAAATCGATCTTAGAGAACCACGTAGCTCCCCTCAACTGGTCCAACAACTCGTCAATCCGCGGCAAAGGATACTTGTTCTTCACCGTGACTCGGTTAAGTCCCCGGTAATCGATACACAGCCGGAAACTCCCATCCTTCTTCTTAACGAATAACACCGGTGCTCCCCACGGTGAAACACTAGAACGGATGAAACCCTTACCCAGCAGATCTTCCAACTGTTTCTTCAACTCAGCCATCTCTGCTGGAGCCATCCAGTACGGAGCCTTAGACAACGTCGTTGTCCCGGGCTCCAACTCAATCGTGAAGGGATCAGACCGAGATGGTGGTAACCTCTTTAACGACTGAAACACATCCTCGAACTACTGGACCATCCGGATCTTATCCACTGCTACCTCATCGACCATCTCTGGCATGACGATCGTAGCCAAATAAGCTTCCCGTCCCTTCCGGATCATCTTATCCGCCTGAATCGCCGAAATCACTAAACTCCCCGAAATCGGTCTCACACCCTGGAAATACATCTTCGGTCCGGGACGCTCGAAGTATACTCTTCCCCGGTGACAATCCAGATGAACTTTGTGCCGCTTGAACCAATCCATGCCCAGAATTACATCATACAACTCCACCAGACTAATGTACAAATCTGCCGGCATCGACTCTCCCGCAATCTGTACATCCACACCACTAGCCCGCCCTTGAACCGCTAGCAAATCGCCTCCTTCGACTCTAAAGGCTCCATAACAACCATCGGGATCTCCTCGGATGTTATCACCTGTCGCGCACTCTGGGGTAATGAAGCTATTCGTAGCTCCAGAATCAAACATCACGTGGGACAAGAACCCGCCCACCAACAGGGTCCCTACACAAACCCTTTTCACTAAGACCGCCCACCCCGAAATCACAGGAAAACAACACAAATTCTAAAACAACGGAAGGAAACAAACTGAGTCTTAGAATTAAACATGTGATCGGCCGTCCAGTACTTGGCTCTCATGTCTCCACGGTCGTATACCCCCTTGATCCCTCGATATGTGCCACCGGCGGTGCTCCCAGCTGAGCCAACGACTGCCCTGCCAGCTGCAATCCTGGCTGCACCCACTGCTGCACCACTGGCTGCATCACCGGCTGCACCGCTGCTACCGCCATCTGCTGCAACTTAGGACACCTCGTCTTGATCTGCCCCGTCTCTCTGCAGTGATAACAGACATGGGTATCCACCCAAGGCTCGCCCTTCTTCGGGCAGCTCGCCACCCTGTGATCCGTGCTCCCACACCTGAAGCACCTCCGATCACCCTGACTCACCTTGGAAGTGTCATCCCACTTCCTCTTCTATCCCTGAGCAGGTTTGCCACCTCTGCTCAGAACCGACTGCGGCTGGGTCTTTTTCGGCAGCGCCGACGGACTAGGAATCACCCCATGACTCCTCAACTCGTCCTCGATCCCCGACGCCACCTCAACCAGCTCCACACGCGATGCATAGGCCCGCACCTTGCACCGCACCCTCATATCAGGGCTGAGACCCTTCATGAACCTACGCACCTGCATCTGCTCAGGATCTCCCGCACGCCCCGAGTACACCAAGAGTCGGCTGAACTCCGAGTCGTACTCCCGCAACGACCGCTCGCCCTGAGTCAACGCCAGAAAACTGCGACTCCATCCGGTCTAGTGCCTCCGCCGGAAAATATTTGGCATTAAACTCTGCCAAGAAATCTCCCCACACCACCAATCCCTGCCCCCTTTTGGCCAGCACACTCCGCCACCACCGCATCTACCCCCTCAGGCGGTACAACCCCAACAACAGGCTGCACACCAGGCCCAACAGGCTGCACACCAGGCCCAAGAGGAGCCTGCACCTCAGGCCCAACAAGAGCCTGCACCAGCGGTACCGCACCCGGTAACCGCTCCAAGAGCTGCGTCAGTAAATCCGCAAGCCGATCATTCTGACCCTGGGCTGCATCTGTTGGAACACCCCCAACCGGGTTTCCAACAACACTCGTACCGTTCCTGGACGAACCGGCTCCCACGACACTCACACTCTCACCACCCACGGGCCCCTCCTTATGCGACCGGGACTCGCTAACAAAATCGGCCGTAGCACTCCTGCCCACACTCGTGTCGCTACCCGAGGCAACACCACGCCCCCTACCGCGACCACGCCCACGACCACGACCACGACCGATAGCTCCACCTCTAACCATCTGCAACACAACAGAAGGCTAAAAACACCAAACAAATCACCAAACGACACAACTTACCGTGGAATCTCATTGAAGGCTCGAGAGGATGATCTAGGTCTCCATGCTCACACAATTGATTAAACACACAATCAATCAGCATGCAATCCACATCATCATTCCTCATCAATGAAATTCACACATCACATCACAATTTTTACCAATTAAATCTCGTCCTAGAACCGTAAATGCTCTGATACCAAATTGAAAGAACCCATCCCATTTTTTTTTCTTTTAAACATGCAAACCGGATTAACCCAATTAATTCGAACCAACTAAACCGGCCATAATAATTTAAATCAATTAAACCAAGCAATCTCATTAAAGTAACCAACAATATTAACCAGCGGAAGACTTAGTTCCGCTGTGGTACGGTTATGGCATGGCTTCTTAACTAGGGACTGGATAGTCCCGATTTCTCATGTGTATGGAGAAGCAAACCGTTTTGTAGATGGCTTAGCTAACTACGCAATTAATTTACCTTTAGGTTTCCATACGTTAGAAGTAGCCCCAGACATTGTGGACTCGATTGTTGTTGAGGATAGTCGTAGAACTACGTTTCCATGACGTATCCGTTTGTAATTTTCTTTTAGTTTATGAATAAATCATATTTATTGAAAGAACCCATCCCATTTTTTTTTCTTTTAAACATGCAAACCGGATTAACCCAATTAATTCGAACCAATTAAACCGGCCATAATAATTTAAATCAATTAAACCAAGCAATCTCATTAAAGTAACCAACAATATTAACCAGCGGAAGACTTAACCAAAAATCCAATAAAACAATTCCATTAAACCAACAAGTTCAACCAAACATTATTCCAAAACATGATCATCCTAACATGTTTCTAAATTCCATTCTAACACCCTAACAAATCCAACAATAATCTAAAACACCAATGAGTGCCTAGATCATCCTCCTCTCCTCGCCATGATTCCACGGATCACACTTTGCTTTTACCTGCATCAAAGAAAGAGATGCATAAGTATTTCATAAATACTTAGTGAGGGCGATCCTTCCATCTACGAGCTATACACACAAGCAATGAGATAACACCCACATATATAACAAAAACAAACCATCCAGCAAGCTAAACATCCAATAACACATCGAGTTCACCTACAAATCATCACACAACAAGTCACTCAATCCCAATCGCTTAGATAAGCTCATGGTCACACACTCACCTTAACAAGGTGATTTGAACTACAAAAACCACCAGGAAAAACTCTCCTCGCGACTGCAACAGCCAAACAACGCCCTACAACAAACCACACAAACAAAAATCTCTAAGAACCAAAAGACAGAAACACCAGAAAAACTACAGCCGCAGAAACGAAGCCCTAAAATATAAACCAACCGTTAACTTCTTAATCCCTACGGTGAAAAGCAAGATCCAGACGTCACGAAGCTCCCCACAAATTTTGGTGCCGATCGGAGAAACGATGAAACCACGATCGCACTTACAAACTTCCCTGATCCCAGTTCGCAACAGAGAAAACGCGTCTCACCAAACTGCATATAACTCACTGAGTATTAATCCGAATTCACTTCTGTAAAAAGGAGAATCAACGTACATGCCTTAAGAACAAACCTACCAAAATTCATTACCTTTTGATAAGATTTGATACGTCGGAACTCTATTCTACCAAGACGTGACGAAACTGCTTCTCTTGCTTTAAACACCAAAGCAAAGCTAACACTCTCCTTCTCACAAGTGAACTTCTCCTTCTCCTTTTCTCAACTCAACTCTCAGAAATAACAGCCACAAAACAAAAGAGAGAAGAAGCGTTCTTTATAAAACTAGGGTTTTTGGTTTAATTCTGATTAAACTAAAACCGACTTTAATTAAATCTCCTTTGATTCAATTAAACAAATCGACCAGTTTAGGAAATCAACCGGAATTAAACCGACTCCACCCTAATTCTTATACACATTCTAGTCTCTTATTAATTTTCAGAACACGGGCGTTACATTTATTCTTAGTTTACACATCAAAGCAAACATTATAGTAATATGTGTTAAATTGTTTTCCATCCAAACTTCTATTCAACTTAATCTATAAACTAATACTATAGTAGTTGCTTGATAGTGGATTAGTGTGTTTACTATTAAGACACCTCATGTAAGTTGTTTGCATCACTTTCATTCTCTGAATATGTTTATATATATATATTGTGCCATCTTTCTGCCAGATTCATGTTTGCCTTTTTCACGTTTTCTTTTACCTATAATCTCTGTTTTTTTGGCCTCTTCTCTTCTTTACAGCTACTTCCTCGCTGTCCACATCCCCTTCAGCATCTAAATCATAATTATTTTCCATGCTTACCTCCTTAGATTGTGTGCTCTTCACATAGTTATGTACTTCTTTTCCAGCAAACTCAGTCCAACGTTTAGGAGCATAAGATATTCCTAATACCTACAAAGTCAATAAAACAATCACTACAATGAATATAGGTGCTCTTATCACACCGAAAACACTATACTATAGATAACATGGTGATTTCATAAACGTTGTGTTTGCCGGAGCCATTTTAGGGTGATCAGAAACAATAGCGTTTAGAGGCTATATAAGGACATGTCTCCTAGTATACCCAAGAGGTTACAAAATCATATTAATGTGCTTACTTCAACCTATACCTTTTTAATGAAATTTTGGAAGGGATCAAGAAACTACATCTCTAATTGGAGATCTTCCACTAAAATTCGACGAAGTGAGGCCATCATAGTTGTCCTGAAAAATTAAGCTAGCCATAACTACCCAAAAAAGTTCATCGTCATAAGCCAAGAGAGAGAAACTTATAACTGAAATTTCTTAATTGCATTCTTTAACTCACTCTGCATTAGCTTTAATATACCAAGATCTTTCTGTAAGGTTCCTTATATCTCTCTACAAAACTTTTTTTTATTTCCCTTGCTCTTCCTATCTTTAGCTACTCTCTTAGATATGTTATCTTCTATCAGAAAAACCATCGCATGGGATTTTCTCATTTCCTCATCACAACTAGTATCGCCCCTAACCTCGTTCTTTTATCCCTGCTCTTCAGACATTCCTCTCGGTTTCTTGAAGATTTTTGGAAGCATCATTATCACCGGCTTCTTCTACGCACTATCATCAACAAAGACACATTAGTATTCAAAGGTGCATTGACATGAGAGGTTCATGTATCTTTCTCTTTATAATAACCATTTGACCTCTCATGTCAGTGTCACCTTTGAATATTATTGTGTCTTTGATGATGGCAGTGTTTAGAAGAAGCTGGTGATGATGATGCTTCCAAAATTGAACAAGGATAGGGACGATAATGGTTGTTATGAGGAATGCTCCCGTGCGATGGTTATTTTGACAGAAGAGAACAATTCCAAGAGAGTAGCTAAGATATGAAGGACAAGGGAAATAAATAAATCATGCAAAGTGATATAAGGAGTGCCCTTAGAGAAAGATCTTCATATATTAACGCTAATGTAGAGTAAGTTAATGGTTGCAATTAATGAATTTTGGTTAAAAGTTTCCTCTTTCATGGCTTATGAAGATGGACTTTTCTGTTTAGTAATGGCTTGCTTTATTTTTAGGACAACTACGATGGCTTCACTTCGTCGAATTTTAGAGGAAGATCTCCAATTCGAGATGCAGTCTCTTAACCCCTTCAAGAATTTCATTAACAAAGTACTAAATGAAGTGACTACTTTTATTTGATTATGTAACCTCTTGGTTATACTGGGAGACAAGTCCTTATATTGTTTTATTGGATTATTAGGTAATAGAAATTTCTGATGCTCCTAAACGTTGGACTCGGTCTACTAGGAAAGAACTACAAAACTATATGAAGGACACACAATCTAAGGGGGTAAGCAGGGAATATAATTATGATTTATATGCTGAGGGGGATGTGAAGAGCGAGGAAGTAGCTATAAAGAAGAGAAGGGGCTGAATTTTTTTTTTAATCAAAATAAGAGATTATTGGTAAAAAAATGTAAAATTCGTAAAAGATGTATCTGGTAATCAGAGGGTAAAACATACAGAAACATATTTAGAAAGTGAAAGTGAGGCAAACAACTTGCATGAGGTGTCTTAATAGCAGACACACGATCAAGCAACTACTATAGTATTAGTTTATAGATTTAGCTAATTAGATATCTGATGGACAACAATCTAATACATATACTATAATATTTAAGAGCATTGATGTGTAAGCTAGGAATAAAAATCATTCATAGCATAAACAAGGAGAGCTATATAAAGTAATTAATTCTATTGATATCAAATCTGTTTCGAAATGTTATCAACTATTATTGAATATCCATTAAACTATAATGCTCTGAAAGTAACTCTTACTAATAAAGGAAACAAGAAAACAAAGATCTTCATAAAAGTGTTTTCTACTTCAGAAAAATAGATCATCTCAGAAACTCAAAAACCAAAAAACTCACAGACTAGCTAGAAGCTAAAGATGGCACTAGCAATATGCAACAAAGATTAGTAATAATTTCATGAAACCTAGATCAATGAACCATGAAAGCTACACTACAAGAATTTTCACTTTTACTAGCGGCCAAATATTGTTATTTAACAAATTCATAGCGTTAAGAAAAGCACTATATCATTGCACGCACCATAAGTCCGCCACTTTAGATAACAGTTGTTTGGGATGCTATTTTAGTAGGATATATTATAGTGGTTGGAAATATGTTATCATATTTATTATGATAGCGTTAAATTTTTTTTTTAGTGGCTTTAAATTAATATTTTAAATTTAATTTCTATTTTTTTATTTTTTCAATTTTCTATTTTTAATTTCAATAATCTATTCATAACCAAATCTTTATTGACATAAAGTTTCAATAAAGTTTTAGCATAAAAATTCAATGAAAGAAGAACAAAGTATCTTAAGACGAAAACAAAATATGAAGCAAGCTAAGCAAAATCAAATTCTTGATATGAATGTGCTAAATCTAATCTCAACTTTGTAAGCAATGGGACATCAAAATACGACAACATCCTAACACCAACAAAATCTAAAACCAAAACTTAAGATTTTAAAAAGTAATCACGGAACAACTCAACCTAAAGTAAACAAAAACGAAAAGGACATAAAAAACCTTTTTCATATATATAAGCAAGTTTTTTTAATCAAACTGCTTGTAATGATACTTCAAAATTTAACAATTCAAAACTCTAATAACACTCAAATGAAAACAGAATCAACCTATGATCAAAAAGATATAAAGATCTTACCTTGCAAGCAATCATAGTTCTCAGCCTCCTTATAAACAACAAAATTGTCACTGAAGAATAAAAGCACACACTTGGTGAGTGAGTTTTGACTAATATGAAGAAACTGAAAATCTTGACGGTTTTATAATATCTAAAAAAAATCACCTCATTAAGATTCAAATCTCCGAAGATAATCTTTAGCACCACCCTCCACCTAGTAAACGTTGAGATTTTTCTACATCGAAGAACAAAAATCCTTAAATTAAGACAATATAGAGGCAAAACTAAGAACTTAAAGCTTGATAAAGGATCATGAATTGTTAGTGAGGAATAAACGCAAACATTTTGTGGAACTTTTCTTCCTCTCGTTTGGTTAATCTCATAACCTAGCTGAGAAATCCTTCTTGCATAGATTTTAATAAACCTACAAAATCAGCTAACCCAGACACAAAATTCCCCTTAATACTTCAAATCCAATCACAAAATCAAACCAATCGAGAGAAAAATATAGGGTTTTGTTGGATCTCGAGGCCATGGGGGAGGAGATTCTTTGAAATGGAGGAAGAATCTGAGATGTTAGAGACAGCGGAGAAAGAGGAGATTTAGCCGATGGCTGGAGTGTGTGAATCCGAGTAAATGACGCCCAATCTTTGATTTGGAGGAGTGCTTGCATCATGATTATGATGACAAAATTCAAAGATCTGAAGTGGAATTGTTGTGCCAGGATTAGTGAGAACATAGACAAAGAACTCGACTAGGTCACTGGATTTGAGAGGGTTTGTGTTGTGGTGTTTCTCGTTGAAGATGAGACTATCTGTTGAAAGGAGGACATGAGACTATGTGTTTTTGGGTGTTGTGTTTAGGTCAACTATTTTTTCTATTATTATTTTCGTTTAATTTGGGCTGACACAGGCCTGGCCCACTACATGAAGCGATGGATTCGGGCATCAAAATATATGGGTATATTTTACAATTTTTTTAAAGGCTTATTATATATATAAAACATCTAAGCATTTTTATATATTCATTTTTATTAGGCTTTTCTTAATTTCTTTTACCATTTGTTGTGGACTATAAAATTTTAAAATAATTAAACGTTTTGTTCTGAAATTTTTTAAAATAAAACCTTAAACTACTTGCATTAAAGAAATTCTAAAATCGATAATTGAAGATTGAAGATTGAAGATCGAAAGATTTCATAAATGAAGGTATATACATAGTAACTCTAATCCCAATATATTATTAGTCATTAACAATCGTTGGTGTAAAGTCATAAAAGGCTTAAAACTTTTGTTTATAATTTTCTGTAGCCTATAGAATCGAACATCGAAGGAATAACATAATAATAATTAGGTACTTGGGCTGTTGGATTTTTTAGCTTTTACTTAAATAGAATTGAAATTTCATTCAGATAGTTTTACTTGTTAATTTTGATTCGTAACCCGTGAAAGAAATTTGAATGTATTCATACATGTTTCATGTTTGATTTAATTTTGTGTATAACTTTTTTTTTCTTTTTGTAACAAAAAATGGCATAATCTCGAGATAAAAAAGCAATAAATCATCTGAAGCTAAGAAAAGCAAACCATCTGGAATAATAAGAAGTCAAGCATAAGGATTACAAAGTAGAAATGAAAATGATAAACATGATGCATTCATAAAGTCTCAAGCTAATTCTCTTTTAAGGTATGTAAATGTAGTTGAACAACCAAAAAATTATAATTTCAGTGAACTAATTAGCACTCAAAGAAACTAAGATGAAGATGAAGATATCAATGATATTGGTCGGAATAATGTTGAGCATGAGAAATCAAGTGAACATTAAGAAACTCATCAAGATGAGTTTGGAAAAGAGAGGGACAAGAGCAAGGAGAAAAGAGAACATATGTCTGATAATTCTGATCTTGGAAATTGGGGAAATATTAATATGAAATCGAGAGATTTATTGGTAAAATATGGTCTTCAACTAAGGTTTTCAAGCGATTATTGATTTCCTAAAGATGCTATTGGTAGACATTTCTCGCAATCATTCTACACAAGAGATATGGTAAATGGAGAGAAATAAGATAGACGATGGTTGATATACTCAAAAGCTTCGGATAAAACTTTTTGTTTTTGCTGCAAGTTGTTCAGGCATGATAAAAAAACATGGGGTTACTTGGCAACCACATGTTATGATGATTGGAGAAAATTTTCAAGAAGGCTGAAAGAACATTAAAGTTCTCATGATCATATCATTTGCATGACATATATCATTTGCATGACACTTGGACAGATTTGAAGGTGAGACTGAAAAAAGATAAAACAATTGATAAGCATGCTCAAGAAGAACTAAAGAGAGAAAAACAAGGCATTGGAGAGAAATATTATTGAGAATATTTCCAGTGGTGAAAACTATTGCTTAAATAAATTTGGCATTCCATGGGAATAGTGAAAAAATTGGTGAGCCAAATAATGGGAATTTTCTTGCTATTATTGAGATGATTCAGAGTTTCATACAGGCATGAGGGAACATGTCAGGCGAATTGGGAAAAAAAGAAATTTCTTCTCATTACCTTAGTTACTAGATTCAGAATGAGTTGATTGAGATGGTTGCAAAACAGATCAAAGTGATAATCATAAAGAAGATTCATGATTCCAAATATTTCTCTACAACGTCAACCAATATTGAAAAATTACACGTGTTATTTTTCATTGTGAAGGATAATTCAGGAAAATGACTTTTCTCTTCTCTCAAAGATGCATTAGTTGATCTAGATTAAGTATCGATGAAACAAGGTAATCTAAATTACCTCTTTAATTAATCCCGTGTTGCCCATAAAAATGCCTCGGCTTTGTTATAGTCTCTTCTAACAATAAGTCTAAATAAGAAACATATTTGATGGTGGTACATGAATAAGAATTTATGTCCCTTGTTGCCTTTCAAAGTCGGTTTGGTTTTACTGGAAAATGGGTAAATGAAATGAAATGAGGTCATCTTAATTACCTCTTTAACAGCCGCATGTTGCATATTCAAGTGCTTCTCCTTGGTTTAAGACTCTTTTTATGATGAGTTTATGTATAATGTTGGTGCATACAAAAACCAGTCCCATATTACTTATACAAATGTCTCGTTTCGTTTCAGACTCTTATAACAATTAGTCTCTCAATCATAAACAGAATTGTTGTGGTGGTGCATGAAGGAGATATTATGTCCCGTATTGACCATAAAAATGCCTCGACTCGGTTTTAGACTCTTCTCATGATGAGATTTTGGATAAGAAATGGGTAGATGAAATGAGGTAATCTCAGTTACCTCTTTAACAGTCCCGTGTTGACCATACAAATGCCTTGGCTCGGTTTAGGCTCTTCTAATGATGAGTCTCTAAATCGGAAACAGATTGATGGTGGTGCAAGAATGAGAAATTATGTCCCATGTTGCCTTTTCAAATGCCTCGGCTTGGTTTTAGACTCTTCTCATGATGAGTATTTTTGATATGAATTGGGTAGATGAAATGAGGTAATCTCAACTACCTCTTTAACAGTCCCGAGTTGACCACACAAATGCCTCGGCTCGCCTTTAGACTCTTGTTACCAGGAGTCTCTAAATCGGAAGTAGATTGATGGTGGTGCAAGAATGAGAAATTATGTCCCATGTTGCCTTTCAAATGTCTGTGCTCGGTTTTAGACTCTTCTCATGATGAGTATTTTTGATATGAAATGGGTAGATGAAATGAGGTAATCTCAACTACCTCTTTAACAGTCCGTGTTGACCAAACAAATGCCTCGGCTCGCCTTTGGACTCTTATTACCAGGAGTCTCTAAATCGGAAACAGACTGATGGTAATGCAAGAATGAGAAACTAAAAGTTAATATTAAAATTAATTATTTATGTAACCTAATCTAAAAGTGAATATTAAAATTACATAACCCACAATTTTTTCTTTTCTCAACAAACGTGTGTATTTGGAATTTTGGAAAATATCATATTACGTTAATGACATGAATATAACTGAAGTAGCAAAAAAATTTGATTATGTAATCGGTGAATATCCCATATACGCGAAGCACAATCAAAAATATGATTTTATTTTTTCATTTAGTGCTTATTTTGCTGGCTTTAGTTAAACAGGTTATTATTTTGTAATAATACCATTAACATTCATAGATACGAATGACTGCATATGGCCGAGGCCTATGTTTTCCATGCCCAATGAAAAAGGTTGAGTTTATTGTTTCTCCCCCTATCGAATGTGGCTTGTCCCCCTTAGCGCTGGGTCTGCCGCAGGTCATTAATTTGACAATTTGACTTAAATTACCCCTCTTAATTTCAATAAAGCTTCTCTTTTCTAATAATTGATAGGTAATTTGGGAAATTTCGGCCATAATTTTGAGATGTCAAATGTGTACTTTTCTTTTAATACATAAGATGATTTATTTGTGTAGTCAGTTGTCACTTTTTAACGAGGTAGATATGATATTTTGTCATGAGTTACATATTGTTGTACTTTCTTCCATGTGTATTATTAGGAAATAAAATGACCCATGACGATAAGAAAAGGAAGGGAGAGCATTTATAAAACTTACTAATTTAAATCACCAAAATCTAATATCAATATGTATTTTACTAGAGTCCATAAATCCTCAATCGTTCTAAAATTTATGTAATTCATCTGAAAATTTTGAAATTAAATTGGAACTTAAATATTAATTCATTCAAATGAGCATAATTTATTTGGCAATAAATCATAATTAACCAAAAATTATTTGATTCATGACTTGGACTTGATTATTTATAGAAAGATATATTCAATAAGCATTTGTAGCTATTTGACTTTAAAATAATGTGTATGTTATTTGATTATGGATTTTGAAAAATCTTCTGAAATAGTGTTATTGATAATTTGGAAAACTAGTAATTATTTTAGTTTTTTAGTTAATTTTTTTCTTTTCAGCCTGTTCTATTATATTCCCTTTGTTCTCTAAAAGAGAAATTTTCTAGGTATTTACTTTGAAATTTGTAAATTGTAATTAATAATTCACTGATAATTTAAAAAAATTATGTTTTTGAAACAAATTTTAATTCCTAGAAAAATCATATTTTAGAAACGGAGGAAGTAATTTTTTAATTATTTTTTGTCAACCAAACTTATATGAAAATGACATTCTCTAACTTAGCAAATAAGCAGGAAAAGAGTTTACAAAAAAAACGTGGAGGGGTCTTTTAGTTTTTCTTTAATAAATATGGGGGATTTTTTCCCTCCCTCCTACTAAAAAAAGAAAAAAATAATAACATCTTTAAGAGATTATAGAGGATTTGCTTACTTCAAACCCACATCAAATCTAAATCTCAAAGATTTAAGTTTGAAATATTTTTACAACAAACTTTAACAAGTTTCATAAATTCACCAAAAATTATCAAAATTATTAACAAACAAAACAAAAAACCTCATGAAAACTCAAATTTTATTTAAAACTAAAGTTGAATACAAACTTTCGGGAAAACGATCTGTCTCCCCCCATTAAGTTTCATATAGCACCAAGACTACACACTTTTCTTATCTCGCTGTCCAGCCACATAGAATGAATGTTAAATTCCAGTTCCCTGGAAAGTTCGAAATTTCAGTACCCATATCGCAACCTACATCCCCATATCGCAACATTGAATACTAATTTCGTGGTTTATTATTGGTTTATCAATCCGAAATTATCATTAACCAGATAACACCGATTTTAAACCAAATTAAACACGTAAACCAACCCAATAAACCCAATGGTCACAAAATCTCCAAAATCCCCAAAATCGAAGAACCCTAGAAACAAAAATCCCCAAATTGATCTACAATCGAGCTTGATGGAATCAAATGAGATGGAGTGGAATGCTGTCGTCCTTACCGTGTCTAGGCCTCAGTGTCAAGCTGCGAGGAATAAAGCATTGAGGTGGATTGAGAAGGAGTATGATGAGCAGTTTGCGAGGCTCCAAGATTATCCGGCTGAGATAAGAGAATCAAACAAAGATTCAACTGTTAAAATTCACGCTATCGGAAATGATGCAGGACAAGAGGTATTCAATAGGTTTTATGTCTGTTTTGATGTGTTGAAGAGAACTTGGAAAGAGACATGTAGGCCTTTGATAGGAGTAGATGGAAGTTTCATTAAAGGCAAGGTTAAAGGTCAGTTGTTGGTTGCTTTAGGTAGAGATGCTGATAATGCTATATATCCAATAGCTTTGGGGTTTTTTCGATTTTGGGGATTTTGTGACCATTGGGTTTTTTAATTGGGTTTATCGGGTTGGTTTACAGGTTTAATTTGGTTTAAAATCGGTGTTATCTGGTTAATGATAATTTCGGATTGATAAACCAATAATAAACCACGAAATTAGAATTCAATGTTGCGATATGGGTACTGAAGTTTCGAACTTTCCAAATGGGGGGAACTGGAATTTAACATTCATTCTAGGTGGCTGGACAGCGAGATAAGAAAAGTGTATAGTCTTGGTGCTATATGAAACTTAATGGGGGGACACAGATCGTTTTCCCATTTCTTTCCCAACTAAATTCATATATAAGACTCTCAAAAAAAAATTCAAACCCAAATAATAAAACCGAGTAATGGATGCCAGTCCCTATTAATATACACAAATAGTTTTTTATATACATATACACAAATATTTTCAATCTAAAATTCAAAATTATAACTAATTAACAAAATATAATTTTCACTACTTTTTTTTTTTAAGAGTTTTAGATGATTATTCGTTAAAATTAAATTTCAGTAGTTTTATGAATTATCATTCTTGGATAATATTAGTTCATCAATTATGAAAAATTAAATTTCACTAATGCTGTCAAAAAAAAAAAAATTCACTTATTTATTTATTTTCGGATGATTATAATTTATTATTATTAAGTCCATTAAAAGAAAACACAGATAAGCACAAATACGAATAAGAGCTGGAAAAACAAAAACGAACGAGTGGTGTTGCTCTATTCACCTTCCTCTTCCTCTTCCTCTTCCTTTCTCTCTCTATGTATATATAATACAACTCTCTTCTCTCCCTAAACAAATCTCTTAGCCTTCCTCATCTCTCTTTTCTCTCTCTGCATTATCTCTTCTCAGGTAAAGATCCAATTTTTCTCGCCAATTCCTTATTTTTCTGATTCTGTAATTTAGGGTTCTTCTTCATAGTTTCTGGGCAACTCATGTCGAATTCAATGTGGCTAATTCTGGAATCAGTGATTTGTATAAAAATTATCAAAACCCTTTTTGTATGAGATCTTGTTCTTGTATAAAAATTTGATTTTTATGGTATTAGTGACTTGTACAGTGATTTGTGTCGAAATTACCTAAACCCTTTTTGCATGAGATCTTGTTCCTGTATAAAAATTTGTTTTTTATTGTAATAGATTTGTGTTATTGAGAGATTTGTGTTTTTGTATTTGGTTGTAGAATGGGAACTACCAATAGAACTGATTATGGTGCTTACACATACAAGGAGCTTGAGAGGGAGCCTTATTGGCCATCTGAGAAGCTTAAGATATCAATCACTGGTGCTGGTGGTTTCATTGCTTCTCACATTGCTCGTCGTTTGAAGCATGAAGGGCATTACGTGATTGCTTCTGATTGGAAGAAGAATGAGCATATGACTGAAGATATGTTCTGTGATGAGTTCCACCTTGTTGATCTTAGGGTTATGGAGAATTGTCTCAAGGTTACTAATGGTGTTGATCATGTTTTTAACTTGGCTGCTGATATGGGTGGTATGGGTTTTATCCAGTCCAACCATTCTGTGATTATGTATAACAATACTATGATTAGTTTCAACATGATTGAGGCTGCTAGGATCAATGGGATTAAGAGGTTAGATTTGTGTTTATTGAGTTTTGTTGTTTTAGTAAACAAGTTTCAAGATTGTTACTTTTTTGTTTGTTTGTTTGTGTGTTTTAGGTTCTTCTATGCTTCTAGTGCGTGTATCTATCCGGAGTTTAAGCAGCTGGAGACTACTAATGTGAGCCTTAAGGAGTCAGATGCTTGGCCTGCAGAGGTTTGTGTTGCCCTTATGTGTTCTTGCAAAATGTAACTAGTCTTTTGTATGTGACGTTATACTTTGATTTTGGACTGTTAATATAGCCTCAAGATGCTTATGGTTTGGAGAAACTTGCAACGGAGGAGTTGTGCAAGCATTACAACAAAGATTTTGGAATTGAGTGCCGCATTGGAAGGTTCCATAACATTTATGGTCCTTTTGGAACGTGGAAAGGTAACCAAAGAAACAAACAGTTTTCAGACTTTGTGAGAATGATTAATGGGATAATTAATTGTGTACCATTGTGATTAATATTTGCTGTGGATTTCGGTTAAATCAGGTGGAAGGGAGAAGGCTCCAGCTGCTTTCTGCAGAAAGGCTCTCACCTCCACAGATAAGTTTGAGATGTGGGGAGACGGTCTTCAAACCCGCTCATTTACCTTCATCGATGAGTGTGTTGAAGGTGTACTCAGGTGAGGACATTAGCTCCAAATTATAATTGTTGACATTTTTATATCACATATATTTCTCTGAACTTTTTTCGCATTTTTGTTTTTAGGTTGACAAAATCTGATTTCCGTGAGCCAGTGAACATCGGAAGTGATGAGATGGTGAGTATGAATGAGATGGCTGAGATGGTTCTCAGTTTTGAGGAGAAGAAGCTTCCAATTCAGCACATTCCAGGCCCAGAAGGTGTTCGTGGCCGTAACTCAGACAACAATCTCATCAAAGAAAAGCTTGGTTGGGCTCCAAATATGAGATTGAAGGTACCAACATTATCTACTTAAACTATCTGATTCCCTTACAAGGGTTTAATTTCTGATTTTGTTTTGACCATGATCATTAAACAGGAGGGGCTTAGAATAACCTACTTCTGGATAAAGAAACAGATCGAGAAAGAGAAAGCAAAAGGAAGCGATGTTACGCTTTACGGATCATCAAAGGTGGTTGGAACTCAAGCACCAGTGCAGCTAGGCTCACTCCGCGCTGCCGATGGAAAAGAGTGAATGGATATGGGATTTACTACAGTATAATTCAAGCTCATAATATGGTCTTTTAAGTTCAACAAAATGTTTAGATATACATTTTAGGTAGCTTCCTACCAAAAAAAAGCAATCATAATAAGTGTTTTGGATTTGGATTTTGTTCTTCTCTTCTCCTAATCTCTCTTTATTTATGTAGTAAACCCTTCATTCTTGTTAATCTCTAGTTGCAAAAGTTTCAATTGTTAAGTCGGTTATTACTTTCTCTATCATTGTTCTCCTTTTCACAGTATGTATGCTCATCAACATCATCGTCAACTTGATGTCTTGTGGTCCTGTCACACGGACCAGTGTGACCAAGTGGTTTGAGATATCTTTTAACTTATCACTTTCTTTATTACACATCTCTAGGGCTTAAGGATCACTCACAGTTCTTTCTCTGCCCTTCACTTCTTGTCCCCATTCCTCGGCTTGAATTGTCACACGTTGTTATCTTCTCTTGAGTTCTTCGATATTTGGATCAATAACTTGAAAATATCTAAGATTTGTGTCTTGTGATTAAAATATCAGAATGCAAACAGGGATTCATATTGCTTCCATATATAGCTTGTGAAAAATATGTTTAAAATGTATATATTATATCTCGATGAAAAATACATATATATAACAAATAGAAGAATACCTTCAAAATATCTCTAAAACTAAACTTTTTTTTTTTTTATGTAGTAGACATTGTTGGGCGGTAAAGAAAAAACAATGGAGAACGAAAAACCATTATGTTAAAAATATATATTAAAAGAATTTATACGTATTTTGTGGAATATTCTGCATATTTATATGTATATCTCTTGATCCGGATATTCTTATATTCCATTTTTCATGGACAATATCAAAATTCTGAATAATCGGACATTGGAATATTATCTCTTCATCCTTACTCAAGAACAGTCCATGCCAACTCCTAGGTGTTGGAAATTACGTTCGTCTTAAAATCATCCTTACTCAACAACAGCTTCATTCAAATGCAAATGGCTATATTGATAACATACATACATATATATCATTTATACTTCAAGATCTGTAATGTGTCTATCCAAATGGCAGAGATAACGTGTGATTGAAATTCTTAAATATACATTAATATGCCTTGGGAGTTCATGGGAAGCTCACTCTCCTCTCTTGGATAATGGCCAATTTACAGAGAATAGTGGCTTTCTCTTAGATATTGGTAGCTGAATATACCGGTGCGGTTTCGAGTAAAATCTCAAATTTCCTTAGTATATCCTTTAGAGAATCCATCAAACCATCTTCTGTTGAAGCATCAGCTGCGGTTTGTTTGTCTCTGTTATTCAATTGAGAAAATTTTGTCTCATACAGAAGAGCCACTGACTCGTTCTCTGAAGATAAAGGAGGCAATCCCAACTCTTTTCCGTTTGTTATGATCAAAGTCTTTATAGGATCTGCCCGTCCTTGGCTGTCTTTCTCGTTCGACACTTCTATGATCGTTTTCTCTACGAGACACTTGAGTATCTTCTCGTCAGCAAGAATCTGAGATAAAAGATTGATCAAGCTAGCTAAAAGATCTATGCTTTAAAAATATTATAACTTCATTAGCATAAAGAGAGTGAAGTATATAACCTTACGCAGCCTTGATCCAGTGAAAATCTCAACGTTTTGGACAATGGTTACTGGTTTCTCATGTAGGACATCAGCTATTTCTTGTAAAACCGGCTGTAATAGTTGCGCAAATTGTGCTTGTCCAAGTTCTTCATCACCATCAGCATCATGCTTCTTAATGATATCATCTAAGATGGGAAATTCTGTTCCAAAAAATCTTGACTATGTTAAAACAACAAAGAACGAAATGATCCAAAGGCAACATAACTTTTGGAGAATATTGAATCCTAAACCACAATTACCACTAGCGTACATACATTACACACTATACCATGTTAACCACTAGAAAGTTTCTGCTAAACTAATTTCAGGGATCACAACATTATTCCAGAAACTAGCACAACGGTTATGATTCCGCGGCAATGAACAAGACTGAATCTTGTAGAAAGCAAACTTAAAACACAGAAAAGAAAGAATCAAATCCTGAGAGTGGAGGAACAAAGCTTTTGGAGAATATTGAATCCTAAATCACGAATACCACAAGCAGAAATACATGACACACAAATACAAGATTGATGTTACACTAATCCACAAACTAGCACAACAGTTACGATTCCACGACAATGAACCAAGGCTGAAACTTTGTAAAAGGCAAACTAAATACACACCAAAGTAAAGAAAGAATCAAAACCTGCGAGTGGAGGAACATAACTTTTGGAGAATACTGAATCCTAAACCACAAAATAACACATGTACATGACACACTAATACAAGACTGATGTAAAACTAATCCACAAACTAGCACAACGGGTTACGATTCCACGACAATGAACCAAGGCTGAAACTTGTAGAAGGGAAACTAAATACACACCAAAGTAAAGAAAGAATCAAAACCTGAGAGTGGTGGAACATAACTTTTGGAGAATATTGAATCCTAAACCACAAATAGCACAAGCAGATATACATGACACACAAATACAAGATTGATGTGTTACACTAATAAAAAAACTAGCACAAGGATTACGATTCAGTGACTGAAACTTGTAAAAAGCAAACTAAATACACAGCAAAGCAAAGAAAGAATCAAAACCTGAGAGAGGAGGAACACCCATATCAACACCCATATGTACAAGAGCATGACGTATCTCGTTTTTACAAAGCTTTCCTTTATCTTCTTCATCCAAATCAGTAAACAAATTCTCAGCCAACATTGCAAAATCATCTTCATCTTCCAAAAACATCTTCAACATACTCCCATCAAGAACAGACACCACAATTGGAGCATCTATACAATCACATAAACAAAAGTATCTTCATCAATCAATCCACAGATCCAATCTTATGCATCAAATTGATTATATACCTCTAAGAGCATCGACAACGGTGGAGATGAAAACTCCGAGTTTCTCAGATGCTTGTTGTTGATTAAACTCCGTACGACGGAAAGTGACATCATCGCCATCTGAGACTCGAGAGATCGCAGCGTTTTTGAAATTTGGTGGTAGTGTGAGGCCAGAGAGAGATTTAGAAACCTTGGATTCGGAGATTTCGAGAAGCTGAGCTCCGGTGATGGTGTGTTGGAGTTCCGGTAAGCTGAGATCGATGGATCTGAGGACTTCACCGTCGAAGATCGTTAGTCCCGTGTTCGACATTGGAAGAGAAAGAGATCGAGAGAGAAAGGTTTGGTGAAGTGACGGTGGAAGACCGTTTTGAAAAGTTTTGTCGTTTTCTTTAGTCAATGAAAGTCGAGGGAAAACGTTGACTCTCTTCACATAGGTAAAATGGAGAAAGTACTAAGCAAATATTGCCGTGAAATAAATAAAGAAACGAAGTGAAGTATCAAATAAAGTATTGATCTGAAGTATGGTGTGAAATAAAATATTAATGTGTATTATGGTGTGAAGTAAAGCATGTATAACTAGAATCGGATCCGCGTTACAGCGCGGAGGAAAGTTTTCGAGCCATTATTAATATGTTTTAATTTGTTAAGTGATACAAATATATTTTAAGATTTGTTAACTTTACAAATATATCATTTTTATATCATAAACTTTTGTAACTAATATTTCTAATAAGTTTGTAGTGAATATTATCCACAAACAGTAGCGAGTATGGTTAGCGCATGAAGTTGTGTAAAATAAATGGAGTTGATTATGGTGAATCATACATGTTTGTAACGGATATATGTTTTGAATGACCAATCTGTAACGGATTGCATTCGTAAAAATATTATTGATTACTTGCTCTGGGGGAATTTTAAAAATACCCCTTTTCATATACCTCTTTTTAAAAATACCCCCTTTTTAAACTTTATCAAAAAACCCACTAAAAATGTTGAAATTTATCCAAATATGTGTGTAAGTTTATAAATATATACACAAATTACCTTTATATGTGTATAAAACTTTATATACCTTTCATAAATAGCATAAAAATAAATTATAAAAACCTTATAAAAACCGTATAAATCCTTTTAAAAACCTTTTAAAAACCTTATAAAACTTATAAAAAACGATTTAAAACTATTTAAAACATTTTAAAATATTTGTATCGAATCTCCCAGTAGTAGTAGTTATTATATAGAAGTACCTTATAAACTATATAAAACTTTATAATTTTTTATATTTAAAAAGGGTATTTTTGAAAATGGATAGATAAAGGGGGTATTTTTAAAAAGGGGTACACCAAAAGGGGTATTTCTCAAAAATTCTCTTGCTTTATTATATAATTCTGAGATTAACAAAATAACTCGTGAATTACTGTGATTTATATAGTTTGATACTTAATATAGTTTATAGTAAAACTTATTCGTATTATAAATTTGATTTAATTAATATTTGAATAGTATATTTTGTTAATAAGACTTTGTATATAACATTGTTAAAATTTGATTAACTACTGTATGTTCTTTAAGACCCGTAAAAGTGAACAATTTTGCATATTATTTATTTTTGGTATTACAAAATATTTAATTGTAAAAATTAAGTGGCGCGTATCATGTTCTGACCCGTTGCAAAAATATTCGGATATGTTTCTAATATTTTAAAAATTTACATATATTTTTATATATTTGAATATTTTAAATTTTTCAATATTAAAATATTTTAACATTTAAAAATTATAATATATTGAAACTTTTTAAAATTTCATATGCTGAAATAATTAACTTTACTAATTCAAACAAAAATTAGAAATAGGGGATAGAGACGGCTACTATTTAGTTCATAATTTAGTATATTCGATAGTATCGACATAGATGAAAACTAACAAAATCTTTCAGTTCGAATTTAGTAAGTTATATATTTTGTTGCTAAACTTGGTTGTGTAGAATATGCAGGAATCTGGTGGGATAACTTTGGCAAACCATTTTAATGGATCGTTTGAATTTTGCTTTACTTGCAAGTTTACATTTTGCAGTTTGGGCCATAACATTCTGTTTCCATATATTTTTCACAACTGGGCCATGACATTCGTTGGCCATTGAATTTTGATTAACTTAGTTGTTATGCAATGTGCCGTAACATTCGGTTGGTGTTGTTTATAAAGATCCAATTTCCAATTTCGGGTTTTTTTTTGGAAATAGACCCGATCCGCTTACGATAAAACTACAAATATACCCTTTAGTTATGTTTAACAAAAAAATGTCGAAGGTTTAAGTAATAGTTTTTTGGTATTTTTGTTTTATATTTTTTGGAGGAAAAGTGTACTCCTCTTTTACTATATAGGGGATAAGTGTGAAAAAAGGAATATGCCATGTAATATTCCTTAGATTATGTACTATAAATAAGGAGCTTGGTGAGGCTTGTTCACCAGAGGCTGAAGGGTCTAAAACCCTAAGTCCTAAGAGTCCTTTGTATTCTCTCTTGAGTGTGTTCTTATAATAAAGCTTTCTCTTATATATATACTCTCTTCCATAAACACTTAATCCCTTTCATCTATTTGTTTCATATATCTCGATCCTATAATACCTCCTACGTGGTTGTACCCACTATGTGTCTGTAAATTTGGTATCAGAGCCATGGCAGTCTAAGCTTTGGCTCTTTGATATCTAAGAGGTAGTATGCCATAGCGTTGTTTTCTATTATATGCTTTGCATGGAAAGTATGCTCTGTGGTTGCCATTTTTTGGATCCTCCACATCAGAAATCTTGCTAAGCTTGAATAAAAGATCTAAAGAAAATGTATGTGAGGTTGTAAGTCTCGAAGTACCTTGAGGCTTTATTGTTGATGAGAGTTGTTTGCCTTGGTTTGCATAGCTAATACCTCATGATCATTTCTTTATGTTCTTAGCACGTAACAGTCCCATAAAAACAACTTATGGATTATTACTACTTTCAAGATTGAGAAGAAGTTATTAGCATTCTGTCTTTGGTTTCTAGTCTTTTTTATCTATTATGGAAAATATGTCAACTTTGTCCAAAACACCCTCTTTCCGCAAATCTACCTCTAAAAAAGTAGATTATTTATATAAAATAGAGTACATGAGTGATGAGAGTAAAGTTCCTATTACCCAGCTCCCTTTTCTAAATCCTTATAAAGCCTTCTCTAAGCCAAGTTCCACTTTTCCTAAAGCCATTAGCCAAGTGTTTGTACCCAACAAACATACTGCTAAGGAACTCGTTCTAGCCTCTCCTCTAGAGCAGTTTCTGGTCTCTGCAACATAAGCAGAGCAACTGGTTCCTCTCTGCCTTAATGAAGGAATGATACACCATTGGCGAAGTCTTGGTTATACACACCTCTACTATGGAGCAATACGCCTAGCCTTAACCCTTCATGGTAGAAAAGGCTTACCGGTAGTGGCAAGAGTCGCTCTCCTTAACACCACGTACAAAGAGTACCAACATGCTTGCATCGCAACTATCCAGACGACATTAAATGCTGGCACTATCTTCGTGACTCTTTTCCCGAACTTTAACGTGGCTCTAGAAGACCCACAAATCTGTCAGAACATGCAGATCCAACTCCAGATTATCGGCGCTCCACAAATTGGAAACACATATGCAGCAACCCTACACCACCAAATGGCGTATAGAGTCCAGAATCATGCTATGGATCTAAGTCTTCCTCGAGACACTGAAGACGCTTTGCTCATTCAACTAGAGTCACAACACAGTCCATCATGTATCCACATTCCAAGACAAATCCCAAGAAGCGAATTAGTCCAGCTACTTCCAGAGTTGTGGGTGACAAATTACGAAAAACTCCATGAGAGAAGTACTCCGATACAATAAGTGGATTCTTCTATCCATATAAGAAAAGATGGAGCTGTAGATATTGCGTTCAAAGCACAAGAAGAAAAATCAAGACCGGCAGCTTTTTGCACTGAGATCAACATGATCACTCCTGCTTGCGAAAAACAATTCATGGAGATAGATTCACGTATGCACGGCGTTCCTATCTCATCTTTTGAGTCGCTTGGAAATCCTGTCTACGCGTTCATGGATGATGATGGTCACAAATTCTTTGATGTTTGTGATTGTCATAAATGTCTAGAAGACGATTCTGATGAAGAAGAAGTTTAAAGAGAGAATACAAAGGACTTTTAGGACTTAGGATTTTAGACCCTTCAGCCTCTGGTGAACAAGCCTCACCAAGCTCCTTATTTATAGTACATAACCTAAGGAATATTACAAGGCATATTCCTTTCTTCACACTTATTATACATACTTTACTTCACACCATAATACACATCAATACTTTACTTCACACCATACTTCACATCAATACTTTACTTCACACCATACTTCACATCAATACTTTACTTGATACTTCACTTCATTTCTTTAGTTAAAGGACTAATATATTGGAATATTACTGCAATGCCACAAGAGTCACAAGACTGTTATGGAAGGAATAATTGAACGATACCGAACCACACCGAACAGAGATTTTGATTGTTCGGTTGTGGATATAATCTATCGACCTAATTTGTAATTTGGTTCGGTTAATTGAGAATGTTGTTTAGTTCAGTTTGGTTCTCAGCTAACCAAAATATTACATTGTGTCTTAAAAAAAAATGGAATATACAACAAATGAGATCGTGAGACAACTTTTTGGCGAGTGCATGTGCTCTAAGTATTTTGATCCAATGGACGTTTCTTTGATTAGTGCATTTTCGACTGGTAATTTTTTAAAGCCAGGTTCTTTTGGGTGGCATTTTACAAAGAAATGGTAAATATATGGTTAAATCTGGTTATTATACTGCTCAATGATGGATCCCTAGGCCGCATCAATTAGTGTGTTGGCCATATATTTTATTATTGCTGGCTAGTATATGGAAAGTACGCTGTTCGCCAAAGATTTAACATTTTATGTGGCAAGTGCTAATATGATGTGTAGCAGTTTAGGCTAATTTAAGACGTTGGGGTATCAATTGTGATTCTAGTTGTGGTACGTGTTGTGCTCAGGCAGAGAAAGTTAATCATGTCATTTTTGATTGCCCACCAACGCGCTAGTCATGGACATTAACAAATATACCAGCGGACACAATCTCTTTCTCAAAAGAGTCCGTGCATGTGAACATGGATTATCTCCTTGGTCAAATAGTAAAGTGCGGTCGAGATGTAACTTTGCCTTGGATAATATGGTATATTTGGAAAGCTAGGAATGCAAAATTATTTGATGATATGGATGAAAGTCTTCTGGATGTTGTTAGCTTGGCTAACAACGAGGCACAAGCCTGGTAGCATGCGTATGTTGAGGATATGGTCCAATCTACGGTTTTCGAGATTGCTAATCCCCGGGTGCGGGTTCGTCCAGCATCCATGCGTCCCTCTCTTACAGGTTACCATTTTTTTGTGGATGGTTCTTGGAAAGCAACTGATGTGCCTGGATTTTACTCATTTTAGCACTAGTTTTATGCATTGTTTTTGTCATTCTAGGTCTTATTGCTTGATCATTTATATATATTTACCTTATTTTGCTTCACTTTTAGTATCTAGGCCTTGCATTGCATGCATTGTTGTTTTTATGCATAAACGGTGTTTACCAGAGGGAAAAGGAGCAAAACAGGCTTAATCGACCAAGTGTAGATGATGCATCCGATTGAGCATGAGGATCCGAACAAGGGAAATGATCGAGTGTCTGAGTAAACCAGAGAAGCAATCGACTAACCATCCGACCGAGCCACCCGACTAGACCGATCGAGTGCACGACCGAGCAGGCTGATCGAGCACCATTAAACCGACTTTCTATTTTGTTTGCAAGCGTTTTAGGGCTTCCTAAGCCTTCTATAAATAGTGCCTCTAGGAAAACAAAACCAGATAGAGTTGTATTAGGTTTTATCTTTATTTTGCTTTAGAATTTCTAGAATCTTGTAACTTTCATAACTTTTGATCTGTTGAGTATTTTGTGTTGCTTCTTTGAATTATTTAGCTTATCTCTGTTAGATCTATCTAGTTATGCATGATTTAGAGATTTCTGGATTTGTGTTCATGATGATGAATCTTAGATCTAAGTAGATTCATTAGGTTTTGGGGATGAGTTAGATGTGTAGGTGGAGAACTTTAGGTAGCTAGGTTGCCGATAGGTAGAAATGTTTAGATTTCCTTCTGGATTAGTGTATAGCCCGAGATTGGTTGCCCATAGGTGATTAGTTTTCAGGCTTCCACGCCCGAGAGGTGTTCGATGGAATGCCGGATAATCTAATGCCAGAGAATTTTATGTCTAGCCCAAGAGATTGGTTGTCTAGAGTGTTATTTGACATTAATGAGCCGAGTGTTAATGCCTATTCATTTCATGTTTCATCAACCAGATGTTGAAATTAGGAAGTGATTTGAGATTGATAACCTTTGTCAAGAGATTGGACTGGTTGCCAATCTTCAGGGAAGTGCTTTTAAAGAGAATTCAAGAGAAGAAGGAATATGAGAAGGCTGCTCAGGGAAAAGTCAAGGAAGATGAGAGAATAAGAGCAATAAACCATGAGAGCAATGCCAAAGAAGTTAGAGGATCCTAGTTCATTCACTTTGATTGGTGAAATGGAAGTACCAACTGACTTAATTGTTTTGGAGATGGACAAAGCTCCTAAAGATCTATTGATCATGAAAAGACCCTTTTTAGCTACTGCTAGAGCAATAATAGATGTTAGAAGAGGGATAATCGACCTCAATTTGGGTGTTAACTTCAAGACGAAGTTTGATATCAGAGATGCTATAAGGAAGAAAACAATTGATGGACAGACTTTTAGGATTGAAGAAAATAATCAGCACACTAAGGCATCAATTTCAAAGGGTGTAAATGGGTATAAAACTGAGATTTTGGAAGCAAATGAGGGTAGATTAAGGGGAGCTCGACCACCACAATCGATTTCCCACTCGAATAAAGTTCTAGTGGACCCAAAATATCTAGATTTGCTCACCAAGCCTCGATTTGCTCACCAAGCCTCCCCAACAGCCAGAGGTAAAGAATCCTACATATGGTGGTTTATCACAACTCCAAACTATCAACATTCAGAGGGTTTCAATGAGGGAGTTAACAACTATAGTGAAAGAGATGAGTGGGTAAATCAATAAGTTCGAGAAGCAATTTTGTAGTTCTTCTCCAAAGAAATCCAGGGAAGGTATAAGTCTAAGGGAGAGGAGCAGTTCGTTTAGCACTGACCCAGGAGTAAGAGGAGAAATGAAATTTCTAAGATCATAGAGGATCTCACCACCTCTCTATGAACCTCTTAAGGCCTAAAGGAGCACGAACAGTCAAGCTTAGTGACTTTAAACAAGCTCACCTGGGAGGAAGTCCCAACGGTATCCTTATGTATAAAGTTTAGCGTTGCATTTGTATGTTTTGGTTGTTCATTTTAGTTTTAGCAATTAGTAGGTTGAATGATGAATCCGATCGAGCAAAATTATGAATCCGATCGAGTAGCTACCAATCCAATCGAGTGCATCAAGATACCAGTCCGAGCAGTCCAAGTTGCAGTCTGATCATCTATCCGATCAACAATCCAATCAAGCATCCGATCCAGTAACAGATCACCCGACCGAGCACACTGTGGAGGAGCCAGTCGATCTGATGTACTGCACCATCGACAAGGAGAACATCCCAGACTACACTTATGACCAGATGAGCCAAGCTATGGGCTCTTACTTCTTCAACCCATGAGGTACACACCTTCCCTATATCATTGTTCATACCGTTGCATTTCATTTAGATTTTATGTTGTTTAGACTCTAGATCATTCTCCTTTCTTTTGTTACACATGGACTGTGTAATTTAAGTTTAGGGGAGGGTCTAGGATAGCATCTAATCATGTTTTCTGTGATTCTTATTTTCGAACTTTTAGCATGTAGTCTTGCATTCATCTATGTGCATAAAAATTCCTAAAAATTCGAAACATTTTCAGAAAAATCTTAAAAAAACAGTGATCATATAGTTGCATTTGCATATTAGTCTTGTCTTAGGTATGTTGCATTTAGGATCATTGCATTTGCATAGGGGATTAGGATGATTATAGCCAAAGAACTTGCTGTTTCATTATACTTAAAATCAATGCCCACGTCCATAGTTGTTTAATGCATTTATATGAGCTTGAATTGAGACCGCATCATTCTTTGATTGCATGATTTGAATTCTAGTCTAAACTGAAGCTTACCTTTCTTTCAAGCCTTGTATTAATTCTGAGTGGAAGGCCTATTTTATTGGATTGAGCTTTACGAGAACGTGTTAGGTTTGAGACGACTGGAATAGGGTCTTGAGTAGTTATGATTTGCATTTTTCGGATCAGATAGGACTAGGATGGATTCTACTTGGGTTTTGGGATTTGTTGGAATGGTTAAAAAGAAAGAAAAAGAAATGAAAAGGGAATGAGTTGAGTCTTTAGGAGAGTAGAAGTTTCAGAAAAGTTCAAAGGTTCTAGTGAAAGATGTGTGGGGAATGCAAAGTATAGAAAAAGAATGGTTCTGGTTTTTAAAAGAAAAGAAAAAAAAAGATGAGAATAGCAAAAAGTTTTGATGTCTTAAGTAATAAGAAGAAATAGAACCATAGTGTTTATTAAGAAAAACCTCCTATCCAGTATTTTATTATAAGAAACTCTCCTAAGGCTTATAACAAAAGGGTAAATGGGATGAAAAGATTAAAGGGTAGAATAGGACCATATGGGTTTAGAAATTTAGGATATCACTTGGGGCCTTTGGGTAGTCAAGATGTTATTCATGTATGCATTTGTTGGTCCTTACCTTTAGCATTCTCCCAAAAGCTCAATCTTGTTCATTGAGAGATCCCAGCACTTAAACGATTAAACCCTCACTAAAAGAGACCCTCTTTGTCTCTTAACCCTTTTTGTATTTATCCAAATGAGTTTATATTCACTTCACATCCAGTTTCATGGTTGCTACTTAAAGAATGTTAAAAGGAATGGTTGATTGGAATGCTTGCCTAGGTTCTATGATTGATGACATCTTGTGTTGAGATAAGCATGGCTAAAGTCTTCAGAGTATGGTCTATATGATATGCATCTAGAACTATAGACAAGGACATTGATTTTAACTACTTTAGCAGCAAGTGTTGGTTCTAAGTCCCCACCTTTAAACCTCTCTTCCTACTTTGAATTTGCATGAGGCCAAGCAAAGAATAAGTTTGGGGGAGTTGATGTGTCTGGATTTTACTCATTTTTAGCACTAGTTTTATGCATTGTTTTTGTCATTCTAGGTCTTATTGCTTGATCATTTATACATATTTACCTTGTTTTGCTTCACTTGTAGTATCTTGGCCTTGCATTGCATGCATTGTTGTTTTTATGCATAAAACAGGTGGTTACGAGAGGGAAAATGAGCAAAACAGGCTTAATCAACCAAGTGTAGATGATGCATCCGATCGAGCATGAGGATCCAAACAGGAGAAACGATCGAGTGTCCGAGTGAACCAGAGAAGCAATCGACCAACCATCCGACCGAGCCACCCGACCAGACCGATCGAGTGCACGACTGAACAGGCTGATCGAGCACCATTAAACCGACTTTCTATTTTGTCTGCTAGCGTTTTAGGGCTTCCTAAGCCTTCTATAAATAGTGCCTCTAGGCAAAAAATTCCAGATAGAGTTGTTTTAGGGTTTATCTTCATTTTGCTTTAGAATTTCCAGAATCTTGTAACTTTCATAACTTTTGATCTATTGAGTATTTTGTGTTGCTTCTTTGAATTATTTTGCTTATCTCTCTTAGATCTATCTAGTTATGCATGATTTAGAGATTTCTGGGTTTGTGTTCTTGATGATGAATCTTAGATCTGAGTAGATTCATTAGGTTTTGGGGATGAGTTAGATGTGTAGGTGGAGAACTTTAGGTAGCTAGGTTGCCCATAGGTAGAAATGTTTAGATTTCTTTCTGGATTAGTGTATATAACACTAATCCCATTCTGATCAAGTGGTGATTAGCTTTCAGGCTTCCACGCCCGAGAGGTGTTCGATGGAATGCCGGATAATCTAATGCCAGAGAATTTCATGTCTAGCCCAAGAGATTGGTTGTCTAGAGTGTTATTTGACATTAATGAGCTGAGTCTTAATGCCTATTCATTTCATGTTTCACCACAAGTTGAGATTAGGAAGTGATTTGAGTTTGATAACCTTTGTCAAGAGATTGGACTGGTTAGTTTATGAGCTTGTTGTCTAGGAAACATCACTGTTAGTGTTTGATTGATTTAGCAACCTAGTGAACTTAAAGGTCTCCACTGAAGTCACCATCTCATCCCCAGAACCTCCTTTTAATTGATTGATTACTTGCTTTATTTATGTTCTTGCATTTCTAGTTTATTGCATGTTCTTGCTTTTATAGTTTCATTTCTGTTCTAATGTTATGTCTTGCTTAGTTCTTACTTGTTTTCAATTCTATAGTTGGTAGTTTAAAACGTTTTCTTCTTGGCTTAACTTGTTAATCATTGATTGCATCTAAACTGCTTGCACGCGTCCTTATGGATCGATAAAGCCCTTTGTACTACAATTATACTAGGTGATTGATACCATCAACTAAAAACCATCAACTAAAAACCTGTTATCAGCAACTGATAACTTCTCTGACATAGGTTGGTTTTGTCTGCATTCTTGAGGACATACAACGACTAGGGGAAATGAATCTCCAAAGAAGTCTCTCTTCTCTCCATTATGAAGTGGAAGCACTTGTATGGGCAATGAGGTGCATGATTGGCCATAACTACAGAGATGTTGTTTTTCTTATTGGCCATAACAGTCGCAGTGTCCTGGGAGAGCTAGCATTTCTCATACTTGCCCACTCCATCATCTCATTCCAGTCACCAAAGTGAGGGTTGGGGATTCGAAGCTTAGAATAGACGAAAGACCAAACAGCCTGGGTGAACGGACAACCAATGAATAGATGAAATATATTCTCATAGGACGTGGAGCATAGGCAATGGCTTGTAGAGACTTGTACCCCCCCTCCCCACGAGGCAAGTCTGGATATAGTTGGCACCTTTCAAGATTTGCAATCCATATAATGAATGCGTGGCTAGGCGTTGGGCCCTTAAACCACACTAATTCCGCCCAACTCTTCCTAGGGCTTCTAGGTCAAAAGACCTCTTACCGGATTATAACCCACACAGAGCTTATCATCCACTAATCAGCCAAAGGAGTCCTCATTATCAATGATACTAGGTAGGGTAATAGTGGAAAGGTGCATATGAAGAGTTAAAACTTGATATGATCTTGGACAAGCCAGCAACCACCCCTCTGAGTTAAAAGCACTAGATACTTTTGCATGAAGTGGAATTCGGAGAACACTAGGTCTCGACTCACCTAACAATTTAATTAGCGGACCTACATGAGTCTAATGATCAAACCAGAACTAGGAAATTCCTCTTCATATTTTTTTTCTAATTGAAAATGAAACTCTCCAAGCTTCTAATCTCCTCTCCAAGCTTTTAGTCTTCATAAACTTCTTGTTAAAGATTGGATTAACCGTCATAGCTGATTTCCTTATTTCAGCTCCACATCATTTGCTTTGTTGAACTACCTCTTGTAGCACTGAATTAGTACAGAGACTGTGTCAACAGCTTCATCTTCATTCTTCACCTTCCACAAATGTCGTTTTCTTTTTCTCTTTGTCTTGATTTAAAACTCAGTTAAGAATACAATAACAAATTTCAGATTTAACTTAAATGGTAAAAGATGATATAAGCTAAGAGACAACCCTTAAGTAAGAGCCAAAACTGAGGCTAAGAGACGCCACATGACAATTGTGATTAGTGGAAGAAGAAAAAAAACAAAAGAAAACAACTCTCGTGTTTCTCTCTCTCTCTCTCACGATTATTCTTCTCTCCTCCGACTGAAAAGGCGATCGAGGTTTGTCTCCGATCCGCCGGTTTTTATTACCTCTGGCTAAACTTTCGGAGTCATGTCATCATCTCCAGCGACATGTGGTATCAATAGAGAGGAGAGGAGCTAAACCCGGTGACCCGTGGTTTCCAATCTGAGGACGAGGAGCTCAAATCTTATCTACGGCAAAGAGGAGGAGCTCAATTTGACAAATTGGCATTATTCTTGCGTAGAGTCGGTAATTTGCGGTATGAATCTGTCTCTTTTAGTTCGATTTGATGATGTTTGATTGAGGGGAATTTAGGGTTCTTAGATTTGTGGAAATTATGTTTTTTTGTTATTGTAAAGTTAGGGTTTGTATCTTATTTGTTTGTGTATTTAGGCATGATTTGTAAAAGGATTCCACCAATTACATCGATTGTTTGTGTTGAATCTGTCTTTGTTTGTGTCTGTATATATGATTATTTCATCTTGAATCCGATTGTTTGGGTTGAATAAGTATTCTTTTGTGTTTGTATATGATTATATCATCTTGAATACGATTGTTGGTGTTCGTATATATGACTATATAATCTTGAATACGATCGTTTGTGTCTGTATATATGACTATATCATCTTGAATCTTATTGTTTGTGTCTGTATATATGACTATATCATCTTGAATCCGATTGTCTATGTTGATGAATGTATCGATTTACATTGTTCTATGTGATGTATGGGAATGTGTTTGTTTTAACAACTACAAGACTAAGAAGAAGAATTGTTGTGTGAATTGAATTGTTTGTGTATGCAAATAGGTCTCTGTTTTGTGAGTTAATTAAATTGTTACTGTATGCAAGTAATTCTCTTTTTATGTCTGTTGAGTATGTTTTAACATGTTTACATCTGAGAATATGAATTTTTTGAGTATATTGAATTATTTGTCTATGCAAGTACTTCTCTGCTTTGTGAGTTAATTGAATTGTTTGTATTTGTAAATCACTACAAAAAAAACCTACATTCTTAATGCGAAAAACTGCTATTATTTGTAAAACATAGCGAATTCACAAATGCTATGACATCAGCAGCTATGGTAGATGACACTCCTACATTAGCAATAATTTTGTATGCTAAGATAGATATTAGATTTTATAACGTTTTCTTAATGCTGTTAGCTATTTTATTATAGCTCTCTTGTTGTAATATATCTGATTATATCGCTGTATTTTGCTATAATATCCTTATTGCTTTGTCAATACTTTTATTTAACAACTCATATTCAGTCCTATAATAAATGCAGATAACATTTTTTCTGCTATTATAAATTTTTAGTATAGCCATCTGTTATTATAATTTGCATTATATAAACATAATATGATTAATAAAATATAAATCCTTCATTAAACAAGTCTGAATCCATTCTAGCAACAACATAAGTCTGAAACCAATCTAGCATAAGTCTAAATCCAAAACACGTACATAGCATAAGTTCATAACCATAGTCTTAAAGTAAAAAAACTAGCTGGTTAGACTAGCTGGACCAAAGTTGCTTCACTTCCTGTAGAATAGCTGGACCTAAGTTGCTTCACTCCCTACAAAGACAATGTTTTTCATCAGTTTTGTAATAACATCTGGATACTCAACTCATAATCATCAGTTTTGTAATAACATTTGTATACTCAACTCATAATCATCAATTTTCTATCATTTACCTGAGTTTATTCCAGTCAATAGACGAGCACTTTATCAGTTGGCCAAGCAATAGCTGAACCACATGCATCTCTCATATACTCGATCTCATATGTTGTCCTCCAGACTGCCGCATCATCTACTTTCTCTTTATCAATCCAAACTCTAACAGCATTAGGGCCCAATGGAACACAGTGGACCTTTTGCGTTGGGTCAGTTGAATGCACACGTCCCTCAGAAAAATCCGCTTCTTTCCGCTAAGTTTCACCAGCTTACACTTATGATTTTCCTTTATACACTCAGCTATATTTTTCGCTGGCATGTTTACAATATAAACCATTGGATACAGAGAGAACTCAATATAAGAAATTATTAGATGATGTGTTGTTATTTACCAGAGATCTCCGAAGAAGGGACTGTGAATAGGCCTGGCCAAAATAACCAATAACCGATCAACCAAACCGATTAACCGAATCGGTTCGGTTTCGGTTCGGTTTTGGTTATCTTCAAATAACCGATTGGTTATTATATGTCTCAAAATTCGGGTTCGGTTCGGTTTCAGTTACTAACCGATAACCGAAATAAACCCAAAAATAACCAATACATATGATATATGATTATATGTTTACCTTATATGTTCAATTGAATAGATGATTGGTTTTCTGACAAACGACGGTCGTTTGGTTTTCCGAGAGCTTGCCTTTATTGTACCCATTGAGTAAATAACCCTAGAATCAAATCTGGAAACTCAAAAAGATCAACTTTGTCTTACTTCTTCTCTCACTCTTATCTCGGCTTAAACTTAAATTTTCTTTTGTTTTGTTTTTCAAACTTAGAACTATGTCCTTCTTCTCTTATCTAAACTTAGTTCGTAGTTAGACTTGGATGTTTCGTTTCTTTCCCTTTTACACACTTGGTGTTTTAATTTAAGACTTTTAACGTTAGCATGATGAGTTTGAATTCACAGGTCTTATCGGTTAATTCGGTTAAGTATCGAACCGAATCAAAGACTAACCGAACCGAACCAAACCAAAATTTCTAAAATATCCGAATGGTTATTATATTAGTATATCCATACTAACCGAAACCGAACACAACCGAACCAAAACCGAATGATTAACCGAATGCCCAAGCCTAACTGTGAAGCTAGCTTAGTTTCCATTGCATGAGATTTTGAACCTGTTAGAGACTTCTCCCCCAAATTTTGACATGGTACTGTAGACTTCTCCTTTGTTGCTGCTACGGATTTTTGACATGTTGCTAGAGATGTATCAATATGGGACTTCTCACCTGTTTTTGTAGATTTTAGAGTTGCTGATGCTGGTTTATCTCTTGATGGATCAATTGATGCAAAATTATGAACTGGAGATTTCTGACATGATCCATCTGTGGTGTTTTCAAATACAACTTTGATGGCATGCCATGCTACAAATGACAGTAAACAGCCCTCAAGGTATGACACTTCCATTGTAGGCCTCCATAAATATGTTTCGGACTGATGCACCTCATCAACGAATTCCTTAACAGCTTTTGGTTCGAGTGGAAGTCCATTCACTAATGCCTTTGGATCTTGTGTGTGCCAACGTCCTTCAACAACAACTACATCATTTGAAGATAAATCGAGTAGTTTGAATTTGTTCAATGAATGCTTCTTGGGCCCTGTCAAACACATTATGACAATAATCTGAGTATGTTAACTAGTACTAATAAAGTCATGACTAAGTAACACAAGTAAACTACTATGACAATGAATTATAAACTTTACCAGAGGTGTACTATCATATGGCTGGAGCTCCTGTTCTAGATTAACATATTTTTTCGCAAGCCAAGCAATCATATGACCAACAGCTTCCTCAATTGTAGACATTTTAGTCGCAGGTCTCCAAAGAAATCATGTTGGGACAGTAGCAGTTTAAACCAATATTTTAAAATATGTAGGGCCTAATCGACTCTCGTTCACCACATTATCTGGATCAGAAAAAATAATGCGTCTCTCAGCAACGTTTGCATCATCACCAGCCCAATCAATCAAGACACACTTAGGTTGTGATATTTTGTTCACACTCTACAAAATGATTAGTAGTATAAAACATGTCAGAATCTAACTTTACAAAGAAAGCACAAATATATATAAATTACAACACTTACTTTTACTGCTGAGTTTTCACCAACCTCAGGTTCTTGTTCCGATAACATATATTAAAAAAACTTGTGTGATTGAAAATATACTAATACAACAGTTAACCAAACAAAATGAAAGTCGTTAGCTAATCTGGTTCTTCATTTTGGCAATTTCATCTTGTAGCTCATGGACTTTTTGCTGGAGATGTATTTGCTTCTCTTCCATTTCAGCAAAACATTTGTGATTCACTTGGAAAAAAGTTAATTTGATTTTATTCATGCTTCTACCCATAGCCCTAATTCGACAAGGATTATCAGGACCTAATAGTTGGATAAGATTATCTTGTTTTTCATTTGTTGTACTTGATGGATTACCTGGATTCAAAAGATCAGCTGCCTTTTCCTGCAATCATAAATTACAGATTTAAATGGCAATATGTAACATCAAAAAACCAATAACCAAATATCTACAACTGAAAATATAGAACTGGTGTCCAAATAACTCACAATCTTTTCACCGGCATTCATATTCACTGGTGTCCCATCCTTTTTGGTATGCGACTTCACCCACACCTTCAACCTTATCACTTCAGATGGGTCTGAGCTATCTTTTTTCTGAACCAAAACAAATAAATATTAGTTTTACAGGATTTTAAACTTATCAGAATTAGCAACATAATCGTAGTATGCTTACCAGATCTTTAGTTAGGCTACAAGTGTGAGGAATTTGTTTGCGCCTTCTTTCCTTATAGCTATCGCTCAGTGCCTAACAAATTAAATTACTGTTAATATTAATATACTATCTCAAATATAACTTGATTCAAAATTAGTACTTTAAATGCATTACTCGTTTTGAGCTTCACATATTTACGCCAATCAACTGGATTCACATTCTTAGGCCGCAGATTCATCCTTTGTTGGTTATTCTTAGCTTCTTAAATAACCTCAACCAAGCGTGATTTCGATGACTTCCACAAACAACCTATCTGCTGAAGCACTGCAGTCTTTTGGTACTCTTCATCGAATTCAACATGACCTGCACTCTAATAAAGGAAAGAATATGTGAATAAAATTTACAAACTGAATATCTTCACTGATGGCTGTATCTGTAAAGAAACTACTTAATGGCTGTATCTGTAAAGAACCTACTACTTAATGGCTGTATATGTAAGGAAACTACAAACATGGACAGATTTCCAAAGAACTGTCTTCATTTCTTCACTGATCTTTGTCCAACGGTCAATTATTACAGGAACATGTTCTCGTACCAATGCACCTAGATATGAAGACATTTTAACTGATCCAGAACCGTAAGGTTCCCCCATGGGAGTGAAGTTTACTCGTATCCTCGTACTTGGATCCTTGGCGATGTCCTTCATTTTTGTTGGTCCTCGCTTTCACTTACGCTTAGGTTCAACCACATAATCATTATCTTCATATAATTCAAACTCACATGCAGGCTGATCATCATCATTTACTCCTTTCTCAAAATATGGTTGTGGTGCCACATTATCTGGAACTTGGTCATGTTGCTGATCATCTACCATCTACTCATCTTCTAGAGGCTACATGTCTGCTACATCTTCTTCATTTGGTGGGTTAACAGTACGCACGTATTCTACCTCATCATTATCTACAATAGCTTTCTTTTTTGCCTTTGTTACTTTACGCTTCTTTTGACCTTTCATGTTAATTCACCTGGAAAGACTTAGGACAATGAGTCAGCATATGTACAGCAAAACAACTACATAAAAACAATGAAAAATCAGACAACAAAAAAACTAAAAAACAAACAATGAGTCAGCTTATGAACCACAAAACAACTAAAGAGAAAAACAATGAACAATAAGTCATCAAACTAAGCAAGAAAAACAAGAATTCAATAGAAGAATAAGCTACATTCCGGCAACATAAATCCCTTCACAATCACTTCTGGCATTTTCAACTTCATCCATATCAACTTACATGTCAACAGTTGATGGCAACTGTCCAATGTCTACAATTCCATCATCTAATTCCTTATGGATGTATCTTCTCGAAGGACCTTTTATAACAACATACCAATTTGATGTCTTGTCCTCTCGAGTAAAATACTTGGTTTGCTTGTGAAGCTAAAATGTATGGATCTCTTAGGAAAGAAACTTGACTATGGTTCAGGTTAACTAGTGTGAAATCATCATCTATCTTCACTCCATTACCCATTGACACCGAAATAGAGGAACATAAAAAATATTATAATCCAGCAGTATAATATCTATTATTCTGCCGTAGTATGAGACCAAGTCAACCACTTGTGAGGTATCTTTTGCACTAGACCTACAAACTGCTGTAGCCTCATCAAAAAGCCCACTATTCTGACTTTTCCTATCAACTGAACTAGTTTGAAACCGTTGCCCATTTACTATATATCCTGTATACGACTGATAACCCTATATTTTTATACTCTTAAGCATATGTTTTGTGCATTATTTGCATGTCTAGATCTCCACTTCTTAAGATTTCTAGTCTCTTTGCATTATTTTTCGCATCTAGGATCTTTAGCATAGGGATTTGCATATCATCTGCATTTTAGAGCAAAAACAGGCACACTCGGACACTGCAAAGCATGGACCCGATCGAGTGTGTCCAGCCCGACCAAGCGAGCACGATCAAGCCCCCGATCGGGCCGCCTAATCACGCCCGGTCGGGTCAACCTATCACCTCGCAGTCGACGCTGACAACGTCCAAGACGAGCATGTAGCAGCGAACCTCGACGTCATGAGCTCGTGGTTTGGACCACCCAAGAGGTAATTCTATTACCCTCAACTTTGTAAATACAGCCTTGCATTTTTATATTTTCTGTTTGATCCTAAGTCTTCCTTCAGATTTTTATTACACAAGGGACTGTGTAATTTAAGTTTGGGGGAGAGCTTAGGATAGCATTTGACATGTTTTCTATTTTCTTATTTCGAATTTTTAGCATCTAGTCTTGCATTCATCTATGTGCATCAAAAACCCCTAAAAATTTGAAAAAATTCAGAAAATCCTTTAAAAAACAGAGTGTTCATTTAGTTGCATTTGCATATTAGTCTTGCTTTAAGGATGTTGCATTTAGGATCATTGCATTAGCATAGGGGATTATGATGATTATAACCAAGGAACTTGCTGTTTCATTAGAATTAGCACCAATGCCCTTGTTCATAGTTGTTTAATGCTTTCATTTGAGCTTGAAATGAGACCGCACCATTCTTTGATCGCATGATTTGAATTCTAGTCTAAACTGAAGTTTGCTTTGATATGATGCCATCTTTTACTTATAAGAACCTTAACTTGAATTGATAATTATCTGGTTGTGATTTGTTTTAAACTCATGGATACCTTGTATACATACTTGGATCTTCTTTCCCTCTTTTTACCACTCTCTTGTTGATCCAAGTAGCTGGTCATAACCTTGACCAGTTAACCACACCCTGAAAACCTTAACCTTTCTTTCAAGCCTTTGTTTTAATTCTGAGTGGAAGGCCTATTTTTTTTTGGGATTGAACTTTAAGAGAACGTGTTAGGTTTGAGCCGACAGGAATAGGGTCTTGAGTAGTTCTGATTTGCATCTTTCGGATCAGATAGGACTAGGATGGATTCTACTTGGGTTTTGGGATTTGTTGGGATGGTGAAAAGAAAAGAAAAGAATAAGGGAATGAGTTGAGTCTTTAGGAGAGTAAAAGTTTCAGAAAAGTTCAAGGTTCTAGTGAAAGATAAGTGGGGAATGCAAAGTATAGAAAAGAAATGGTTCTGGTTTTTAAAAAGAAAGAGAGAAAAGTGTGAAGATAACAAAATGATTTTATGTCTTAAGTGTTAAGAAGAAAGAGAACCATAGTGTTTATAAAGAAAACCCCCTATCCACTAGTTTATCATAAGAAACTCTCCTAGGACTTAGAACAAAAAGGGAAAGTGGGATGAAAAGAGTTAAAGGGTAGAATAGGATCATATGGGTTTCGACAGTTAGGATATCACTTGGGTACTTTGGGTAGTCGAGATGTTATTCCTGTATGCATTTGTTGGTCCTTACCTTTAGCATTCTCCCAAAAGCTCAATCTTGTTCATTGAGAGATCCCAGCACTTAAACGATTAAATCCTCACCAAAAAGAGACTCTCTTTATCTCTTAAACCTTTTACTTGCCTAGCCAAATGAGTTTAAATTCAAATTCACATCCGGATTCACTGTTACCACTTAATGAATGTTAAAAAGGATGGCTGACTTGATTGCTTGTCTAGGTTATGTGGCTGATGACATCTTGTGTTGAAATAGGAATGGCTAAAGTCTTCAGAGTACAGCCTTTGAATTGCATTCTAGAATTACGAACTAGGACATTGATGTTAAACTCTTTTGCAGCAAGTTTTGGTTCTGAGTCCCCACCTTCAAACCTCTCTCCCTACTTTGAATTTGCTTGAGGCCAAGCAAAGAATAAGTTTGGGGGAGTTGATAACCCTATATTTTTATACTCTTAAGCATATGTTTTGTGCATTATTTGCATGTCTAGATCTCCACTTCTTAGGATTTCTAGTCTCTTTGCATTATATTTCGCATCTAGGATCTTTAGCATAGGGATTCGCATATTATCTGTATTTTAAAGCAAAAACAGGCACACTCAGACACTGCAAAGCATGGACCCGATCGAGTGTGTCCAGCCCGACCAAGCGAGTACGATCAAGCACCCGGACTCACAAGAGGAAGCTGAACACGAACGAGCCGAGAGAGGACCCGAATGAGCCCAACAAGCACCCGACCGAGCTCTCTTTAAACCGACTTTGTAATTTGTTTTTTTTTTTTGTGTTTTAGGGCTTCCTGCCTTTAGTATAAATAGACCTCTTAGGTCATTAAGCCAAAAACGAGTTCTAATTAGGGTTTTTCTCTGTAGCCACCAAACATTTCCAAAAACTTGTAATCTTTATATCTTTTGATCTATTGAGTATTTGGAGTTGTTTCTTTATAATATCTTGCTCCTTAGGTCATTATTTATCTACTTATGCAAGATTCAATGATTTCTGGGTTTGTGTTCTTCATGATGAACTCCAGATCTGAGTAGTTTTTCTGGGTTTAGAGGATGGGTTAGGTGATGAGGAATCTTAGTTTCTAGGTTTGCTTAAGTATAGATTTAGGTAGATACCTTATGGATTAGGAGATCTTAATGCTATCTTAGCATTAACCATGTGGGATTAGATCTTAGACATTCCAGCACTCAAAAAGTGTTCTAATGGAATGTATGATCAACTAATGCCAGAGATTTATTTACTTACCCAAGAGATTGGTTGTTAAGGAGTAGAATGACATCAATGAGCTTGTTCTTTATGCCTATTTATAGTATGTTTCATCAATGAAAGTTGAGATTAGGAAGTGCTATAGATCTGATAATCTTTGTCAAGAGATTGGATTGATTATGTTAAGTGGTTCATTGACTAGGAATAGATCTATCTGAGCATGTTAAGCATCCCAAAGAGACTAAGAGGATTCATCACCCCATTAGCCCTTTGTCTATCTGATTGATTATTCTGCTTTTACTTATTGCTTTCGATATTGCTTCTTTAGTTTACTTTTATGCATTAGAGTTCTTTAAACCAAACCTTCAATTGCTTGGCTTGACTTGATTAGTTTTGCTATATTTTGATTGTTTACAATACATCCATTTGGACCGATAACCTCTTATGCTACATCGCATTGGGGAATTGAACTCCAAGAGTATACAAAATACATGTTTCAACGACCGGACACAACTACGTGGACCATAAGCCAACCATTTAAGTGTTTCTCCATGTCTATCTGAATCAAGCGTTATCTACTAAAAAAACAAATTAGACACATATAGACAAAAACATAATGTACTATATACAGAAATTTAAGATTTACCAAAAACTTGCCTTTTCTTTTAGCCAATATGCAAAATTATCTGTATGGATCGTCCATAAATGTGATGCATCACGTCTACATCTCCTAGTTGAGCCTTGAAGGTACTAAAGGTGGTCACTTGTACAAGGAAAATAAGAAAATTAATAAGCATACAGTTTTATTTATTAAAAAATATGACAATTGAACTAGAAAATCTTTTACGTACTCGACAAAAGAATCCACAACAGCCATGTTTTGGATGACAACAAGATGGGCTATTTTCTTCTCCGTGTCAGTAAGAATAATTGAAGTGCTTGCGGATATAGGACGACCCTATAATATAGAACTATTCTCATATTCAGGGTTTCTATCTAATTTTTCCTCTACATTTGTATTCTTCTTTAAGAATCCACTACAGAAGTAAATGCACTCTTCAGCAAGATATGACTCAGCCATACACCCCTCTGGTCTTGCCGGATTTCTTACAAAATCTTTTAGAACTTTCATGTACCTTTCAAATGGGTACATCCATCTAAAATGGACTGGTCCACCTAGCCTTGTTTCTCTTCCTAGATGAATTGTCAATTGCACCATTATATCAAAGAAGCTTGGAGGAAAAAATCTTTCAAACATGCAGAGAGTTTCAACGATCAGCTTCCATTACCAAAATCTTCTCCCTATCAATCACTCGCTGACACAATTGGTTGAAGAATGCGCATAATCGTATAATTGCTAGCCTAAGACCTTTTGGTAACAAACCTCGAAGTGCAATAAGCAGAAGTTGTTGCATTAAGACGTGATAATCGTGTGATTTCAGACCCGTGATCTTTCAGTCATCTAATGATACACCTCTCGATATGTCTGAACAGTAGCCATCTGGTCCTTTGAAGTCAAAAAGTCGCCTACAAAACGTTTTTTTCTATCGTCGACAAAGACCAAGGAGCTGCTGGAAGGTATGTTCTTTTTCCTTGTGTCTTAGGATGCAATTCCTTTCTAATACCCATATATTCCATATTTTTACGGGTCTTAAGACCATCCTTTGATTTCCCACAATGTAGCAAAGTAGATACAATACATGCTGCCACGTTTCTCTCACATGCATTACGTCTAAGTTATGCCTTACCGGGAGATCCTAACCAACAAAAACGATAGAACAAATGAAAGGACCATGAGGTTTACTTGAAATATGAGATCTTAAAAAGAAATAATCACTAGACAGTAATTATCATACCTCCCAATAAGGTACATTGAAAAAAATAGATCGTTTCTTCCATCTAGACAACTCCTCCTCATCTACTTTTACTTCCTCCTCTTCATCTTCATATGAATCAGTAGATAAATCCTCACTATTAGACATGATCCCAGTACGATATGTTCTTTTTCTCTTACTTACCGAGTTTTTCAGATTTCCAAATACATTTCTGAAATTTTTCAGGTTTTGAGAAATTTCTTGGCCAGTTAATATCCTTCCCTTTCTCCCATGTTCAGCTTTACCATCAAACCACGATTTCTTTCCTCTGAAACTATGTGTTAGTGGTAAACCCTTTCTATGACACATGTAAACATGTTTTTGGCTAAACTTTAACCACATGTTATTTGTGTTTTTCCCACATAGAGGACAGCCCATTTGACCCTTTACTTTGGAGCATGCAAGATTCCCATATGTAGGGAAATCACTAATCGTCTAAAGCAACATTGCCATAATAGTGAAAATAGATTTACTAAAGGCATAAAACATTAACTCTCCATTGTTCCCAGATGAAGTAGATCATCTATAAGGGGTTCTAAGTAGACATCAATGCTATTACCAGGCTGTTGTGGTCCAGGTATCAGTAGCGTAAGCATGATGGTCTCCTTCTTTATACACAAGTCATGTGACAAGTTATAATTTACTAACATAAAAGGCCAGCAACTATACTTAGTGTTCTTCATATTGAATGGATTAAACCCCGTCCGTGGAAAGTCCAAGCCGCAAGTTTCTTTCTTCAGTTGCAAATGAAGGGTATTTGTCATTCATCTGATCCCAATTGACTGAATCTACAGGGTGTCGGACGTTTCCATCACTGCTCTTGTTAGTAAAATGTCATAGTAAGTCCTTCGCCATTTTCTCTGATCTGAACATTCTCTTCAGCCTTGGTATAATCAAAAAAATTGGTAATACTTTTTGCGGGACACCATTCTTTAATTCACTAGTGTGCATGTTAGTCTTCCATCTAGAAGCCTTGCATTTAGGACAGTTATCGAGCATCTTGTACTTATTTCTGAATAGGCAACAGTCATTGAGACATGCGTGAATCTTCTGGTAACCCATATTAAACGATTTCAGAAATTTCTTCACATCGTACAAAGATGTGTGTAGCTAATTATCCTCTTGTAACATCCCAGACAATGTCTCTAGCAGGTCACTGAAGCTCTTGTCAGACCTACCATTTTGTGTCTTGATTCTAAAGAGTGTTACTATAGCCGAGAGCTTACTATGCTTGACACAACTTGGATATAAGGGTGTTTCAGCATCTGCAAGCTTTGCAAGAAACTCATCTTATTTTTTTTCCTCACCCACTCCAATTACACTGAAGTCATCCACATTACCAAACTCTTCAGCCATAAAGTCAGCTGCTTGATACAACCCAAAAATCTCATCATTCCACTCGCCTAATTTACTATTACTATCAACCACTGAATATAATTCTCCATGATGATACCATGCAGGCTGTAGCTTATAAGTCTCATCCATTCCCATTATAACAAGGTGATCAACGACAACACTTCCTGAGTGACGATCTATATTACGACAATCAATGCAAGGACATATATTCATTTCCACGTCTCCCAAAGATGCAGCCACAACTCGTACAAAATTCGAAGCCCCTCTCTGATAAGAAGGATCAACTCTTCATTACAGAATGAAGAGAAAACATAAAAAAAAGACTCGATAAATCCTTACTGAAATCTAATATCTAAATAATTAAACTTTATACCTGCAGAGATGGACCCAATCTTTGTCCAGCATTATATGTACTAAGCTTAATTATAACCTTTAGTATCATAAGCAGCAAATAAAAACAGAATTATTGAAAGATCATTCACATCACACATTAACTCCATAGTATAAAACTAAATCGCATATAACAACTCTATATAAACATTTGACAGTGAGTACAAATCAGAACAGATCAGCACACTATTTAAAACACATATTGGTCATTGTTAAAACAATTTCACAAAAAAACCATAAAAACACCAACAATCATGTACTAGTCATAGGTATCATCACAAGAGCCAAAAAAAGATTGTATATACTAACCTATTTTGTGAAAAGAGGCAAAGACAAGCTTCAATATCACAATGTTAAATTGCTTTCAGCAAAACTTTCAAAAAAAAAGTACATAAAAATTATAAGGTTATGCATGAAATGTCATATATCAGACAAAATAACATTTAGACGATCAGAACTTTGAACTAATGTGTTTGAAAAAGGTTTTAGACACAAAGAAAAATAGAAACAACAGATTATAACTTCATATACCATTGATAAGTCTGTACTTCATCACCTTTTGAGCATGTGTTCATCATCTTTTCCGCATCATTCACTTGTTGATTCGTATCATATTAATCACTTTATGCATGTTGTGCATACGGTTTTATTCATATCATGCATGTCTTGCATACATTCTGCATATTTGGAGTGTTTCAGGTACTTAGCAGGCATGCGGAGCGAAGCAGAGGAACAAGCGTTACTCGACATGTGAGTGATCAAGTGGGACGATCAGGTGAGAAGCAGAGATGCGTTGCAGAAACATACTTCACTCGACAGACGTGATCGAGTAGGATGATCGAGTGGTGGATCGAGTAGGGGGATCGAGTGAACCGAGGGAATGCGAAACAGGATCAACCGTCACTCGACGTGCACACTCGAGTGACACGATCGAGCAAAGCAGAAAAGATGGTCACTCGAGATGCTCACTCGACCAACATAGTTACGACAACTCTTAAACCGCGTTTTACTTTGTCGTTTTATGTTTTTAAGTTTTGCCCAAACATTGCTATAAATAGGTCTCTTTTGGCATTGCCCAAGGGATCAAGTTTTTATTCTTAGGTTTTTATTGGTAGCCACAAAACAATCCAGAGAATTGTAATTCGGATTTCTTTGAAGTTATTAAGATTTTTCACTTAATTCTTGAATCATTATTGTTTATCTTCCAGTCATCGTTATTATTATGCATGTTTTGAACGATTCTGGTTTTATGATGTTTAACATGATTTATGTGTCTGATTAGTGTTAGGATTCTTGAGGATGGGATAGATTAGGTGGAGAATGTTAGTTTGCTAGAGTGTTTAAGTTAGATTCGTTTGTTCCCTTCTGGATTAGTGTATTCATAGCTAATTCTTCTCTGATCAAGTGGAATTAGATCCCAGACATTTCAGCACCTACCAAGTGTTCGATGAAATATCTAAACAACTAATACCAGAGATATACTTGCTTAGCCTAAGAGATTAGATGTCTAAGTAGTTTATTGACATTAATGGACTGTTTCTTCATGCCTGTTTACTGCATGTTTCATCAAAGAGATTTGAGATTAGGAAGTGTTGGAAACATGATAGTTTCTGCCAAGAGATTGGATTAACTAGTATTTGATGTTCATTGTCTAGGGATTAGTATGTTTGTTGTTTGTTAAACACTCGAAGCAGATTAGCATACTCCACCTACATCAATAACCTCATCCTCAAGATCTTCTATCCATTTGTGCTTTCTGTTTAATTCTCTTGTTATTTGCTCGTTCCGCTTTGTTTTCTTGCCAGTATCAATAATCATTACGTTTCAGTTTATGCATGGTAGTCTATGTTTTACAGCCTTACATTTATCGAATGTTTAACATGTTTGCTTAGGATCACTGAAAACCAAAATCCATTTATACTTCGCTTGACTTAATCATTTCTGATACATCTTGATTGCTAACATCACTTCTGATTGGACTGATATCTATTGTACTGCAAAGACATGATAGTACTCTAGGGAAATTGGTAGTAAAATAATTCTCGTCGATTTAATCAGGTAATAATATAAGCAGAGCTGATGAGTTTGACAAAGGTTTCAGACAAGAGAGAAATATATAATCCACATATTAGAACTTCATGTACCATTCTAGTCATTTCAATCAGACAACAATGTAACAGAGAAATATAGAATCAATATATTAGAACTTCATATACGATTCTCGTCATTTCAATCAGACAATATTATAACAAGGGTTTATGTGTTTGTCAAAGTTTCATACAATAGAGACATATATAATCAACGTAATAGAACTTCACAGACCATTCGATTCACGTTAATAAGATATAAGCAGAGTTGATGTGTTTGACAAAGGTTTCAGACAAAATAGAATCATAGAATCAATAGAGAATGACTTCCTATATCATTCTCTTTCATTTCAATCAAACAATGTGTATCACAGTAAACAAAATCTCAAATTTGATAGTAAAATCTCGAATTATGACGAAGCAGGAATAGCTAAACCTAAACAAAATCTCAAATCTAAAAGTAAATAATTTCAATCTATTTATCCAGCTACGCCTAAAGCAAATCACATAAACCTTAATGCCAACAAACTGCTATGCTTTTGCAAATGAAAAGAGAAAAACTTTGAAATATTAGATCAGAAAAAATCCTCAGATTGAAACTTTAGAAAGCTGCAATTACATAAAATCTGAAAGAGATATAATCCAAAGGGGATAGATAACATAGAATCCAAAGGGAATAAACCACAATGAACAGAAAGAAGAACAAAGGATAAGAGGAAAGAAGATATGCCTTCGATTGAAGCTGAAATCCGACAGAGGACGAAGAAATTAGGTTGGGTAGCAAGCTTAGTGGTCGCGGCTACTCTCAACGACGACGCCGGCGAGTGCAACGACGGTTGGGTGAAGTGATTTTGTCTGGGTGACAGAATTGGTTTCATTGGTTTTTCGAGAAAGAGGGTTTCAGAAAGAGGGGAAACGTTATATTAGTATTCCACTTAGTAAACCTTTATCATAGCGTTTTTAATGTCCTAAGATATAGTAACCCAATTCCAAACTCATCTACAATAGCATTCCAGTAAACCGTGCTAAAAAACAATGCTATCAATGTACGTTTTTCTTGTAGTGATAGATGATCCACTGTTTTATGTCTGTTTGAGACTGTTTTAATGAATGATGATGGTATGTTTTATGTTAGTTGTAATGTGTATGCACGTACATCTCTGTTGTATGAGTTAATTGATTTGTTTATGTCTCTTATTTTTGACATATGATGAGTGAACTAAGAGGAGTGGGCATCTACTGAGGCTATCTTCTACAGATGCATGAAGATAAGATTAGAGAAGTCAGAGGAGTACTCCTCTTTAATAGCTGGGCCAAAAATTAGGGTAAGTAAATGCTCTCTTGAACTATTTCTTATCAGTTGAATAGTATCAATTGCTAGTGTATGTAAATGGCCACATATTAGGTGAGAGTTGAGTTGAGTTGATAGTTACTGGTTTTGTGATAAATGCATTTGAGATGTCTCTGTGTTGTGTTTATACTTGTATGTCTTCAATGCTTGTTTACTTCTCATTAGGTATAGAAACAAGTTTCATATTAAATGCTAACCACAAACGATTCTCTTTAATTCTCATCTCACATATCTTTCATCTCTTTTCATTATCTTCTCTAAATGAAACTTAATGATAACTCTTAAACCTAACCCTATATAGATTCAATTCTCTTTAACTTTCATCTCTCACATCTTCATTTTCTTCTCTAAATGAAACCATATGCTAAATCTTATGGCTTCATGGAGCTTTTAAGTACTCAACAATAATTCCCTAGCCTTTGCCATAGTAGGTATGAGTCTGCATTACTAGATATTAGACTTGGTGAATCTGAAGCACCTGTTTTCAGCAGCCAATGGTCTCAAGCACCTAGTTAAGGTGAAAACCCCATTGCTAGCCGCACACCAAGAGAGAGAAACTCTTGGACGGGGAAAGAAGATTTGGTGTTGATCTCTGCTTGGCTAAACACAAGCAAAAATGCCATAGTAGGCAATGAGCAAAGAGGAGCAGCCTTCTGAAAGATGATTGCAGCATATTTTGCTGCAAGTCCCAATGTATCTGGTCTGAAACAGAGAGAGCCTAGCCACATTAAACAAAGACAAGAAAAGATAAATGAGGCTGTGTGTAAGTTTGTTGGATCTCATTAAGCTGCAACGAGTCAGATGGCTAGTGGTATGAATAATGATGATCTGATTAAGCTAGCTCACCAAATTTATAAGAGTGATTACAAGAAAAAGTTTAACTTGGATCATGCATGGAGAAGAGTTAAGACATGATCAGAAGTGGTGTGCATTACAGTCTACTAAAGATCTAAACCAGAGTAAAAGAAGTAAGGCTGACTCTGGTCCTTATCATTTTTCCGAAGCTTCCCAAGCTCATGGAGACGCTGAAGCTTCCCAAGCTCCTGAACAGTCTGAAGCTTCTCAAGATCGTCCACCTGGTGTGAAGGCTGCCAAGGGTAAAGGAAAAAAGACTGGCATAAGTTCACCAAATGTGGACAGGATTTAGACTTTGTGGGATTTGAAGCAAAGAGATTTTGCTTTGAAGCAACAAAAACATGCTTTGAATAATAAACTGACTAACAAGAAATTGCTTGAATCTCTTCTATGTAAATCAGATCCTCTAACTGAAATTGAGGAATAACTAAAAATCAAGCTCAATAGGGAGATGTTTCTTTGACTGTCTTGCTTGTATTTCTGTTTGTGTTTCAGTTTAAGTTGTATTCCTTTTTGTCTAAGTGTGTGTTTCTGTTACCAATACTCTAGTTTGTGTTATTGGTTTGTTAAATGATGTTTCTGGAGTTCAAGTTTTACGGACAATAGACAAGACACAACAAGAGACAAAGCTTATGTGTTTTGTTCACAGACACTATAGTTGGAGACCAAGCTTCACGAAAACCACACAAGACACAACAAGAGACAAAGCTTCTAAGTTTGGTTCACGGACACCATAGTTGGAGACCATCTTTACTTTGTATGAAAAAATCGATTGTTTTGCTATAAATATGACCAAAACATTCTCTCTTTTGTTCTTACAAAGACTTCAAAATCATTCTCTTTTACTCCCAAAATCTCGACTGTTTTACGTAAAACTCATTCCCCAAATCTGATTCAAACTCATTCACCATACTGATTCAAACTCATTCACCAAACTCATTTTCCCATAATTCATTCTCTTTTGTTCTCACAAGCTCACTCACTAAAAAAATCCAAACCAAATTTTCCTATAATTCATTCTCTTTAATTCTCACAAGCTCATTCAATGAAAAAATCTAAACCAAATCTTTCTATAAATTCATTATCTTTTTTTCTCACAAGCTCATTCACAAACCAAATCCAAACTAAATTTTCATATAATTCATTCTCTTTTGTTCTTAAAAGCTCATTCACAAAAAAATCCAAATCAAATCCTATATTTTCTACATAGCAAATGGCATCATCTTCCCGTGATGAATTCTTAGAAGCATTGGACGCATAATTTGATTCTAATTTCCAGCAAGAATTGGATAATTCTTTGTTATTCTTTGTAATCAAGGTAAAAAGAGTACACATTGAAAGACACCATGAAGAAGGGCACATCAAGTTGTGGAACAATTATTTCAAAAAAAAATCCAACTTTTCCTCGTGATCTATTCCGATGTCATTTTAAAATGAATAAGCCCTTATTCATTCATATTGTCGATCGACTATCTAATGAAATTCCTTACCGTCAACAAAGAAGAGATGCTACCGTAAGGTTCGGTTTCTCTGCACTATAAAAGTGTATATTAGCAATTCGTATGCTTGCATATGGTTGTGCAGTTAATGCGGTTGAGGAATACCTCCGGATTGGTAAAACCACTTTCATGAAGTGCATGGAACATTTTGTTGGTGGAATAATTTTTTACTTTGGAGAACATAAGAAAACTAACAGGAGAAGATCTTTAAAGGCTACTCATTATAATAATAATGAAAGAGAAATCCAAACTTAGCGTGTCTGCGTATGTGTGGTCTTCATTGTTTGGTACCTAACGTGTCGTCTACATTGTATTGTTGTACATGTTCTCTCCATCAGTTTGGTGACAGATATGTTGTCTCTTGTACATGAAAAGTGCCCAACCTTCTAGTCTCCATTGTATGGTGATAGTCATGTTGTCTCTTGTACAACTGTTCTCCAAACTTATGATCTCCATCAGTTTGTTTTCTTGTTACTTTTCTCACTTAAACCTACATAGCATATACAAAGAGAAAGCTAGCACAATACACACATGACTTAAAGACATGACTGAATTCGGTAGCATCTTATTTTGTTTGTTTACAGAAATATGACTGAAAGGCATAAACTTATTCAAACAAAAACGTAGCATACAAGCTTGTTTTCTTGTTGCTTCTTTCACGTGAACCTACATAGCATATACAAAGAGAAAGTAAACACAACACACACATCACTTAAAAACATGACTGAATACGGTAGCATCTTGTTTTTTTTTTTACAGACATATGACTAAACTGCACAAACTTATTCAACCATAAACATAACATACAGATTTTTGAAAAATTTCATACAAACTTACTTCATGGAAGCAGATGCAAACAAAGAAAGACAAAGAGACACAGAAACATAAACACAAATACAAAAAAACTACAAGCAAGACATTCAAAGGAAACACTCTCTAATTAGCTTATTCTTAAGGTCTTCCTCTATTTCTGTCAGAGGATTATATTTTAGTAGAAGACTATCAAGCAATTTCTTATTGTTTAGCTTCTCTTTCATTGCATGCTCTAGTTGTTTCATTGCAAAATTTTTGTTGCTTTATCTCCCAAATAGTGTGGATCCTTCCCATTGATTGACGTTCTTTTTCAAAATTATATGAATTATTGGATGCCTTTTTCCCTTTTCCCTTGGCAGCAGCCTTGGCAACCTTGACCCTAGGTGGATTGGCTTGAGATGATTTATAATCTCCATGGGATTGGGAAGCTTCAGACTCTCTATAGGCTTCAGAAGAATGTATAGAACCGGAATAAACCTTTCTTCTTTTACTATTACCAGTCTCTTTAGTAGTCTGTGATGCACACTACTTCTGGTCATGTCTTAACTCTCTCCATGCATGCTCTAGCATGAACTTCTTCTTGTAATCACTCTTGTATATCTGATGAGCTAGCTTCATCAAATCATCATCATTATGACCACTTGTCATCTTAGTTGTTGTAGCTTGATCGGATCCCACAAACTTGCATATAATCTCATTAATCATTGCCCACCTTGGCAGCCTCTGTTTCAAGTTAAAAACTTAAGGACTAGTTGGAAAGTAGGTTGCTATGCGCTTCTAGAAAGTGTCACCTCTTTGCTCACTACGGACTATTGCATCTTTACTTGTGGTTAACCAAGCAAAGATGAGCAGCACATCTTCTTTGGAGGTCCATTTGTTCCTCTTTCTTGGTATGTGTGTAACAGGACTGTCTTCAGCTTGAGTCCTGAAGACAGGGACTTCAGATTCACTAGTTAACGCATGATTGGAGTTTCTTGTTGACTCGTTAACAGGTCCATGAACCCAACAGATTGAGTAAAAGGATTAATTAAGAGAGAAACACAGAAAGACTTGCTCTTCAATGATTAAACAAAGATGGACATGCATTTGTAGTCTTAATTTCTATCCACCTATTCTGCAAACAGAGACAAAGCAAAAAGTTAAAAAGAGACAATTATCTACATGCATTTAATGACCAAGTGTGGATACTAATCATACAATAATACTAATCACACAACAATACTAATCTGACAACAATACTAATGACACAACAAAGTAAACAAAGACAAATTAAACATTTAAAAAAAGATACTTACCCAAATATGTGGCTTTAATCCGGATTAATACTCCTCTAACCATATGTAGCAGATTCCATCTTTATTTGTATCTTCATATAATCCTCGCAGTCAAATAGAGAACTATGTGTTATAATATACATAAACAATATTAATACATCATTTTAACATAAACAGAGAACAATGTGGTAAGATACAAACATTTTGAAGACTTTCCAGACAACAATGTGCACAAACAGACACAAGAAATGTGTTAAAAGCATCAAATCATCTCCATACATAACATGAAAACAAATTTGACCTATACTATATCAAAACTTCATCATTCTAACAAATAAATCACAAATAATAATGATACTGATTCATATATAATGACAAACAAACACAAACAGACACAAGAAAGATGTTCCATAAATTAAATTATCCCTATACATAACATCAAAACAAAATTGACCTAAACTCTATCAAAAGGTGATCATTTATACACATGATCGAATAGTTGTTAAAACAGACATAATTATTTAATCAAACAAATCAAAGTGTAAATTGGAACATATATGTAATTCATCTAATCAAAACGATGGAATTGAAAACTATCTACAGAAACAATCAAATGAATTCTTTTAAATTTTTATTGACCCTAATCAATTTCATGCCTAAATCTACAGACAAACAAGTGATAAACCCTAATTTTACACAAACATAAAAATCCTAATTTACCAATTCAATGAACAATAATTTCGCACAGTCAAACAATATAAAATTGAACAAGTAGTGAGAGATTCATAATACGTGTGTACCGAAATGAGAGAGATTATTTCCGATTTGAGAAAAAATCGGAGATCTTCAGCCAATTTAAGTTCCTCCTCCTTCATGATTTCACCTCCTCCTCAACGTCAGTTTCAGTTCCTACTCCTCATCGTGGTTACTATAAGGTTCAGTTTCTCTGCATTACAAAAGTGTATATCAGCAATTCGTATGCTTGCATATGGTCGTGCAGCTGATGTGGTTGATGAATACCTCCGGATTGGTAAAACCACTTCGATGAAGTGCATAGAATATTTTTGTTGGTGGAAATTTTTTTGCTTTAGAGATGAGTACATAAGAAAACCAATTTGTAAACTAGAGAGAAAAGAAAGTAAATAGAGATGTCTTTATTCATGAGTAATGATTCCTTTATATAAGGATGAATACAAGGGGAGATATGTAAAACCTAATACAAATAGGAAAAGGTTAAGCCTCCTAAGTATGGGCCGGAACGGATTTGATCATAGGCCGGACCGGACTGGGCTTGTTATGATAATCCACCATTTGGTTTATAACACTCCCCCTTGGATGTCATAGCCGTTAGAGCTCGTAATATGCTTTGGATGTTGCCTCAATAAAACTTTACCAAGAAAACCGAAGGGGAAAAATAGTGGTGAAGGAAAAAGAGTGCAACACGTATTACTCCCCCTGTTTTGAACCTCACTGAAGATCTTTCAACCGACGCATACCAATTTGATGTTTAAGTTTCTTGAACGTAGAGGTTGGAAGCGACTTGGTGAATAGATCCACCGAATTGTCAAATAAACGTATAGGTTGGAAGCGACTTGCTTCTTCTTATCTCCTTTGACATATCCATCTTTAAGCTGAGCTATACATGTTGCGTTGTCTTCAAATATGATGGTCTCTAATGTAGTAATAGATGCGCCTTAAGGAAGGCTACCTACATACCCTTGGAAGGGATCAAGCCACACGTAGTCCAATTCATTTACCATGCCATAATCTGATCGTATGAATAACCTACATCAGCAAATCAAACTAAACCAAAGAAAACTGTACCTTCTTTGGTTAGATCAGTATAAAATAAAACTCAAGTAAACAACGCAAGAAGAATAGACTTTGTGCATTTACAGTTGGTATATGTGATTTTTTTACTCTATTAGGGCCAGCAAAGGAATCTGGCAATTGATTAGCTAGCTTTTGTAAATGTATTATCTTTGGGACTTCTAATTCACATTCCATAGTACGAGGATCTTGCCATGATAAAGATGATTGATTCCATGTAATTTGTTTGACTAGCTTATTAATATCTCCCCCTAATGGTGGGTAATTGGATTCTTCAAAATGACAATCCACGTACCTAGCCTTGAAAATATCACCCGTGGTCGACTTAAGGTACTTAATTATTGTGGGAGATTCAAATCCAACATATATCCCCATCCTCCTTTAAGGACCCATTTTAGTTCTCTATGGTGGAGCAATTGGGATATAGACGGCACATCCTAATGTCTTAAGATGGGATATGTCTGGCTCATGACCCGTAAGTAATTGTGATGGGGAATATGTAAGTTCACTAGATGGTCTTATGTGAATTAACTCGGCTGCATGTAAGACATCATGTCCCCAAGCTGAGATCGGTAGTTTTGATCTCATTAGTAACAGTCTGGCAATTAGCTGTGTGTGTTTTATAAATGATTCAGCCAAACCGTTTTGTGTATGTACATGTGCCACATTAAATCTCCTTCGGTACTCTTTCAGTATATGCCATTTGATGCACAAGTATTCCATTATTCACGTACTCAGGTTGTAATCCCAAACAGAACTTAATTATTGCCTAGGTCTTTAATTTCAGATTCATTCTTTATATATATTCAACTGTTTGGGTGATTACCTAAAGGTTTAAATCATTCATATACGCTGGTATGATTACAAATGCTTTGTTTTCAAACCTCTCTATGAAAATAAATGGACTGATGGGATCATTTATAACCTTACATACGCCCACTTAGTCTAAGTCCATGAAAAGATTTGTCCAGCCCTATGGAGTGTTGTTCTCGAGAATATTTCTTATCTTTGACCTCAATACCCTCTGGTAATCTCATATATTATCTAGTGGATTTATATAAATATGCTGGAGTTACATCCATTAGCCGCAAATCAAGTCTTTCTCTTTTTTTGCAGCCAGATTTAGCACAAAATTTAAATGTCTTAGCATCCACCACAGCGGAGTATATCTCCTCATAATATATTCCTGGTCTCTCTGAGAATTCTTGTGCATCAAGCCGTGCTTTATATGTCACGATTTCTCCATGTTAAATATTTTTCTCACAAAGACCCATTTATGTCCAACTGGTTTAATATCAAGAGGTTTCCGGATTATTGAACCAAATACATTCTCTTCGCTATATATATTCAACTGTTTGGTTGATTACCCAAAGGTTTAAATCATTCATATACACTGCTATGATTACAAATACTTTTTTTTAAACCACTTTATGAAAATAAATGGACTGATGGGATCATTTATAACCTTACATAGGCCACAACGGAATATATCTCCTCATAATCTATTCCTGGTCTTTGTGAGAATCCTTGTGCATCAAGCCGTGCTTTATATCTCACGATTTCTTTATATTCAATTTTTTCCTCACAAAGACCCATTTATGTCAATCTGGTTTAATATCAAGAAATTTCCGGATTATCGAACCAAATACATTCCTCTTCTTTAATGAATTCAACTCCACGTTTATAGCTTCTTTCCATTTAATCCAATATGATCTTTAAGTGCACTCTAATATGGACGTGGGTTCTAGATCTTCGCTTATTTCATTAATTTCAAGTGCTTTCTTGCATGCAAATATATTATCAATGTCGACATTCTTTCGGTTCCATTTTATCTCGGATATAACATAATTTCTCGCGATCTCATTATTATCAAGAACTTCATCAGTACCTTGAAGCTTGGCGTCCCAAGCCTCATTGTTAAGTATCTGTGGTTCGGTTATGTCTCGGGTAACCACGGTTTTCTCAACTTCGGATCATTCTTATCACCTTTCTTTAATTTCCGAGGGTTCTTATCTTTGGAACCTATTGGTCTACCACATTTCAAACGTGCCATAAACTTTGTAGCAACTTGATTGTGTCCTTCCTGAACATCAATACGAATTTTTGCATTTACAACTGGTATATGTGATTTTGTCACTCTATTCGGGTCAGCAAAGGAATCTAACAATTGGATTAGCTAGCTTTTGTGAATGTATTATCTTTTGGACTTCTAATTCACATTCCATAGTCAGAGGATCTTGCCATGATAAGACTGATTGATTCCATGTAATTTCCTTTACCAGCTTATTATTATCTCCCCCTAATGGTAGGTACTTGGATTCTTCAAAATGACAATCCGGGTACCTGGCCTCGAATAAATCACATGTGCTCGACTCAAGGTTTCTTAAATATTGTGGGAGATTCATATCCAACATATATCCCCATCCTCCTTTGAGGACCCATCTTAGTTCTCTGTGGTGGAGCAATTGGTATATAGACGGCACATCCAAATGTCTTAAGATGGGATATGTCAGGCTCATGACCCGTAATTAATTGTGATGGGGAATATGTATGTTCATTAGATGGTCTGATGCTAATTAACTCGTCTGCATGTAAGACAGCATGTCCCCAAGCTGAGATCAGTAGTTTTGATCTCATTAGCAACAGTATGGCAATTAGCTGTATGCGTTTTATAGATGATTCAGCCAAACCGTTTTGTGTATGTACATGTGCCGCATAATGTTCTACACTTACCCCCATGGACATACAATAAGCATTAAAAGCTTGGGATTTGAATTCACCAGCATTATCTAGTTGTATAGTCTTTAAATCACTATGACTGGTGATGGCAATATAATGAGCTTCCCTTGTGAACATGCTACACACGTGAGATTCTTTGGGATAACTCTTCTTTCTTTCAATGTGTGCCCAAGCTCATTTAATATCAATTTTTGCATCATATTATAACCAGGATGGCCAAGCCGGTTGTGCCAAAGAGTGAATCTCTCCATAAACTCTTTGTTTACCATGGCATTAGCCTCTATCATACTGGCCTTAGCACAGTAACTGACTTTCTTTTGGCCTTTAATACTTTCTTATGTCCTTCAATACGTTCTTATGGTCTTTCATACTTTCTTATGTCCTTTAAAACTTTCTTATGGCTTTTAATACTTTCTTATTGGCTTGGACATTTTCAAATATTATTAGGAACTCTTTATTTCCTCCGCCCTTAGTTTTACCATGTAAACCATTTATTCATATTTCAAAAATAATAATCATATCTTCAATATTTGAATAAATTATCCTTTAATTTATTAAGTTCAAAGCAATATCAAATAAATTCAAGCAATAATAGTGAATAAATTCAAAGCAACAAAACTTTAAAAGCAATCATGAAAACAATCATGACCTATCTTGATCTCGAAATTATCTCGGCAAGATATGCTTCGTCCTATCTCCTTTGATATATCCATCTTTAAGCTGAACTATACATGTTGCTTTGTCTTCAAATATGATGGTCTTTGATGTATTAGTAGATGCGCCTTAAAGAAGGCTGCCTACATACCCTTGGAAAGTATCAAGCCACACGTAGTTTCAATTCATTTACCATGCCATAATCTGATCGTATGAATAACCTGCATCAGCAAATCAAACTAAACCAAAGCAAACTGGACCTTCTTTGTTTAGATCAGTATAAAATAAAACCCAAGTAAACAACGCAGCAAGAATAGATTATAAAACTTAACCAAACCTTCCTTTAAACCTTTCTAGTGCATGTGGATTGATCATGAACTAGATTTAAACAGGAGACTCACGACAAAACAAATGTTTGGGACTGGTCAATGGGCGGGTCTAGTCCTTATTAAATCCCCTTCAATACACTTTCAATATATGCCATTTGATGCACAAGGATTCCATTATTCACGTACTCAGGTTGTAATCCCAAAGAGAACTTAATTATTGCCTAGGTCTTTCATTTCAGATTCTTTTGTTTATATTTATTCAACTGTTTGTTTGATTACCCAAAGGTTTAAATCATTCATATACACTACTATAATTACAAATGCTTTGTTTTCAAACCTCTTTATGAAAATAAATGGACTGATGGGATCATTTATAACCTTACATACGCCCATTTAGTCTATGTCCATAAAAAGATTTGTCTAGTCCTATGGAGTGCTGTTCTCGAGAATATTTCTTATCTTTGAGCTCAATACCCTCTAGTAATCTCATATATTATCTATAGGACTTATATAAATATGCAGGAATTACGTCCATTAGCCGCAAATCAAGTCTTTCTCTTTTATGCAGCCAGACTTAGCACAAAATTTAAATGTCTTAGCATCCACCACAGCGGAGTATATCTCCTCATAATCTATTCATGGTCACTGTGAGAATACTTATGCATCAAGCCGTGATTTATATCTCACGATTTCTCCATGTTCATTTTTTTCCTCAAAAAGACCCATTTATGTCCAAATGGTTTAATATCAAGTGGTGTCCGGATTATTGAACCAAATACATTCGTCTTCTTTAATGAATTCAACTCCACGTTTATAGCTTCCTTCCATTTAATCCAATATGATCTATAATTGCACTCTAATATGGACGTGGGTTCTAGATCTTTGCTTATTTCATTAATTTCAAGTGCTACCTTGCATGCAAATACATTATCAATGTCGACATTCTTTCGGTTCCATTTATCTCTGATATAACGTAATTGATCGCGATCTCATTAGTATCCAGAACTTCATCAGTACCTTGAAGCTTGGCGTCCCAAGCCTCATTGCTAGGTATCTGAGGTTTTGTTATGTCTCGGGTAACCACGGTTTTCTCAACCTCGGATCATTCTTAGCACCTATCTTTAATTTCCAAGGGTTCTTATATTTGGAACCTATTGGTCTACCACGTTTCAAACGTGCCCTTGACCAATAGGTTCTTGTCTGTGTCCTTCCTGAACATCAATACAAATTTGTGCATTTACAGCTGGTATATGTGACTTTGTCACTCAATTCGGGTCAGCAAAGGAATCTTGCAATTGATTAGCTAGCTTTTGTAAATGTATTATCTTTTGGACTTCTAATTCACATTCCATTGTCTGAGAATCTTGCCATGATAAGGATGATTGCTTTCATGTAATTTCTTTTACCAGCTTATTATTATCTCCCCCTAATGGTGGATAACTAGATTCTTCAAAATGACAATCCGCGTACCTGGCCTCGAATAAATCACCCGTGGTCGACTCAAGGTACTTTATTATTATGGGAGATTCATATCCAACATATATCATATAACCCCATCCTCCCTTGACGACCCATCTTAGTTCTCTGTTGTGGAGCAATTGGGATATAGACGGTACATCCAAATGTCTTAAGATGGGATATGTCTGTCTCATGACCCGTAATTAATTGTGATGGGGAATATGTATGTTCACTAGATGGTCTGATGTGACTTAACTCGTCTGCATATAAGACATCATATCCCCAAGCTGAGATCGATAGTTTTGATCTCATTAGCAACAGTCTGACAATTAGCTGTATGCATTTTATAAATGATTCAGCCAAACCGTTTTGTGTATGTACATGTGCCAGATAATGTTCTACACTTACCCCCATGGACATACAATAAGCATTAAAAGCTTGGGATGTGAATTCATCAGCATTATCTGGATGTTTAATCTTTAAATCACTATGACTAGTGATGGCCTTATAATGAGTTTCCCTTGTGAACATGCTACACACATGAGATTCTTTGGGATAACTCTTCTTTCTTTCAATGTGTGCCCAAGCTCATTTAATATCAATTTTCACATCATATTCGAACCGGGATGGCCAAGTCTGTCGTGCCAAAGAGTGAATTTCTCGATAAACTTTTTGTTTACCGTAGCATTAGCCTCTATCATACTGACCCTCGCACAGTAAATGACTTTCTTATGGCTTTTCATACTTTCTTATGGCATTTAATACGTTCTTATGGCTTTTAATACTTTCTTATGGTCTAGGGCGTTTTCAAATATTATTAGGAACTCTTTAATTCCTTTGCCCTTTGTTTTAACATAGAAACCATTTATTCATATTTCAAAAATAATAATCATATCTTCAATATTTTTTAAAAATATCCTCTAATTTATATTGTTCCAAGCAATATCAAATAAATTCAAAGCAATAATAGAGAATAAATTCAAAGCAATAAAACTTTTAAAGCAGTCATGAAAACAATCATGAAAAATCTTGATGTCGAAATTATTTCGGCAAGATATGCTTCGTCCTATCTCCTTTGATATATTCATCTTTAAGCTGAGCTATACATGGGAAAATCGGCCAATTCATAACTAGCCTAATAACGAGTGTTCAATTCATACCCAACATTTGTCATTGTGCAAATACATACTTAACCTTTTAACATATTTAAATTTCATACCTAAAATTATCAAATTGTATGAAGTCATACATATTGCTGACATGGATGCCACGTCTTTGATGATGTTGATGACGTGGTAGCCACATCCTCGATAATGTGGTTGCCACGTCATCATCTTTCAAAAAAAAAAAGAAATCTTTCATTCTCTGTTATCCAACAAAATTGTGATTTTTATGTAAAGATTTAAAAACTTGTTTTCAAAATTTAGAACCATTATTTCAACTGAATCTAATTTTTAAAAGATTATAAATCCAAAACTCACAATTTTTCTTCAAAAAAATCCTCAAGCCACTTTTAGTAGAGAACATAAACATTAAAATAACCTTATATAAATATTAGTTGAAAGACGGTTTTAAGTGGAAGAGAAAAATAGGAAAATTTAATTACATGTATTGCCATTGGAATAATTGTATTTAAAAAAAAAAAACAATTTCTCATTAATTGTAATATTGTATTTGTATCTTAACTTATATCTATGTCTTCAAAAATTAATATATAAGGTTGTATAATTTATGTTTAACATCTTTAGAAAAAAATCAAAAGTGATACTTGTTATTGATAATATTAATAGAAAAAAATATAAAAAAGAAAAAAAAATATTTTATTTTTGTTTTAAAATATGATGACATGGCAATGATGTCATCAAAGATGTGGCAACCACATCATCAATGTCATCAGTGACATGGCATCCATGTCAACAGTCGGGAAAATGGATGTATGATTTTCTACGATTTGCAAAGTTCGGGTATGGAATTTGAATTTTTTAAAACATTAGGTATGTATTGGTACATTGACAAATGTTAGGTATAAATTGAACATTGACAATTCGCATACCTGGCCTTGAATAAATCACCCGTGGTCGACTCAAGGTACTTAATTATTGTGGGAGATTCATATCGAACATATATCCCCATCCTCCTTTGAGGACCCATCTTACTTCTCTGTGGTGGAAAAATTGGTATATAGACAGCACATCCAAATGTCTCAAGATGGGATATGTCTGGCTTAAGACCCGTAAATAATTGTATTGGGGAATATGTAAGTTCACTACATGGTCTGATGCGAATTAACTCGGCTGCATTAAGACAACATGTCCTCAAGCTGAGATTGGGAGTTTTGATCTCATTAGCAACGGTATGGCAATTAGATGTATATGTTTTCTAAATTATTCAGCCACACCGTTTTGTGTATGTACATGTGCCACATAATGTTCTACACTTACCCCCATGGACATACAATAAGCATTAAAAGCTTGGGACGTGAATTCATCAGCATTATCTAGACTTATAGTCTTTAAATCACTATAACTGGTGATGGTCTTATAGTGAGTTTCTCTTGTGAACATGCTACACGTGAGATTCTTTGGGATAACTCTTGTTTCTTTCAATGTCTGCCCAAGCTCATTTAATATCAATTTTCGCATCATATTCGAACAGGGATGGCCAAGCCAGTCGTGCCAAAGAGTGAATCTCTCGATAAACTCTTTGTTTACCCTGGCATTAGCCTCTATCATACTGGCCTTAGCACAATAAATGACTTTGATACTTTCTTATGGCCTTTAATACTTTCGTATGTCCTTTATTACTTTCTTATGGCTTTTAATACTTTCTTATGGCCTTTAATACTTTATTATGGCCTTGGACGTTTTCAAATATTATTAGGAACTCTTTATTTCTTTCGCCCTTAGTTTCAACATGGAAACCAATCTTTCATATTTCAAAAATAATAATCATATCTTCAATATTCAAGTAAAATATCCTCTCATTTATTAAGCTCAAAGCAATATCAAACAAATTTTAAGCAATAATAGAAAATAATTCAAAGCAATAAAACTTTAAAAGAAATCATGAAAACAAACATGAAAATTCTTGATGTCGAAATTATCTTGGTTATTCTAGGCAATCGGGAGTCTCATATACCATGAGATGTTTGGGGGAGTTGATGTGTCTGGATTTTACTTATTTTAGCACTAATTTTATGCATTGTTTTTGTCATTCTAAGTCTTATTACTTGATCACTAATGCATATTTACCTTGTTTTGCTTCAATTGTAGAATCTAGGCCTTGTATTGCATGCATTGTAGTTTTTGTGAATAAACAGGTGTTTACCAGAGGGAAAAGGAGCAAAACATGCTTAATCGACCAAGTGCAGATGTTGCACCCAATCGAGCATGATGATCTGAGCAGGGGAAACGATCGACTGTCCGAGTGAACCAGAGAAGCAATCGACCAACCATCCGATCGAGCCATTTAGCCAAACTGATCGAGTGCACGGTTGAGCAGACCGATCGAGCACTTTTAAACCGACTTTCTATTTTGTATGCTAGTGTTTTAGGGCTTTCTAAGCCTTCAATAAATAGTGCTTGTTGGCAAGAAAACAGAGGTAGAGTTATATTAGGGTTTATCTTCATTTTGCTTTAGAATTTCCAGAATCTTGTAACTTTCATATCTTTTGATCTATTGAGTATTTTGTGTTGCTTCTATAATTTTTTTTGCTTATCTCTCTTAGATCTATCTAGTTATGCATGATTTAGAGATTTCTGGGTTTGTGTTCTTGATGATGAATCTCATACCTGAGTAGATTCATTAGGTTTTGGGGATGAGTTAGATGTGTAGGTGGAGAACTTTAGGTAGCTAGGTTGCCCATAGGTAAAAAAATTTAGATTTCCTTCTAGATTAGTGTATATAACACTAATCCCATTCTGATCATGGTGATTAGCTTTCATGCTTCCACACCCGAGAGGTGTTCGATGGAATGCCAGATAATCTAATACCAGAGAATTTCATGTCTAGCCCAAGAGATTGGTTGTCTAGAGTGGTAGTTGACATTAATGAGCTGACTCTTAATGCATATTCATTTCATGTTTCATCAACCAGAAGTTGAGATTAGGAAGTGATTTGAGTTTAATAGCCTTTGTCAAGAGATTGAACTGGTTAGCTTATGAGCTTGTTGTCTAGGAAAAATCACTGATTGATTTATCAACCTAGTAAACTTAAAGGTCTCCACTGAAGTCACCATCTCATCCCCAGAACCTCCCTTTAATTGACTGATTTCCTTGCTTTAGTTATGTTCTTGCATTTCTAGTTCATTGCATGATCTTGCTTTTGTAGTTTCATTTCTGTTCTAATGTTGTGTCTTGCTTAGTTCTTGCTTGTTTTTAATTCAGTAGTTGGTAGTTTAAACCTCTTTTATGGTTGTCTTAACTTGTTATTCATTGATTGCATCTAAAGGGAGAAAGTCCCAGCGGTTTCCTTATGTATAAATTTTAGGGTTGCATTTTTGTGTTTTTATTGTTCATTTTAGTTTCAAGAAATTAGTAGTTCCAATCGAGCAAAATTATGAATCCGATCGAGTAGCTTCCAATCCGATCGAGGGCATCAAGATACCAGTCCGAGCAGTCTAAGTTGGAGTTTGATTCACCTATCCGATCAGCAGTCCGATCAAGCATCCGATTTAGTAACACATCACCCGACCGAGTACACTGTGGAGGAGCCAGTCGATCTGATGCACTGCACCATAGACACGGAGAACATCTCGGGCTACACCTATGACCATATGAGCCAAGCTATGGGCTCTTTCTTCTTCAACCATGAGGTACACACCTTCTCTATCTCATTGTTTATACCGTCGCATTTCATTTAGATTTTCTGGAATTTAGATCCTAGATCATTCTCCTTTCTTTTGTTACACAAGGACTGTATAATTTAAGTTTGTGGGGGAAGGTCTAGGATAGGATCTAATCATGTTTTTTTTGTGATTTTCATGTTTTCTGTGATACTTATTTTTGAATTTTTAGCATGTAGTCTTGCATTCATCTATGTGCATCAAAAATCCTAAAAATATGAAAACAAATTCAGAAAAATCTTTAAAAAACAGAGTGATCATATAGTTGCATTTGCTTTGATATGATGTCATTCCTTATTTATTAGAACCTTAATTTGAATTGATAATTATCTAGTTGTGATTTGTTTCAAACTCATGGATACCTTGTATACATACTTGGATCTTCTTTCCCTCTTTTTACCACTCTTTTGTTGATCTAAGTAGCTGGTCATAACCTTGACCAGTTAACCACACCCTAAAAACCATAAACTTTCCTTCAAGCCTTATATTAATTATGAGTGGAAGGCCTATTTTGTTGGATTGCGCTTTAAGAGAACGTGTTAGGTTTGAGCCGAAAGGAATAGAATCTTGAGTAGTTTTGATTTGCATTTTTCGGATCAGATAGGACTAGGATGGATTCTACTTGGGTTTTGGGATTTGTTGGAATGGTTAAAAAGGAAGAGAAATAAATGAAAAGTGAATGAGTTGAGTCTTTAGGAGAGTAAAAGTTTTAGAAAAGTTCAAAAATTCTAGTGAAAGATGTGTGGGGAATGCAAAGCATAGAAAAAAAATGGTTTTGGATTTTAAAGAAAAGAAAGAAAAGGATGAGAATAGCAAAAAGCTTTGATGTCTTAAGTAATAAGAAAAAAAAGAATCATAGTGTTTATTAAGAAAAAACCCCTATCCACTAGTTATTCATAAGAAACTCTCCTAAGGCTTAGAACAAAAAGGGAAAATGGGATAAAAAGAGTTAAAATGGTAGAATAGGACCATATGGGTTTAGACATTTAGGATATCACTTGGGATCTTTGGGTAATCAAGATGTTATTCCTGTATGCATTTGTTGGTCCTTACCTTTAGCATTCTCCCAAAAGCTCAATCTTGTTCGTTGAGAGATCCCTAAACTTAAACGTTTAAACCCTCACTAAAGGAGACTCTCTTTCTCTCTTGTACCTATTTCATACCTAGCCAAATGATTTTGAATTCACTTCACATCCAGATTCATGGTTACTACTTAAAGAATGTTAAAAGAAATGGTTTATTTGAATGCTTGCCTAGATTCTATGACTGATGACATCTTGTGTTGAGATAAGCTTCAGAGTATCGTTTATATGATTTTCATTCTAGAACTATAGACAAGGACATTGATTTTAACTACTTTAGCAGCAAGTATTGGTTCTGAATCCCCACCTTTAAACATCTCTTCCTACTTTTGAATTTGCTTGAGGCCAAGCAAAGAATAATTTGGAGGAGTTGATGTGTTTGGATTTTACTGATTTTAGCACTAGTTTTATGCATTGTTTTGTCATTCTAGGTCTCATTACTTGATCATTTATGCATATTTACCTTGTTTTGCTTCACTTGTAGAATTTAGGCCTAGCATTGCATGCGTTGTAGTTTTTGTGCATAAACAGGTATTTACCAGAGGGAAAAACAGTAAAATAGGCTTAATCGACCAAGTGTAGATGTTACACCTGATCGAGCATGAGAATATGAGCAGGGGAAACGATAGAGTGTCCGAGTGAACCAAAGTAGCAATCGACCAATCATCCGCCAAGACGGATCGAATGCACGACCGAGCAGAGCACCTTTAAACAACCTTTCTATTTTGTCTGCTAGTGTTTTAGGGCTTCCTAAGCCTTCTATAAAATAGTGCCTCTTGGCAAAGAAAACAGAGGTAGAGTTGTATTAGGGTTTTTCTTCATTTTGCTTTAGAATTTCCAGAATTTTGTAACTTTCATATCTTTTGATATATTGAGTATTTTGTGTTGCTTCTTTGAATTATTTTGCTTATCGCTCTTAGATCTATCTAGTTATGCATGATTTAGATATTTCTGGGTTTGTGTTATTGATGATGAATCTTAGATCTAAGTAGATTCATTAGGTTTTGGGGATGAGTTAGATGTGTAGGTGGAGAACTTTAGGTAGCTAGGTTGCTCATATGTAGAAATGTTTAGATTTCCTTCTGGATTAGTGTATTTAACACTAATCCCATTATGATCAAATGGTGATTAGCTTTCAGGCTTCCACGCTTGAGAGGTGTTCGATGGAATGCCGGATAATTTAATACCAGAAAATTTCATGTCTAGCATGAGAGATTGGTTGTCTAGAGTTTTATTTTACATTAATGAGCTGATTCTTAATGCCTATTCATTTCATGTTTCATGAACCAGAAGTTGAGATTAGGAAGTGATTTGAGTTTGATAGCCTTTGTCAAGAGATTGAACTTGTTAGCTTATGAGCTTGTTGTCTAGGAAACATCACTGTTAGTGTTTGATTGATTTAGCAACCTAGTAAAATTAAAGGTCTCCACTGAAGTCACCATCTCATCCCCAAAACCTCCCTTTAATTGATTGATTACGTTGCTTCATTTCTGTTCTTGCATGATCTTGCTTTTGTAGGTTCATTTCTGTTCTAATGTTGTGTCTTGCTTAGTTCTTACTTGTTTTCAATTCAGTAGTTGGTAGTTTAAACCCCTTCTCTGCTTTTCTTAACTTGTTAATCATTGATTGCATCTAAACTGCTTGCACGCGTCCTTATGGATCGATAAAGCCCTTTCTATTACAATTATACTGGGTGAATGATACCATAACCTGCAAGAAATATGTTATCATCATGATCAAAATCATCTTCATTATCATAATGGACCAATTGAGCTTCTAGATGCTTCCCTTTGATACTCTCTTGATAGAGGTCAATAAATGCTTGGGAGTCCGACATGTTTTAGCCCAATGGTTCTCCATTCCACATCTATGGTATACTGATTTGCCGGTCGGGTTTTGCGGTTTAAAATATGTACCACGGCCGTTTCCTCGACCGTCGGAGTGACCACGGCCATGTCCTTGCTATTTTCCACGTCCACGGCCGAATAGATTATGCTCTTTATGGACGTAGTTAATTTCATTAGTCTCTTTCTTTGCCAATGCAACCACATTGGCTTCAGGGAGTGGGCTGATCCCAGAGGTCTCAATTCACTATTTTTCATTAATAACTCATTGTTTTGCTCGGCGAGCAATAAGCATGAGATCAGACTTGTATATGTTTCAAAGCCCTTTTCATGATATTGTTGTTGCATCAATACGTTACTTGTGTGGAAGGTGGAAAAGGTTTTCTCAAACATATCCTTTTCGGTTATATCCTCACCACACAGTTTCAAGATAGAAACTATCTTAAACATGGCTGAATTATCCACGGACTTGAAGTCCTGGATTATGAGATTCCTCCAATCATAAATGGCCATCGGTGATAGCACCGTCCTTTGGTGATGATATCTCGTTTTTATATCATTCCAAAGGTCCAAAGGATTCTCAATTGTCAAGTACAGATCCTTGAGACTCTCGGCAAGATGATGGCAAATAATCAATATTGCCTTATATATATTCTCTTCGGGCTCGTTAATCTCATTCAAAATACATTCACCGAGCCCTTTTGATTTTAGGATGATCTTAGCATCCAGCGCCCATTGTAAGTAATTATCTCTCGAGATATTAAGGGCAGCAAAATCCAAGTTACTGAGTTTCGAGATCTGAAAACACATGCTCATTCTTAGGTTTCATAAAATCCTAACATTCATGCAAAATTACTTTGCACGTTCCAACCGTTCGATAGAGAGGTAGCCCGCGCATCAGTTCGGTCGAGTGTTAACTCGCCGAGCCGCGTCCCCTTTTCTCCGAACAATCATCCCGAACAAAGTTATATGCATATGATCATATTTCATGCTAAACAAGATTATGTTCATGATTTCACGCGAGTTTTAATACCACGCGAGTTTTAATAAACATCATAGCATGCGATTTCTATAAGATCAAACACTCATCATGCTATTTCTAGAATACAATATTATGATCTCATGAATTTAAGACTATCATGCGATTCTAGGTGGTCATGCATATATTCTTGATCGGTTTTGAATAGAGAAATATTAAGGTGATCATGCATCCATATTTGATTTTCATGTTAATCGTGTTGATAACGTGTTGTAAACTAGAGAGAATAGAGAGGGAATCGAGATGTGTTTATTCATGAGTAATGAGTCCTTTATATAAGGATTAATACAAGGGGAGACATGTAAAACCTAATACAAATAGGAAAAGGTTACGCCTCCTAAGTATGGGCTGGACCGGACTGGGCTTGTTATGAAAATCCACCATTTGGTTTATAACACAGTAGAAGATCTTCAATGGCTACTCATTATTGGAGAGATTCAAGGATTTCCCAGAATGATATATGGGAAGAAACTCAATCTACAATAATAAAAGAGAAATAGAATTTTGAAAGAGAAATAGAGTTTTATGTTGAGTTCGAGGATAACTAACGTGAATGGAAAACAAAGATGAACACATGGTATACAAGAAATAAATAATACAAAACATACAAGAAAAGCATAAAATGTGAGAACATGTGATCTCCGACCCAAATGTGAGAACCAATGTTTTCACCAATACAAAGTTAGCGTGTTTGCGTATGTGTGGTCTTCATTGTTTGGTGCCTAACGTGTGGTATGCATTGTATTGTTGTACTTGTTCTCTCCATCAGTTTGGTGACAGTCATGTTGTCTCTTGTACATGAGAAGTGCCCAACCACGAGAAATGTGTTCCATAAATCAAATTATCTCTATACATAACATCAAAACAAAATTGACCTAAACTCTATCAAAAACTCATCATTTATACACATGATCGAATAGTTGTTAAAACAGACAAAATTATATAATCAAACAAATCAAAGTGTAAATTAAAACATATATGTAATTCATCTAATCAAAACGATGGAATTAAAAACTATCTACAGAAAAAATCAGATCAATCCTTTTAAATTTATGGTAACCCTATTCAATTACATGCCTAAATCTACAGACAAACAAGTGATAAACCCTAATTTTACACAAAAATAAAAACCCTAATTTCCCAATTCAATGAACCATAATTTCCCACAGTCAAACAACATAAAATCGAACAAGTAGTGAGAGATTCATAATACGTGTGTACCGAAATGAGAGAGATTATTTCCGATTTGAGAAAAAATCGGAGATCTTCAACCAATTTTAGCTCCTCCTCCTTCATGATTTCACCTCCTCCTCAACGCTGGTTTCAGTTTTTACTCCTCGCCGTGGAAACTCCGACTCGCTGGGGATGGTAAATTTTCTCCGGCTTGTCGGATTGAGATAGGCCGTAGATAAAAAATGTAGCTTTCACCTTCTTCGCCGCCTCAGAGAGATGAAACACGTGAAGTGTAGAGAGAGAAGAGAAAATTAGAGGTTGTGTGTTGTTTTTTTCCCTTTTGCTTTTTTCTTTGACCACTCACACAATGACACATGTACGTTCTTAGCCTTAAGATAACCTCTTAACATATACTTTTTTAAAATACTTATACACATTAACCTTTTAATTTTAATCAGTAAATTACTTAAGAAATACATAAGAGTCTACCATTAATCATGGTTTTAGGATCCTTAGTTATTGGTTACTAATAAGGCTAAATCAACCTAAATCATGTTGACTTAGAACTCAGGAATTTCATGCTCGAAAGGTGTTCTATGAAATTCCCTAACCAAAACTTTTAAGTGCTTTTCATTTCTTACCTTTGAAAATTGTTGTTGACTAGGGTGATTAGTGCTTAGATAGATTTGTTCTTGCTTATTGATCATTTGATTGTATGTGCAAGAAGTTGATAATTGATGGATTAGTAAAGGGATTGATGTCGTGGAAATGAATTAGTCTTGCTTAATGTTCTATGGCCTAATGATCATTCCTTGTTAGAAGTTGTTTGAACCTCCATATCCCATCTTTTTTTTTCATTCTATTCAATTGCCTTAACCCAAGAATCTATCTTTTAATTATTGCTTAGTAATTATCTTTTCCTGCTTTGTTTCAATTCGGGTCTTGTTAGTCTTTTGATTATTGCTTTCTTTCATCTTATTTTGCATGGTTACACTTTCATTGCATTGTTAGCTACATTTACAAATCATAATTCATCTCATATTAAGCTTAGATTAAGTAAATTTGTTTAATCTTGGTGTGTTATGTAATTTCCCCCCGAAGTAGACCGATTGGTTTTTATTAATTGATGCGGATTTGTTAATATATATTGTCTCAGCGGTTGAGGAGGGGTATGTTGGAGTATAAGCAAAACTCGTGTCTATCATATTTACGTAAGTCAGTTACTTGATAAGGAGACATAAGTTGTCTTGTTTTACAGTTGTGTATTTTAGGGTTAAGAGTCATGTCTCTTTGTTATTTCACAGACACAATGTTAACTTGTATAAAAATAGATCGAGTCTCTGTTTTTGATAACAAGTTTCAGTTTAATAAATATTTATTTTTATTCTTGTATTTTTTACAAGAGAAAAAACAAAAGGTCTCTTGCTCTGTTATTTCGTCCTCTCGATATTCCAACATTGTATCAGAGCTTTTTGGTCTTAGGGCTTGTACAAGAAAAAAAAAAAAAAAAAAAGTCTACTGCAAGAAGAAACGAAAGATGGAGACAACTATCTATGGTGAGAAGAAGAAGAAAATGAAAAAGACATAGTATAATCAAATATGCTTCTCTCCTTCACCAATTTCAATTTAAAGCTATGAATCTCTTTCATATGCTACAATTTCATGTTTATTTGAGGCTATTTGATTCTCTGTTCTTAGGCATGATTGTAATTAGGTTTAGCAACATTTTCCATGATTGAAGTTGAATTAGGCATAGATTGTTTGTTTGCATGATTTTGTTCCATAGTTTCAATTCATACGTTGTTCGAAGTTTGAGATTTTGGCATGATTTTTTTTTTTTGTCGCCATAAGAAATTAAATTACAAGTTAATCGGATACAAGCTCTCTGCTAAAGAGAGCCACAGGGGGAGCCGAAGAATGTGAGGGAGAAACGTAACTCGAGTCATCTTGCCTTTTTGGCAAGGTAATCAGACCGTCCATTTTCTTTCTGCAGGGGATCGCTATAACGATAATATCGACCCTCAAAACCCTACTCAATAACGAATTTGGGAAGCGAAGGAGTCTCCAAAATTGTTTAGCAAGAATGGCGCAGTTGAAATCTCCTAAGGTTCTGAAACCAAGGCCCCCTTCGGTATATTTAGTACAGAGTTTGTCCCAGGCTATCCAATGGATACCATTACTCTCCGATCGTGTCTTCCGCTAAAAGCTTGCAATGGCACTGCTTAGCTTACAGAGAATAGCTTTGGGAAGTAAAAAACGACATACCATATGTCGAAAGTGATTGGGCTACAACATTAACTAGAACTTATTTCCCACCTTTTAAGTGAAATTTTACCGATCAAGTGCTTATACCGCTACCTCGTGGCCAAACATCACCGGGGAATTTTCTGCGTTGAGTCGTTGCCTAGAGGCCGCACCATAACGACGACTAATATTGAGGACTTCCTAGCCTTGCTCAGGGGTCACGTGGAAAAAAAAAACTGTTATCCGCGAACAGTAAGTGAGATGTTGCCGGAGTAGCACGAGCAATTCAAAGGCCTTGGATCTTGCCTTGCCATTCCGCCTCGTGTAACTGGGCTATTAGAGCTTCAGTACAGAGAATAAAGAGGAACAGAGAAATTGGATACAAGACATGATCATGTCAACCCATCGCTGGGCAAAACCCATCGCTGGGCAAAACCCATCTTAAGCATCAAAGCTCTAAGGAAGGACCATTCCACTCGATCATAGGCGTTACTCATATCCGTTTTTATAGCCATAAAGTTCTTCCTACAATTGGAGTTTATACAGAGAGCATAGAAGTTCTCTTGGGCGATCATGATGTTATCCATAATAAGACGACCGGACACGAAGGCCGATTGAGTCTCGAAAATTAGATCAGGGAGGAATCTCTTAAGACGGAGGCTAAGAAGCTTCGAGAGTGCCTTGTAACAAACTTTATAGAGACTAATTGGCCGAAATTCTGTCATCGAACAAGGGCGGTCGGATTTCGGAATCAAACATATATTTGTCTGATTCAAGGACATATCAAAGGATCTTGTGGAATGGAAGTCTTGTGCTAATTTAATGTGATCAGTGCCAACTATATCCCAAAAACGTTGATAGAACATAGTCGTTAGACCGTCGGGGCTTGGAGTCTTTTTGGGGTTAATCGAGAAAAGAGCCCGCTTCACTTCTTCAGGGGAGAATTCTTTTAAAAGAAATTGATTTATATCTTCCGTAATCGTCACAAGGACAGCCTGGAGAACATAATCGGTATCCAAAGAGCTGGATGCCGTAAACAGGTCTCGAAAGTACGCCACCGCTAATGATTTTATCCCTTCTTCATCATCTACCCATTTCTTATCTTGGTCTAAGAGACCGATAATTCTATTTTTCGTCCGTCGTTGTTTGGTAGTGGCATGGAAGAACTTGAAATTATTTCACCAAAATTAAGCTAGGTATCCCTTAATCTCCAGTAAATTTCTTCCTCCCTATATGCATCACAAAGTTTCCATTTTAGATCTAAAAGAATCTTAGAGGAAATCTCTGAATTATCGTGAACGGCATCAGTTTGATATTGAAGACCCGCCTTGAGATCTTCCAGGCCGCCTTTGACAGAGTCTTTAAAGCCTGGCATACCAGTCCCTCTTCAATCAAACATAAAACGTTTTAAAATTTTTTGGGGTCTATTCTGATTAAAAGTCAACAAAGACCGATGATCATAGCCCCATATTTTGACATACTCCACATTGGGAAAAAAATATGATGCCATTCTTCATTACCCAGTGCCCTATTAAGTCATGAGGGAATTAACCCACATCGACGTCGTCTACCTCAGGAAAGGGAATTTCATGTGAAGGAAAATTCTATCATACCACAATTCTCAATCATAGTGCAAAAAGGAAAAAGGAGGATTCAGAACGTCGTTTTCCCCGTAATTTCTCATGATTACCAGTAATCTCATCAAAATCGCCGATCATGAACCAGGATTCTGATCAGGAAAGCCCTATTCGGGTAAGGCGTTCCCATACTACTTCACGGTTTTGTACAACCGGATCACTATACACAAAGGTAATAAACACACGGTTTCCGTCAGTAATAGTTTCAATATCTAACAACTGTTCACTACGATACATAACTTGAACCGGATAATCTCTAAAATACATAAGAGCAAGACCTCCACTCATACCCGAAGGCTCAACAATTTGGAGACAATCATACCCAAGGGCACTTTGGAGTTCTTGAAGATACAAAAGATCATTTTAAGTTTTTGAAAGGAAAAGAAGTTAAGTTTCGTAAGTTTTGCTCCCGCCCCTTGAAAATTACGTGGGAGAATCTTCATGGTTTTGGACTGAGTGGGGAAGAAGATCCCACTGGGACATAACCATGACTCAATGATAGGCGAGTTGACGTCGGAACCACCCCTTGACGGAGGATAAAACCAGCTTTCCTTGATCCTTTAGTTTTAGAGGACATGTTTGCTTGGAAAACGAGTAAGAGGAGATCCCCCCCATAACAATCTGAATTTTCCTCGAAACAGCACAAATCTTAAGAGATGGGCTCTTCATGCCTTTCCTGGAATGAGCTTCAGCCTTTTACTTCTTTCTGGGCCTTCGTTTGTTGGACCGGCCTATTGGGGAGGACGAAATAGGGCCACTGGACGAATCCTGGTTCTGGAGCTTCACGTGGAGATCATCGCCAAGAAGATCGTCATTTTCCATTATCTCCCTTTCCATAAGAGCAAAGTCTGAATCACCCTAAAAACGCAGTCTAGCTCTGGATTCACCAAACTAGCTTCAACCATTCGATCCTATTCCCCCGCATCCCTGTCAAGATTCACAGCCAACTCCTTCTCCGAGAGAGGACGGGTTATCTCATAATAGACCTTACCCATCGGTCTGCACAGTCTCCTGGGCATGCACAGTCTCCTGAGCCTGATCCTCCGCTTCCTTCAAAATCATTTCGTACCAACTCTTTCGGCAGTTAGAGGGCGCCGATTTGTCGGACAGAGATATGTTTTCAAACGACAGCTAGGTATGAGGCACAACTGGAGCTGTCTCTTGAGTATTGAACTTCATGGATTTCTTTGCTGAGCTACTCGAACCGGGAGTAGACATAGGAGGATTGGAGATCCAAGCTCGGCTCACAAAATTTCCCTTTCGAGAAGATGTCGATTTCTTCTCGAGATTGAGCTGGAAAGGTCTATCGCGGCCATAATATGGGGAAGAATTGCCTTGCTTGGCCATATATCGAGATAAGAGTGGTTCTGATAATGTAGCCTGGAAGTCCGACGCAGCAGGCTGAGAAATCACCAACCTAGCAGGAGGAGGGAGGTGAGAGGGCTGAAGAGCTAGAGAGGTAGAGGGAGCACCAATCAGCAAATGTGAACTAGATGAGTCCTTCTCCTTAGCCGGGAGATTTTCAATCCGTCAATTCTTCCCGTCGTCACTCTCCTTGCCCTTCCCCTTAGACCGAAGAGAAGCTTCAACATGATAAGATGGGTTCTCAGTCCGAGTAGGAGGGGATTCTCATCGGGCTTTTTCCTTTCTAGACTCTCTATGAGGAGAGATAGAAGAGCAGGAACAAGAGCTAGAACTTCCATCCCTAAGAGAAGCCTCTCTCCCTCCTCTAGAGTCAGAGAAGACTTTGCGAGAATTTGAAGCACGAACAAAGGGCTTCCCTTTGCGGATTGCAGCACAGAGAGCTTGAAGGCTTCTGCCCCCTTTATGGAAGATGCGTCCAACAAGAATAAGGTTAAGCCTTACTAGGATAGCTTCGTTATTAACTTGTGGAAGCACCACCATCTCATCATCTTCATCCTCCATTTAGGGTTGAAGAGGTTGTTGGCGGGGATGACATTCACAGTACCAGTTGGGTCTGGGTTGCTTGACATCGTGTCACAAAGCAGGTTAAAGGAGGAAAAACAGGCTTCGTGACTACACCAGAAAGTGAGGAGGCACTTGCTCAACTAAGAGAAGTTAAACAAGGACTGAGGTATCGAGTTTTTTTCTAAGTTTTTCTCTTTTATGCTTAAGATTTCCAGAAACTAGTAACCTTTATATCTTTTGATCTATTTGGAATTGGCTGTTGGTTCTTTGTTTAATCTTGCTTATCTCTCTTAGATCTATCTGATTATGAAAGTTTCAACGTATTGTCGATCAAAGAAGAGATGCTACCATAAGGTTCAGTTTCTCTACACTACAAAAGTGTATATCAGCAATCCGTATGCTTGCATATGGTTGTGCAGCTAATGCAGTTTATGAATACCTCCGGATTGGTAAAACCACTTCCATGAAGTGCATGGAACATTTTGTTGGTGGACTAAGTTTTTGCTTTGGAGATGAGTACATAAGAAAACCAACAGCAGAAGATCTTCAAAGGCTACTCATTATTGGAGAGATAGAATTTTGAAAGAGAAATAGAGTTTTGAAAGAACATACGTGAATGAAAAACACAAATTAATAGAGTTTTGAAAGAGAAATAGAGTTTGGTGTTGAGTTCGAGGATAACTAACGTGAATGAAAAACAAAGATGAACATAAAAGATAACATAAAATGTGAGAACGTGTAGACCACACAAAAGATCCAACAAAGTCGATGTTTTCTTGAAGATATGGGAAAGGTTGAGGATTGAATTGTTGGATGTCAAGAGAAATCATACCGCGGGAAGCCGGAGGTTGCTCCACCCTTGCCTTCTTGATTTTATGAGAACCCCCACCAATTGGTATGTTCCTCAAAGCCCCACCATGAGTCCAATGCCTACGACAGTTCTTGCAGTTGTAACACGGCTGGGACTTGCGGTAGTTGTTGAAGTAGCAGAACTTCGTGTTGTTCAAGTTACACCTCGGACACACTCGGTGTGGGGGCTTCTCACCATTACTTGGGTTGGTGTCTTCATCTGCGAACACTAGCAAGTTATCCATCTCTCTCAAGAAGTAGTTGTTTATAAGAAGAAGTTGTTGTCGTTGTTGTGATCTTTGGTGTTTGGAGAATGTCTTCTTATATAGGTTCTTTGGAAAGTGCACTTTAAGAAGTTGTAGGTTTTGGAGTTTAAGAAAGTGAGATTGAGAGAGAAACGTGTCAAAGATTGTTTATTAATAAATCTGAAGATTTATCTACATACCATAAATCTATGTATAAGATTAGACAAAATCTAAGGTTTTCTTATTTTCTTACTCTTGTTTGTATATGTGTGGTCTACACGTTCTCACATTTTATGCATAAAATAAAAGCATAAAATAAATAATAGATAACACAAAAGAAAAGCATAAAATAAATAATAGATAGTATGTGTGGTCTTCATTGTTTAGAGCCTAACGTGTGGTCTACATTGTATTGTTGTACTTGTTCTCTCCATCAGGTTGGTGATAGTCATATTGTGTCTTGTACATGAAAAGTGCCCAACTTTATAGTCTCCATTGTATGGTGATAGTCATGTTGTCTCTTGTATAATTGTTCTCCAAACTTATGGTCTCAATCACTTTGTTTTCTTGTTACTTTTTTCACGTGAACCTTTCTTTAATTTCTGAGGGTTCTTATCTTTGGAACCTATTGGTCTACCACGTTTAAAATGTGCCTTAAAATTTGTAGCAACTTGATTGTGTTCTTCCTAAACATCAATACGAATTTGTTCATTTACAGCTGGTATATGTGACTTTGTTGCTCTATTCGGGTCAACAAAGGAATCTGGCAATTGATTAGCTAACTTTTGTAAATGTATTATCTTTTGGACTTCTAATTCACATTCCATAGTCCGAGGATATTTCCATGATAAGAATGATTCATTCCATTTCCCTTACCAAGTTATTATTATCTCTCCCTAATGGTGGGTAATTGGATTCTTCAAAATGACAATTTGCGTACCTGGCCTTGAATAAATTACCCGTGGTGGACTCAAGGTACCTAATTATTGTGGGAGATTCATATCATACATATATCCCCATCCTCCTTTGAAGACCCATCTTAGTTCTCTGTGGTGGAGAAATTGGTATATAGACGGCACATCCAAATGTCTTAGGTTGGGATATGTCTGGCTTAATACCTGTAAGTAATTGTGATGGGGAATATGTATGTTCACTAGATGGTCTGATGCAAATTAACTCGGCTGCAAGTAAGACAACATATCCCCAAGCTGAGATCGGGAGTTTTGATCCCATTAACAACGGTCTAGCAATTAGCTGTATGCGTTTTATAAATGATTCAGCCGAACCGTTTTGTGTATGTACATGTGCCACATAATGTTCTACACTTACCCCCATGGACATACAATAAGCATTAAAAGCTTGGGACGTGTATTCATCAACATTATCTAGACGTATAGTCTTTAAATCACTATGAGTGGTGATGGTCTTATAATGAGATTCTACACACGTGCTACACACGTGAGATTCTTTGGGATAACTCTTCTTTCTGTCAATGTGTGCCCAAGCTCATTTAATATCATTTTTCGCATCATATTCGAACCGGGATGGCCAAGCCAGTCGTGCCAAAGAGTGAATATCTCGATAAACTCTTTGTTTACCGTGGCATTAACCTCTATCATACTGGCCTTAGCACAGTATATGACTTTAATACTTTCTTATGGTCTTCAATACTTTCTTTTTCCTTTAGTACTTTCTTATGGCCTTTAATACTTTCTTATGGTCTTTAATACTTTATTATGGCCTTTGACGTTTTCAAATATTATTAAGAACTCTTTATATCTTTCGCCCTTAGTTGCAACATGCAAACCATTCATTCAAATTTCAAAAATAATAATCATATCTTCAATATTTAAATAAAATATCCTCTAATTTATTAAGTTCAAAGGAATATCATATAAATTCAAAGCAATAATAGAGAATAAATTAAAAGCAATAAAACTTTAAAAGCAATATGAAAACAATCATGAAAAGTCTTGATGTCGAAATTATCTTGGTTATTCTAGGCAATCGGGAGTCTCATATACCATAAGATGTATGGGGGAGTTGATATGTCTGGATTTTACTCATTTTAGCACTAGTTTTTGTCATTCTATGTCTCATTGCTTGATCAGTTATGCATATTTACCTTGTTTTGCTTCACTTGTGTAATCTAGGCCTTGCATTGCATGCATTGTAGTTTTTGTGCATAAACAGGTGTTTACCAGAGGGAAAAGGAGCAAAACAGGCTTAATTGACCAAGTTTAGATGTTGCACCCAATCGAGCATGAGGATCTTAGCAAGGGAAACGATCGAGTGTCCGAGTGAACCAGAGAAGCAATCGACCAACCATCCGATCGAGCCATTCAACCAGACCGATCGAGTGCACGGCCGAGCAGACCGATTGAGCACCTTTAAACCGACTTTCTATTTTGTCTCCTAGTGTTTTTGGGCTTCCTAAGCCTTCTATAAATAGTGCCTCTTGGCAAAGAAAATAGAGGTAGAGTTGTATTAGGCTTTATCTTAATTTTGCTTTAGAATTTCTAGAATCTTGTAACTTTCATATCTTTTGATCTATTGAGTATTTTGTGTTGCTTCTTTAAATTATTTTGCTTATCTCTCTTAGATCTATCTAGTTATGCATGATTTAGAGATTTCTGGGTTTGTGTTCTTAATGATGAATCTCATATATGAGTAGATTCATTAGGTTTTGGGGATGAGTTAGATGTGTAGGTGGAGAACTTTAGGTAGCTAGGTTTCCCATAGGTAAAAATGTTTAAATTTCCTTCTGGATTAGTGTATATAACACTAATCCCATTATTATCAAGTGGTGGTTAGCTTTCAGGCTTCCACGCCCGAGAGGTGTTCGATGGAATACCAAATAATATAATACCAGGGAATTTCATGTCTAGCCCAAGAGATTGGTTGTCTAAAGTGTTATTTGACATTAATGAGCTGAATCTTCATGCCTATTCATTTTATGTTTCATCAACCAGAAGTTGAGATTAGGAAGTGATTTGAGTTTGATAGCCTTTGTTAAGAAATTGAACTGGTTAGCTTATGAGCTTGTTATCTAGGAAACATCACTGGTAGTGCTTGATTGATTTATCAACCTAGTAAACTTAAAGGTCTCCACTGAAGTCACTATCTCATCCCGAGAACCTCCCTTTAATTGATTGATTTCTTTGCTTCATTGATGTTCTTGCATTTCTAGTTCATTGCATGATCTTGCTTTTGTAGTTTCATTTCTGTTCTAATGTTGTGTCTTGCTTAGTTCTTGCTTGTTTTCAATTCATTAGTTGGTAGGTTAAACCTCTTTTATGCTTGTCTTAACTTGTTAATCATTGATAGCATCTAAACTGCTTGCACGGATCGATAAATCTCATTATACTACAATTATACTAGGTGATTGATACCATTACACGCAAGAAACTTGTTATAAATTTGGCGCCGCTGCCATTTGGACGTTTAAGTTGTTCCAGTTTGGATTTCAATTTAGCAAGATTAAGTTCTATATCACTTTCACTTTGAATACTGATTTGGTTTGCTTGTCTACTTGTCTGTCTTGATTTTTAGGTACCACTCGACTATGCAATCGACCGAGACACTCGACCAACCCAATCGATTTCCCTGCTCGAGTACCTAATCGATTTGATAGTGCAGATGTATTCGCTGGACCAATTCATGATGAATATAAACTACCAGCACCACCCGAAGACACTCTCTGCACCTTCTTATCAGTTTCAAGGTGGCTATTATCAACCTATGGCTCCCCAATATGGTTTTGAACATCCACCACCTTGGATTGCCCCTGTTGACAAATTTGAGTTGAAGAACATGTTGCAACAGTTCCAACAGCTGCAAGCTGATACTCATCTGGAACTGGCTAAGATGTTCGATGAGGTCAGCAACACAATGACTTCCTTACACAACGACCTGAACCAAAAGTTTGACGCTTTTAACAACACGGCCATGTATTTGGAAGACAAGATGACTTCTATATCTTCAGTTGAACTCCCAGGAAAATCAATCTACCATCCCAAGGAGTTTGCAACTGCCCATGTTCTCGATTTAGGAGCACCTCCTGCACTTCAAAACCAGAAGTTAATCCTTGAGGACAGTGATGAACAGGATGGGGAGGATTTCTTTCAAAATGAGTCTCAAGCTGCTCCAGAAGATCAGTCCGACCAGGGGACTCGATTTGCAACTCAAGTTACTAATCGAGTTGTAAATCGAGTTGATCTAGCAGCACCCGAAAAGCCAGTCTTATTAGAAGAGAAGACACCACGCTTCATTCCTCTTCCATACAGACCGCCAGTGTCATTCCTAGGAAGATTCAAGAAGGAAATAAAAGATGAGTATAGGGAAATACTGGATACTCTTATAGGAGTTGAGCAACAAGTAGCTTTGATAAGACCTTTTACTAATGTCCTTTCCTACAGACCAATCTTTAGGGAAGTGCTTTTAGAGAGGATTCACGAGAAGAAGGAATCAGAGAGGGCTGCTCAAGAAAATGCCAAGGAAGATGAGAGAATAAGAGCACTAAATCATGAGAATAATGCCTAAGAAGTTAGAGGACCCTGTTTCATTAACTTTTGCATGCTCACTAGGTCCTCTATCTTTCAGTAGGTGTCTCTGTGATATCGGAGCCTTAGTCAGTCTCATGCCTCTCTCGGTAGTTAGAAGTCTAGGTTTCACGAGGTAGAAAGCGTGTTATCTATCTCTCATATTAGCGGATAAGACAGTAAGGTTTCCATATGGCTTGTTAGAAGATATCCCAGTAAAGATTGGTGAAGTGGAAGTGCCAACTGACTTCATTGTTTTGGAGATGGACAAAGAGCCTAAAGATCCATTGATCATGGGAAGACCCTTCTTAGCTACTGCTGGAGCAATAATTGATGTTAGAAGAGTGATAATCGACCTCAATTTGAGTATTAACTTTAAGATGAAGTTTGATATCAGAGATGCTATAAGGAATCCAACAATTGATGGATAGACCTTTAGGATTGAAGAAAACAATCAGCACACTTAGGCATCGATTTCAGATGGTATAAATGTGTCTAAAACTGAGATTTTGGAAGCAAATGAGTGTAGATTAAGGGAAGCTCGACTACCACGATCGATTTCCTACTCGAGTCCCCACTCGAGTCAAGTTCCAATGCACCCAAAGTGTTCAGACTTGCTCAGCAAGCCTCCCCAACAGCCAGAGTCTAAGAATTCTACATATGGTGGTTTATCACAACTCCAAACTATCAACATTCAGAGGATTTCAATGAGGGCGTTAACAACTACAGTGAAGGAGATGAGTCGGCAAATCAATAAATTCGAGGAGCAATTCAGTAGTTCTTCTCCAAAAAATCCAGGGAAGGTATAAGTCTAAGGGAGAGGAGCAGTTCTTTTAGCATTGACCCAGGAATAAGAGGAGAAATGAAATTTCTAAGATCATAGGAGATCTCATCACCTCTCTATGAACCTCTTAAGGCCTAAAGGAGCATGAACAATCAAGCTTAGTGACTTTAAACAAGCTCACCTGGAAGAAAGTCCCAGCGGTATCCTTATGTATAAAGTTTAGGGTTGCAATTGTGTGTTTTGGTTGTTCATTTTAGTTTCAAGAAATTAGTAGGTTTAAGGGTGAATCCGATCGAGCAAAATTATGAATCCGATCGAGTAGCTTCCAATCCGATCGAGGGCATCAAGATACCAGTCTGAGCACTCTAAGTTGGTGTTTGATCACCTATCCGATCAGCAGTCCGATCAAGCATCCGATGTAGTAACACATCACCCGACCGAGTACAATGTGGAGGAGCCAGTCGATCTGATGCACTGCACCATAGACACGGAGAACATCTCGGGCTACACATATGAACAGATGAGCCAAGCTATGGGCTCTTTCTTCTTCAACCATGAGGTACACACCTTCTCTATCTCATTTTTTATACCGTCGAATTTCATTTAGATTTTCTGTAATTTAGATCCTAGATCATTCTCCTTTCTTTTGTTACACATGGACTGTGTAATTTAAGTTTGGGGGAGGGTCTAGGATAGCATCTAATCATGTTTTCTGTGATTTTTATTTTTGAATTTTTAGCATGTAGTCTTGCATTCATCTATGTGAATCAAAAATCCTAAAAATTTGAAAAAAAATTCAGAAAAATCTTTAAAAAACAGATTGATCATATAGTTGCATTTGCTTTGATATTATGCCATTCCTTATTTATTAGAACCTTAATTTGAATTGATAATTATCTGGTTGTGATTTGTTTCAAACTTATGGATACCTTGTATACATACTTGGATCTTCTTTCCCTCTTTTTACCACTCTTTTATTGATCCAAGTAGCTGGTCATAACCTTGACAAGTTAACCACACCCTAAAAACCATAACCTTTCCTTCAAGCCTTGTATTAATTCTGAGTGGAAGGCCTATTTTATTGGATTGAGCTTTAAGAGAACCTGTTAGGTTTGAGCCGACAGTAATAGGATCTTGATAGTTTTGATTTGCAATTTTCAGATTATATAGGACTAGGATGGATTCTACTTGGGTTTTGGGTTTTTTTGGAATGGTTAAAAAGGAAGAGAAATAAATGAAAAGTGAATGAGTTGAGTGTTTAGGAGAGTAAAAGTTTCATAAAAGTTCAAAAGTTCTAGTGAAAGATGTGTGGGGAATGCAAAGTATAGCAAAAAGCTTTGATGTCTTAAGTAATAAGAAAAAAGAGAACCATAATTTTTATTAAGAAAAATCCCCTATCCACTAGTTATTCATAAGAAACTCTCCTAAGGCTTAGAACAAAAAAGGAAAATGGGATAAAAAAGAGTTAAAAGGGTAGAATAGGACCATATGGGTCTAGACATTTAGGATATCACTTGGGGCCTTTGGGTAATCAAGATGTTATTCTTGTATGCATTTGTTGGTCCTTACCTTTAGCATTCTCCCAAAAGCTCAATCTTGTTCGATGAGAGATCCCTGAACTTAAACGTTTAAACCCATACTAAAGGAGACCCTCTTTGTCTCTTGAACCTTTTTCATACCTAGCCAAATGAGTTTGAATTCACTTCACATCCATATTCATGGTTACTAATTAAAGAATATTAAAAGGAATGGTTGATTTGAATGCTTGCCTAGGTTCTATGACTGATGACATCTTGTGTTGAGATAAGTATGGCTAAAATCTTCAGAGTATGGTTTATATGATTTGCATTCTAGAACTATAGACAAGGACATTGATTTTAACTACTTTAGCAGCAAGTATTGGTTCTGAATCCCCACCTTTAAACCTGTCTTGTCTTCCTACTTTTGAATTTGCTATAGGCCAAGCAAAGAATAATTTGGGGAAGTTGATGTGTTTGGATTTTACTCATTTTTGCAATAGTTTTATGCATTGTTTTGTCATTCTAGGTCTCATTACTTGATCATTTATGCATATTTACCTTGTTTTGCTTCACTTGTAGAATTTAGGCCTAGCATTGCATGCATTGTAGTTTTTGTGCATAAATAGGTGTTTACCAGAGGGAAAAAGAGCAAAATAGGCTTAATCGACCAAGTGTAGATGTTACACCTGATCGAGCATGAGGATCTGAGCAGGGGAAACGATAGAGTGTCTGAGTGAACCAAAGAAGCAATCGACCAACCATCCGCCCAGACCAATCGAATGCACGACCGAGCAGAGCACCTTTAAACCAACTTTCTATTTCTTCTGCTCGTGTTTTAGGGCTTCCTAAACCTTCTATAAATAGTGCCTATTGGCAAAGAAAGCAGAGGTAGAGTTGTATTAGGGTTTATCTTCATTTTGCTTTAGAATTTCCAGAATTATGTAACTTTCATATCTTTTGATATATTGAGTATTTTGTGTTGCTTCTTTGAATTATTTTGCTTATCTCTCTTAGATATATCTAGTTATGCATGATTTAGAGATTTCTTAGTTTTTGTTATTGATGATGAATCATAGATCTGAGTAGATTCATTAGGTTTTGGGGATGAGTTAGATGTGTAGGTGGAGAACTTTAGGTAGCTAGGTTGCCCATAGGTAGAAATGTTAGATTTCCTTCTGGATTAGTGTATTGAACACTAATCCCATTCTGATCAAATGGTGATTAGCTTTCAGGCTTCCACGCCCGAGAGGTGTTCGATGGAATGCCGGATAATCTAATACCAGAGAATTTCATGTCTAGCCTAAGAGATTGGTTGTCTAGAGTGTTATTTGGAATTAATGAGCTGATTCTTAATGCCTATTCCTTTCATGTTTCATGAACCAAAAGTTGAGATTAGGAAGTGATTTGAGTTTGATAGCCTTTGTCAAGAGATTGAACTTGTTAGCTTATGAGCTTGTTGTCTAGGAAACATCACTGCTAGTGTTTGATTGATTTAGCAACCTAGTAAAATTAAAGGTCTCCACTGAAGTCACCATCTCATCCCCAAAACCTCCCTTTAATTGATTGATTACGTTGCTTCATTTCTGTTCTTGCATGATCTTGCTTTTGTAGGTTCATTTCTGTTCTAATGTTGTGTCTTGCTTAGTTCTTACTTGTTTTCAATTCAGTAGTTGGTAGTTTAAACCCCTTCTCTGCTTTTCTTAACTTGTTAATCATTGATTGCATCTAAACTACTTGCACGCGTCCTTATGGATTGATAAAGCCCTTTCTACTACAATTATACTGGGTTTATGATATCATTACCTGCAAGAAATCTGTTATCATCATGATCAAAATCATCTTCATTATCATAATGTACCAAATGAGCTTCTGGATTCTTCCCTTTGATACTCTTTTGATAGAGGTCAATAAATGCTTGGGTGTCCGACATGTTTTAGCCCAATGGTTCCCCATTCCACATCTATGGTATACTTATTTTCTGGTCGGGTTTTGCGGTTTAAAAGATGTAGCCTAGTCCTCGACCGTCGGAGTGAACACGGCCACGACCTTGCCATTTTGCACGTCCACGGCCGAATTGATTATTCTCTTTATGGACGTGGTTAATTTCATTAGTCTCTTTCTTTGCCAATGCAACCGCATTGGCTTCAGGGAGTGGGGCTGATCCCAGAGGTCTCAATTCACTATTTCTCATAATAACTCATTGTTTTGCTCGGCGAGCAATAAGCTTGACATCAGACTCGCATATGTTTCAAAGCCCTTTTCACGATATTGTTGTTGCAACAATACGTTACTTGTGTGAAAGGTGGAAACGGTTTTGTCAAATATATCCTTTTCGGTTATATCCTCACCACACAGTTTCAAGATAGAAACTATCTTAAACATGGCTGAATTATCCACGGACTTGAAGTCCTGAGATTCCTCCAATCATACATGGCATTTGGTAATTGCACCGTCCTTTGGTGATTATATCTCGTTTTTAACTCATTCCAAAGGTCCAAAGGATTCTCAATTGTCATGTACAGATCCTTGAGACTCTCCGCAAGGTGATTGCAAATAATCAATATTGCCTTATATCTATTCTCTTTGCGCTCATTATTGTCATTCACAATACATTCACCGAGCCCTTTTGATTTTAGGATGATCTTAGCATCCAGCGCCCACTGTAAGTAATTATCTCTCAAGAGATTAAGGGCAGCAAAATCCAAGTTATTGAGTTTTGACATCTAAACACATGCTCATTCTTAGGTTTCATAAAATCCTAACATTCATGCAAAATTATATTGCACGTTCCAACCGTTCGATAGAGAGTTAGCCCGCGCATCAGTTCGGTCGAGTGTTAACTCGCCGAGCCGTGTCCCCTTTTCTCCGAACAATCATCCCGAACAAAGTTATATGCATATGATCATATTTCATGCTAAACAAGATTATGTTCATGATTTCATATTACCACACGAGTTTTAATAAACATCATAGCATGCAATTTCTATAAGATCAAACACCAATCATGCAATTTCTATAAGATCGAACACCAATCATGCTATTTCTAGCATACAATATTATGATCTCAAGAATTTAAGAATATCATGTGATTCTAGGTGTTGATGCATATATACTCGATCGGTTTTGATTAGAGAAATACTAAGGTGATCATGCATTCATATTCGATTTTCATGTTAATTGTGTTGATACCGTGTTGTAAACTAGAGAGAATAGAGAGGGAATCGAGATGTGTTTATTCATGAGTAATGACTCCTTTATATAAGGATAAATACAAGGGGAGACATGTAAAACCTAATACAAATAGGAAAAGGTTAAGCCTCCTAAGTATGGGCTGGACCGGACTTGATCATAGGCCGGACCGGACTGGGCTTGTTATGAAAATCCACCATTTGATTTATAACACAGCAGAAGATCTTCAATGGCTACTCATTATTGGAGAGATTCAAGAACTTCCAAGAATGATATATGGGAAGAAACTCAAACTACAATAATAAAAGAGAAATAGAGTTTTGAAAGAGAAATAAAGTTTTATGTTGAGTTCGAGGATAACTAACGTGAATGAAAAACATAGATGAACACATGGTATACAAGAAATAAATAATACATAATATACAAGAAAAGCATTAAATGTGAGAACATGTGTCTGCGACCCAAATGTGAGAGCCAGTGTTTTCACCAATACAAAGTTAGCGTGTCTGCGTATGTGTGGTCTTCATTGTTTGGTGCCTAACATGTGGTATGCATTGTATTGTTGTACTTGTTCTCTCCATCAGTTTGGTGACAGTGATGTTGTCTCTTGTACATGAAAAGTGTCCTACCTTGTAGTCTCTAATGTATGGTGATAGTCATGTTGTCTCTTGTACAACTGTTCTCCAAACTTATGGTCTCCATCAGTTTGTTTTCTTTTTACTTTTTTCACGTGAACCTTCATAGCATATACAAAAAGAAAGTAAACACAACACACACATCACTTATAGACATGACTGGATTCGGTAGCATCTTGTTTTGTTTTTTTTACAGACATATGACTGAAAGGCACAAACTTATTTAACTAGAAACATAGCATATAGATTTTAGAAAAATTTTGTACAAACTTACTATATGGAAGCAGATGCAAACAAAGAAAGACAAAGAGACACAGAAACATAAACACAATACAAAAAAATACAAGCAAGACATTCAAAGGAAACACTATCTAATTAGCTTATTCTTAAGGTCTTCCTCTATTTCAATCAGAGGATAAGATTTTAATAGAAGATTATCAAGCAATTTCCTATTGTTTAGCTTCTCTTTCATTGCATGATCTTGTTGCTTCATTGCATAATCTTGTTGCTTTATCTTCCAAATAGTGTGGATCCTTCCCATTGATTGACCTTCTTCTTCAACATTAGGAGAAATATTGGCTGCCTTTTTCCCTTTTGCCTTGGCAACCTTGACACCAGGTGGACGAAAGAGTTGCTGAATGTTTTAGTTGGGGAACGAAAGAAGTGTGGTTTTATTTAGGTATAGGTCTTAAGGAGCGGCGAAATAAGGTTTTTTTTTAGTAACTGAAATTTGTGTTAGGTCAAAGTATTAGTTGTGTAGTTAGCATTAAATGAAAAAAGTGAAACTTTCAACTAATTAAGTTAAAAACATTTCTAATCATCATTTACTATCCACTCACAAAACAGAGAAGGACTTGCACTTCAATGATTAAACAAAGATAGACATGCATTTGTAGTCTTAATTTCTATCCAGCTATTCTGCAAACAAAGACAAATCAAAAACTTAAAAAAGAGACATTTATCTACATTCATTTAATGAACAAGTGTGTATACTAATGTACTAATCACACAACAATACTAATCTGACAACAATACTAATCACACAAAAAAGCAAAAAAAAAAAGACAAATCAAACACTTAAAGTAGATACTTACCCAAATATGGGGAAAACGGGGAAAATCAACTCAAACCAAGAGAAATTAAGCTTAAACTTAAGCTTAATTGTCCAAATCTTCAAGATGGGCAGGGATACTGTTAACGTCGAGGTTGAAATCGACAAAATTTGATATAGTTCAGGTTGGTTATTTGAATTGAAAGCTGGTTTGGGTTGTAAAATTCAGAGTACGCGAGTTTGGGTATGAAAATACCTTCGGGAAATAGTTTGGGTTGATTTTCCCCGTTTTCCCCCCAAATATGTGGCTTTACTCCAGAATAATACTCCTCTCACTATATGCAGCAGATTCCATCTTTATTTGTATCTTCATATAATCCTCAAAGTCAAATAGAGAACAATGTGTTATAATATACATAAACAATTTTAAGACATTAATTTAACACAAACAAAGAACAATATGGTAAGACACAAACATTTTTAAGACTTTCCAGACAACAATGTGCACACACAGTCACAAGAAATGTGTTAAAAGAATCAAATCATCTCCATACATAACATGAAAACAAAACTGACCTATACTATATCAAAACTTCATCATTTTAATACATAAATCACATAAATCAAACAAACAAACAGACAAAGGAAATGTGTTCCATAAATCAAATTATCTCTATACATAACATCAAAACAAAATTGACCTAAACTCTATCAAAAACTCATCATTTATACACATGATCGAATAGTTGTTAAAACAGAGAAAATTATATAATCAAACAAATCAAAGTGTAGATTGAAACATATATGTAATTCATCTAATCAAATTGATGGAATTAAAAACTATCTAGAGAAACAATCAGATCAATCCTTTTAAACTTATGTTAACCCTATTCAATTTTATGCCTAAATCTATAGACAAACAAGTGATAAACCCTAATTTTACAAAAACATAAAAACCCTAATTTTCAAATTCAATGAACCATAATTTCCCACAGTCAAACAACATAAAATTGAACAAGTAGTGAGAGATTCATAATACGTGTGTACCGAAATCAAAGAGATTATTTCCGATTTGAGAAAAAATCGGAGATCTTCAACCAATTTTAGCTCCTCCTCCTTTATGATTTCACCTCCTCCTCGACGACGGTTTCAGTTCTTAACCCTCTCCGTGGAAACTCCGACTCGCTGGGGATGGTAAATTTACTCCGGCTTTTCGGATTGAGACCATATAAGGCCGCAGATAGAAAATGTAGCTTTCACCTTCTTCGTCGCCTCAGAGAGATGAAACACGTGAAATGCAGAGAGAGAAGAGAAAATTAGAGGTTGTGTGTTGTTTTTTTCCCTTTTGCTTTCTTCTTTGACCACTCAAACAATGACACATGTACGTTCTTAGCCTTAAAATTACCTCTTAACAGATACTTTTTAAAAATAATTATACACATTAACCTTGTAATTTTAATCAGTAAATTACTTAAGAAATACATAAGAGTCTACCATTAATCATGGTTTTAGGATCCTTAGTTATTGGTTACTAATAAGGCTAAATCAACATAAATCATGTTGACTTAGAACTCAGGAATTTCATGCTCGAAAGGTGTTATCTGAAATTCCTTAACCAAAACTTTTAAGTGCTTTTCATTTCTTACCTTCGAAAATTGTTGTTAACTAGGGTGGTTAGTGCTTAGATAGATTTGTTTATGCTTATTGATCATTTGATTGTCTGTGCAAGAAGTTGATAATTGACTGATTAGTAAAGGGATTGATGTCGTGGAAATGATTTAGTCCTGCTTAATGTTCTATGGCCTAAGGATCATTCCTTGTTAGAAGTTGGTTGACCCTCCATATCCCATCTTTTTTCTTTGTAGTCAATTGCCTCAATCCGAGATTTCATCTTTTAATAATTTCTTAGTAATTTTCTTTTCCCGCTTTATTTCAATTTGGGTCTTATTAGTCTTTTGATTATTGCTTTCTTTCTTCTTATTTCGCATGATTAGTCTTTTATTGCATTATGACTTACATTTAGAAATCAAAATTCATCTCTTATTAAGCTTAGATTAAGTAAACTTGTGTAATCTTGGTGTGTTATGTAATTTCCCCCCGAAGTAGGCCGGTTGGTTTTTATTAATTGATGCGGATTTGTTAACATATATTGTCTCGGCTGTTGAGGAGGGGGTATGTTGGAGTATAAGCACGTGTCTATCATATTTACATAAGTCAGTTACATGATAAGGAGATACAAGTTGTCTTGTTTTACAGTTGTGTATTTTAGGGTTAAGAGTCATGTCTCTTTGTTCAATTATAAATATAGATCAAGTCTCTATTTTTGATAACAAGTTTCAGTTGAATAAATATTTTTTTTTTCTTGTATTCTATACAAGAGAAGAAACAAAAGGTCTCTTGCTCTGTTATTTCGTCCTCTCGATATTCCAACATTGTATCAGAGCTTTTTGGTCTTAGGGCTTGTACAAGCAAAACAAAAATAAATAAAAGTCTACCGCAAGAAGAAACAAAAGATGGAGACAACAATCTATGGTGAGAAGAAGAAGAAAATGAAAAAGACATAGTATAATCAAATATGCTTCTCTCCTTCACCAATTTCAATTTAAAGCTATGAATCTCTTTCATATGCTACAATTTCATGTTTATTTGACTCTATTTGATTCTCTTTTCTTAGGCATGGTTGTAATTAGGTTTAGCAACATTTTCCATAATTGAAGTTGAATTATGCATAGATTGTTTGTTTGCATGATTCTGTTCCATAGTTTCAATTCATACGTTGTTCAAAGTTTGAGATTTTGGCATGATTGTTTTTTTTTTGTCGCCATAAGAAATTAAATTACAAGTTGATCGGAAACAGGCACTCCGCTAAAGAGAGCCACGGGGGAGCCAAAGAATGTGAGGGAGAAACGTAACTCGAGTCGTCTTGCCTTTTTGGCAAGGTAATCAGACCGTCCATTTTCTTTCTGCGGGATTTGCCGAATAGTAAAGGCTGGGAACGAAGATTTTAAAGCACTGAAGGAAGCATACTCTGCTGCAAAGTTAGGCCACTCCAATGGCATCGACAAAATAGCAATGATATCATAACAGTATGTTGCGAAACAAGCATCAGTCTTACCAATCGATACAATACACTCGCACAAGAGAGCATCCATCTCAGCATAAAGGGGCAAAAGGCTCCTAGTGGTCTTTTTTAGGCCCATCCAAGAATGGCAGTTATCTTTCAACAAGACCCATCCGAAGCCACTAAACAAATCCGACTCCAACCAGGAAGCATCACACTTGCATTCTAGTGTTGGACCAGGAAGGGATCGAAGAGAAGTAGAGTGGTCTGGCGGAAAATCCAAACCCACATCTCATTCCAAAGCTCGCCGCCAAACCTATGCTTCTTGGTTAGCTAGCAAAAGGATCTCATCTGGTGGGTCACTGATGTTCTCAAACAAAAACCGATTCCGACCTTTCCAGATATACCATAGAATCCAAGAGAAATTATGGATTGATGACTCATCTATGCACATAGCTTTGCTTCTCAAAAAAAAGGAAGTCAAAGTTGGAGAGTAGAAAATGGCAAGGGAAGGGAATCCCTAAAGATGGGAGAGAGGAGAGGGCCAGACTTGCAAAGCAGGAGGGCATTCGAAGAGGAGGTGATTAATCGTCACTTCTTCGTAGCCACATCTGGGACACTACTTCTCTCTACCTATATGCCCCATGAAGGGCGAGAAAGGGACCTCGCAATCCCGTAGCCTAATTTTACAATAGATTTTCTGGATTTGGTATGGACCCCAACTGTAACCATCACTTAGATACGTACGGCTAGGACGAATACCAAGATTTAAGGAGATATCAGCTGGGTCATCTAATTCATGTAAACGGTCTAATTTCCATTCCTGGGTTTCTTTGTCCAATAAGTCATTGACATACAAATGAGGGTCCCGAATGGTGGGGATCCAAGGATCAACCTAGACCCGTGTAAGCATTCCCGACCCCAAAGTTCTACGAAGACCTGAAACAATGAAGTGCTTCGCAGAGAAATTACTCCTCCAACCATAGGAATGAGATTGGCTTTTAGGATCTACAAGGGATCGCTATAGCGATAATATCGACCCTCAAAACCCAACTCAATAACAAATTTGGGAAGCAAAGGAGTCTCCAAAAATGTTTTGCAAGAAGGGCGCAGTTGAAAACTGATAAGGTTCTGAAACCAAGGCCCCCTTCGGTATATTGAGTACAGAGTTTGTCCCAAGCTATCCAATGGATACCATTACTCTCCGATCGTGTCTTCTGCCAAAAGCTCGCAATGGCACTGCTTAACTTAGAGAGAATAGCTTTGGGAAGGAAAAAATACGACATAACATATGTCGGAAGTGCTTGGGCTACAACATTAATCAGAACTTTTTTCCCACCTTTTATGAGAAATTTTACCGACCAAGTGCTTATACCGCTACCTCGTGGCCAAACATCATCGGGGACTTTGCTGCGTTGAGTCGTTGCCCAGAGGCCGCACCATAATGACGAATAATATTGAGGACTTCCTGGCCTTGCTCAGGGTTGCGTGGAAAAAAACAAACTGTCATCCGCGAACAGTAAGTGATATGTTGCTGGAGTAGCATGGGCAATTCAAAGGCCTTGGATCTTTCCTTGCCATTCCGCCTCATGTAACTGGGCTACTAGAGCTTCAGTACAGAGAATAAAGAGGAAAAGAGAAATTGGATACAAGACATGATCATGTCAACCCATCGCTCGGCAAAACCCATCTTAAGCATCAAAGCTCGGAGGAAGGACCATTCCACTCGATTATAGGCTTTGCTCATATCCGTTTTTAAAGCCATAAACTTCTTCCTACAATTGGAGTTAGTACGGAGAGGATAGAAGTTCTCTTGGGTGATCATGATATTATCCATAATAAGAGGACCGGACACAGGCCGATTGAGTCTCCGAAATTAGATCTGGGAGGAATCTCTTAAGACGGAGGCTATCAAGCTTCGAGAGTACCTTGTAACAAACTTTATAGAGACTAATTGGCCGAAATTCCGTCATTAAACGAGGGCAGTCGGATTTCGGAATCAAACATATATTTGTCAAATTCAAGGACATATCAAAGGATCAAGTGGAATTGAAGTCTTGTGCTAATTTAATGTGATAATTGCCAACTATGTCCCAAAAAGTTGATAGAACAGAGTCGTTAAACCGTCGGGGCATGGAGTCTTTTTGGGGTTAATCGAGAAAAGAGGCCGCTTCACTTCTTCAGGGGATAATTCTTTTAAAAGAAATTGATTTATATCTTCTGTAATCGTCACAAGGATAGCCTGGAGAACATAATCAGTATCTAAAGAGCTGGATGCCGTAAACAGGTCTTGAAAGTACGCCACCGCTAATGATTTTATCCCTTCTTCATCATCTACCCATTTCTTATCTTGGTCTAAGAGACCGATAATTCTATTTTTCGCTCGTCGTTATTTGGTAGTGGCATGGAAGAACTTGAAATTATTTCACAATAATTAAGCCAGATATCCCTTGATCTCCAGTAAATTTCTCCCTCCCTATATGCATCACAAAGTGTCCATTTTAGATCTAAAAGGATCTTAGAGAAAATCTCTGAATTATCGTGAGCGGCATCAATTTGAGATTGAAGGCCCGCCTTGAGATCTTCCAGGCCGCCTTGACAGAGTCTTAAAAGCCTGGCTTACCAGTCCCTCTTCAGTCAAACATAAAACATTTTAAAAATTTCTGGGGTCTATTCTGATTAGAAGTCAACAAAGGTCGATGATCGGATCCCCATATTTTGAGATACTCCACATTGGGAAAAAAAAATGATGACATTCTTCATTACCTAGTGCCCTATCAAGTCGTGAGTGAATTAACCCACATCGACGTCGTCTACCTCAGGTTAGGGAATTTCATGTGAAGGAAAATTCTATCATACCACAGTTCTCAATCATAGTGCGAAAAGGAAAAAGGAGGATTCAGAACGCCGTTTCCCTAGTAATTTCTCATGATTACCAGTAATCTCATTAAAATCGCCGATCATGAACCAGGGTTCTGATCAGGAAAGCCGTATGCGGGTAAGGTGTTCCCATACTGCTTTACGGTATTGTACAACCGGATCACCATACACAAAGGTAATAAACACACGGTTTCCGTCAGTAATGGTTTCAATATCTAACAATTGTTCACTACGATACAGAACTTGAACCGGATAATCTTTAAAATACATAAGAGCAACACCTCCACTCATACCCGAGGGCTCTACCATTTGGAGACAATCATACCCAAGGGTATTTTGGAGTTCTTGAAGATACAAAAGATCATTTTAAGGTTTTGAAAGGAAAAGAACTTAAGTTTCGTAAGTTTTGCTCCCGCCCCTTGAAAATTCGATGGGAGAATCTTCATGGTTTGGGACCGAGTGGGGAAGAAGATCCCACTGGGACATAACCATGACTCAATGATTGGCGACTTGACGTCGGAACCGCCCCTTAACGGGGGACAAAACCAGCTTTCCTTGATCCTTTAGTTTTAGAGGACATGTTTGCTTGGTAAACGAGTAAGAGGAGATCCCCACATAACAATCTGGATTTTCCTCGAAACAGCACAAATCTTAAGAGATTGGCTCTTCATGCCTTTCTTGGAATGAGCTTCAGCCTTTTCCTTTATTCTGGGCCTTCGTTTGCTGGACCGGCCTATTGGGGAAACTTCTTCTTCAATCGATCCACCACGAGAAGAAGCTACGACTAGGCTCTTCACCTTCAGCGGCGGAGAGGACAAAATAGGGCCACTAGAAAAATCCTGGTTCTAGAGCTTTGCGTGGAGATCATCGCCAAGAAGATCATCATTTTCCATCATCTCCCTTTCCATAAGAGCAAAGTCCGAATCACCCCAAAAAACGCAGTCTAGCTCTGGATCCACCAAACTAGCTTTAACCATTCAATCCTATTCCGCCACATCCCAGTCAAGATTCACAGCCAACTCTTTCTCCGGGAGAGGACGGGTTATCTCTTTATAGACCTTACCCATCCGTCTGCACAGTCTCTTGGGCATGCACAGTCTCCTGAGCCTGATCCTCCGCTTCCTTCAAAATCATTTCATACCAACTCTTCCGGCAGTTAGTGGGCGCCAATTTGTCGGACAGAGAAAAGTTCTCAAACGACAGCTGGGTGTGAGGCACAAGTGGATCAGTCTCTTGAGTATTGAACTTCAAGGATTTCTTTGCTGAGCTACTCGATCCGGGAGTAGACATAGGAGGATTGGAGACCCAAGCTCGGCTCACGGAATTTCCCTTTCCAAAAGAGGTCGATTTCTTCTGGATATTGAGTTGGAAAGGTCTATCGCGGCCATAATATGGGGAAGAATTGCCTTGCTTGGCCATATATCGAGATAAGAGTGGTTCTGATACTGTCGCCTGGGACTCTGACGCAACAAGCTGAGAAATCACCAACCTAGCAGGAGGAGGGAGGTGAGAGGGCTGGAGAGCTAGAGAGGTAGAGGGAGCACCAATCAGCAAATGTGAATTAGATGAGTCCTTCTCCTTCGCTGGGAGATTTTCAATCCGTCGTTTCTTCCCTTCGTCACTCTCCTTGCCCTTCTCCTTAGACCGAAGAGAAGCTTCAACATGATAAGATGGGTTCTCAGTCCGAGTAGGAGGGGATTCTCGTCGGGCTTTTTCCTTTCTAGACTCTCTATGAGGAGAGATAGAAGAGCAGGAACAAGAGCTAGAACTTCCATCCCTAAGAGAAGCCTCTCTCCCTCCTCTAGAGTCAGAGAAGACTTCGCGAGAGTTTGAAGCACGAACAAAGGGCTTCCCTTTGCGGATTGCAGCACAGAGAGCTTTCGCCTGTTCATATTAGTGTTGGTACAGGATACGTTGATCTTTGTTCAGGTGAGGGCAGAAGCCGGTTTCATGACAAATCAGGCGTTAGAAGTTGCACAAGTAAATGAGTTTCTCGTAGAACAAAGCCACGGAGACCACCTCTCCTGAGGGGATTTGAGTCTTCTTCCGAAACTTCAGAGAGACGTCAGCTTACACAGTGATTTGAATGCGACCATTGATAGTGTCTATCGCCTGAACTGCACCTAAAGAACTGCCAAAGCTAGTGAGGGTTTCAACAAACTAGTATTCGGTGGGAATGCCATCAAAGCGGATCTAGAAGGTCATGGAGTTAGGGAAAGCATTCCCCATATGACTTTCCCATCTCTCAAGGGCAAAAGACCACCAATTGAAGTGACATGGTCTCATGCTAAGAACTTTCTGAAGAGCTGCTTCAGATTCAAAGTAGGATTGGAAGCGTGAGTTCCCTAATGGAACACCACAAACACGGCCTTTGAAATCCCAATATATTCTTTGGGGAGATTCGTAATAAGGGCTTCAAGGCTTCTGGTCCCTTTATGGAAGATGCGTCCAACAAAACTAAGGTGAAGCCTTGCTAGGATAGCTTTGTTATAAACTTGTGGAAGCACCACAATCTCATCATCTTCATCCTCCATTTTAGGTTGAAGAGGTTGTTGGCGGGGATGACATTCCAAGTACCAGTTGGGTCTGCGTCGTCTTGACATCGTGTCACAAAGCAGGTTAAAGGAGGAAATACAGGCTTCGTCACTACAGCGGGAAGTGAGGAGGCACTTGCTCAACTAAGAGAAGTTAAAAAAGGAAAAGCTCTACTATAGATGGAAAAACTTCAAAGGAGAAGAACAGGGACGTTCATCACCAGAGAGAAAGAACCCTAGGTAGCACGATCGCAGAGAGTGAAGAGCCATTTCGCCAAGGGTAGATAAGTTAAGAACACGGTGAGTCTTTATCGGATAGGAGAATTGACCGTGGAAAAATGAAAGTGGACAAAAAGTTTCCCAAAAAGGGGGCTAAAAGTTGGTGAGATCTGTTTTTTTCAAACTCATTTACCCCAAGTAGTTAATTTGGGAGTTATGCCTCAAAGAGAAAAAACTTTTGTTTGACCCAAGTATTTTTCTTGACGGCATTTTTCAGGCATATAATGTTTGTTTACATGTTGAATATGACAAATATTTAGTTATGTTTGCATGAATGATGTGTCTGTATATTACCCATTTTAGCACTAGTTTTATGCATTGGTTTTGTCATTCTAGGTTCCTTCACTTGATCAGTTGTGCATATATCCTTTGTTTTGCTTCAATTCGAAAACATAGGCCTTGCATTGCATGCATATTAGTTTATGTGTCCAAACATGTGTTTATCAGAGGGAAAAGGGGTCAATTAGTGCCAATCGACCGAGTGATGATCATGCATCCGATCGGCAAAATGGATCCGAACTGAGCAGCTCGACCGAGCATCCGATCAGGGCACTCGACCAGACCGATGGACATCACAACCAAGCTGACCGACCGAGCAGACTTAAACCGTATTTCTATTTTATTCTTTTGTGTTTTAGGGCTTTCTAAGCCTTGTATATATATGCTTCTTGGCTAATGACCTAGGAATCGAGTTTTGTTCTAAGTTTTTCTCTTATATGTTTAAGATTTCCAGAAACCTATAACCTTCATATCTTTTGATCTATTTAGAATTGGCTGTTGGTTCTTTGTTTAATCTTTCTTATCTCTCTTAGATATATCTGATTATGAACGTTTTAACGTATTGTCGATCAAAGAAGAGATGCTACCATAAAGTTCAGTTTCTCTGCACTACAAAAGTGTATATCAGCAATTCGTATGCTTGCATATGGTTGTGCAGCTAATGCGGTTGACGAATACCTCCGGATTGGTAAAACCACTTCCATGAAGTGCATGGAACATTTTGTTGGTGGGCTAAGTTTTTACTTTGGAGATGAGTACATAAGAAAACCATTAACAGAAGATCTTCAAAGGCTACTCATTATTGGAAAGATAGAGTTTTGAAAGAGAAATAGAGTTTTGAAGGAACATACGTGAATGAAAAACACAAACTAATAGAGTTTTGAAAGAGAAATTGAGTTTTGTGTTGAGTTCGAGGATAACTAACGTGAATGAATAACAAAGATGAACACATGGTATACAAGAAATAAATAATAGATAACATAAAAGAAAAGCATAAAATGAGAGAACGTGTAGACCACAAAAAAGATCCAACAAAGTCGATGTTTTCTTGAAGATATGGGAAAGGAACCCCCACCAATTGGTACGTTCCTCAAAGCCCCACCATGAGTCCAGTGCCTACGACAGTTGTTGCAGTTGTAGCACGGCTGGGACTTGCGGTAGTTGTTGAAGTAGCAGAACTTCGTGTTGTTCGAGTCACACCTCGGACACACTCGGTGTGGGGGCTTCTCACCATTCCTTGGGTTGGTGTCTTCATCTGCGAACACTAGCAAGTTATCCGTCTCTCTCAAGAAGTAGTTGTTTATAAGAAGAAGTTGTTGTTGTTGTGATCTTTGGTGTTGGGAGGATGTCTTCTTATATAGGTTCTTTGGGGAGTGCAAATTAAGAAGTTGTACGTTTTGGAGTTTAAGAAAGTGAGATTGAGAGAAAAACGTGTCAAAGATTGTTTATTGATAAATCTGAAGATTTATCTACATACCATAAACCTATGTATAAGCTTAGGAAAAATCTAAGGCTTTCTTATTTTCTTACTCTTGTTTGTATATATGTGTGGTCTACACGTTCTCACATTTTATGCATAAAAGAAAAGCATAAAATAAATAATAGATAACATAAAAGAAAAACATAAAATAAATAATAGATAATATATGTGTGGTCTTCATTGTTTGGTGCCTAACGTGTGGTCTACATTGTATTGTTGTACTTGTTCTCTCCATCAGGTTGGTGATAGTCATGTTGTTTTTTGTACATGAAGAGTGCCCAACCTTGTAGTCTCCATTGTATGATGATAGTCATGTTGTCTCTTGTACAACTGTTCTCCAAACTTATGGTCTCCATCACTTTGTTTTCTTGTTACTTTATTCACGTGAACCTACATAGCATATACAAAGAGAAAGTAAACACAACACACACATCACATAACGACATGACTGATTCGGTTGCATCTTATTTTGTTTTTTTTACAGACATATGACTAAAAGGCACAAACTTATTCAACTATAAACATAGCATACAGATTTTAGAAAATTTTCGTACAAACTTACTACATAGAAGCATATGCAAACAAAGAAAGACAAAGAGACACAGAAACATAAACACAATACAAAAAATACACAAGCAAGACAATCAAAGGAAACACTCTCTTATTAGCTTATTCTTAAGGTCTTCCTCTATTTCAGTAAGAGGATAAGATTTTAATAGAAGTCTATCAAGCAATTTCCTATTGTTTAGCTTCTCTTTCATTGCATGATCTTGTTGATTTATTACATAATCTTGTTGCTTTATCTTTCTAATAGTGTGGATCCTTCCCATTGATTGACCTTCTTCTTCAACATTAGGTGAAATATTGGCTGCGTTTATCCCTTTTGCCTTGGCAGCAACCTTGGCAACCTTGACAACAGGTGGACGAGCATGAGATGATTTAGAATCTCCATGGGCTTGGGAAGCTTCAGACTCTCCATAGGCTACAGACGAATGTATAGAACGGGAATCAACCTTTCTTCTTCTACTCTTTCCAGTCTCTTTAGTAGTCTGTGATACACACTACTTATGGTCATGTCTTAACTCTCTCCATGCATGCTCTAGCATGAACTTCGTGTTATCAATTTCGTAAATATGATGAGCTAGCTTCATCAAATCATCATCATTCTGACAACTTGTCATCTTAGTTGTTGTAGCCTCGTTAATCTTTGCCTATCTTTGTTTGTAATGACTTGACAGCCTCTGTTTCAGGTTAAAAACATAAGGACTAGCTGCAAAAGAGGGTTGCTATGTGGTTAACCAATCAAAGATGAGCAGCACATCTTCTTTGGAGGTCCATTTGTTCCTCTTTCTTGGTAAGCGTGTAACAGGAGTGTCTACAGCTTGATCCAGAAGACAAGGACTTCATATTCACCAGTTGACGCAGGATTGGAGTTTCTTGTTGACTGGTTGATAGGTCCATGAACCCAACAAATTGAGTAAAAGGATTCATCTAGAGAGAATGAGTTGCTGAGTGTTTTAGTTGGGGAACGACAGAAGTGTGGTTTGTGTTAGGTATAGGTCTTAAGGAGCGGAGAAATAAGGGTTGTGTTTTAGTATTTGAAAGTTGTGTTAGGTCAAAGTGTTAGTTGTGTAGTTAGCATTTAATGAAAGAAAGTGAAAACTTCAACTAAGTTAAAAACATTTCTAATCATCATTTACTATCCACTCACAAAAGAATGACTTGCTCTTCACTGATTAAACAAAGACGGGCATGCATTTGTAGTCATTTCTATCCACCTATTCTGCAAACAGAGACAAAGCAAAAACTTAAAAAAGAGACAATTATCTACATGCATTTAATGAACAAGTGTGGATACAAACATTTTTAAGACTTCTAGACAGCAATGTGCACAAACAGACACAAGAAATTTGTTAAAAGAATCAAATCATCTCCATACATACATGAAAACCTCTGCGTCTTGGTTAGCTAGCAAAAGGGTCTTATCTGTTGGGTCATAGATGTTCTCAAACAAAAACCAATTCCGAGCGTTTCAGATATACCATAGAATCCAAGGGAAATTATGGATTGCTTACTCATCTATACATATAGCTTTTCTTCTCCAAAAAAGGAAGTCAAAGTTGGAAAATAGAGAATGGAAAGAGAAGGGAATTCCTGAAGATGGGAGAGAGGAGAGGGCCCAGACTTGCAAAGCATGAAGGCATTCGAAGAGGAGCTGATTAATCGTCTCTTCTTCGTAGCCACATCTGGGAACTGCTTCTCTCTACCTATATGCCACATGAAATGCTTAAGTTTCCTTGTGGTTTTAGATTTCCATACTTGTGCCTGGAGTGCCTAAACATCCGGTCCCTTAAAAGGGTGGTCACAAGAAGGGCGAGAGAGGGACCTCACAATCTCGTAGCCTTATTTCACAATATAATTTTGGGATTTGGTATGGACCCAGCTATAACCATAACTTAGATATGTACGCCTAAGACGAATACCAAGAATAAGAGGGATATCTGCTGGGTCATCTAATTCATGTAAACGGTCTAATTTCCATTCCTGGGTTTCTTTGTCCAATAAGTCGTTGACATACAAATGAGGGTCCCGAAAGGAAAGAATGCTCTTGGCATGGCGAGGGAGAATGGTGGGGATCTAAGGATCAACCCAGACCCATGTAAGCATTCCCGACCCCAAAGTTATACGAAGACCTGAAACAATCAAGTTCTTCGCAGAGAAATTACTCCTCTAGCCATAGGAGGGACGATTGGCTTTAAGGATCTGCAGGGGATCGCTATAGCAATAATATCGACCCTCAAAACCATACTCCATAATGAATTTGGGAAGCGAAGGAGTCTCCAAAGTTGTTTTTCAAGAAGGGCGCAAATGAATTCTCCTAAGGTTCTGAAACCAAGGCCCCCTTCGGTATATTGAGTACAGAGTTTGTTCCAGGCTATCCAATGGATTCCATTACTCTCCGATCGTGTCTTCCGCCAAAAGCCGGAAGTTCTTGGGCTACAACATTAATCAGAACTTCTTTCCCACCTTTTAAAATAAACTTTACCGACCAAGTGCTTATACGTTTCTGGAGGCGATCCCAAACGAAAGCAAAAACTTGGGTTTTGGAACCGTGTATCTTTTCGGGGAGACCGATATATGTACCCATCCCCCCCCCTTCGTTCTGGATATTTAGGATATCCTTGATACTACTTTGAGTCGCTACTGCTACCTCGTGGACAAACATCACCGAGGACTTAGCTGTGTTGAGTCATTGCCCAGAGGCCGCACAATAATGAAAAATAATATTGAGGACTTGCTGGCCTTGCTCTGGGGTTGCATGGCAAGAAAACAAACTGTCATCCGCGAACAGTAAGTGAGATGTTGCCGGACTAGCACGGGCAATTTGAAGGCCTTGGATCTTGCCTTGCCATTCCGCCTCGTGTAACTGGGCTACTAAAGCTTCAATACAGAGAATAAAGAGGAACGGAGAAATTGGATCGCCTTGTCGGATTTCCCGCGTAGGTTGGATATGACTTCTCGGCGTACCAATTAAGAGGAGTTAGGGTTTGAATGGAAAGGCAGATATAAAGCATATATATAGTGGGACAGATTAAATGCACTTTGTTTACCATTCATAAAAATTAATAACTATCATTTATAACTACAGTTCTCTTGTTAAAATTCTGTAGGTGGAGAAGAAAAACAATTATTTTATGGTCATGTTTTTCAGAGCAGATCAAACACATGTACTTTAAAATATTTAATATTTGATCTACACATGAACTACCAAATCTGTTTGATCTGCTTTTGTTTTGTTAGAACTGTCTAATATACGTGTTCTGCTCTGCTTAATATATTTTCCCATTCGAAGCCTTAGTATGAGACCGAGGATATACAAGATATAATCATGTCAACCCATCGCTGGGTGAAACCCATCTTAAGCATAAAAGCTCTGAGGAAGGACCATTCCACTCGATCGTAGGTGAAACAGGTATTTTTGTACCCTTGGAGTTCAATTCCCCTTAGCGATGTAGCATAAGAGGTATCGATCCAGATGGATGAATTGCAAACAATCAAGATATAACAGATCTAATCAAGTCAAGCCAAGTAGTTCAGGGGTTGGTTTAATAAAATCTAGAGCATAAAAGTAAACTAAAGAAGCATAATTGAAAGCAGTAAATAAAACAGATAATCAATCAGATAAACAAAGGGTCTTAAGGATGGGCTAATAGGGTGATGAATCCTCTTAGTATCTTTGGGATGCTTAACATGCTCAGATAGATCTAATCCTAGACAATGAACCACTTAACCTAATCAGTCCAATCTCTTGGCAAAGATTATCAGATCTATAGCACTTCCTAATCTCAACTTTCATTCATGAAACATACTATAAATAGGCATAAAGAACAAGCTCATTAATGTTCTTAAACGATAGCTAGGTGTAAGGCACAACTGGAGCTGTCTCTTGAGTATTGAACTTCATGGATATATTTGCTGAGTTACTCGAATCGGGAGTAGACATTGGAGGATTAGAGATCCAAGCTCGGCTCACAGAATTTCCCTTTCCAGAGGAGGTCGATTTCTTCAGGAGATTGTGTTAGAAAGGTCTATTGCGGGCATCATATGGGGAAGAATTGCCTTGCTTGGCCAGAGATCGAAATAGGAGTAGTTCCAATACTGTCGCCTAGGAGTCCGACGCAGCAGGCTGAGAAATCACCAACCCAGTAGGAGGAGGGAGGTGAGAGGGGTAGAGGGAGCACCAATCAGAGCTAGAGAGGTAGAGGGAGCACCAATCAGAAAATGTGAACCTGATGAGTCCTTCTCCTTAGCTGGGAGAGATTCAATCCGGCGTTTCTTCCTGTCTTCAATCTCCTTGCCCTTCCCCTTAGACCAAAGAGAAGCTTCAGCGTGATGAAAGGGGTTCTCTGTCCGAGTAGGAGGGGAGTAGAAGAACGGGAGCGAGAGCTAAAACTTCCTTCCCTGAGAGAAGCCCCTCTCCCTCTTCTAGAGTCCCAGAAGACTTGGCGAGAGTTTGAAGCACGAACATAGGGCGTCCTTTTCGGATTGGAGCACAAAGAGCTTTCTCCTGTTCATATTGTTGTTGGTACAGGATCCATTGTTCTTTGTTCAGGTGAGGGCAAAAGCCGGTTTCATGACAAATTTCGACGATAGAAGTTGCACCAGCGAATGAGTTTCTCGTAGAAAAAAAGCCACAGAGACCACCTTTCCTGAGGGGATTTAAGTCTTCTTCTGAAACTTCAGAGAGACGTCATCATGCACACTGATTTGAATGTGACCATAGATAGTGTCCACCGCCTGAACTGCACCTAAAGAACCGCCAAAGCTAGTGAGGGTTTCAACAAACTTGTATTTGGTGGGAATGCTATCAAAGCGGATCTAGAAGGTCATGGAGTTAGGGAAAGCATTCCCCACATGAGTTTCCCATCTCTCAAGGAAAAAATACCATCGATTGAAGTGACATGGTCTCATGCTAAGCACTTTCTGAAGATCTGCTTCATATTCAACGTAGGATTGGAAGCGTGAGTCCCCCAATGAAACACCACGAACCCGGCCTTCAACATCCCAAATATATTACTTTGGGAGAGTAGTAATGAGGGCTTCAAGGCTTCTGCCCCCTTTATGGAAGATGCGTCCAACAAGACTAAGGTTAAGCCTTGCTAGGATAGCTTTGTTATCAAGTTGTGGAAGCACCACCACCTCATCGTCTTCATCCTCCATTTTAGGGTGAAGAGGTTGTTGGCGGGGAGGAGATTCACGGTACCATTTGGGTATGGTTTGTCTTGACATCGTGTCACAAAATAGGTTAAAGAAGGAAAAACAGGCTTCAAGACTATACCGGGAAGTGAGGAGGCACTTGCTCAACTAAGAGAAATTAAACAAGGAAAAACTCTGCTATAGCATGAAAAAATTCAAAGGAGAACAACACAGACGTTCATCACCAGAGAGATAGAAGCCGAGGTAGCACGGTCGTAGAGAGTGAAGAGCCATTTCGCCAAGGGTAGATAAGTTAAGAACACAGTGGGTATTTATCGGAAAGGAGAATTGTCCGGTGGAAAAATCAAAGAGGGGAAAAAGTTTCCTGAAAAGGGAGCTAAAATTTGGTTAGATCTATTTTTCTCAAACTCATTTAGCCCAAGTAGTTAACTTGGGAGCTTTGCCTGAGAGAGAAAAAACTTTTGTTTTACCCAAGTATTTTTCTTGACGGCATTTTTCAGGCATATAATGTTTGTTTACATGTTGAATATGATAAATATTTAGTTATGTTTGCATGAATGATGTGTCTGGATATTACTCATTTTAGCACTAGTTTTATGCATTGGTTTTGTCATTCTAGGTCCCTTCACTTGATCATTTGTGCATATATCCTTTGTTTTGCTTCACTTGTAGAACATAAGCCTTGCATTGCATGCATTTTAGTTTTTGTGTCCAAACAGGTGTTTATCAAAGCGAAAAGGAGTCAATTAGTGCCAATCGACCGAGTGATGATCATGCATCCAATCGGGAAAATGGATCCGAGCTGAGAAGCTCGACCAAGCATCCGATCAGGACACTCGACCAGACCGATGGACTGCACAACCAAGCTGACCGATCGAGCATACTTAAACCGCCTTTCTATTTTGTCTTTTTGTGTTTTAGGGCTTTCTAAGCCTTGTATAAATATGCTTTTTGGCTAATGACTGAAGAATCGAGTTTTGTTCTAAGTTTTTCTCTTTTATGCTTGAGATTTCCAGAAACCTGTTGCTTCATATCATTTTGATCTTTTTGGAATTGGCTGTTGGTTCTTTGTTTAATCTTGCTTATCCCTCTTAGATCTATCTGATTATGAACGTTTCAACGTATTGTCGATCAAATATCTAATGAAATTCCTTACTGTCAACAAAGAAGAGATGCTACCATAAGGTTCGGTTTCTCTGCACTACAGAAATAAATATCAGCAATTCGTATGCTTGCATATAGTTGTGCAGCTGATGCGGTTGATGAATACCTCCGATTTGTAAAACCATTTCCATGAAGTGCATGGAACATTTTGTTGGAAAAAGACCTTGCCCGCTTGTAGCATCACCACTTGGCAGTGTGTAAGAAGGCATTTCTCGCGAAGTTCTTCTCCAACTCGTGCACAGCTCATCTCCAGATTGAAATATCAAGTTTTGTCCAGAAGAATAACGAGACGTTTTGTAAAACTTGGGAGTGCGTCAAGGGTTATAAGTCACAATGCCCCCATCGGGTTCATCAACAAATCCTTGCTTAGTAAATTCTATCAAGGCGTCTTACCCAAGTTTTGGATTGTGCTTTACACAAAGAGCAACATAAACTTTCTTAACAAGGAAGTTACTGAAGGCTGGAAACTTGTGGAAAATCTAGCTCAATCTGATGGCAATTATACCAAAGAATATGATCGCACGAACAGAGGAAACTCGGATCAAGAAGACTGATAAGATCCTCATGATGCAGCAAAAGAGTGTTCATTTTGTCTTCGAGGAGGATCAATTTCAACAAGAAGATAGGGAAAGTGTGAATTCAGAGGAGGTTAGCTACATTAAAAGCCTAGGTGGCTTCCAAAAAAGCTTCAAAAACTATAAGATGAATCCCAATTTTTCCTACTGAAGCACCAATGTCGTCAACCCCCAAGATCAAGTGTATCCCCAAAAAAACATCAGCTACAAAACAAGCCCTTTGTCCTAAGCAGCAATTCCAGCCAACTTATACAGTTTGTATGGCACCACCACTTGGTTTCCAACAACAACAAGTAGCACCACCACAAGATCTTGACTTAAAGATTATGGTAGAGCAACTAATTCAAAGCCAAGCTACTTTAACCTTGGACACCACAAAGAAGATCATTGAGATACGAAACCAAATGACTTCTTCTTGCAACGAACTCAACCAGAAGCTTGATGCACTTAGCAACCATGTAACGTGTTTTGAAGGCAAACTGCTTCGACTTCTGCTGGACAACTCCCAAGCAAAATATTTGCCAATCCCAAAGATTTTGCTTATGTGCATGCTATTATTCTAGAAGAGACACATATACTAATCACTGGGGACAGTGAAAGCCAAGTAGGGGGATTTCATGCAACTCGACTAGGCATCAGACCACACAATTCAGAACACCTTGTCAATTACATGATCGATTGCCGCACATGCTTTTCCAAGTAACTATATCTCAAGACAAGGCACCATTTTTTAAGGAACCGCTACGATTATGTGAAAGATTCAAAAAGGAGATTAAGGAAGAGTATAGGAAGATCCTTGATTCTCTAACTGGTTGTGCACAAATGGATGCACTTGTTGATGCCTTTGCAAACATCCCAGCATAGCGAGCAAAACTAAAAAAGGTGCTTCTCGAACGCGTTGACAAAAACTTGGAGATCCAGGTGCATTCAAATTGGCCTGTTCTATTGGAAACGCAGCTCTCGATAGATGTTTTTATGATTTGGGAGCTTCCATCAGTCTCATGCCACTCTCGGCAGTTGAACGATTAGGGTAAAGGGTCGATGAGTTTTGATCTAGGGAGGAATTCCATACTGAAGGTTGATATTACTAACTCAAATGAAGATATAATAGTGGTTGAGAAGGAAGAACGACCTTCCTATACTGAGCTCCAGACAATCAAAGTTCTGAAACAAGATTTGATGAGGTTGGCTACCACAATCCAAGAACTTGATAGTTAGATTCAGAAGCTCAAAGGGAGGAATAGAGGTTCATCTTTAAGAAAGACCAAGAGAGTTATAAAGATCCGGAAAGCAATGCGTGTAGAAAAATTTCGGTCAAGTACATTGGTCTCTGAATTTAAGAGGATCATCGAGCCTCTCTATGGTTACTTTAATGCTTGAGAAGCATACAAATTCAAGCTTAGTGACTTTAAACAAGCTCACTTGGGAGGAAGTCCCTAAGGTATCCTTGTACATAGTTCTTTATTTTCAAGTTAATGTCTTTTTGTTTGTTTGATTTGTGTTTAATAAGTTAGTTTATGTTTGAATTTTGGGTGTTAAGGTAGAATTCGATATGATTAATGGTGCAATCCGATCGAGCTTGGTGTTTGAGACTTATCAGGGAGATATATTGCCAATTCGATCAAGCCCATTCTCTACATCCAATCTAGTCCACATGAAGGCCAAATCAAGTGGACATGAAAAGTGCCGAGAAGGCCCAGGCCCAATCAATTATCCAATCGAGCAAACATCTGACCGGCCTGATCGATTGCAGGTCCTTTTGCTTCATCGATTTTCTCTAATCCTCTTCCTTTGGCCTCATAAAGTTGCCTCCTTCCTCCCAAAGAACAAACCAGCCGCTTCTCACACCCATCACCTCCATTTTCGCGATTTCAAGCTTCATCTCTTGGATTCTGCTAAGTTTTCTCTCTCTATCTCTCTCTCTCTCTCTCTCTCTCTCTCTCTCTCTCTCTCTCTCTCTCTCTCTCTCTCGATCATGAAATCAAGCAGCCAACTTGTTTTCCAAGTTGAGCTTTGGATCGAGCTCTAACTCAAGCTAATTCACCAGCCATGATAAAACCTGATAATCTAAAGACTAAGCAACCACATTACATTGCTACACCCTACAAGCCTCCATTACCATTCCATGAAAGATTCAAGAAACAAATAATGGATAGGTATAGAGGATAGCTTCCTAATAGTGGCTTTGGTAGATGCTCATAGATTTCATTTTACGATAAGATCTTGAAAGAGGTCCTAATGAAAATGAGTCAAGGGAAGAAAGAAAGAATCAAAGATGCTCAGGACAAAGCTAAGGAAGATGAGAGGGCAAGAGTACTTAACCATTAGTGCAATGCCATTCTCCATAAGGAGGTTATCCCAAAGAAACTATAAGATCCTAGTTCATTAACTTTTCCTTGCTCAATAGGTCCACTATTTTTCAGTAGCTCTCTCAATGACCAAGGTACATTAGTTAGTCTGAAGCCTCTCTTGGTGGCTAGAAGATTTGGTTTTACAAAGTACAAATTATGCAACCTATCCCTAATCTTGGTAAATAAAACGGTTAGGGTTCCAAATGGCTTGTTAGAAGATCTTCCAAAAAAGATAGGTGAAGCAGAAGTACCAACTAACTTCATTGTTTTGAAGATGGACGATGAGCCAAAAGATCCAATAATCTTGGAAAGCCCCATCTTAGCTATAGCTGGAGCAATCATTGATGTCAAGAAAGGGATAAATGATCTCAATATAGGTAAAAAAAAACCAGCACACTAAAGCAACAGTCTATGAGGGTCTAAATAGGTTAGAAACAAAGATTTTGACAACAAATGAAGAAATTTCAAGGGGAGGTCGACCATCTACCTCAAGTTCCCACACGAGTCAAGTCCCAGCTCACCTAGAGTGCCTAGAATAGAGCCCCAAGCCTTATCAACAGCTAGATTCAAGTCGAAGGAGTTGATAACTATAGTCATGGAGATGAGTGGACAAATCACTCAACGGTAAAATCCAAGGTTGTTCTCGAAAGGAAGCAAAGCGAGGGATGAGTATAAAGATGAGGAGTAGCTATTTTACCATTGAACCACGAAAAAGAGGGGCAATGAGATCTTTGAAAATTAAAGGGACTTCAACACCTCTCTATGATCCTCCAAGAAAATAAGCTTGCAAAGCCAAGCTCAGAGACTTAAAACATGCTCACTTGGGAAGAAGTCCCATGCCTATCGTTGTAGGTATTGTTTTAAGTTTTTGGTATTTTTGATATGTTTTCTAGTGTGGTCGTTGGTCAAGTTAAAGGAAGAGGGTTTTTTTTTTTGGGCTACCTGAAATTTATAAATGAAAATGGGGGTTTACAATCCCGTAGGGGAGGGAGAAGGAGTTAGCTGCAAACAGAGCAGCTTTTGATAAGAGTCTACAATTACATTTTTATACCGAGGGACTAAATGAAAAGAGATAGAAGATAGCTTTGCACTAAAGCAAGCAATGTCGTAAATGATCGGATTTAGCTCCTTGGAGAGAAAACCTTTTAGTTAATTAGGAAGATATGAATTAGGGAATTCGAGTGTATTTCGAAACCTCCAGTGGTAACTAGCTCCGCTCTGTTTACCAAGTCCAATAAGGCGCCTATAATCACTTAGGATTTTTTTTTTTAATAATAATCAAATAGGTTATGGGCCAAAGCCTATATATCCCTTCTGGCCTGACACTAGAGCATGTTATATGCCTTCATCTCAAGCGCTACTCGAACCGGCGACATCTAAGCTTTTGCCAGAGATCTTTACCAATTGAGCTATTAGCACTTGGTATCCTTTAGGCTTAAGCAAATAAATCAGATATGACAAACCTAAGAGAAGTGGAGCCTTGGAGGAAAAATCTACCTTGTGGGTTACAGATGCACCAGCCTTGTCCACAAATTCATGTGGTAGCACTCCATGTTGCATCCATGACGCATATGAAATTGCGACATGGCGGGGCAGAGCAAGGGATTTTAACAGTCTCGTTCCAAACTTTGGAAGTAAAGTCTGGGCATCTTGCCATTGTTTAGGTTCCTTTAGGAACTTCAAATGATCTCTTTGATTGAAGAAGTGGTGATTCTCAAATATGAGGTCATTCGTAGCCTTCCACATGAGGACTAATGAACAGATTTTGGTGATAGTTGTCGTGGTAGCAGGACAGTAGACCAGACTTATTGTGCAAAAGGTCAGTGAAATAAAGTGTGAAGTTCATCTTCTAGATGCAATTCTCAGTCCTCTTTTGGCCATATTGTTACCAAGTGATAAGGCTCATTTAGCCGCCTGCTATAAGAATTTTCTAATTTTTGGGGCTGTTTTGACTACCCAAATATCTTTATTCCAGTTGAAATTCTCAGTGAGAATGGGTGTAATACCCCTCACTTGGGCTAGTACTCAGACGGATGAGAGAATTTGGTACTCAGACGGATGAGAGAATTTGGTAGGAAATAACACTGAGAGAATTTGGTAGGAAGTTTTCCTACGAAATGCCTTCGACGGAGAAGTGGAAGGAAATCTAGTAGGAAATTGGTAGATATATCGAGAGAAATCATTTCATAGGAAATTTGAAGGAAACAAATTTGTAGGAAATTTTAGGTTACTATTTGGTGCTAATAAGTTGATAATCTAGTGTGGTGAGTAAGTTGATAATGCAGTGCAAGTCGAGTTGCCGTATTGGAAAAATCTCCTGTTAAAACACAATTTTGATGTCATGCACACTGAAAAGAATTTCTTTGACAACTTAATCAATACCGTTTTAAATGTCTCAGGAAAGACAAAAGACAATATGAAGTCAAGACTAGACTTACCTCTGGAGTAATAATTTTTTTTTGTTCTAAAAATCATATCCTAAATCATTTCCTATTGTTAAATAAAATAGAAATATTTTCATATTTTAAAATTTAAATGAAAAGTGGTATTATCCAAAGTTTTCATTTATAATTCAACACATTTAAGGTTAAGGGAAAATTGGAAAAAAGGGACATATTTTCAAACATTTGTCCATATATACCTTTTTTAGAAATTGTCAATCTTGACTACACTACCCCTACTAACATATAAATCAAATTTTAAGGGTTTTTTAAAGTTGAAATTATCAAATAATGTAAATAAGTTATTATAAATTATATTTGAAGAAAATACTTTTGAATTTTTTTGAAAAATAATAGTTTTTCACATAGATGATTTTTGTTCTGAAAAGTTTAGAAAGCATTTTCTTATTTCTAAAAAATTTATATTACGTATTCTTATGTTCTGAAACATTTAGATTATCCATTCTACCATTTTGTACATTGTCTACGAATTTTAGAACTGAAAACATGTTCCAAAAGTTTCAGAATACGAAATTTTTTATCTTCTACGAAATTCAGAATACATATTCTAAAATTATTTTATGTTCTGCAAAATTTTGAATTTGTATCCTACGACTTACTACATGTTCTGAAAAATGTAGAATATATAACCTAGAATATTTTTGAATATATATTCTGAAAAATATTCAGTTAAATAAGTATGGTAACAAAATCGGATAATTAGGAAAGTCAATAAATTAGTTATAATCGAATATATGATTCAGATTCTCTACAAATCTTTCAAAATATGTATTCTGAAAATTTTAGAAGTAATAATTTTTACAAAAACCCGATTTTAGCCCTAAAATTATGTTCCTAAAACTATAGAAACGACTTCTTCTTCTTTATTTTCTCCATTCTCTTAACGTTTTTTCAGTCTTCTTCTTTCTGGTTTCTCTTAAAACGAGCCGTCGAGGGTTTGTTTTTTATTAATGGTTTTTATTTTTATGTATTATTGTATTTTTCAATAATTAAGGGTTTGATTTTTATTTCTTTTGTCCTTGCTTAAAATAATACATAAAATAGTTGTAATTTAAATTAGCTTAATTATACTTTGAGGGTATAAATTGATTTTAATCTATATTAAATCTTAATTCATCAAACTTTTAGAAAAAAAATAGATGTTGATAAGATTGTTATTTTGTTATGATATTTGGGAATATTAACTATTTATTTAGAAAAATCTTAAGTAATTTTAAAAATTTATCTTAATTTTTTTATAAGGTTATACTATATGACATAATTTTTGAGAAAGATAATATTTTTTTTTAATTTGTGAATGTATAAATATTTTAGTTTTTAACTTGTACATCTTAAAATTTCTTTTCCACTAAGCTATTGTAGATTTTATAATTATAAAGTTAGGTTTTTTCCCTTTTTATTATGATTTTTAAAACAATACAAAGTAATTTTTATTAGCATTTTCTATGTTAGAGGGTATAAGTGTATTTAAATTTTCAAAAAACCTATTTCACCAAACTTTTAGAAAAAGGTATATATGGACAAAAGTTTGAAAATATGTCTCTTATTTCCAATTTTCCCAAGGTTAAAGTATATGAACATTTTAGTTGCAATACATAAGTTTTAAAACTTCTAACAGAAAATATATCTTTATAATTTTTTTATAAAGTACTAATTTGTATCATATTTTTTATTGGGCATAAAATAATAATTGTACTTATTCATTTATTTGTTTCAATTGTATAAGACGATAAATATTATTTTCTATCATATTTGTTATACAAATATAATTTTTTAGACTATCAAACATAAATAAAATATTTATAATTTGTTTACAAATTGTTTAAAAATTAGTAATGTAAAAGATTTTAAATACTTTACTTAGCACAAAATAATAGACTTATAAGAAATAAATAATTTAGGCTTCATAGAATACTGTTGGGCCTCCAGAATTTTATTTAATCCATTAAGAAAAAAGAATACAACCCTAAATACTAAACAGTCTAACTCTTTTACATCTTCGCCGTTTGAAAACGCAATCTCTTCAACCTTCACTCAGAAACCTTCACTCAGCTTGTCTTCTCTTCTCTAGATCGACACATTCTCTTGCCCAAGGTTCAATCAGCTACTTCTCAAGGTCTGATCGGCTCAAATTTGCCCTGAGCTACTCTCTCAATTAAGAGATCACTGTAGTACTTAGGGATCGAATCCACAGAGACTCAAAGATTACACAATAAATATTCGGTATTAAATTAAGCTAAGCAAGCATGTTTTTAAATTAAATAAAACAGCAAATTAAATTAACGATTGGTTTTTAAACAATAATGAGGAAACGCTAGGCCTAGGGATATTCTCAGGAAATTCAGAATTGCAAATAAATAATTGTCAGGATTTATAAAGCACCGTTCTTGAACTCAAATCACAAAAATATAATCAATCAACTTTCGTTGCAAAGACTATCTATGTCTAGAACCCTAAATTCCAAATCTCTTTGCAAATTTATAAGTTTAAGACATGCATTTAATTCAGGTTTGATAAGTTCACAAAATCCCTAAACCAAATCTCTTTGCGAATAGGTATTTTGCTCATCTAGATTATTTTCAGGAAATCAATAACACTTTCGTGTCTACCAATTAACCTAAGATCAGATTCTAGGTTGCTTTCACTACTCTAGAGCAAATTAACCACAATCTAGATGAAGAACTCTATAGATTCAATCCTAACAATCTAACAACCTAACAATTTATGAATTCCTTTGAAAACCCTAACCCTAACAAGAAATCTACTCAGACATGGTGAATGAAACAAACATCATGAATAAAATAGATATCATAAAAGAAAGTAATAGAAGAAGTAAAGGAGTTCTGAATCTTCTCTGAAGCATCCTGCTTAACAAAACCCTAAAAACTCAATATATATGTTTTAACCACGAACTGCGCTTAATTGCAAATAAGGGAAACTTCTTGGCCGAATCTGCTAATCTTCTGAACTTCAATTAAGCGTGAAATTCAATTGCCGTCAGATATTGGTGTCGATCGACACCATAAGTTGTGATGCTCGACACTCACACCAAATATGCTCTCCCCGTACATTCCTTCGGCACATCTTCTCCAAATGCTCCCAAATGCTCCAGTAAGCTCCAATCCATGCCAAATAGCTCCTAATCCTGAAATGACTCAAAAAGACTCGAAAACACTATAAAAGCTCTATAAATAAGACTTATATCATGGCCAAAACCCCGTAAAAACCATGATATATCAAGGTCTCGACTTTTTCTCCTACCATCAGAAAAAACGATCGAATCGCAGGTTCTCTCCTCTTTTAACCCACTTACTCTCCTCTTCTTCTTTATATTTAGCATCGCTTAAATACCTAGTTCTAACTTTCTCCGCTTCTTCTTTGTATCTAACTAGGTCCCGGTCCAAATCACGACACTCTATCTCTTTCTTCAAAAAAATCGTCCAACTCAATGCATCTATAGCCATGTCAAAATGGAACCAATCGAGCCAAAGGAGGAGAGAAGAGTTCTCTTGGACTCCACCACCTTTCCATTTATCAGTAAGTTACTATCAATTCTATGTTTTGGTAGAGCTCATATAAGGAAACCCAAGTCCCTGAAGATGACGAGGATGAAACCCAAGAGTAAGAGTAATGATTTCTGGTTCTTTTAAAAACTTGAACATTTATATTATTTTTAGGTTGTTTGTATTATATTGATGTTTAACACTTGGTTTGATATCAACACTTGGTTTGTAAAACATTTATGTTTCTATATTTAAGTTTATGTAATTTTCATCGTTTTAAATAATTTTTTATCGATTTGAAACTGAATTATGTACTTTATTGGAAGGTCATCTTTTGAAGGAAAGATGAAGGAAAATTTGTAGGAAACTAGAGTGAAATTATTCGTAGGAAATTAGAATGAATTAAGTTTTTGTAGGAAAATAGAAGGAAATGTTTTAGTAGGAAATTAGAAGGAAAACGTTAAGGAAACCAATCTGAAATAACCATTTTACCTGTAGGAATATCGTAATAAACAGTTGTTTCCTACCATTTTTCACACAATTGGCCGTAGGAAATCCGTGTTTTTCTTGTAGTATTAAGTGCATCTGCATTAGCATATCCACATACAAGTCCTACCTAATTTAGAATAAATAAATAAAATCAAAAATAAAAACAAAAGGGCGGACATACTTATAATCGGGACGGTCCCGTCAGTTGTTGTCCACTTTTCGTGGGCCCTACTGACACGTGGCGGCCCGCGATGTTTATTTTTTTTTAAATCGTTAAAGTAAAAAAAAAAAAAAAATTGGGACCAAAGGAAGTCCCACCAATGTGCATGGTCTAATATGCGTAGAAGTCAACTAAATTGTAAAGGTATACAATTGTAAACCCGATTTACAAGGTTTACATGTTTTCAAACGTATACAAACTTAAGTTTTTTTTTTTTGAAAAGTCAACTATATAGATGGATATTTTTGAAAAACTATAAATATTTTTTAATTTTCTTGCTAATATTCTTTGCTTTTCTTTTTTAATTCGAAAAACAAAAATATTACACCCTTGCCCTAACAAAATCTCAAATATTACAGTGAAAACCTGGATTTTATCCACCCACCCAAACACTAATTGGATTCTACCCACAAACCTTGAAAATCTAAAATTAAAAAATAACAAAAAAAAAATCAAAACACAAAATCGAGAAAATCTTTAAAATCGATCAAAATCGCTGTTTTTCTTGACTTTTCTTATTCTCTTCTCAATTCTCTCTAAGTGTTTGGATAACTTAAGATCTTAAAAATTTCTCAAGTTTGAATTGTATCTTTGTTCTATTGCTATCGGTTCTCATCAATTTTGAGAGTACTGTAGATTTCAATAAAACAAATGGTGGAAACAAGAAGGGGGAAGAATAAAGGAGATACTGTTGTAGGAGAGGAACTTGCGGCGGAAGAGCAAGTTCCGGCCAAAGAGCAACTTGCGGCAAACGAGGGAATTTTGGCGGAAGAACAAATTGTTGGGAACAAGCATGTTTCTTTTTTTCTCTCATTAAAAAAATAGAAGTAGAAAGGGTATTTTCGTCAACACATATTTTATTAAACATCAATAAACAAAAAAAATTATGTCGATTTGTTGGGATATATGAGATTTTGTTTTGGCAAAAGAGGAGTTAGGAGATAATTTCTTATTAGTTTCCTATTCTAAAACCAATGGGTGTATAGTTGATTAAGCCATACATTCAATAAGAGGAGAATAATGTTAGAACTAATAGCTTAGATAGAGTTTCGTGTTTTGAATCAAAGCAAAGAGAAAAAAATGGCTGTTCTTTGTTCTTGATCATGCAAACATGGTTCTCGCCATGGGAAGGAAAATGAATCAAATATGGATTATCTTGATATAGGATATGGTTCTCAAAGATGTCACTGAGTTTTGAGAAGAAATCAAATAGAGGATTTGTGGAGTTCCGAACTTTGAGTTCTTTATCTGGTTTGCTACTTTCTTCTCTTCTTTTTTTTGGCTACCGATCTCGGTTTTTCGCTCTAAAAGGTGTTATGAAAACTTGAGAGCAAGATATTTCCAAGAATATAGTAATCATCTTCTAATTGCTTGTTGTTTATGGGAAATTACTCTTAAATTTGGATGCTCGCAGGTAATCTCATTTTAGATATATCTTGGGAAATTGGCTGTAACTCTCAAAGCGAAACTCCAAATCGTTATCCGTTTATTCAAGATGTGCATTTTGATATGTACTGGTTCTCAGAGTGTTACCCCAAAGGTTTTAGAGAGGAAAGGTTTGAATGTGGATCAACTCCTGAACACCAAATATTTGTCTTGAATCTCTATTTTATAGTCATTCAAATTAAAATATGTGTAGACTATGAATGATTGTTTTGTATATGACAAGTTTTTGATGTGATTATGAACTCTTCAACCAAATACACCAAACCCCAATTAGTTTTGAAAAAAACATAGTTAAGAACCTATCATGGATTCTACCATTGGATTAAATAATCGCTTGGATAGGGAGTGTCTTGGTTAATATGGTTGTTTTATTTTTGGAATTTTATTTTTATTTGTTTTCTCTCTATATCGGTTTAATATTATGTTTTCATCAATACTATTTATTTCCTTACATTTTTCTAGTCTATCTAGTCTACTTGAAATTGATTTTAGAATTTAATTTTCTGGGAATTTAAAGGGTTTACTTAATTGTTAAAGATGGGTTGTGAGATTGTGTTAAAAGGTGGTAAGAATGGTTGATAAATTGTTATTAAATTATTTTCATCTTTATCTAGTTTGTTAGCTATATGATCAATTGTCGTGAAATAGTATGGAATATTTGGTTTTGATCATTATTGTTTCATGTACTATTTTAATATCAACCATATTTATTAAATATCTATTTGTTCAAAATCTAAAAGGTGTAGCTATTTCTTGCCTTTGAGGAGTGTGAATTTCTATGTCTTTTAATGGTAGATGAACTTATTTATACGTATGACATAAAGTTGAACTAGTATTATTGATCTATTTTTATATGGGTATTCTATTTTTTTTCTACAACTTAGGTTTTAAACTATGTAAAAATTGAATATTTATATCTATAATTTCCATGTTCTAAGCCTTAGGAGAGGTTTCTCATACCACCTCCAATGGTAAGCACCCTTCATGGGTGCTTATCAATGTTTTTTATAATAAATTTTTGACAATTGTCAACTTAAGTACTTTTCTATTATTATATTGAATGTATATGAATGTATTCTCATATCTTCAAATGTTGTTCTTATTATGAGCAGTAGTTTTATTGCCTTTGTTGATGTTCTTCATGTCATGGACTAGTAAGTATGATCCAATTTACATCAAAATATAAACATAACATATATGATTAGCGAAACCATGTCATTCACATTCAAACACAAACAAATCATATATGATTCAGAGTCATAACCATCAATTTACAACAACAAACACACTAAACATAAGATCAAAATCTGAACCATCTCAATTACAAAATAAGGGGGGGGGGGGTTATTGGATCATTCATTTTGAAGGATTTGGAAATCCTTATAAGATTTGTAAATCCACATGAAATCCGTTGATTTTAAAATCAAACAATATGGATTTGAAAGTCAAATAATATGGATTTTAAAGTCAAATAAAGTGGATTTGAAAATCATAAGGGATTTCAAAATTAGACCTTATAAAAAACAGATTATAACGTGGATTAAGACCATCATCCTAATAAAACAAAAATACAGCTTATAAAAATAATCTCTCACATTCAACTCTCAAGTGAATCACTCCACATCTTTGTTGCTATTGTTTCTCTCCATTGATTGACATATTCTCTTTGTTGGTCTTGAGCTGTAAGAACTTCATCATTATTGTCACTAATTTCTTCGACAACGTCTTATGTATTTTCAGTTTCTTCCAGAAAATTATCCGTTCAACAAAACTTTCGAAGAAAATTATGTAAACCAACACAGATTTAGAGATTAGAAATCTTGATTTAAAAATACCGATTACTCTTTCAACCACTTTCCTTAAGGATGCATGACGATGGTTAAACAACTCTTTTGCATCCGCTGGTTAAACAACGACGACTAGTTTCTTTGAAGAAATCACATTTTTACAAGAAGTTAAAAATAAGTATAAGAGATACTTATCTCATATATCTTATATATGACATATATCTTATATATGACGATGAAAGAAACTAGTGTGAGTAAAATTTAATATTCTACTTCAAAAGTAGTAAAAATATGATTAAAGACTCTTTTGGAGTATATATACTATTGTTTATGGAAACACAATGTGAAATCATTGATGTGTTATAGTCTCCCAATGGTCATCCAAGGAGGAGTGTTATAAGTATATGGAATATTTCAAGGAAAAAACACTTTTTCAAAAGTAATCACACAATAAGGCACTTCCCAAACGGGAAAAATGTCAAATAATTCGCCAACTTTCAAATTTGCGACAAAAAATTCGCGAATTTTGATGGTGCCATTTTAATCAACAACTTTCTGTTGATTTTCCTCTAAAATGCCGAAGTTATGTCTAGGGCGATTTGTTCTTGGGGTTAAGTCTCCGTGGCGAATTATTTGACATTTTTCCCCTTCCCAAACCTTCACAACTATAGTGAAAATATAGATCTATCATGACCTTGCTTTATTCATGTATTAACCATTGTACCTTGCTTTTTTCTCTCTTCGTACACGGGATATTTCATGTCCTACACTTTTCTATCTGTTGTACTTTCCTCCCCACGTCTCCATTTTGTATGTATATGTTCCTTTATTTTCAGGTTTTATTTAGTTTTACTTTTCTGCAGAACACCAACCAATTTTTACTTTTTTTTTTCTTTTTCTCTTACATTTTCTTTTGTCATTTTCTCGTTATATACTTCAAATATCTTTTTTCTCTTACACTCTCTATTCACTTTTTAATCTCTTTTTGTCTATACAATTTATTCTTGTTGATGTATCATTCTTTTCGTTTATCACACTATACCAATCATATTTTTTTTCTAAATTTTTTTTCTTTTCAAAATTCAGTATATGAATTTAATAATCATACCATACTATATCATATATGAAATTGATATATGAGATTATATCAAAATTATCCTATATCAGGCTATATCTAACTAGATCATATACGAAATTAATAAGTTATGAATGTGTTGGACGGGGTTGTGTCCATATGTACGCGTACACAACGTTGAGGATATTAGTCTACTACACTCTTTAATGGGTATTTAAGTGGTTATTATTGAATGGTCTATGCTCAATGGACATCCTTTTTTGTTTACTTCGTCTCAAAGTTAATAGACTATGTTCATACTTCATATGCTCAATGGACTCCAGTTAATAGATTATACGTAGTTTGATAATGATCAACACTTCATGGAATTTGTAATGGACGTTTGATGATGGTCAACGCTTCATGAACATCTATATTCACCAAACGAACACGAAGTTTTAACATATGTTCAATGACTAATAGACAATATTAAGTATAATAAAATTTACCTAAAATATAGCAAAATGCATATTAAAATATAGAAAAAACAATTATAACATATTGGAAAAAGAGATAATTTTGATATTTTAATTAGTTAAAATGACAACAAAAGATAAAGTAAAAAGGAGAAAGAGAGAGAGAGAGAGAGAGAGAGAGAGAGAGAGAGAGAGAGAGAGAGAGAGGGGAAAAAACTAAAGCAAACCAACATTTTCATTTTTGAGGAGAAAATCGATAGTTAGTTTTGTGACTAATCTGATGTGTTATGCCTCGGTGGACATTAATTCGTGGACAGACATTCATCATTATTTATTTCAAATCAAACCAAACCATAAAATTTATCTGTTGTAAACGAAATAAACGTAACTAACCACCTATTTTCTCTTTCTCTTATCAACAAAGCTTTTTCACTTTATTGGGGCAAAGCTGTTCTTTTTTTACGCAAACAGTAGAGAAACTTTTCTCTGCTTATATTGTGTCTTTTTCCCAATAACATTACTCAAAAGTATCTTTTTATGTAACTTTTGAGTTATGTAACATAAATATATTTACCAGATGCCCATTATAGGCTGATTAGGTTAAGAGGTCTCTAATCTAAACCCTAATTTTATATCATAATATATATATATAGTATTTTGCAATAATTAAAAGTATTTGCTATTGTATATATGTGGTTGAATCTGAAAGAACTATTTGTATGTGTATTAAGCTGAAGAAGTACTATAAATTATCTCACATTTATACACTAAAAAGAAATACCACTTATATGAAAATACCACAGGGTAAAACCTGTTATAATTGAAAGTATATTAATATTTGTAGGTCTTAATATAAATTAATAGTGAATATAAGTTCACTATATGAGGTAGTACTCTATATTAAATTACAAAAACAAAAACTAAACTATATAAACCAAGTAATTAAACATCCTATCAAACAAAATATATTTAGGAAGAATGGATAGTTCAAAACTAATGTAGGATTGTCTTCATGCTAGTAATTGTTGGATAATTCCACTAGTTTGAGGAAGAAGCTATCTCATTAAGGAGTTGCTTAGGAGATAGAGATGGGAATCACAAACAAGATCTAGATAAGGGTAAGTTATTTAGATAAGGCTTTGTGTTGTTATCCTTATCTAATTAGAACAAGGTGTTGTCTTAGTTTTAGAAACACAAAATTTGTGAAGAGATGTTTCACAAAACTTGAGAGAGATTTAGTTTTTTAGAAGGTTTCTAAATCAATAAGAAGAGTTATTTCTTATATACAAGAGAGTTGTTCTTTTATTTCAAGTCATTGAATTCCTACATTTCGTATCAGAGCTTTGGTTGAAGCTTTTGAACAAAGACCAGTGTGTAAACAGAGATGGCGGATGAGCAGAATCCTCCATCACAAACCAAAGACCTTGGATCACCATCGATCCATTGTCTAATTCTAACATCGACGACGTATATGGTTTGGTCGATGCGTACGAAGATCAATCTTCGAGTTAGCGAAGTGTGGGATACAATCGAACCTGGATCCGCCGACGTAAAGAAGAACGACGTCGCAACTGCCCTGTTGTTCCAGTCCATTCCTGAGGCTTTGATTTCGCAAGTTGGCGTGAAAAACTCGGCCAAAAGTCTTTGGGATGCCATCAAATCTCGCCACAAAGGAACTGATCATGTGAAGGCAGCGAGACTTCAAACTTTGATGGCGAAACTAGATAGATTAAGGATGAATAACACTGACTAGGTTGATGATTTTGCGGTCAAGATCTCAGGCCTAGCATCCCAATTATCTTCCTTGGTGAAGAATTTTTTAAAGGATCTCCCAAGAAGCAAGTTCATTCATATAGTAACTTCCCTTGAACAAGTACTAGACCTAGACGCAACTGGGTTTGAAGACATAGCTGGGAGGATATGAGCATATGAAGATCATGTATGGGAGGAACCTCAAAGTGAAGATCAAGGTAAACTTATGTTTACAAACACATCTAACAATCATGGAGGCTATGGTGGTTCTCGAAGAGGATATAGAGGTGGAGGTAGAGGTGGATATGGAAGAGGTGGTAGAGGTAGGGATCGAGGGAGATCTAACGGCCAAAGGAGAAGAAGCTACAAAAAATCCAAAACCTAAGAAAGATCTATCTTAAATAATTTGTTGGAGATGTGACACAACAACTGAACTTAAAAGAGACACATGAGGCTGACGCTCTTTATGTTCATGAGGTGGTGTTCTTAAAGGAAGACAAAGTGATACCAAAGAATTATGATATCAACAAAAGGCGATGCAAGTGTTTGGTATTTGGACAACGGATCAAGTATTTGGATGTTGGGGAACAAGAGCTACTTTTGTAGTTTAGATGAAAAATTTAAAGGGAAAGTAAGGTTTGGTGATGGCTTATATGTTGATATTGTTGGGAAAGGTACAATTAATTTTGTGTGCAAGACGGGGGAGGTAAGAGCACTCAAACAAATTTACTACATACCAAACCTAAAACACAACATATTGAGTCTTGGACAAGCAACTGAAGTCGGGTGTGAAAGTTCTTATGAAAGGAGACTTCTTGACATCAAGAGACCAATGTTGAAGGCTGCTTGTAAGAGTCACAAGATCACCAAATTGTCTCTACAAAACACCCATGGAGATTAGTAATTTCTCTATGTGTTTACAGCTCGATGGAGATGAAACTACATAGAGATGGCATGTTCGGCGACATGTGATTTTTTGGTGATATGAATAACATGGTTCAAAAGGAGATGGTTGTGGGAATACCTCACATTTTACATGAGAAGGATGTATGCGAGGTGTGTCTTATCGGGAAACAAACGAGAAGCTCTTTCCCGACTAAAGCCAGTTTCCTGCGCCACAAGCACTTGAGTTAATCCATGGAGATTTGTGTGGTCCGATATCACCACCAACACCATCTAACAGTCGTTATGTTTTTGTGTTGATTGATGATTTCTCTAGGTATATGTGGACGATGTTACTACGAGAAAAGAGTGAAGCGCTTGATCGGTTTAAGCGTTTTAAAGATGTTGTTGAAAAACAAACCGGTTTGGCCATCAAGACATTTTGATTCGATAGAGGGAGAGAGTTTACCTCAGGTAGGTTCAATCGGTTTTGTGAAGATAATGGAATCAAAAGACATTTAACTGCACCATACATGCCACAACAAAATGGTGTAATTGAAAGAAGAAACCGTAATTTAATGGAGGCGAGGAAGGTTCCGAATCATATGTGGAGTGCAGCTGTACGTCATTCGACTTATCTCATCAATCGAGTACCCACGAAAACTTTAAACTGTCAAACTCCTTACGAGAGTTTCACATTCAGGGAACAACACATCAAACACTTGAGGGTTTTTGGATGTGTTGCTTATGCAAAGATCAATGGGCCGCATTTTAAGACTCAATCTTAAAACGAAACCGTGTTCTAAAGCTTATAGACTCTACGATCCGATTGCAAGGAAGGATGTCGTTAGTAGGGACGTGGTATTTGATGAGAAGAAAGCTTGGGACTGGTCATCTACCACAAAGAAATCTGATGGAGAACTGGGTATGTTTAAGCTTTCTCAAGATGGTTTTATAGAAGATGGAGGAGAACATGGGGGTGATCAAGAAATTGTTCAACAAGAACCAGACCAAGAAGCTATAAACCAAGAAAACCAAGATGAGGAAGAGGAAAGAAGAAAACATACATAATGGAATGAATAATAACGTGAATCAACAAGCTGGGAATCAACCTTTGGAAACAAAATTGGTTCGTGTGATAATTAAAACAAATGATCTTAACGTTTATGTTTTACTTGTAGAACAAGAAAGTGAAAGATTATTTCTTATCATAGACAGTGAACCCGAGAACTTTCTTAAAGCTAAAAATATAAAAGAATTGGTTGATGCAATGAAGGCTGAGATTGATTTGTTACAAGGAACAAGACGTGGAAGCTTGTTAATAAACCGGAAGGTGTTAAACCTATAGGAGTAAGATGGGTTACAAGGTTAAAAGGAAAGTGGACATCTCGGTGAGTAAGTATAAGGCAAGACTTGTGACAAAAGGCTATGTACAACAACAATGCATAGATTACGAAGAAGTGTTTGCTCCGGTAGCATGACTATAAACTATACATCTTCTCATAGCCCTTGCAGCAACAAGAGGTTGGGAAATACATCACCTAGACATGAAGACTGCCTTCTTAAATGGTGAACTAAAAGAGTTAGTTTACGTAACACAACCCGAAGGTTGTAAGAAGAAAGGAGAAGAGGATCAAGTGTATAGACTTTACAAGGCTTTGTATTGTCTACGTCAAGCTCCTAGAGCTTGGAATACTAAGCTTGATCAAGTTCTAAAGGAGATGAACTTTATGAAGTGCTTAAAGGATCCTTTGGTGTATCGTAAGAATGAATATAAGGACGTCTTGTTGTGGCTATGTATGTTGATGATTTGTTTGTAACCGGAACTTCACTCATTAAACAATTTAAAATGATATGTCAACAAAGTCTGAGATGTCGGATCTTGGAAGGCTAACATATTATTTTGGCATAGAAGTTATTCAAGGAGCGGATGGGATTAGATCAAACAAGAAGCTTACGCTTAAGAAATTCTTGTTGATGCTAAGATGGATGCGTGTAACTTGACTCATGATCCAATGGAGTCGGGTTTGAATTTTTCAAAGGCAGAACATGAAAAGGAGATTGATGCCACGAAATATAGAAGAACCATAGGGCGTCTAAGATATCTTATTCACACAAGACCGGATTTTTCTTTTGCAGTTGGAGTTCTAATTCATTATATTCAAAATTCGAATGTGTCTTATGGGCAAGCTAACAAGAATGTTTTAAGGTATTTAAGAGGAACTACTAAATTTGGCTTATTTTTCAAGAGAGATAGGTCACGTAAGGTCATTAGATGTAGTAATAGTAGTCACAATATCGACATTGACAATGGGAGAATTACTTTGCGCATGTCTTCTACTACTTCTCATCACCGATTACTTGGACGTTATAAAAATAGCACACCGTGGCGTTGTCATTGTGTGAGGCCGAGTTTATGGCTGCTATGGAAGCAGCAAAACAAGCTATATGTCTTAAGGAGTTGTTGGGTGAGATACTAAGCATAGAAGGCGAGAAGGTCATGCTTTTGATCGAAAACAAAGCAGCCATAGCGCTTACAAAGAATCCGGTGTTCCATGGGAGAACTAAGCACATACTTATTTTATTCGTGAGTGTGTGGAGAATAAACAAATCGAAGTGGATCATGTACCGGGTGAGGAGCAGAAGGTGGACATACTAACCAAGCCTTTAAGGAGATACAAGAGTTCAAAGAAATAAGGAGTCTAACTGGAGTTGAAGAGATCAAGCTTCCCGGAATTCGTGTTCGAATTACGAGGGTGAATGTTGGATAATTCCAATAGCTTAAGGAAAAAGCTATCTCATTAAGGAGTTGCTTAAGGAGATAGAGATGGGAATCACAAACAAGATCTGGATAAGGGCAAATTATTTAGATAAGGTTTTGTATTGTTATCCTAATCTAAATAGAACAAGGTGTTGTCTCAGTTCTATAAATACAAAGTTTGTGAAGAGATTTAGTTTTGAGAAGTTTTCTAAATCAATAAGAAGAATTGTTCTTTTATTTCAAGTCATTGAATTCTAGAGGTAATCAACCATGTATGACATCTTCTACGTGTTCGTTAATTGTCTCCATGTAAATAATCCACCTGACATACAATCACATAAATCAGTTGATGGATCGGTTTAGCACATGATTATAAACGTTTCCAATACCTTAGTATATATTGTAACATGTTTCTTGGCTATAGAGCGGATGCGAGATGGAATGAAGACAGAGTAAGCAACGGTGCAAACAGTGGTCAAGTAGTGGCAAATGTTATGAGCAAGAATGATGTAGACGTCAAGTACTGCATGTTCTCTCACTGTCTCACACAACTTGAAAATAAGCCCTCCACCTACACATACTGAAAAATTTGGGCTTTTAACATGGTTTCTAACACAAAACCAATTGGCAATGAGTAGATTGGCCCTAGTTGTAAATATATATATATATATATATATATATATATATTACTTGATATATTACTTGATATATTCTCCAACTACCGATATGGGACTTTACTCCATATCACATACATATACATCTTCAATTAGTTTTGTAATTTTCTTTGTTTTGAATATTAATAAGATATAAAAAGTTAAAATCAAAAGTGTGGAGGACCTAATCAACTGCCATCCTTTAATGAACCAATGTGCTTATTATCCAAGCTAAACATGTGTCTAACTAATATCATCTCCAAAGATTTAACCATTAGCTTTAATATAATTGAGATATGTTGGTTTATTTGTTGCTTTGTGCATGCATTTGCGTTTGGTAAGGTAATAATCTATCTTTGTACCCGTTTTCTTCCAAGGACATCAGCGACTTTACCGCTGAATATTGCACCTTTCAATCCTCCTAATATCAAGATCGACCTGAACATTGCGTACTGTACGTCTGTACATATATAACCAATATATTAGAAGTTAAAACTCAAAACAAAGACGAAAAAGGTTTATTATTGGAATAATTACTTGAGCAATTGAGAGAGATAAATCTTTGGTAATCCCAGCTGGCACACCCAATGAGAAACCAACCAAAGTTTCAATATTAAAATATTTGAAATTAAAACATTAAAAGATTATAATATTTTGAAAGTTTTAAAAATTTTATATGCTCAAATAAATAAATTTATTAATGCGAACAAATATTTTAAAATTGAAAGTCCGATAAGTTAAACTTCATGTTCATTCATAGTTAGAAACATATTGGTCATCTTTATAATGATTTAAAACCATTGTCCAAAATATTTAACCGATGTTGTTTGTTGTATTTTGAATTGTGAAATGGGTGAATACTCTTTGGTATATATAGCAAATATTTTCGACGAATGTATCGGTCGGAAATTCGTCGGAAACTACAATAAATTCAGTTATTTTGAATTTGTAAACGCGGGAACAGACAAAAAAATATTCCGATGAATTTCCGACAATCATATAATTTCCAACAAATTTTCGACGACCGTAGAATTTCCAACGAATTTCCAACGAATTTCCAACGACCGTAAAATTTCTGACGAATTTCCGACGACCATAGATATTTCCGACAAATTTCCGACGACCGTAGATATTTCCGACAAATTTCCAACGACCGTAGAAATTTCTGACGAATTTCCGACGACCGTAGATACTTCTGACGAAGTTCCGATAACATTTTTTATATTTTTTAAAATATCTAATTAAATATAGTTGGAAATTCTAAGGAATTTCCGACCAAATTCCGACCACTTATTTTATTATGAAAATAAAAAATACAAAAACAAGAATAATATATGTTTCGATGAAGTTACAACGAAATTCCGACGACCACAAAATTTCCGACCAAATATTTTGACAAATTTTCGACCACTTTTGTTTGGTCGGAAAATTTTGCTAATTTTCAACTAATTTCCGATGAATTTTAATTCCTCGGAAATTAGTGGGAAAATAGTTGGAAATTCGTTGGAAAATTTCTGACTATTATTTTCGTCGGAAATGGTGGTCGGAAATCGATATGTTTTCTTGTAGTGGGTATGTCTTACACCTTTTTCTATCAATAAAGTATAATATAAAATTTCATGAAAATATTTAACCAATCCGTTTAGATTTAACCAAAATATTAAACCAACATGTTTTAGATATCCAAACTTTCTTTTAGTAAGATTTTAAATTTATAATAATGTTTTCTTTCTCAATTGAGTAATATACATCTGTTTTGAAAAATTTAAATTGCAACATATTTAAAAAAAGAGATGAATTTTTATTCTATATTTTAATATAATAAATTAAAATAAGATCAAATAAAGGTGAAAGGTGAATAATTAATGTTTTGAATTTATTATTTTAAATTAGTTAGAAAATTATCAGGACATCCGAAATTTATATATGTAAATTGTAACACCCCACTCCCAGTTGTTGGGTCAGTTCGTTATTATATAATGATGCAGCCCATTAGAAGTCCAATAGCTTGCTAAACGTCAAGGGTTATTGTGTGTAATCATGTAAATGTGTGTAACACATATGCCGCCGTTTTTGTTGGCGAGAGAGGAGAGTTGTGATCCCTAGCTCCAAGCTTCTCTCATCATCGGAGCTCACCTTCGTCACTGTCTTTGTCAAGTCGCTGTCACTGCCGTTGTGGAGTAAGAGATCAGATTGGAAGAAGAGAAGAAGAGGAAACTAGAGAGAGATCGACATGTGAGGATGGGAGAGAGGACGAGATGTGGGGAGGAGAGAGAACGAGCTATGGCGGAGGATGGTGGAAACCTGTAATAGTTATGTGTATATCATGCCATGGTTGTGGAGAAGTTTCTATGGTGGTGGAAGATCAAAGGTGGAGAACACAAGAATAAGAGAAGGGAAGTAGAAAGTAAACAGTTTAGAGGTGGCATGTTTAGAGGCTCGCCGGCGCCGGAGATTACGTCGATCTGGAACGATGAAAAGACAGACGTGTTCATTACCAAGCCAAGAGTGCACAGGAACTGACGGGTGTTGGAGCTGAATTCAAGAAGTTATGGGTGTTGCTTCCGGCGCAAGTAACGGCAGAGTCTATTAACCCAGAAACCCTAAAATGCAGTTCCGAGATAGGTTATTCATGGTGTCGTTTGGAGATCTAAATGTTGTCATATCCGACTGAAAATTGTTGAAGTTCTTTATGGTACTACAAGATCAATTTCGAACGGTGGGATTCTAATTTGGACGGTTACTTGTTGTGTTATTCACCTGTTTCTGAGGCTGTTCGTTCTAGAGTAAATGGTGACAAGTTCTATTGTTAATTTTGGCAACGAGGTTGGAGTGAGCTGGATCTATTCAGTAGCATTGATGAGGCATGTGTCTATGTATTGGTTGATGGAGAACCAAGTTTGGAAGCCGTGTTCAAACCGTAGTGTCTTCGTCAAGTTAAAGCTAAGGTGAGGGTGTTATCTGCGGAAATTCGATCATAAGTCCTACTCTTATACTTCATGATTCTATTATATAGGATTAGATTTTCTTATGAACTAGTGTTGTATTGATAATTAGGAATTGATAATTAGATGAGTGATGAATGTTTAAAAGTAATTGAGGTAATGTCTTAGGAAAGACTAGTTCAAGATGTATGATATGTGAAAGAAGATTATCATCTTTAAGGATGATGAAAGTGGAAATGGTCTGCATTGAATTGACGAATTCTTTGTAGCTCAATAAAAGGCTGATGTGCCCAGTGGAACTAGATAGGTTCAAAGGTGAGAGATGATCGAACCGGGAAATGGTCTACATTGAATCGATGGATTCTTTGTAGCTCAATAAAAGGCTGACGGGCCCAGTGGAACAAGATAGGTTCAAAGGTCATGAGAGATGATCGAACCTGGTATTGATGTGGAGATCTTGCTGAGGGCAAGAAGTATTGGTGTGTTATAGCTCAGCACAGTATTGGAGAGTAGTTGATTGTTGTGCCTTTTTCTATGTGATTGATGAGTGTGGTTTAAAGGTAGTTTCTTTCTTCGTATTTCCCAGTGGGCGGAAATGATCCTCTCACTGAGTAATTCATTATTAACCCCTTTCTTTTCCTTTTTTTCCTCGGGTTATTTTGCTTCAGGAGTTGTATGCAATATTTTTGTTCGTGGGGTAAGAAGAAACATTTTTTTAGGCAAGATCCAATGATTAGCACGTCGTCTTATTCTATGGCGGGACGGGTGTCACATAAATAATATAATTCGCTGGAAAAGTATCCGATTTATATACAAACTCAGTTAAATATCCGATTTTGAAGTATCCAATTGTTTTCGGATTAATTTTTAATTTTGACACGATCCATCATTCTCATGTAAAAGTGTACTTTTCTTTTACAATATAGGGGATGTGTAAGAGATAGTGGAGGTGGTGAGATAAGACAAGAAAATGAGAGTTCCGGAGAAAGAGAAAAACATTGGAGTTTCAAGCAAGCTTTCTTCTCTTTGTTCTTTGTCTTTGATCCTTGATTTTTATTTTATCTGAAACCAAAAGACAACATCACAAGTTAGTGGTGTTTGTTACCTCATTCGCATAGTAAAATTTTGGAGCAAGAGTTTTCCCCCGAGACGTAGCGGTTATCTGTGAACTTGGTGATCAAAGCTTTGTGTTTGTTTTATTCACAAGCAACTGTTGTATTCCTTACTCCTCCACAATATACCGCAAATATACTTGTATGTAGGTAATATTGTTCCTAACTAATGCCACACTAGTTAACTAATCCGCGCTTGCGCAGGTTAATATATATGGAATTAATGATTTCATATTTGAATTAGACAAAGCTATTGAGTGCAAATTTAGTCTGGTTGAATCAAATTATTAATTTATTATTAAACTCTTCTTTTGTGTATATTTTATTGGATTGTGTGTTTAAATATTTGTAGCAGGTGAAGGTTTATGACTTCACATTTTGATGGGAGATATATTACAGCTCACTGAAATTTTTATTTTTGAACGCCTCATATACAAACGTATGTAAAACAAAGAATTTTTGTTTTCCAACCATTAAAGTGTTGACTGGTGCGGTTTCAATTGCTAACGGTTGGTATTAATCGTATAAATGGCTCAATATCGCTTTGGACCGCTCGAAATCATATTTCAAAAACTTCTTCACCCAAGTGTTTGCGGTTGCGGTTGGTTGGAGAAAGCAATGAATTAAAAAAAGAAAATTTATATATTATCAAATATATATTCACACATATAAATTAAAATAATATTATCCTATATATATTTCATGAATTATCAAACAATAATCACTTTCTAACTTTAGTTTTCAAATATTAATAATTAATTTGTTTCACTATAAAGATTATTTATTTAATAGTTGAATAATTATTTAGTACTGCCTATGTTCCAATATATAGAATGTTTTAAGCTTTTATCCGTAGTAAGTTTTATTAGATTTTTTTCAATTTTCTATGCATTATTTATACTTTTAATTTATTTATTTATGACTGTTTTAATTTTGCAATAGTTTTTCTATGAGTTGAAGTTTTATAAATGATATAATCTTTATTATTATTATTTTTTTTTTGCTTTAAACCAAAACATATGATAAATAGAACAAAGACAGTTTTTTTATTTAGTAATTATTTATAGTTTTTATTTGTTAATCATGTTTAAAAAAATTTATACTTTTCACATATGTATTTTACTATAAATTTATTTGTTTTAAAATAATTAAATAGTAATTTATAGATGTTTTTAGTCATTAATCATATGCTGGGTATAAGTGTAGTAGGCATGACCAAAATATAACCTTAACCGTATTTTCTAACCATAACCGGACCTTTTTCAACCGTAACCGTATAAAACGGTTAAAACCATAACCGTTAACCGTAAAAATAAATCATTCACGATTATAAAAAATAAAATTTAATTTATATATTTGTAGGTTCATATTATATATTTGTAGTTGTATTTGATTAAACAAAAATCATTTCTTTAACTAATGTACTATAAATATCTTAATCATATAATTACATATATTTCATATTGTAAAATCATTTCTTTAACTAATGTACTATAAATATCTTAATCATATAATTACATATATTGTAAATAAACATTATTTGATATGGTAAGAAAATATAAAATTTTGCCTATGATATTATTTATATCAAATCATCAAATAACTGTAACCGTATTTAACTGTAACCGGATTTAACTGTAACTGCATATGACCGTAACCGTTGTAACCGTATATATAAAAGTTAAGGTTATGGTTAAAGAAAATGTATAACCGTAACCGGTAGTTAATAAACTGTAACCGTGATAACCGTAACCGTGGTCATACCTAGACGTTAGAAGCTGAATAAAGTGTAAGAGTGACATAATTGCTTATAGTCAATTTTTTCTCCACACTTTGATTTCTTTTTTATTATGTCTCTGATTTCATTAAGAGTTTGGTTGTTGATAGGAATGGATTAACCCCGAAATCAAGTTTTCTCTATTTTATGGGATGGGCGGATGCGAGTTTTGTTTACGATTCACTTCTTAATAATTTTTTTTTTTTTTTTGAAATGTTTTGCCCTATTTAAAAATTAAAAAAATGGAGGATTTCTGGGTTATTAAAAATTGAATTGATTCGACCAATTACAATTTCAAAGATGTTAAAGCAGCAACCAGTCAAGGCCGTAGTCTTCTAATTTTTTTGTTATCAACTATCTACGATATTATGTTTATGCCTAGATACTCTTCTAGAAGGCTAAGTGTATAATTAGTGAGTACCTTGTTGTATTTAATACCCAATTTTTTAATTTATAAAGCAAGGCTTGTTACCTCAGTATACATACTAATTGTTATCTAGAGTTATACACTCAACAAAATGATATCGACTAAGCATAGTTTTATCATATATCTTCGAAGATATCATCGACATCATTTAATGCTGGAGATATGTGTATCTTTGCCAGTCTAGCTAGGGAGCATAATCAAATTATTAAACCACCTAAATCTCTATAGGACTACTTTTGTCTTTATTTTTGACATCAAGAGAGAGAACTAATTTTCAATTAAATGATACTCAACTTTATGTTCTACACTCTACTATGTATATGTTTTTAATCAACCCATATTAGTAACGGTTCTAAAATTTATGTTCATGAATCATGCAGTTGCATTATAAAAATAAATAAAACATGTAGTTGAAGTATATCTATTTTTAATATTTATTAATTCATTTATTAAAAATCAGTTCCAGTGATTTAAACCTCTCCGCAAACTGGGGTCTCACAATATTTCCGCACTAACAGACAGCAACGTTCTTGTTGTGCACAACAATCGTCCCCCCTTGACAGTGTGAGCCCACCACTCCACACTTTTCTGAGTTCGGCTCTGATACCACTTGTAACGCTTCGACCACCATCACTCCAGTGGGCCCCATGTTCACCACCAGTCTTTTGGCTCACCTCTTTTAATGGGTCTCACGTGCTCTCCCTAGGCCATGAGCCCATCAATATCCGACGGCTGGTTTGATATGTCCGGGAGGCTCAAAGGCTTATTTACCGACCCTACAAATCACCACATGATCTTTCCCTGTGTTTTGACCTCACACACAGAGTTTCCACAACCACTTTCAGGAAGGTCACCCATCCTTTGACTACTTCAGCATAAGCATGCTTAACTGTTGGAGTTCTCTCGGAACCCTTGACCGAAATGATAAGTGAACTTTGGTGACATCGGTGGCCAAATCAATTTATTTAAACTTCTCTGCAAACTGGGGATTCACAAATATATGATGGGAAAATATGTAAAGTAGATCTGGTCCATCAAAAACATACTTTGACATATTCCAAGGTACAACTCTGTTGCATGTCCTCTAACGTGTGAACAACTCATCTGTTTAACTTGTTTGGGTATCGAGACTGGGAGTTTGTTCCTCCACCACGGGCGTTCTATAGAAGGACACAAATAAATTTTTATATGATGGACAAAATATATTAAGTAGATATGATCGAAAGGTAACTTTGACGGTTCCAAGGGACTTCTCCGTTGCGTGTCCTCTGTCGCAGGGTGAGTAGGTTATTGTACTCCGACAAAAATTGCATAAGCTTCATTAAACTGGTGAAGGACAAACACAAATAGGAAAGTAGTCAAACATATGGACAATTGTGTTGATAGACATGTTATGGTAGATCAGGTCCACTAAAACTTACATTGAAGAATTCTAAGAACAACTTTTGTGAAATATTCCATTATGTACAATAAGTAAGCAAACATATAAAGTTAAATATTCTATTAGAATTGGACATTGATGGAGTTAGTCTATTAATGTACCTAGTTATTACATCTTGATCGATTTTTACTAGAATTTTTGTTGATATTTAAGAAATCCCTTACATATTACGTTCTAAGAAAATGTGGACGAGAGTGACAATAATCTAAGACATTGCCACAAAAAAAGATATGAATACTACTAATTATTATTTAAACTGTCTAAATATTTGGCGACAAAAACATGAACAAAATATAAATATTTCATGTGGTTCATGTAGCCTTGCTAACAAAATGGGGCTATAGGTGAATGAGCCATCACGTTTCAATAGGTCCATTAACACATCCCACCATGCGAGCTGCATATCTTTTTCGGCAATTTTTTCAAAATCTTTCTGTATTGTATAAAAACAACAAATCCATCAAACATACAACCAAATTTATAAACGACACAAAAACATCCATAGAAGTAGAACTAGTTTCTCAAAAGAAATAAAAAGACATTTTTAAATGGAAATGAAACAAAATCTATCGACCTCACGTGGAAAAGTCTACAACATCCTACAATGCATGGTAGTATTATTTAATAATTTTTGATGGTTTTGATTAGTATAAGTATAATGTAGACTAACAATAATTGAGTTAAACCAACTAGTTTCACGATTGAGCTAGTCCAAGAGAGAAAGCTTGTTCTCCAGATTTATAACTGGTCAATTAATATAAAACTGAAATGATTTGATTCAACTTGTTTTGTAAGGACCAAACAATTCAGACAGTCTTAGTCCTTGTTTTCCAATATGTAAATTTTCCTTTCTAATATAATTTAATTTAAAGAAAAACATTCATAATATATAAAAAACAAAAAAAAAAACAAAAAATTATATAAATTTACATGTTGCTCGACATTTAACTTGATTATTATGTTTAGGTTCTAGTATGAATTACGACCCAAAGAATTTTGGTTTGGTCGATTTATATCATTTCTAACTAGGTTTGGATATTTTAATAAAAAACTGTTAAAAACCAAATATCGGTTTTGCTTGAGTTTACAGTTTCGTTTATTTTGCTACAGATCTATCGACATTCATGAACTTATTGCATTTTTTTTTCTGAGCAAAAATAAAGAACGAATATGAAATATTAATCAAATGTTATGCAAAATCAAAAAGGACCCACAAAAATGTGCAACTTGAACTTTTGATAGATTCTTATCCAAAACTGATAAGTTTAGTACATTTCCCTAATCTAACTTCACTTATAAAAAAACTATATATTATGTTCCTCTCGGATCTCTCATTTGTAACATGCAAATGGAAATCTTATTAAATGGAAATAAGTATCAAACACGAAATATCAAATGGAAATGAGTGAACAACTATTTATTAAATATTTTGAATATTCGTGCAACACAAATCAAAATTTATGTTGATTAAAGTATTCCAAGCCACGTCAGTCTGACTTGTATTTGACCCAAAAAGCGTTGGACAACTTATTATTTTATCCAATAAGGCATAAACAATTTTATTACGTGTAGATTTGTGGTAGCTTTAAGAATATTATTGTAAGCTCCTCATAGTCTTAGGTTTTCACTAATTATACCAATATTTAATTCTATAAAGTGAAGCCCCTAACCATTATTTAAAACATTCTGTAAAAAAAGTAGGCAGTGAAGTTTGATAAAGAGACTGTATTTACGATAATATTAGTTCTGATGAGTTGAGTAAATTGTAATCAATTTTAATTTTAATAAATAATAAATTTAATTATATTATTTATACTTATTGATTGAAAATTGGATGAACTTTTTATAGTAATCAAAAGCTTGCTTAAGGTTTATTTTAATAATGTTACATAATCATATTACTCTTTTAGTATCATAGCAAGTGATATTTAACCAAACTTTCTGAAATTTGTTTACATTTTTAATTTAAAATTAATTAATTATTTTAATTTAATAACTATTTGCATGTATTATAGAGTTTGTGCTTTATTGTTTAAGTAGTGTTTAATTATATAGTAAATGATATTTTATTGTTTAAAAGTAATAATATTAAATAACTTTTGATTGTGTAATGGAGCTATGTCAACAAGAACAGAGCCATGAAGAAGTAGCCACTCAAACCACCATGGAAGAAACTAGTAAAAAAAATCTCTATAACTACTTTTATTTCGCGGCTGCACCTTAATATTCATGGTTATAAGGTGATTTACCTAAAAAAAGCCACAAATTATTTAAGCGACGACGCTATAGCCACAAATATTAAGGCGCAACCAAAATTCAAGTGGCTATAGAGATTATTTTTACTACTAACCTTCTAGAAGCATAGAGACCAGATCTATCACGTCCATTGCCGTCAGAGAAGAGAGGAAGTCCACTGCCGCATCACTATTCAATCCAAACTTGCTGCCAATAAAAATTTAAAAGCAAAAAAAAAACTACAGAAAAAACGGTTAGAACTTTTTTGAGAGAGAAAAAATCGTTCAGAAAATTTAAGTATCTTAAAATTACACCATTTTAATAGTTATAAATCATACAACAGGTAAAACCACAATACTAGAAAAGTAATATATACTAGATTTTAACCCGCGGTACACCGCGGGACAAACATTTTATATTTAATTCATATTTTCTAAAATTTATAGATTTTGTTGGAATTTATTTTATAATTATTAAATTATACATTATCAATTTTTACTAAATCATTTTGATTATACATGTTATATATCGTTGTTGTTAAAAATAGTAAAATAAAGTTTTTTACCCGTATTGAAGTATGAAATTAATAATATTTGTATTTATTAATATCAATTCAAACTCGTCTCATCATATAATTCATTGAAAGCATATTACAACCCGTCAAGTCATATAACCGTCAAAAAATTAAACCTATATTTAGCAAGGTTAATAATACTTCAGGTTAAACTTGGTGTAGAGTTAAAATAATAATAGCAGTTAAAATTTTAAAAAGTTTAACAATGTTTTAAATATTTTAACTATATATATATATATGTGTGTAATTAACAACTCTACCCGTCTTACAACCCCTCCTGTCTTACAATCATGTTTAGTCATATAATCGCGAAAAAAATCAAACGATGTTTAAAATATGACAGTTCAATAATACGTTAGTTAAATTTGGTGAAAAGTTAAAAATTTAATAACACTTAATCTTTATAAAATTTCCAAAATAATTATAATACCTAAATTTCATAATATTAATAATACTTCCTACTTAGAGATTTTGAATATTTTGAATATTTGGACGCTTAAAAAATACAGCTTCCTACTCATTCGTATTTGGAAACATATGGTCTTATTTATAAAAGGTATGAACCATTGTTAACTCGATATGGGACGTTAAACATATGTAAAAGAAAATTGTAATATACACATGTTTTAAAAAATTCAGATTGCAACATATTCGAAAAAAGTTTTGTATTTTTATTATACATATGTATTATGTAACTCCAAGGTTTTTTTCAAAAATTGCTGCAAATAATGTTAATATAGATCAATCTCTTAATTAATATTTTTAGTTATTAATAGCTAGATCATTCTACCTATTTATGTCACAAACGTTTTCTATAAAAGATAGAATAATATGACCTAAACAGAATAAATCAAAAGCTTTTAGTCTGAATGGGAACACACTATTCTTGTCGGGGCCATTGTGTGTAATAACCTGATAATTAAATATCTACAAGAAATTAAAATAATTAAAAAGAGCATACAGTATTATTAAATGAAAAGACTGCCCAATCGGATAAGAAGAAACTGTAATGTGAAGTTGAAACCCAAAATAAGAAAAAAAAGCTAAATAAAGAAAAGACAACAAACTCCAAAAACATGGAAAAAGTTTTCTCCGGCGAAGACATCTCCGGTAACATTAACTGGTCGGCGGTAGATGGAACTACGACGACGGCGATGAATCGCAGTGCCTCTGAATGGGCATTCCATCGTTTCATTCAAGAATCCTCCGCCGCCGCAGACGACGACGCTTATGCCGGAGACTCCACGACCACGACGGTTTGTGGTGTTTCTGTCTCTTCTCCTCCGAATGTTCCGGTAGATTCAGAGGAATACAGAGCTTTTCTGAAAAGTAAACTCAATCTTGCTTGTGCTGCTGTCGCCATGAAAAGGGTACAACAAACTATACTCTCTCTGCTTAAAGAACTCAAACTTTTTTATTTGTAGATTCTGAAAAATCAAATCTTTTTGTTTTGTAGATTATAAAAATCAAACCTTTTTGATCTTTAGAGTTGACCCATTAAGTTTATGAGTCTTTGAAACTGAGAACTAAACTTGTTTTGTCCATTTTGAGTTTGTGAATCTTATTATAGGATATAACATTATCTTGTTTAAGATTTTACTTTTTAATAGTTGCTTAGTTGAATTGATTTTGTGGTGTTAATATTGAAAACTTGATAGGGATCTTTCATCAAACCTCAGGATACTTCTGGTAGATCTGACAATGGAGGAGCATATACAACTAATACATCAGAACAAGGCTCTCTAGCTTCTTCCAAAGGTCTTTACTTATGCTCAGATGGTTTTCATATTCTTAGAAGATGTTAAGTGTGTTGTGTTTGTTTCCAAGATTCTTGTAGCTCATGCTAGTTGACCATTCATTTTTCTAGCTTCACCAATGATGAGCAGTGCTATAACAAGTGGGTCTGAGCTCTCTGGTGATGAAGAAGAAGCTGATGGTGAAACTAATATGAACCCAACCAATGTCAAACGCGTTAAAAGGTAATAAAATATACTCTGACAAGACAAAATCTTGATTTGAAACATGGAGATGAACATGTGTTTTGTTACAGGATGCTTTCTAATAGAGAATCAGCTAGACGTTCCAGAAGAAGAAAGCAAGCACACTTGAGTGAGCTAGAGACACAAGTATGTTAACCTCGCCGCATTCTTATTCTTTCTCCTTATCTTTCTTTAGCTCATTTGTTACAACCTCCATAGGTTTCACAGCTGCGTGTAGAGAATTCAAAGCTCATGAAAGGTCTCACTGATGTAACTCAAACATTCAATGACGCAGCTGTAGAAAACAGAGTTTTGAAAGCCAATATTGAGACCTTACGAGCAAAGGTAATATCTATTATTTTCTCTATACCAAAACTTCACTTCGCAACGCGATACAAGACTATTGAAAACATGTTTATTTTCTTAGGTGAAAATGGCTGAGGAGACAGTGAAGAGACTCACAGGTTTCAACCCAATGTTCCACACTATACCTCAAATTGTTACAACTGTCTCTCTTCCTACAGAGACATCAAATTTTCTTGAGACAACAAGCAGCCATGTGACTACTCCAGAGACAGTCAGCTCTGGCAACAAAAGCAAGGGCTTGATTGGTTGCAAGATGAACAGAACAGCTTCGATGCGTAGAGTTGAGAGCTTGGAACATCTGCAGAAACGTATTCGAAGCGTTGGTGATCAGTAGTTGTTAAGAAGAATCTTGATTTGTAACATTATCAAGAGAGATGTTGAGACAAAATGTCATGTTGTATGTTTTGTAAAGAATTGTTTTAAGATTATTTAACTTTCTTGTTTTAACCAATTTCTTCTTTGATTGTTTGTGTTGAAACTTCTAATTTTCATTCATATCCAACGCTTGCAAGTGGTTTACTTTGTATATATCTTTGTAAATTTAAAAAGCTGTTTTAATTTTCTGTACAATCTTAAAACAGAAAAACATATTTCAATAATCTCTATAAGTTCTGCAAAACTGTTGACATTTAAATTGCATTAACAAAACTTTCAAACTTAATCGGAAAATCTTCACCCAGAAAACAAAAAAATAAATTGTGATCACAACCCGTAATTTCTTTTAAGCTCAAACAAATTAACAATCTGAAACAGCGAAATCTATTAGATTTGATAATGGTAGATTAGTTTCAGAAAATGGATGAAAATATTTTCTTCATAACTAATAAATAATACTCCCTCCATTTTTATATTATACTAGGGAGAGTCCCACGCGCGCATGAGTGAAATTTAAGATTATAAATTATGCAATCTTTTATGATTAGATATACATTAAAAATGACAAATTACTTTTAAAATAAATGTAAAATGTTACCTAAGACCATTTTTTGTAAAAAATGATGATTATAAGAGATAGACCAAAGATATATGAATAGTTATATGTATTTATAATTAGAGAATTTTTGATAAATACCCTTTGTCTATCCATTTTCAAAAATACCATTTTTTGTCTATCCATATTTTTGATAAATATTCTTTGTCCATCCATTTTCAAAAATACCATTTTTTAAATATGAAAAATATGAAGAGTTATATGGTTTATAAGGTACTTTTAGATAATAACTACTACTGGGAGATTCTATCCAAATAATTTATAAGGTTTTAAATCGTTTTTACAAAGTTTTTAAAGGGTTTGCAGGGTTTTCAAGGGTTTGAATATTTTGGTGGCTTTTTGATAAAGTTTGAAAGAAGGGGTATTTTTGAAAAGTGGTACTTGCAATGGGGTATTTTTGAAATTCCTTATAACTATGTCACTTTCTTTTGTGTTATAAGCATAGTGGCTAATTCTAAGACAATATAAGCACCTTTCTTAATTTTTCTTAATTCTAAGACAATTAATATTGTATAAGTTGGAAGAAATGTTACAAAACAAAGTTGAATGGAAGAAGTAGAAAGTCATTTATATTGAAGATAAATTTAAATTGGAAATGTTTGACATATTACAAAACAAAACTGAATAGTAAGGAATATGAAGTCTAAATGTTAAATTCATGACACACATGTTGTGAATTTTTATTGTTATCCTTTAATACAATTTAAATTTTGTTAAAAGAAAAGATGTCAATTGGACCAATTAAAGGAGAGTTAAATTCCTATATATATTATGCAAATGGGTTGTTGAATAAATTTACAAAAAAAAAAATGAATGAAATATCCTTTGTAAAAAAAAACAAATAGTGAGGAAGACACTTACACATTTTTTTTTTGGTCAACAAGATCTTCATTCAAATTAAGCGATTACAACTAGAAAGGGCGCAGTCGAACAAACCCGAGGGGCGAGACGAAAAACTAGAGTACAAAAGCATACAACTGAATAAGACGATAGAGACACAAACTTAACAAAGTTTGATAATGCGAAAGAAGAGGTGTCGAAATGACCAAATATGAAACATATCGAGAGAGAAACAATTCTCAATCTCACTCTTGCAAACGACTTGATGATAGTCACCTTAAATAGCGACGTTGAAACAATATCCATGACCTCGAGCCTCAACCCAACTATGAGACCCGTTGCATCTTCCGGTCCCGTATAGACCTTCACATAAGATAGCAAAACGATTAGGATAATAAACATCTTCTTTGGAGTCGGATCCAAAGGAAGGACACCTCTAGCCAAGAGGGAATTTGAATGGAAGGATCTCTCTTCCAAGGAAGAGGAAATGAAGGTGGCAAGTGATCTCTCCCGGTCACCATTGAGGAACACTAAAGGACTGTAGAAACACGTTAACCAAAGCTGAAACATTGAGTCAACGAGCGATTTGTGGAGATGAGCATAATCATCGCCAAAGCAAGGACTTCTAAGGAAGGCAGCTTGAAAACAAAGCAAGGAACAATGGGGGCAGCCATCGATCATGGTGAGAAAGAGGGATCTTCGGGTCTGACCCGAGAAAGAGCAAACAAGAGTTGTAATAGGTCTTCCACAAGGATTCGTAAATCCGGCGGATCAGGAGGGTCTGGTGGCTCCGGTGGGTGGAGGGGACATGGCAGCTTCAGAGCAAGCAGCAACAGAGAGTTAAGCGGAGTCTTGAGCGTATCTTCTAGAGTCTTCACCACAATAAGAGTAGTAGAACAAAGAGAAGTCGTCGAAACCGAGCACATCCACATGGTGAACAGAGCAGCTTTAAATCCAAGGGAGTGAAGAAAGAAATCTCGCCGGCAGTCCAAGTACTCCGGCGGAAGTGTAAACACCGTTCTTCGGTGACCCTTGAATGGTCCCGAGAAAAGCAATAGAAGCTTCGTCAAACGTGGAGGAGAACAGGGGCGAATCTTCGGAGAAAGCAATCCATCTTGGTTTTGAAAAGCGACTTGGTTTTGGTTTTGAACACAAGAGAGAAAGTTGAAAGCCAGAAATTCCCAGAAAAACTTCAAAAGGTTCAGTTGCTTCAGCAAAGCAAAAGAGTAGCAACCAACCGTAAAATATTTTACACCGGTGAGAAGATAAACATGAAGAGGTAGATGTAAGAACGAGAGCAAACAACCCAAGAAGACCAAATCTCCAGTTTTCGATTCCAGAAAAACTAGATCTTGATCTGAAAAAAACTCTTTCGATTTGAATTCTTGGGAACTGGGACAGGGAGGATTTTCTCTCTCTACATCTCTCTATAATTACAGTCTTTTCTAAAAACGAAGACAGTTACACATAAATTTTCAAATAACACTATATAGTTGATGTTCTCCACCACACAAATATTATAATATCTTAATTCTCCATCACAAAAATAATTATATAAAAATATCTTACTAATCTAGGTTAATATCATTTCATAACCATAATAATACTTTGATATGCTCCACCAATCACATTTATTAAAATGCTCTAACATAGCTAAATTCACTAAAAAATATATATAATTAAATCATTTAATTAAACTGATTATAAGTGTTGATAATTTGAAATGCTTCAATATTTCCACTATTGAATTTTTGCATTAAATAAATCTGTAAATAAGATTAAGATTTTAATTAGGAAGATGTGTAGTGGCCTAGAAAACATAAAAAATGAAATTCAAATTTGACATAATAATATATATTGTACTGAAATTTAGTTAACTCATTTCTAAACTAAAAAAACTTTAGTATTGAATGTTATAATTTTTTTTATTGAAACCATATAACAAACTTCATTCAATTATATAATTGTTTTTATAAAACTCTTCACATACTGAAATTGTGAAATCAAAATAGTATATAATCATTTCTAATAATGTAATAATCCTATAAAAACTAAAATAATAGAAAATAAGACAACTAAATTATGAATAAATATATATATATATATATATATATATATATATATATATATATATATATATATATATATATATACGAATTGAATGGAAATATTATGAATGTAACAACATATGTATTAAATTTAAATAAGGTTTGAAAACCTATAAAGTTGAAAATATTATTTTTTTAAATATATTATTATACATATGTATTATACATTTAAAAATATAAGAAAAAAGAAAAAATATTGGAAAAGTAAGATGTAGTTAAACCAAATATATAATCAAGCCCTTACAACGATATCTTAATTGAGTTTTTAACCAAAAAGTAAGATGTAGTTAAACCAAAAACATTAAAAAAAAAAAAGAATTTATTTAGGACATGAGATATGGTGGAGGATGTGAGAATGGTTATTTATAGGATAAGAAGTGATGCAAGTTACATTTTTAAAATAATTAAATTAGAGGAGTTATAATAGGAATTTTATAATGTGTTAAATGGAAATTGAATGGAGAAAACAAATATTCAAATTTTAATTTATGTAATTTCAGTTACATAAGAAAGGGTAAATATATGTCATATCATACCTTATGAATGCTATGTTATACTAAATTAGTAAAATGTGTGTTATTTATATGTAATCAATTAAATAGTTTTTATGTAATTTCAGTTACTTTAGTAGTAAAGTATAGACTTAAAGTATGAATTAGTGTATATGATTAAATGTGTTACATTTTTTTTTTGTCAACTACATTTTTTGTTTTTTACAAATAAATATTATATTTTAAAAAAAAATACCAAATGGACCAAAAATTAAATACTTTTATATATATGATTTCAAACAATATAGTTTTCATATACATAATTAAAATATTAAAAAATAAGACAACTAAAAAGTATGAAATTAAATATGCTATTTTATTTATCGAATAGACCAAAATATAAGAAAGGGTAAATATATGTCTTATCATACCTTATGAATGCTATGTTATACTAAATTAGTAAAATGTGTGTTATTTATATGTAATCTATTAATAGTGTTTAATGGTTAAGTAATTCATTGTAAAGTCTATTAATTTTTTGAACTTATATAAATAGATGTTGAAATATTTGATTTTAAAAGAGATGACACATGTCACAAGTAGAGATGACACGTGTCAGCTCCTTAGAGCATGAGTTTGGAGGAATCCTACTTTATTATATAAATGATTTCAAACAATATACTTTTCATATACATAATTAAAATATTAGAAAAATAAGACAACTAAAAAGTATGAAATTAAATATGCTATTTTATTTATCGAATAGACCAAAATATAAGAAAGGGTAAATATATGTCTTATCATACCTTACTAGGTTTGAACCCGCGGTACAACGCGGATCTATTTTTTATAAAAAAATTTTCAGAAATTCTATTGTTTTATTTGTTTTGTTTTATTGGATATATATAGTTATTAGTTATTAATTAAGTAGTCAATCTTATGTATATATATATTTTGTATGATGTTTTGTGTTCAAGTTCAAAACTGATTAGTGAGTTTAACATCTTTAGTATGCCCGCGGTACACCGCGGTCTCGAAAACAATTATAGAAAGACATACCCGCAATGTATCTTATTTGTGGGGGTAACATCTTTAGTGTGTCCTATAACATAATTGGTTGGACTCGAACCACATAATTTGACATCTCTAATTTGTAACCCCACTAATCAATACTTAAATTATGCGGTTCAAGTCCAACCAATAAAGATGTTAAACCCACTAATCAATTTTGAAGTATTTTCGGTTCAAGTATTGCTAGTTCTCTTAGATTTTGATAAGGTATAGTTTTCTAATTTTCTAAACATTGAATTCTCAACAATTCACAACTCTTTGTAACAAATATATTCATGGCCACAATGATTACAACTTCGTCTAGTTGGAGCTTCTGAAACCTTATTTCACTTTGTGATTCTCTCCCATCGCAGTCAAATATCTGAGATCTCTCTCCACTTTCATAGTTAGTGATAACATCTTCGTATCTCAGTTTTTCCATCATAGAAATGTGTAAGAATATTAAACAAAAAAATCAATTTCCGTTTTAATTCGTAACAGATAAAATGGTAATTCATTTTTCCAGAATTTTAACTTCAGTTGAACGAATCTGAAAATTGGTAAGCTCTGTTTCTAACATTAATGCATACAAATCGATCTTGTTTCTTATAGAGTTACTTGGAATAATTCAATTCTTTTTGTAATCAGATTAAATTAAAAAGAGGACGAAGAACATAAAGCTTTTGTATTTGTATACTAATATATTTCTTAATTACGAAGATGGAGACAAACTTCATGATGTAAGGAGCTAAAAAACGCAATGGTTAGGTCTGGGTAGTTCTCAACAAAGCTATATTTTAATACAATGAATTTTCATATTTCACTAAAATTTTGAAGTAATAAGTCTTAACTTTATGAAGTTTAGCTAGTAGCTCTCTTGGTTTGGTCGAAATCGTAGAAGGAAGACTCTATTCAGCCGCAGTCAAATACCTCTCGCAATCTGTGGAATGCTAGCTGGTACTTAGCCTCATACTATTATTAGTAGATGAAACAAACGTTATAATTGATATTTGTCAAACATAATTGAGAAAATACAAAAATTAAAAAATGGAATTTTGACATGAGATTTTTAGAGTTTTTTTTGTAAAAGAAGTACCATATCATTCGTCTAATAAACTTCTTGTCGAACATGCTTTCTTGTATGCCTTGTAGACAACTTCTTTGTTAGCCCTTAAATCTTCATCACATGTTGGACTTTTTAGAAAACAGAATAATAGTTTCAAATCTGATTCTTGATTTTCTCGTTGCCTTATTTGATTGTTGTTTACCTTCTATGAGAAGGTTTTTTCTCTGTGGTTCCATGTAAAAACTGTTTTCTTTTAGCTATAAAGATTAGTAATAAATTATTATAATTTTTATACTAAATTAAATTCAGATTGATACATATTCTTGCGTTAATTAAATATCTTGAGCTAGTAAAATAAACTGAAAATACATTTACAATATCTTTTAAATGACTTTTGATTTTATATTATCATGGGGTTAAGAATAACTTTACCTCAATCATCTCAAAGACTCTTGAAATGGTCTTCTTGGATAAATGGAGATGAAAATCCTGTTTCTGATTGCTTTCAGGAATTGATAACTTACAAAGGTTTACACATAATGATTTTTACCCGGTCGGACACACTATGATTGTACCTATAAAAAAAATTTGTTAGTATTTAAAAAGAAAATCAGTCTATTATTTCTATAGACTCATCATCTCACCAAAACTTGTTGTGTCTGATTTTCAGCTTTTGCAGGACCTTCGTTTGTCTTGTAGGGTATCACGTCTCTAATGAACTAAGAAGAATATGAAAAATGAAGTAATTGGTTTGATGATGCGATGGAATAGAATGTAGAGTGATATTTATCGTGTATTAAAAAATTTGGAAAATAATTAGTATGCAAAATTAGTGATTTGCGAATAATTAGTATATTGATTAAATTACAATTTGATTGCTAAAAATTAGTGATTACGTACGTTAATGATATGATTTCGGATTGGTAATTAAATGTTTTGAATATATACCAGGAATCTTGGAAACTAACGTAAAAGGAAAGCGTTTGTATGACTTAATTGGACTTAAAAGTATTTTGTGCTGGACTTATTAAAATATATTGATTTGGGCTTTTTATTGATACAGGAGTCCACACACATAGTGGATCGTTTGTTTCATGTTTGCCCACCTTGCAATACTCTGAAGTATATGATCCAATAGCTACACGGGTGGGTACATTTTAAACACGCGGATTCTATTATAATTTTTGTCAACAAAGTTGTGTTGACTAATTAACCCTTGTTGATTTTAGAAAAAGCTATCCTTCATGTTAAATTAAAGGCTAAATTCGGAAATTTTTGACCAAAGTTTTCAATTTTCAATTTTGTACTCCTCTTTTAATATTAAGAAGATGAATGCTATGTTATACTAAATTAGTAAAATGTGTGTTATTTATATGTAATCTATTAATAGTGTTTAATGGTTAAGTAATTCATTGTAAAGTCTATTAATTTTTTGAACTTATATAAATAGATGTTGAAATATTTGATTTTAAAAGAGATGACACATGTCACAAGTAGAGATGACACGTGTCAGCTCCTTAGAGCATGAGTTTGGAGGAACCCTACTTTATTATATAAATGATTTCAAACAATATACTTTTCATATACATAATTAAAATATTAGAAAAATAAGATAACTAAAAAGTATGAAATTAAATATGCTATTTTATTTATCGAATAGACCAAAATATAAGAAAGGGTAAATATATGTCTTATCATACCTTATGAATGCTATGTTATACTAAATTAGTAAAATGTGTGTTATTTATATGTAATCTATTAATAGTGTTTAATGGTTAAGTAATTCATTGTAAAGTCTATTAATTTTTTGAACTTATATAAATAGATGTTGAAATATTTGATTTTAAAAGAGATGACACATGTCACAAGTAGAGATGACACGTGTCAGCTCCTTAGAGCATGAGTTTGGAGGAACCCTACTTTATTATATAAGACTAGGATTTACCACGTGGCCATTTTCTTTTAGTTTTTATATGTAATATTTGTGGTTTTGTGTTAAAAAAATAATTGAGTTTCTTTAGTGATTAATATAAATGTTATAGTGTTATAATACGAAATCACAATATAGTTGTATTTGCAAAAAAAAAAATTGTTAATGAATTCATATGGGATGGATTTTAAAAGAATTTTGAGTATCGTATGTGTATCTATACTATTAAAACTGAAGTACCCACTTGTTTTACACTAATCTTTTCAAATGAAATAAAATACAATGCTAATTGGGTTACACACGCGGATCTAATTAAGAAATGGATATTTTAAATGGGTTTAAAGAGTTAATCTCAACTGTTTATAAATTTGTAGATTAACTATTAATCGTTCATTTACTTGATCCATAATAAATATATATTTCCTTAATCATTTAAAATATAAACAATTTATATCAAAATTATTAATTTATGGTAGGCAAAATCAACGGATTATATCTCAATTTATAACAATTTACTAATTTATGGTAATTAAATTCGCTTATTAAATATAAACATGATTTGCTATTCTAAATATTCTAAAAATGGAATATTCTGATATAATCTATATTATTAAAGGAGTAGTCGAAAGTGCTCACATTCAATCTCACAAAAATATTACTAAGTTACCCTTAATGAAATTGTAATCTTTTCCTTAATCCTTAATTAACTAACAAAAAAAATTAAAATCGGCTCTTTGCAAGACAAAATCGAAAATTTAAGTAAGACCGGGTTACTGTTTTACCCTTAATGAAAAAATACCCCTAACTTAAAAGTTTATAAAAGTTTAAGTTAGATCTTAATTAATCTAAACCTAACAATAAAAATTGGAAATTTGTAACCCAAAATCGAAATCCTATAGCTAAAGCCGAAAAAGTCTAAATTTAGGGTTTAGAGGAAACATGCTTACGTAAAAAAGCCCGCTAACAAAAAACACGACCTAAGATGAAACCCTAAAAAAAACACTTCTATAAATACTAGGGTTTCTATGCTATCCCCATAAATAAAAACGTAGATCTTTAGTTTTTTGTTATGTTCGTAGAATTATTCTTTCATTCTGAACTTTGTTCTTCCTTTTATTCATCATCATCTAATTTCCGTTTTCCTGTTCGTGTAGTGGTTGTTTGGAAGGTAATGTCAAAGAATACCACATCTTTGTCTATGGTTACATCACCTTTTGGTTTAGGTATTTTATTTTTTGTTTAAATTTTAGATTGATTATTCATTAAAAGTTTATATTTAGTTGTTATATTGGTTGTTTTGTTGTAGACGATGTTAGAGAAGACGTTACGTTGCTATCTACAAATTCAATATCTAAATTGCAAGGTTGGATGGAAAGCCATTCGATGGATGGTATACTGAACTTTGTTCTTCCATTTATTCATCATCATCTAATTTCCGTTTTCCTGTTCGTGTAGGGGTTGTTTGGAAGGTAATGTCAAAGAATACAGCACCTTTGTCTATGGTTACATCACTTTATGGTTTAGGTATTTTAATTTTTGTTTCAATTTTAGATTGATTATTCATTAAAATTTTATATTTAGTTGTTATATTGGTTGTTTTGTTGTAGACGATGTTAGAGAAGATGTTACATTGCTATCTACAAATTCAAGATCTAAATTGCAAAGTTGGATGGAAAGCAATTCGATGGATGGTGATCCAAGGAAGTACAAATATGAAGAATTTTCAAGAGAATTTGTTTGGTGTACTCAACATAATCAGTGGAAGCAAAGATCCCAAAAAAGGGAGAAAAACAACTATAATTCATTCAGATTTGATCATCATTATAATTGTATTTTAATGTTTTATGATGCATCTTCAATTTTACGAAAAAAATAATGTTTAGTTGTATTTTACCCATTAGCGTTTTTTAATACAATGCGTTTTTTATAATCATTATTGGATTAAATCTGAAGCATAGACACCATCAGCTAACCCTATATTCAAATATTTAATATTACTCGCTAAAGAAATTTGCGTCGATTAATTTCTTTATCATAATTTCGCTTAATAATAATTTCATATTGTAAAATTAAAATTAACTATATTCTATATTATAATACCGCTATATTACAACTAAATCCGCTATATTACAACTAATTAAGTTTAATTTAATAAGAAAGATTTTTAGGGTTTTATAATTAGTACATAGAACAAAATAAAGCAGAATAAAAAAAAGACGATACATACATATTATTATTAAATTTTTATTAAAAGACGATATTACTTAATGATTTATATAAAATCGTTGTCTAATAACGTTGAACAAACTATTTTACTAATCTTGAATATATCTTCTAGATATATAATTAGTTCGTACCTTAATTATTAAACATTGGTTCAAAACTATTAAAATTTAACGATGGAATATAATAATTAAGGGTTAGTTTACTAAATATGAGAAGGATAAAGATAGATATATTGATTAGCCTACATAAGTTTATCCTCTGAAATAATAAAATATTTATATATTAATTCTATACATCCAAGTTTGAAAATATATTCAAACTATATATCCGATATATATCAGAAATTTATATGTATATATAACAATTCAAAACGATAAACATGTTAATAATTAGTGGTTCCATATAGGAAATTTCACAATAATACGTATTATATATACTATAGATTTTTTTCTTTATACATACTCAGTTTGAACTTATCTTCATCGTTTCTAAAGAGTTTAAACCAAGATAAATATAAATTTTACATATTGATAATGATAAATAAAAGATTTATATAAGTTAAAGATAAATGTCCATATTAATAAAGGACATTGTTTATAACGAGTATGTATGTATATATATTTGGCCATTCATTGTCTAAACTTTCAAATCTTGGAAGATTTACTAGGGTTAGGTTTTATTTCATTACTCAACTTTTTAATAAAAACAATTTCTGATCATAGTTTCAATAGCTATACTAATATGTTTCTATGGTTATACAGGTTTCATTATGGTGAAGAACCATCCTGTTGATGGTGTGTCACGTTTGAATCCTTCGAAATATGACTGGAAAATTCAGGTGAAAGTGTTATGCTTATGGGAGGAGAATTGTTTAAAACTTGGACCAAGTTTGGAGATGGTGATCGTCGATATTCAGGTTTGATATTTTCTTAAATAACGTGCGTTTTTAAAAATTATTTTAACTAAAACTAAAAACTCTTAAATCTTATGATTATATACTATAATCTTTCTTAACCAGTATATTCACTTTTGTAGGGTGAGAAGGTTCATTGTTCCTTCCGTGGTATTCTTTATGATTGATATATTTTCAAGTTTGCTGTTGGTGATTGGCTTGAAATCGAGAATTTCAAGGTTGTGGATCAATATGGATCTTGCAAAACTACTACTCATCGATACAAAGTTATTATTTTGTGTCAAACCATGATTAAGAAGGCCATGATTGTTGGAGGTGGAGAGTATTTTGATTTTATCGATTATAAACATATATTGGATGGTTCTTATTGTGATGATTACTTGGTTGGTAAGTTACTTAAACATTGTGTTTAGGGTTTACTAAAAATATAATTTCCTTCTATTTCCTAAATTAGTTTTCATTAGGATTTGTATTCATACTGATTATTTTCATTTATTATAGATGTCATTGGAGAGGTTATACACGTGGGAAAGTACGATAATTGGGATCATGTATACGGTGACGATGAGCAGAAGGATCGCGTTCAAGTTGTGTCTAAATCAAGTTCCGTCTATGTTCGTCATCTCTTTAAGTTTATTTGCCGAGATGGACAGCCTAACAAGGGATACACTTCCAACGTCCGTCGTCTTTATGATTCTGAGGTCGAAGATTATGATGACGATAGTTTGTGCAGTGATGATATTGACGACGAAGGAGATGCAATAGATGAAAACTATGAGCAAGAGGAAGAAGAAGAGGATGAAGAAGATGAAGGTTTTTATGATATAATGGATACTGAAAAGGATGGATATATGAGTGATGGATACGGCGATGTTGATAATAGTGAAGAAGAAGAACATGAAAGCGATGAATCGGAAACTGAAACTGATGGCTATGATGATTGTGATAGCGAGGAAGATGATACTGGTTATAATGATACACAAGAAGGAACAGATGGAGAGGAGGAATATGATGCAAGTGAATCTAATGAAGATGACGACCAAAAAGAAGAGGATGTTTGTAATCAAACTGTGGACGAAGAGGTCGATGATAAAAAGGAATATTCTATACATAATAATATTTGTTTTGATCTTCGAAACACTAGGTATTTGATTCTAACTATGCAAGCGTCTATTATAGTTCATTTTCATTATAAGTAGATTTGTTATAGTTAGATATACCTAATGTTAATTTTTGATTTTGCTAATATAGTGGAGTCATTTTACGATGTGAGTTGACTGGATCATCGGCCGTTAACTTCTTCAAGGCATACAAATCTTTACAGCACCAAAGTCTGATTTGTGTGATTCGATGGGGAGTGATAAACGTTTTCCAAGGTACATGTTCGTGAGATTATTCTTTACTTAACGTTTTTTATCTATGATAGCTTTAGTATATTTGTTATTAAATATTTTTTAAAATTGTTATTCTTATTATAGGAAAAAGAACTGTGTCTAACACCGTTTGTACCCAAGTAAGACTCAATCCAAAGATTCCCGAGGTGGACAACTTCGTAGCAATGTAAGTTTATTTACATCTACAAAAATGATAGTAACCTTTGTTATGTGACTGATATAGCTTTGTTTCATATCTTATTTTCTTAGGAATCCAAGGAGGTCTACCCGCATAAGTAGACAACGTCTATGATCGAGAGAATAGCCATATTTATTTTTTATTTTTCATGATTCAAATTGGTTTTAATGTTAAGACTTCATGACTTCTCCTTATTATACTATATTATACGTCTTTTATATATCATGCTTTACGTTTTATATTCGATGTATTAAATATAAAGTGGTCAATCTTTCAAACTCATTGATATAGTTCCTACCTGAGAATGTAAGTGTTTCACGGCAAACAATAAATCTGGCAGTTCAGACTATTATTGTTTGTAAGGATAGGGTCTTAGAGAATCACATGCAGCATAGTAATTCGAGTGGGTGACTTTAGAGATTTCAAAATACATAGCTTTAGCATTATGGTTAGCATACATATTAATCTGAGTCCCACATCAATAAAACGAATCGAATATAGAATTGGATAAGTCCCGAATCGGTCGACGTTTCTGGCCGAAAAAAAAAATAATGTTGGGTCCTCGATAAACTTTCGGAAAGTCCCGGGTTGATGCGAATGTTTTCCGATGGATTGTCCTTAAAACCATCATAGAAAATTTCTGAATGAGATTAGTCGAAAAAATATCTCGGACAGCCGACGGTTATTGATAAGCCGATAGTTGGACCATCCATCCGGACGATGAAAAATAGGGGTCCTCGACAAAGTTTCGTAAAGTCCCGTACTGATGTGAGTATTTTACGATGGATTCTCTTCAAAACCATTATAGAATAGTTCTAAATGCCGATGGTCGAAGAGATGTTTCGACTGGTCGAAGCTTATCGATCAGCCCGTAGCCAGACCATCCATCCGGACAAAAAAAAACTTGGGGTCCTCGACAAAGTTTCGGAAAGTCACGTACTAATGGGAATATTTTCTGATGGATTTTATTTAAAACTATCATATAATAGTAATAAATGTCGGTAGTCGAAGAAATGTCTCGACCGGTCGAGGCTTATCGATAACCAGTTTGCCGTTCGACCTACCCGGACGAGTAAAACTTAGGGTCCTCGACCAAATTTCGGAGAGTCCCGTATTAATGTTAATGTTTTCCGATTACTTACATTCCTAACATTGACAATGTAAGACATTCACGATGAACAATAGATAAAAGAGTGTATATTGTTGTTTTATTGTATTGGAAAGAGATTTACAAGTTCACATGCAACATAGTAAATTGAGGAATGACCTAGGAGTTTTGAAAATTGATATGGATAATTATAAAGACCTCTTATTTGACGTATTTACATATCGCATTAAATCTATATATGATTCCGAAGCCTTACCTTTAACTTTTCCTACTTTTGCAAAAATGATATTTATTTATATGAATGACAAGTTAGGCGAGTTCACATGTTAAGGGTACATGCATAGGTCATTCGAACCAATGTCAGTATAGACTGAGATTTTAGAGTTATTCAATAATGTTCTAATTTTGTCGACCGTTCATTTATTTAAAAGTTAAAGGAAAGGTTGAAATAAAACAGCTCATAACACTACTATTTTCCTTATATATAATCACCATCGAGGAAGACGATTGAGCTAAACAAATATCATTCACAGTCGAAAGTAAAAAAAATATAATTCTCTCAAGAAAATGGCAGGACAACATTCGTTTGCTGATATCTCCACGAATTCGACTAACTGGAGTGTTTTTGTTAAGCTTTTGGCTGTCTGGAAGCCGAGGAATGATTCTGAAGGGAAGAGGAAGAGTATGATATTAGTAGATCAACAGGTGAATAACTTAGATATATTTTACGTGTATCTTTATTAGACTAAGTATAATCATTGTCTAACGTCAAATGTTATATCGTTTTTTAACACAGGGTTGTCGGATTGATGCAACAATTCCATACATTCGATATGCATCACCATTCCATAATTTGATTGTTGAGGGAAAGTGGTATCTACTTTCCAACTTTCAAGTTATGGATAATAATCTACAAGTTAAAAATTCTCGCCATCACTTGACAATAAGGACAATCTATCAAACAACAATGCGAGAAGTGGAAGAGAAGTCTCGGAAGTCTTACTTCAACTTTATTACATGCACTCAACTTAACAATTCCGAAGTGGACGATAGAAGATATTGTTATGGTATGTATACTTATACTCTCTATATTCAATACATTGACATGTTTGGAATATTTCAAATTAAAAATTTCTTAAATATTTTCTTTTAAATTGGAAACAGATGCTAGCGGTATTGTCTCTATTGTTTCACAGCTTCGTGAAGTAACATTTATAGATGAACAGAATGGCTACTCTAATACCGAAAGCGTAGTGACCTTCACCCTTACAGATGAAACGTAAGCATATTTTGAGTTGCCTATATGTTTGGATTTACTAAAAAGTTCTCTTATATTAACATACATTTTAATCTTCATGATCAGTAAAAAAGAAATAACCTGTGTTGTGGTGGGAAAATCCGCCATAGAATTTGAAAACAACTGGGAGCAAGTTATTTATGAGTATGATGATGATGCCGAAAGTCCTATTATGTGTGTTTTGCGTTTTTGGAGGATCTCTGTGTACGAAGGTTAGTACTGATATTCTTACATTATTACAACTTTTTCTATAATTTTAATTCACATGTTGTGTGTATAATTGTGTATCAATACCAAAACTTAGCTACTCATTGTTCTATAATTTACATAGGTATTCCATCTCTCTTTTCTCAATATGGCTGTTTAAGAATTTTCCTTAATCACGAGTTCATGGAGATGAACATGGAGACACTGCTGTAAGTTTAACGTTTTGCGGTGCTTTTTCGTAACTTATTTTAAAATATGTAATAAGTTATTGCTATGTTTATAATTATTTTTCAATTTAATTTTACACAGGGGTGAAGAGCCAGAGTTTAATCCTCAAGATGACAGCTCAGATGAGGATTAATGATCTATTTTCTATAGTTTAATTTCGTTCAGTATTTTTCGTCTCATGATTATGTAAGATGTGTGTTATTTATATCCTCCAATCAATAATAAGTATTTTCAATAAAATTTATGTGATAATTATTATCACTCTAAAACCAAATTTAATATCAAAATTATAATATATGAGAATATTTGGTACGTAAATAAATGTAAAATATACATATATTTTACCATGCCGAAATCTATTTATATCAAGATATTCAGTTTAAGAATTTGCATTGGAGACTTCAAAATATTAAGATGGGTAACCTACTTTCTAATGCTATCAAGAAAAAATAGGGAAAAAGATTCTTTTTATGATTTGGCTACTTTGAATCCATTCATACACGAATGGAAAATAAGAGTCAAGATTCTGAGAAAATTTACGTGTACAACTCCTCCTTACAACTCACTCGATCTGATTTTAGTAGATGGAAAGGTATTTTCACGAATTAGAGTATTGAAATCTTTAATTTTACGCATCTTTAATTTTTTACTTAGGGTTCTAATGTATAACAATCTTATATAAATTTATTTGTTTGTATCCTAGGGCCAAAAAATTCATGCCGTGATGGGTCGAGAATTTCAAGACGTTTTTTCACAAAGACTTCATGAGGGGAACTGGATATTAATTTCAGGATTTTCGATGAGCAGGGTTATTGGTAATTTTAGACCAACCGATCATCGTTTTATGATACATTGGAAATCGACGACATGGTTCAGGAAAATTGCTTCGTTGACTTCGGATTATTTCTTTTCATTCGTATCATTTAGTGATATCAAGAGTGGATATCTTGATCCTATTTACTGTGTTGGTACGTTTTAATTTGTATTCATCTACTTTCTTATTCACAGTCTAATTCTAAATTATAAGTCGCGTATGTATATATGTAGATATCATTGGACGAGTAATGGCTGTAGGGAATCGAAACCAACATGGTCCTCCTGACAATGACTGGAATAAGATATTCTTCGAGTTAGAAGATCTTGAGTATGTTAATAAATTATCTTATACATATTAATAATCGATTTTTTATTCTACCAATTCTAATTTTCTAAAATATTAATCAAGGGGTGATCGATTACCATGTCGTTTACCGAGATCATACGCGAACGATTTCTTTAATGCTTGGAGACATTCGATTGACAATATCATTATATGTGTAATGAGGTTTGCTAGACTCGAGATTAACCAAGGTTGTTTCTACCTCTAAATCTTTACTTATGATACCTTTAACATATTGTATAACAACATTGGGATCTAAGCTGTGTACGTAACTAAATAACTAATGTAGAAACGTGGAGAGTTTCGACGGTGCATAATTGTACGAGCGTAATGATAAATCCATTATGTCAGCATGTGACACAGATGAGAGATGCCTTTGCTGATATGGAAGATGGAGAATTTTAAGTTTGATGGAGTTTATTTGAGACTTTTACGTTTTTTTTTCTTTTGATATCCTTCCTAGAGGCTGAATTATTAATGTTTTCTAGGTTTTTCTTAAGATTATATATATTTAATTTAATTAAATAGCTTGGTAAAATAATATTCAGCGTATGGTTAACTAAAATAACGTCGTTGTTATTAAGCTGTGCGAAATTAAAGTCTCTAATATTTTTATTATTAGTCAAAAGATATTATATTATGAAATCGTCCTTAAATCTTTGTAATCATGATCCCTTATCATATTTCAAAACAAATTTACCCATTTGTTTCCCGTATTGTTAAAATTCCAAGAAAAGACATTATTAAGAAAAAATATATTTGTTACATATTTTAGAATGTTTAATTAAGGTAAACATCAAATTTACCTCTTTTTAAGATGGCTCATAATAGACCAAAAAAAATAAAAAGAGGAATTATTCGCTTATAAAAAATGGAGATTAACATTTATAATATTTGAAGGATATAATATTTAAATTTGAATAAAAGATAAATGTTAAATTTCTAATTCCAATATAATGAATTTAGGATCTTTACGTACTTATCATGTCCTAGAATTTACTCATAATTAAATCTAAGGAAATAATTCATTATTATCATAACTGATTGAATATTATCGTATATACGATTATTTAACTATAAATACGCATACACATGTTCCTAAAGTTTACAACTACTTTTCTATCATGGCCTCTAAAAAAAAAAATAATTTCTCCTTTTGTTCTTGCTAGCGAAATCAATCCTGCTAATGATCAATACAAGATCAAAGTGCGTGTTATGCGGATTTGGAAATCGTTCAAGACTCTAGAGATGGTTCTAATTGATACAGAGGTACGTTAGCTTCACATCTATTTTAATTCTAATATTTGAATAAGTTACATCATACGTATGTGATAAAATATAAGATATATTGTATATGTATGGAACTTTTTGACTAATGTTCTCTTATGTATCAAAGGGAACAAGGATCCATGCATCTATTGAGGAGTCTTTGGTAAAAAAATTCCAGCACCAGTTTACTGTTGGTGATGCGAAAATAATAGACACATTCGGTTTAGTTGATTATGATGGTGATTACAGAACAAGTTCTTTAGGTTTTAAGATGTTGTTTTACAGAACTACTACGGTCAAGCCGTTTGATGATTTCCCAGCTCAAATTTCTGAAAATTATTTTTGTGAATTTTCTGATATCTTGGCCGGAAAAACAGACAAACATTTATTGATCGGTGAGTTCTAAGATTGGTAATGTATTGTTTTTTAAGTAAATTATTTTCCAAATCGTATTAATGTTTTGTTGTTTATGTAGATGTAATTGGTCAGATTGTTAACGTCGACTCTCTTGAGAACATCAAAACTAAAGGGAAGGACAATGTGAAATTAAGTTTCGAATTGCAAGATCTAACGTACGGTTTTTGTTTGTTTAATAGTTTAACTTTTAATATATTATAATATATCACAACAAAAAACTTACTATCCATTTATTAAATAGGGGTACAAAGTTAAATTGCACGCTTTGGGGTGATGTTGCTAGGAATTTTGAAGGTTCAATAAAAGAACACGATGAATCTGTCGTCATTTGCGTTATTAGGTTTGCATGCATTATGGAGTGGAGAGGTAACTGTTCATTGTATATAATATATTGCTTTTAGGTTTTATTACAGTTATGTATTATATGATTTTCAAAATTCAGGGGTTTACAGCATATCCAACTCTTTCGGTTCAATAGATGTTTTGTTCAATCCAAATATTCCAGAAGTGGAGAAGTTTACTAAAATGTAAGTACTTTCATATAAATTAATTACGTATGATTGTTACACGTGTTATAGGTATACGTCCTTATTAATGCGTTTTGATTTTTCAAAGGTTGCCATCAGACGTCGTCGATTTTGTCCAGATTAATACTGAACCCAAAAATGAACAGCCAAAAGTTACACTATATGAAGAGTTCTTCGTACTCAATGAAAAGATGACAATAGACGACATTCTTTATGCACTAGAGGTATTTTTAAAATTACATGCTATAGAAAAAATAATGTATTTAATGATTATACGTTTTCTTATATTCAGGTGCGTACATGTGATACGATCGCAAAAATTATCTCCGTAGAGACATTGCCTAAATGGTACTACCTTGCTTGCAAAGTCTGTAATAAAAATGATCAACCATACCCACTAGATTCTCAAGTCGGAAAAGAACGATTATACAGTTGTGGTGTTTGCGACAAGGACGTTACAGATGTGGATTGCAAGTACGAGTCACTGTTTAGTTTGTTCTTTCAAAATGACACACCTATGAAAATGTGGAGAAGACCATTGAGTAGTGATTTTTTGTTTTTTTAAACATTAGGTTTAAGTTGGTCTTACATGTCTAATATGGAAGTTCGCCACATATTAGGCTACTTTTCTTTGACGGTTTGGCTCAACTTCTCATTGGAAAGAAGGCTGATGAATTGGTTGCAACGATAGCTGAGGTAAAAAATTTTAACATTCATATTCATTATAAATTTAATAAACGGTATTTAACCAATAGATTCATATGCTTCAGGATGATCCTTCAATTATTTCCAATGTTATTTCTTCGTTTATTGGAAAACTATGTTGTTTAAGGTTTCGATCACAAATGACAATTTGAAGAGTTCAAAAGCGGCATATGTTGTTGAAAAGTTTTGGGAAAAAGAAGATATGGTTGTACAATTTGTAAAGGTACAATGTTACGAATATTAATATTAGCCATTCTGTGGTAACGAGAAATTTATTCTGAAATATATTCATGATTCTTACATTTATAGGAGAGCTATGCAAATGCCGATGTCAACCCTCGAGTTCTTGAAATAACAGATGGAAATGACGAGAGTTCTTCATTTGAATCGGCTTCATCTCCGTCGAAGAGAAGAACTTCCCGAAAGAGTGGCGACTCTGCGAATAGTCATAATATGATTACAAGGAAAAAAATCAAAACTGAGAAAATAACTTAAGATTAGTTTATTATTTTGGATTGTTTTCAAACATGCGATGCTTCTAATATTGTGGTTTATTGTTTTGGATTGTTATTTTGGATTATCAGAAACATGCTAATCTTTTAATGTTGATTTAATTATTTTGTTATTTTTTCTAAAACTATATCATGATTATTGATGATTTGAAATACTATGTTATATATTATAAATTTATAATAGTATTATAAAAAAATTGTGATTCAATAATGAAATTAATTATATAATTATCCAAGTATATTTAAATATTTGATTATTTAAAACTGTTTGGTGTGACAATAAAAGTAAAATATAGGAAACTGTTTGGTGTGACAATACAAGTAAAATATAGGAAACTGTTTGTTGTGACAATACAAGTAAAGTATAGAAAATTGTTTGTTGTGACAATAAAAGTGAGATATTGTAAATATCCCAATAATTAATATTATGTCTAAAGTTCCTAAAGTTATAGGAAACTGTTTGGTGTGACAATACAAGTAAGATATATCGCTAATACAAAAATATATGCAAAACTATAGATAAGCAAAATTTCTAATTTAAAGGATAATGAAAATGGCAACAATAATATATATTAAACTAAATGGAAATATACAAATTCGCTAATAAATAAAATAAAATTAATTATGAGATTAATACGATCCTTAATTTGATAATCACGAAATCTCTTCACCATGAGTTTATATATTATATACAAAATTTACTTAAACCTATCGTCCAGTTCTTTAAGTTGAACATCAAGTAAAGATGATATTATAGACGTAATTTCATGTTAGGTCAATGATTAACTGTAATTTTTAATTTTTTTGTAGGTCGTTACGTTTAGGAAAACACAATGAGACCTTCCAAGCTTCCATATCGGAGAAAGAAAGATCCAGCTCATGGTATGGTTAAAAATAGTTAATCAATCTTTGAAATCTATAAAAATTAAATAACCCTGACTTTTAAATTACTAATATTTACGAATCAGGTCTTAATTCTAGAAATAGTTACCCGGTTTTCAAATCTATAGAAGATGTCTCTATAATGAGACCTACGAAGCTTCCATGCCGGAGAAAGAAAGATGCATCTAATGGTTCGTCTAGAGAGAGTAACTAAAACTCTAAAATCTTAAAAAAAATAAAATATTATAGAACGATTATTTTCAAATTTCTAATCTTTATGATTCAGGTCTTAATTCTAGACATAGTTACCAAGTTTTTAATTTAAATCTATAACAGATGTCTCTATATCTACATCTATACATCACCAATTCGAAGACATTACACACAAAAACGTATGTCAAATCGACAGGATGAATAGAATGCGTGTTTTGAAATCAAGAAGAACGGAGAAGGGTAACCAAGGTAACATTAACTTTAATTGAATAAACAGCTTATCATCAACATGCTAACCAATTATTAGTCATTGTGTAGAAACTTTGCTACTACCTGGGTTACAAGAAGATTTTGTATGTTTTATTGCTACTGATTCGGAGTCAAATAGAGGAAGGGAAAATGATATGTCTACTGACGAGACTGATACCGAACACGGTGATGATAGCACAACGTCTAATGTAATCGGCGGATTTACGGCTGTTAAAGCTGGGTTACAAGAGAACGGTTTGTTTAGTTTCCACTTTCGTTTTCTTATTCGATTACTATCACTAATAATAATAATGGTAGTATGTACATCATATATTACAATAACAGAAATTTAGCAGCGCTTACGTATTAAATGTTACGCGGGATATTACGATGATGGCGATCCTTCTTACATATGTGACAATTGTGGAGCCTATATGTGGTTTGGAGAACGTGGGAATAAAAAAATCAAAAAAGGAAAGCCTGTTTTTTCAATGTGTTGTCATCATGGAAAAGTTAAACTCCCTCTTCTCAAACCTCCACCGAATACGTTGTCATCGTTGTTCTATAATCACGATGATATTAGCAACAATTTCCGTGATAATATAAGAGCATACAATATGATTTTTTCGTTCACATCTTTAGGAGGCAAGGTAAACCATTCTGTTAATGATGGTGCTGGACCCTATCTGTTTCAGATGTGTGGAGAAAATTATCACCGTATTGGTGATATTTTGCCAGAACCGGGTAAAACACCTATGTTCTTACATCTATATATTCATGATATACAGAATGAGGTTTCTAATAGAATAAATGGATACGGGTAATAATAACATCTTTGTGTTCTCTTATATAAAGTTTTCATTTAATTTTTCAAAAAAAATAATTCACATTTTTGGTGTTTTTATAGAAGATCTGCATCGATTGAAAATTTGAGGTCCTCGACTGTAGAACTAATCAAGAAGATGCTTGATAATCATAATCCGCACGTCCGGGCTTTTAGATCGGCAAGAGAGAGGTTCAATATGGATTACAGTGTGGAAGATTTAAAATTACATTTGCCTTCGGATAGAGCTTCTGATGCGAGGACTCATAATCTACCTACTTGCAATGAGGTTGCTGCTTTGATTCCTGGTGATTTTAATTGCGGTGAGAATAAGCGTGACATTATTATAGAAGACCGTTCAGGCAATTTACAAAGAATAAGCGAGCTGCATCCGACATATTTACCTTTACAATATCCTTTGTTGTTTCCATATGGAGAGGGCGGATATCGGTTAGGGATTGACATAGGTTTTGTAGATACTGCTGGACGGAAAAGGAAAACCGTGAGCATGAGGGAATTTTATGCTTATCGAATTTTGGAGAGATATGGAGAAGCGTCTACGGTTGTTATGTCCGGAAAATTATTCCAACAGTTCTTAGTGGATGCCTTCACGACTATAGAATCGAACAGATTGAATTATATTTGGATGAACCAAAAGAAACTTCGGACAGAAAGAATAGATAAGATACTCAGAAGCTGCTGATAAAGGACGTACTGATCTTTCAGATCATGGTAAAAGAATTTACATACCTTCGTCGTTTATTGGAGGAAAACGGTATATGATGCAGCATTATTTAGATGCAATGGCCACTTGCAAATTCTTTGGTTTCCCTGACCTTTTCATAACGATCACTTGCAATCCTAAGTGGCCTGAAGTTGTGCGTTATATTACTAGACATCGTCTTAAACAAGAGGGTAGACCAGATATTTGTTGCCGGGTTTTTAAAATGAAGTTAGATAAGTTTATGCATCAGGTCACTAAAGAAAAAAACTTTCGGTACGGTGAATTCTGGTACGTATCTTATTTTAATATACATTTGGCTATTATTCTTATACAAAATATATATACATCTATATACACATATAGTTACGTTGTCGTTTTGATTTTTTAACGCAGCTATGTATACAATAGAATTTCAAAAAAGGGGACTGCCTCATGCTCACATGGTCTTATTTCTGCATCCGGATTGTAAAATGCGCACAACAGACGACATAGATAAGTTCATAAGTGCTGAAATACCGGACAAAGAGGTGGATAAGTATTTATATGAAGTTGTTTCTGATGTTATGATTCATGGGCCTTGTGGACGTCAATACAATGATAGTCCTTGCATGAAGGATGGTAAGTGCACAAAATTCTTTCCAAAGCCATACGTAGATAATACTGTGATAGATGATGCTGGTTATCTAGTATACAGGCGAAGAGATGATGGAAGATTGGTACATAAGAGAGGTTTCGATTTTGACAACAGATATGTTATTCCGTACAATCGAGAATTGTCGATACGTTATCGTGCTCACATAAATGTAGAGTGGTGCAATCAGTCACGTTCAATCAAATATCTTTTCAAATATATCAGCAAAGGACCAGATTATATAAGAGCATCTGTAGGAGAAGAGGATGAAGAAAATGAGATTAAACAATATTTTAACTACAGGTATGTATAGTAAAATTATAACTCTATTATATCTAAAGGTAACACTAATATGCTTAAATCATGCGTTTCTGTAGATATGTATCAGCATGCGAAGCTACATGGAGAATATTAGCTTCCCCGATATGTTATCGTACAACGCCAGTTGAAAAACTGCCTTTCCATCTTCCTGGCCAAGAATTGGTTATTTATAATGAGGATGATCCAATAGAAAATGTTATGTCACGTTCAACAAATGGAGGAAGCAAATTCTTAGCATGGATGGAATGCAATAGACTTGACCCTGAAGCTAGGAAGTTAACATATGCCGAATTTCCCACCGCTTATGCATGGTATAAAAAAGAAAAAATGTGGAAGCTGAGATCAAGGAAAAGAAGAAGTTTTGGAATAGGAAGGATTACGTACGTACCTCCTTCTATAGGGGATGCTTACTACTTAAGAGTTTTGCTTAATAAAATTCCAGGTGCGACCAGCTTCGAATTCTTGAAAACGGTAAACGGGGTTCTTTACGGAGAATTTAAAGATGCTTGCTATGCATTAGGATTATTGGATGATGACAAAGAATATATTTCTGCCATAAAAGAAGCAAGTCTCTGGTGTTTTGGGAAGTACTTAAGGAAGCTATTTGTGATATTATTGATTTCAAATAGTGTATCTGTTCCGCTTAATCTTTGGCTCGCGACAAGAGATATACTACGCGAAGATATTTTATTCTTTCATAGAAACCGCATGAATGATCAAGGTACATCGAAATCTTAGTGAAATTTTTATGAAATATTTGGTCTATTATTTATATATGTCTTTATAATATATTTTTTACAATCATCGATATAAATACTTCTCGATTTAAAATTTATTAATTCTATTATACAAAATGAAATGCAGGTATTATGTTAACACAAGCTCAAATATGGAACATATGTTTGTCGGAAATCGAAATGCTAATGCGTTCGAATGGAACTTCCCTTTCTTTTTTCACTAATATGCCAACACCAGACGATAGTGTGCTAAATCCTAATGAAAATAGGCTTATCATGGATGAGAAAAACTATAAGCCTCATGAACAAAAGACAGAATACAACCGACTATTTGCTATGTAAATTGAAGAGCAAAGACGGGTTTATCAAGAGATAATTTACTCGGTAAATAAAAACAAGGGTGGTATGTTTTTTGTGCATGGATTTGGTGGTACTGGAAAAACTTTCTTGTAGAGTATTCTTGGAGCTGATATTCGATCTAAAGGTAATATTGTTCTAAACGTTGCATCGAGTGGAATAGCTGCTTTGCTGTTGGAAGGTGGTAGGACAGCTCATTCTAGGTCTGTATACCTATCAATATAAACGAATACTCAATGTGTTCGATCGATGCAGAGTCCGATTTAGCAGAATTGATTAGAGAAGCGAAACTCATTATATGGGACGAGGCTCCGATGATGAACAGACATTGTTTCGAAACGTTGGATAGGACTTTGCAAGATATAATGAAGTCCAATAGGATTTTTGGAGGTAAGGTAGTTGTTTTGGGAGGTGATTTTAGACAGATTCTCCCAGTAATTCCTGAAGGTGGTAGGGTCGCAACAGTTTTGGCCTCTATAAACTCATCGTTGCTTTGGCCAAGTTCTAAAGTTTTAAAGCTTACAGAAAATATGCGCTTACGAAAAGGTGTTAATAACGCGCAATCGGAAGATCTTGCCGAGTTCTCAAAGTGGCTTCTGGATATTGGTGATGGGAAAATCAACGAGCCAAACGATGGCGAGGTCGAAATAGAAATACCCGAAGATTTACTAATAACAATATCTGAGGATCCTATCCACGCAATTGTTCATGAAATCTATGGTAAATCCTTCGCTAAAGAGAATAACCCAAGATTCTTTAAGCGAAGAGCTATTCTTAGTCCAAGGAACGAAGACGTTGATAAAATCAATCAATATATGCTTTCTCAACTACCAGGTGTGTATTATAATTGTTTACGTGTATTTATTCTATACTTTTTGAAAAAATAAATATAGTAGATTACTTGTGTCTTATATATATTTAACAATATTATTATAGGTGAAGAACGGCGTTATCTTAGTTCGGATTCCATTGAAACATCGGATACGAGTGTTTTCGACGATATGGTCTACTCGCAGGAATTTTTAAACAGTATAAACGTTTCTGGATTACCTAAGCATGAATTAACGTTGAAGAAGGGAGCCCCTATCATGTTGCTGAGAAATATAGATCCTAAAGGTGGTTTGTGCAATGGTACGAGGTTAATTGTTACTCAGATGGCTAATCATGTTATAGAGGCAAAAATCGTAACAGGTAACGGTGTGAATGAAAAACTACTTATCCCTAGAATGTTTGTGTCTCCGCCAGATGCAAAGTTTCCTTTCCGTATGAGGCGTCGCCAATTTCCTGTAGCTCTTGCGTATGCAATTACTATTAACAAAAGCCAAGGTCAAACGTTGGAATACGTTGGATTGTTTTTACCAAAGCCAGTCTTTACACATGGACAACTATATGTTGCACTATCTAGAGTGACGACGAGAAAAGGATTGAAGATTTTGACTACGAATGAAGATGGGGCATGTCAAAACAAGACACTTAACGTAGTTTTTAAAGAAGTTTTTGATAACATTTAGTTACGTATCAAGTTGTTGCATATCCAGTTTTACGTGCTTTATTTTTCATGTAAGAATAAATATTATCATGCATCCACTTTTATGGTTGCACTCTTGAATAATTTCGCTTTGAATAGTTAATCTTTTCAATTTTTTATCGAATAAACCTAATGTATTTTCTAAATAAATTCTCTAATACTTATAGTCGCTACTTAAAAAATGCATTACAACTAAAGAATTATATTTAAGGTGTAAAATTTTCTTTATAATTAGCAAAATAGAGTATGATAGTTTTAAAATATATGAATATGTAATTTCGAAAGTTTTAATAGTAGTTTACATTGTTGTTTCTAAAAAAATGATACTTTAATAATCTCTAAAAACACTTGGGTTTCCTTCTTAAAGTTTTACGTGTTTACCTTTCCATGCACGAATAAGCATTACAATGCATCCTCTTAAGATATTTTTTTCCAAACTTGAATAAGAATGCTATTGCATTTATTTTAAATTTTAAATCTATCAAAATTTTGGTTTTTGATTTTAAAAAATTAGACTTAATAAAATTACTAACATTTTAGCTAAATTAAAATTATTAGTCCATTTACCAATCAATTTAATGTATGGAATATATTTGGAAATTCGTTTAGTGCCAAAAAAATCTTTAAGATACCAATTTATCAAAAATAATCAACATTAATCAAATCTAATTTATTATTTATGATTTGAATAGAACATACTAATTTCACACGAAATAACAGTTTTATACAAAAAATTAAAAAAGTAAACTTAATTGAAAACAGAAAAGACGCACTGTTTCGATTTATGATTATATATATTGTTTCATTAATAGACTTTTCATCTTCTTCCAACTGTGAATCTATTTGGCAATAGTGAACCGATAAAACTCTTAAACACGAAATCTCTTCTTCTACAATTTCTTCCAAAAAAATCGCGAAATTCTACACGGCGTTTCAAAATGCGGAGGGATTGCATAGCCAATTTGAATCCGTCGAGGACTAATTGGAACATAGACGTGAAGATTTTGAGTATTGCTTTCAGGAGAGATTTCATGACGAAAAGGGTTTTAATCCTTGCTGATCAAAGGGTAATTATCTATCCTATTTACCTATAGCATTCGTTTGTAACTTAAATATAGTCATTGAATCGATTAGTTGAATGGTTTACATATAGCAATTTAAGCATACTTGATTATTGTGATCATGGTTGGACATAACATTTTAAGTAGATGACTTCTAAATGTAATTGTGCTAAACTCAATTGTTCAGAACTCTATAACATATTAATCACTAGAATTGCTTAATAGGTTATATTCATTGGTTTAGATATAACAATTGAAAAAATACTGGATTCTTATTGTAGGGTGATCGTATTGAGGCTTCTATATTCTGTAAGAATTCCAAGCACTCTATACCTAATCATATCTACGATGGGGAATGGTACAACATTCGAAATTTCAAGGTCATCAAGCCAGTCTTGCCAGAACGGAACACCAGCCACCAGTACCAGATAAAGTTTCTTGAGGAGACAGACATGATGATCCTAGAGACTCTGTCCACCAGAGATTACTACTGGTTTGAAGATTATAGTCATGTCTTCAAAGGAGTCATCTCATCCAATAATTCGTATGGTAAGTTTTCTTTTATTTTACAGTATGTTGTATAAAGTTCAATATGTTTAAAGTAATAAATTTTAACAAAAGTTGTCTTCTTGCGAGTCATGCTAGATTTCTACGGTTCTGTTATTGATGTTGGTCCTTTGAAAGAAGAGTTTAGAAAGATGGATGAGTATGGTAATGCTTATGGAGTAAACGGTCTGGTTTTCCAGCTGATTAATGGAAGGTAAGTTAATAAACGTTACTTATGTTTACTTACATTTTATATTGAAAACTTTGCTTCAAAATTAGTATAATTAAATACAATTGCCCTACTCAGGAATGAAAAAATCATTTGTCATATTAGAGGAGTTAGTGCTCAAAACTTCTTAAGGGAGTGGAGATCAAAAGGTTACAATATTAGTTACAAAATACACCCGGTGTTTTGTGTCCTTCGATTTTGGAGAGTATCTACATATCACGATAAAGAGAGTTTAGTTTTATTTGAATGTTTTGGATTTTACAATAGACGGATTAGAAAATATTATAATTTCCTTTGTTGTTTACTTTGTATAGGTAAGCCCTGTATTACTAATGATACTGAATGTGATAGTGGAGCTTCAAGGACATTTATGAACCCAACCAAAACTGGTCTAGAAAACCACAGGATAAGGTAATTTTAGACGTTTTGTTTTAAGCATATGGTTGTCCCATTGTTGTCTACTTTATATAGATTCTAACTAACTTGGATATTTGAATTGTAGCTCTGAGTTTGCTGCAACCTACCATTTCAGAATATCTTCTGAGGAATGATTACAAGTAGTTGCAATGCAGTTCTCGCATAGGAATAACATGGCCTGCTTATTAATGTAGTTATGTTTTGTGTATTGAAACCTTCATAAGACTAATATTATGTTTCAGTTTATATTTTGGTTAGAGTCTATTATGAATCATCGCACATATTATGTAAGAACTTTGTTGTTATTGATTTTTATATAAGGTTTTGGTTTACAAATTCAAACTTTCGGTTTACTACTTGATATATAAACATTTACCATTACATTGATGATCTTTACACAATGCGCCAGAGTTTATTAATTATTATTTTCAGTTTGATAATCATGTATTAATCTTGGTCATGCTATATAGTATTCATATTATCTTGAAAATCATAATACAAATGGTTTATGTATACGGATTCAAAAATTCAGAATAAAAGGGAATCAAGTTATATCCATTAGAAGCATGGACATTTCGCAACTTCGTTGCATTTTCTATTACAAAAAAAAAGCAAATGAAATGTTTGTCAATTTATGGATAGAATACATGAGAATTTATCATTCAAGTTCCTATAAACACATGAATTGGTATTCACATTGATTTCCTTTATGTTATTCTAAATGATAATATCAATTCGTCTTCAAAATATAACGCAAACGGTATATATATATATCCGGTGAACCGCGGCGAAGCGCGGGTTATTTCCCTAGTATTTAATATTTAACAATAAAATCACGACAATTTAGTGATTGAGATTGAATATAGTTATTTCTTTTCAAAATTAAATCTCAAACCAAATATTCTAAAATATTAACTACCCCATTTTTACAGCCTATATAAACATTCCATGTTTTCTTATTTTACATTCATTTCAAAAGCGACACAAAATATATATCTCACAAAACAAAGCATGAACTAATACAAATTTCACACCACATGCTTTCATTTCGTTTTTAATCAATGTTTACTCATAATATTTTACTTTTTGTGTTTAGTTTTTTTTAAACAACTAATTGTGATCTACTTTTTTGATGTAGTAGCTTGAGATTTTGAGGTCTTTGGGAAAACTACGTACGAAGACCAACAACATCCTCCCCAATAAAAAAAAAAAAGTGGTATGCATTCAAATGTTATTTAGTCCTATTTCTTATCATCATATATGTAATTTTTTATATAACATAGTTAATATTCCTTTTAAAGTTTTTTCCTCTAAATTACATGGTATATATATCTATTAAAGCTTTAGTACCCATTAGATTTACACCAAAATTTTCAAATGAAATAAAATACATGCTTAATCGGGTTTACACGCGGATCTAATTATATTGTTGGATACTTTAATCGGATTTAAGAAGATAATGAAAGATTTATCGCAATCGTTTATTTGTAGATTAAATCTTGATCGTTAATCTAAATTTTTTATCTAAAAGATTTTACCGTTATTATAATTTTTATTTAAGGAAATATATTAGGTGAAGAATCTCAATATATTATGTTTTCATTACTATTCCTATACGTGAATTAAATATTTCCTAAAATATTTAACTAAAATCATTTATATTTAAAACGTAAACAAAAGGAAATTAAATTAATATTTGTGCATCTTTTTTTTATTCACAAACTTCGTATTAAAGGTTTTAATCCAATTTAATTTTGAAAACATTTAACTACTTATTATTAAAAATAACATTAATTTTCTTAAAAAGTTTTATAAAATATATAAATATATATATATATATAGTATTCATTATTTCCTCAGTAATGTAAAGTTTTCAATTAATATATGTGAAGTTTATAACCAAAAGGTGCATGTAAGGCTCCTAAGGAATAAAATTTAAAATCAATTCAAAATTATTTTAATGGTTTTTTTAAACTCTTAAAATTATTTTCATTATAAAAGAGAAAATATATTTGAAAAATATATACGGAAATTATGTAACTAATATATTTTTAATCATGAATAAAAATAAAATATCTTTTATGAAATAAAAAAATTTGATTGATAACATTTTTTGTTTAAAAACTTTTAGTAAAAAATCATTTTTAGAAACGAAAAAAGGAAGGAAAATAATTTCAACTAATATTTTATATATCTTTTACTAACGGATTTTAGATAAAAAAGATAATAAATTTAAGTTTTGTAAGCATTTAATTAATTGAAACTAAATTTTTAAATTTTAAAATAGCATTACTTTGAAAGATATTTGGGTCATCTCTTAAAACAGGTCTTTTAATCGGGTCTTGGAATTAAATGTTATTTTCGAATATCTAAAAGATTTTATAGTTATTATAATTTTCATTTAAGGAAATATTTTAGGTGAAAAATCTGAGTATATTATGCTTATCATTAATATTCCTAAATTAAATATTTCCTGCATTATTAAACTTAATACATTTAATTTACCTTATTTTAAACTAGATTAAAGACTACATTTTATATTAAAATTGTTTACAATTAGAATATTTATCTTATTTTGCTTTCAAGTTTACATTTTAGCAGATTACTTTATCATATATTTTTGCCAATAATTAAATTCTATTCACAAGGAATTCATAAATAGATTATCCAAATTTATGAAATTGTTATATATCACTTATGTTATCTTTCAACCAATATACAATTTCAGTAAACTATATTAAAAATTTGCATTTTCTTATACACTGTTGAGGTAATGTCCGTGATCGATAAATTTAACAGTTTTAGGGAAAATACAATATATGCGTACTTATATTAAAACCAGACCTAATTACTACTGTATATGCTATTTACTTTCTATACAATTACAATATAAAAATCAACACACGATTTCACTCTATAGAATTAAAATTAAAATATACAAGACTATTCCGTTTATCATATACTATTGAATACCAAATATTAATACAAACCCATTTATTTTTTTAGTTTAAAAAATATCATCCGTGCGGAAGCACGGGCTATCCTCTAGTTTTCAATATAATGAACCTCAAAATTCTCTAAAATAATGAATACATTTTTATTTGTACATTTTAATTGAATATATTTCATTTAAATTTGAAATAAATGTAAGTATTTGGATTTTTATATAAAGTTAGCATTGATGGTATTAACAAAATTATAAAATGATGATTCAACCAGAGATCTATGATATTTCAAACTTATGCTAATAATATGTCCCACCATATTACCCCATTCTATGATAGTTTAAACTTTTTATACACATAATTATTTTTTAATGTTTAAGATAAGTCAGTTTCTTTGATTTTTTATTTAAATGTTACAGTAGTACAATGATTTAAATTATAAAGAACCCAAAAGTAAGGGTTATTTATGTTCATATTAACAGTAAATATGTGCATGGACGGTAAGTATGTATATATTCTAGTATCTATATTATTATTATTTAGGCAAGTTTTATGACAAATTAATATATTTAAAATACATATTTTAAGTTACTACCCTACACTACAAATAACAATAAGATTTTTTTTAATTAAGTGTTTTACTAATTACCCCATATGTGGTATAATTACTAAATTTGAAGGTTTATATTACGGGAAAATAGCGAAAATCAACCAATACTATTTGCTCGCGGTATTTTTATACACAAAGTACGATACCCGGTAAATAACTCACAAAAATTTCAAATTCCCAACCTAAACTATATGAAACTAGCCAAAATCAACATATACCAAAACGGTGTCAGTTAACCAGTTAACAGCGATGAGTCAGCCGAGACCGTGGTAATGACGGGACATCAAAGTTGAGTAAAACGACGTCGTTTCGTGAGTTTAGGGTTCTCAAATCCACCACAAGTGTGCATCACCAGCCAAGTAGTGAGCCGCTAAGTCCACTCGGTACGCCTCTGGGCACCTCATCGACTGGAAGTACCGCTCCAATCGCACCCGCCACTCATCCGCTACAGCCGGATCGGAACCCCCGAAAAACAAGGACATCCCGAACCGATGCAACTGCTCCAACATCCGAAGGTAGTACGGCTGCTCAACCACCGCACCTACCCCCTCGGGCTGCACAACCCCGACATCGGGCTGCACTCCGGGCCCAACAGGCTGCACTCCGACCACCCATGGCGGTACAACCGGAGCCTGCACTGATACCGCTCCCGATAACCGCTCCAAAAGCTGTGTCAGCAGATCCGCAAGTCGATCATTCTGACTCTGGGCTCCACCTGCTGGAACACCCCCAACCGGGTTTCCAACCACACTAGTACCGTTCCCGGATGAACCGGCTCCCACGGCACTCACACTAGCACCACCCAAGGATCCCTCCTGATGCGACTGGGATTCGCTGACAACATCGCTACCCAAGGCAACACCACGCCCCCTACCGCGACCGCGACCACGCCCACGACCACGACCACGACCACGACCGGCAGCTCCACCTCTAACCATCTGTACCACAACAGAAGGCTAAGAACACCAAGCAAAAAAAATCACAAAACACACAACTTACCGTAGAATCTCATTAAAAGTTCGAGAGGAAGATCTAGGTCTTTATGCTCACACAATTGATTAAACACACAAATCAATCTGCATGCAATCCACATCATCATTTCCTATCAACAAAATTCACATATCACATTAAAATCACTAATTTACTCCCGCCCTAGAACCGTAAGGGTCTGATACCAAATTGAAAAGACCCGACCCGTTTTTTTTTCTTTTAAATTCATTAATTAATAGTCCCATACCTACTAATTAATCTAACCGAATTAACCCAGCAATAAACCATCATGCACAGCGGAAACATATTAAACCAACATCAATTAATCATAATATTAATTAACCAATCATTCAATAACCACAATTTACACCAGCAACCTAGCATGCCTCTAAACCTTATTCCAACAACAACTAAACATATTCATAAACATAACCACCGAGACTCTAGATCATCCTCCTCTCCTCGCCATGATTTTACGGATCACACTATACCTGCACCACAAACACAATGAGATGCGTGAGTATTATCACAAATACTCAGTGAAGCGATCCTCCCATCTACTGGGCTATACACACAAGCACTTAAGATCACATCCATACAACAACAATGTCACAAACAGCCAAAACAGGCAATCAAAAGCACAACTATCGTTCACAGAAAACTGGTGTCGGTCGACACTACCACACTGCACTGCGATCAACCGAATGGTGACGATCGACACCCACCCCCTGAAACGCATCCAACGACGATCTTAGCCACCAAAGAATCCCTATAGCACCCACACATCACCTCCCACGATGACACAACCCAATAACAATCACATACGGCCACACAAACACCAGAAAACATCACAAACACAAAGGATTCAATTTACACAACACATAAACACAAATCATGCAATCTTAACGCCTAGATAAGCCATAGTCACGCACTCACCTCTGATTTAGATTGGAAGGATGGATGAAACAGAGAAGAAGAACACTCCAGCAACCTCTCTTCACACCCACAACCACGAATCCCACTGATCATTTGCTAGAACACTGAAGAACAGCCTCCAAAAACCTCCAGAAACCCTCACAAGCCTCTCCTTAAGCTTTAGGAACAACCAACTCACAACCCTCTCTCTCTCTTTTCTTTTCAAGAAGCGACAAAAGCCAAAAGTGAGAAAGAAAGGCTGCTTCCACGAGTTTAAACTCGTGCCTAGGGTTTCTGCAATCAATTCTAACTAAACCGACGGTTTATAACCCAATTTTGTTGGTGTCGATCGACACCCAACACTGGTGTCGGTCGACACCACCAAAACTTCAGACACGGGCGTTACAATTCTCCCCCACTAACTAGGATTCGTCCTCGAATCCTTCAACACGTCCGTCAGTACACCACTGACCTCTCCGAGGCCCCTATCTAATCAATATACTCACGTTCCAGACCCTATTTGCTCATACACAACCACCTCCACCGTTTACAGGTCGCAACCCATGAATCATACCGGCTCGTCCTCAGGCCTCAGCCTTAGACTACGGTATCCAGAAAGTCTCACCAATCCCCCCGCTCTCAGGTCGTAACCTTCGAGTCATACCGGCTCATTATTAGGCCAATACTTTCAAGCTACGGTATCCGGGAAGTCTCACCACTCCCCCCGCTCTCAGGTCGCAACCTTCGAGTCATACCGGCTCACTATTAGGCCAACAACCTTCATGCTACGGTATTCGGGAAGTCTCACCACTCCCCCCATCCACAAGTCGCAACCTATGAATAATACCGGCTCACTATTAGGCCTCCAGCCTTCAAGCTACGGTATCCGGGAAGTGTAACACTCGCTTTCGGGTCGTCACCCTTAAGCGTGCTCTCGAATCGTCATCCGAGACTATCACATCTCATCTGCTAAAAAATTTTAGAAAATGGTTCACAATCATTATAAATAGTATTGATATATTCAACCTACAAATAAACCAGAAGTTTGATTTCTCAACTGTCTAAAATTTAAAAATTCTGTACGGTTTAATTCAGTTCTTTATTTGAGCAAATTAAAACTTTCAAAAAGTTTCAAAATATTGTAATATTTAATTGTTAAAAAATTTCAAAGCATTATATATATTGAAACTTTAGAGTATTTAGATTTAAATATTTTAGGTGTAATACTCTACTAAATTTTTTAGAAGATATTTGTTTTTAAAAAAAGTTTATTCAATTACGCAATAACATACAAACAAATTATACCTGTCAAATTCAGAAACATATATTTAATGTTTTTGAAATCAAATAGGATTTTAAACCGGATTACCTACCGGGTCATCGGGTCACTAGGCTAACCGAATTCCACCAAAGTCAATTGATTAAATGTTTATTTTTTATTTTTATATAGATTATGCAGTTTTATAAATAGAAAAATAAAAAATAACTATATCATGTTAAACAAAATATGTAGTCTAACAATAATAATAAATTGCTGAAACTTTTATAAATTCAAATAAAACCAAAAGAACACCAATAATACACCAAAAGTTTACGGTAACCAATTTTAATCGTATGTATTATTGTTTGAGAAAGAATAAAAATATTATAACTTCTAAAATATGGCCGGTCCAATTGGTTCATATAGTCGTGAGCGAACGACAATGTTTATGGTTTTTTCAGTCATAAGATTACTTGTTATTTGCATTAAACTGAAAACGGAAAAATATTCAGTTTCTGGGTCACAAATTAACCAGTCAGACCGGCCAGTACAGTTCGGAAGTGAAAACATCTGATTTATCAAACACTTACAATATAAAAATAAACACAATCTAAGATAAATACATATTTTTAAAATAAATATAATTATAATTTATATATTAACTTTTCAAACAGATGTCATCCGTTCAGTAGCACGGGTTATCCTCTAGTTAATGAATTACTAGATTTTAACCCGCGGTACACCGCGGGATAAACATTTTCTTTGTAATTCATATTTTTAAAAATCGATAGGTTTGGTTGGAGTTTTTTTTTATAATGATCAAGATTGTATAATATCAAACTTTACTAAATCAGTTTTATTATACATGTTTTATATCGGTGTTGTTAAAAAATAGTAAAATGACCCGTATTGAACCGTAGTGTTAAGAATATTAGAATTTTTTAGTAATATCAACTTAAAATTATTGCGTCTTACAGCCCGTCCCGTCATATAATCTGTTGGAGGCATATTACAACATTTCCCGTGTTATATCCTGTTATGTCATATAATCGCCAAAAAATAAATCCATGTTTTAAGAAAATTGTAAAATCAATAATATTTTAGTATTAACTTGGTGCAGCTCTAAAATATTAATAACACTAAAAATTTTAAAAAGTTTTAAAATATTTTAAACTTTATATGTAGTTAACCATCATTCCTGTCTTACAACCTGTCCCGTCATATATTCTCCAAAAAAAATTAAACCCATGTTTATAGTCCCTTCATTTGTAGTTGGATGATTATAATTTTATTTATAAAGGTTCCGAACCATTATCAAAAAAATTCTACCGATATGGGATGTTGTATGTATGCTAAAAAAATTGTAATATACGTCCGCTTAAAAAAAATCAAATTGCAATATATGCGAGAAATTGTGTTTTTATAATACACTAGATTTTAACCCGCGGTACACCGCGGGACGACATTCTAAAATGTATTCTTTTTATTATTCTTGTTTGGTATATAAGAGTGTACTACTATATTTTGATTGTTAATTTTATGATTTAACCCGTAGAATATTATATAATAATTTATTTTTTATATAATCGTAATTTGATTAAATTAATTAAATATGTATAATATTTAAAATAATGAAATGATACTGACATAATATTTGTTTACATAATATAATTTTATATTAAAATATTTTTGTGAGTTATACTATAGTAGACAACCCGTAAAAATATCTATAATCATTATTATGTAAATTATAACCCGTTCCATCACATGACTCGTGCTACACAATTATCAATAATACTTTAGTACATACATTTTTGTACCGTTTGAGTAATATACATCCGTTTTTAAAAATTCAAATTGCAACATATGTAAAAGAAATTGTATTTTTATCATACATATGTTTATGTAATAATATAAATTTGAAAACAAATAAGATCATATAAAGATGTTGGAGAAATTTTTGATTTATGAGGGAGAGATTTTAGGGGAGATTTTGCAAATTTATTATGATTTAATTACAAAATTTATCTTAAACTGTTTCTATTTAATCAAATGGCAAAGATTAATTATGCAAATATTACAAAATAAAAGGGTAGAACACAAAAGGTACTTCAAAAATGTTAATATAGATATGTTTTATGTAATAAAATAAATTAAAAATAAATAAGATCATATAAAGATTTTGGTAAATATTTGAGTAAAAAGTGGAAAATAAGTAATGATATTATATTTATTAGAAAGATATTTTAGGGATTTTGATAAAAATGGTTATTATTAGTTTTTAAAATTTTACCTAAATAATTAATACTGGCATGCATGATTTTGTTGATAAATCCCAACTCCAAGGTTTTTTTTTTCGAAAAATGCTGCAAAAATGTTCATATAGATATAGGTTTTAAGTCTTTCATTTGTCTCCTTGTGAATTACCAAAAATGAAAGGTTTCCCCTTATTCACGCATCAAAATTATTGTTTTGCTAACAAATTATTGACTAATTATTCGCATAATATTTGATTTTTTAGGAATATACCAAGTACTGTATATGTAATTTGCTGATTCAGAGAAATTAATCTGTTTATATTCCTCAATTTTATATTTTAGATATTCAGGTGGGGAGAATCTTTGATTGAATTAATAAGTTTCGTTTAAATATATATATATATATATATATATATATATATATATATTATTGAATTAATGTGTTGATTAATATACTGCAAAAATGTAATAGCAAATCGGAAGGCATCTTATTTTTAGGCTCGGAAGGAAGCTGGCTTTTTGTTATGTAGTCAGCTTAAGAAAATGATAAGATGTTCAAAGTAAAAACACTAAGATTAAGAGAATTATTTAAAAAAGTAAATTATCTTTTCATAATTAACTAAAAATAAAATTCACCCAATCATAGAAAATACTGCAGAATTTAAAATCTATCTAAAAATATGTAAAACATAATTAAAAAAACCTAAAACATCTTATATTTTGGAAAAAATAGAGTATTTAATAAAGTGGATCTTGTAGATTTTAGAGAGATTTAAGGAGAGTAAATTAGGGAATGTATTAGTTAGTTTTTTTTAATTAATCGTGTAATCAAAGGTTTAGAAAAAATAAAAAATAATTAATTCCAATGGCATTTCCTGTAAATACTATTGAACTCCAGTATTTATTTCAAAAGTTGCTGCAAAAATGTTATAATAAATAAACCACATGGGACAAAAAAAATCGATTTTTATTTAAAATTACCATTATTTTATAATAAATCATTTTTTTAGTAAACTGTTTATATAATTGAGCTAGACTCCTCTAATCTAAAGCCATAATCGGTACAAGCTTGTAACGGCCTACCTATACTTTGTCTTGTAGTAGTATTTTATTTTTTAACATTAGTCGTAAGAAAATAAAATTATTGGCAGAACCGCAGAAGTATATCTCGAGATCGATGGTGGTTGGTGATTTAAGTCAAAATTAGGCCAGCTAAGAAATATTTTCTATTTTAATCTTGATTCTATCTAACTAACGTATTAATAAATTTAGTTGAACTTAGAGATCTTCTGAGATAATGTTTACACGACCAGGATGGCAGGACATATACACTCAATGACGAATCATGAACATTCTTAAACGTATAAATCAAAATTAATGTGCATCTTTAATTATTTTTTGGAACTTAATCTTTAAACTCATTCTGAAACAAATATTGTAACAACATTTATATGATTTATGATGTTATAATCTAAGAAGTGACTATTAAATGGATGCAGAGAGTCTTAAGGAAAACAAAACTTTTAAGTAATCCAAGTCTATCTTCTTTATGATTTTTCCAACATTGAAAAAGATTCAGAATTTCATATCATAATAAAACCAGTTTCCTTATTATGTATTAGATTATTCATAGTAAATTATATTTGTAGGATTACAACAAATTCAAAAGAAAAACTAGCAAGAAACATTATATGATACATCGACATAAATGTTCGTCGCCAAAGTCATCACACTCGCAACTCTTAGGCTTACTGGCTCCTTTCTTAACAAAGTCGTCTATGCATGTTTTGTTTCCGTCCTTGCCGCATCCTCCCAAGAATATATCCTTCTGAGCTTCCACTTCTGTTAATTTTTTATATATCAACAACAACATAAATCAGATCTTAATTATTGAGAAGGACTAAAACACCATGGCATAGAAACCTTTTGTTTTTGAAAAAAAAAACATATATTGTAGTTGACAAAAGATTAGGGGTTTTTGGATTATACCTTTGACATGTCCCAAAATGAAAGACACAAGAACGCAAGAAACCAACAACAAAGCAACAGATCTCATGATTCTTTTGGTATGGATTTTGTATTTTTCACTCTTATTTGTGCTAATTTTAACTATCTTTTTCACTCTTGTTCCTCTTTCCTCGTTTCAATGGATGAATACACATTGTTTGTTCCTCAATGTATATATATACACCTGCTCCAAAAAAACGTAAATATATACAAACGTGGTCAACAAAAAGTTTTGGTAACATATATAACATAAATTACTTAATCCTTTCTTGGTCAACATATCAATAAATTTTGGGAGGTAATCTTTAGTATTTTAATATGGGATATCTTAAATTAGTTTGGAAAGTAATCTTTAATTTAAGTGTTTGATTTTTTCGGTTCAAAGTGTAATTAAATGATTCAAATATTTTTTGATGGGTTAGATATACTATACAAAATTTGTTTGTAAATTGTTATAGTTTCAAAATCTAAAAGGTTTTGGAAATCTATAGATTTGTAATTAACTTTTTATATTTAATGGCTTATTTATTTCTTTAATGGGTATCTATATTAACATTTTTGAAGTACTTTTTGTGTTCTGCCCTTTTATTTTGTATTATTTGCATAATTAAACTTTCGCCATTTGAATAAATAACAAATCTTTAAGGTAAATTATGTAATTAAATCATAATAAAATTCCAAAATTGGAAATCAATATTTATTACATTTAACAAAATTTCCTAAAATTTCTCCCTAATAAATAAAATATTTCTCTAATATCTTTATATGATCTTATTTATTTTAAAATTTATATTATTACATAAAACATATGTATAATAAAAATATAATATTTTTTTTGCATATGTTGCAATTTGAATTTTTGAAAACGGACGTATATTACTCAAACGATACAAAAAATGTATGTACTAAAGTATTATTGATAATTGTGTAGCACGGGTCATGTCATGTTGCGGGTTATGTCATGTTATGCCAACATTATTTCATTATTTTGAATACTATACTTATTTAGTTAGGTTGATCAAATGACTATTATTAGAAAAAGAAAAAAAAAACAAATTGTCATGAAATATTACACGGGTTAAATCATATAATTAACAATCAGAATATAGTAGTACATTGTTTTTTTTGTCAGCCTATAGTACAGTCTTATATAACAAACCAAATTAATAACAAAAAAATATTTGAAAATATCTTACCGCGGTACACCGCGGGTTAAAATCTAGTGCTAATTAAGAGCTGTGGATGTTTTTTTGTATAATTAAAAATTCAAAAATAATTATAGTTTTTAGTTTTTTTAACACAGAAATAAAATTAAAAAAAAAAAAAATTTTGGATTATTTTTTTTGGTCGAAAACGGTCAACGCCAGAGTCAGTTGACCGGTGTACCAGAATTTTATGTCTATGGTGTTAACTACATGACGTTGTATAGTTGATGCATGTGGTCATGCAATACATCAAATTCATGTAGCTGAGTATACAATAGGATACTTGGCATCTATGACAATGCATTCTTCTATAGTTGGTGTAGCCAGCCATCTTTTTTCCTTTTTTAAAAAGGTACTAAGCAGTGATATAGTTTGGTTGAGTCCACTCAAAGAGTTATGAGACTAAAAACATTATTATAAATTTAAGTAAGCTTCGAATCATATAACTTTTATAGTTAGCACGTAAAAACACCGATGTATCTTCTTACAAAAATTATAAACACCCACTGGGTTAGGAAATTTTAAAATTCTTTTTTTTTTGTTAAACTAAATATCGTATGTATATTGTTTGTAAATATCAAGAGTGTGAAGAAGATAAAGTACAGAAAGGATAGCAGTAAATATAAACATACCCTATTTTTCTAAATAAATTCTTTTACCTCATTAATTGTATTGGGCTCCATATTTTTAAAAGCGAACCAGATTATTTTCTGGGTCATCGGATTATTGGGTTAACCGGATTAGATCATGGGACAATTAAATTAAACTTTATCAATGTGTTTATATAAACTATACATTTTTAATACAAAAAAAATAATCATACCAAATTAAAAAATATATAAAAAATAATAATAATAATAATAAAGAACTAAAAAATATAACCAAAAGAAAACTAATAAAACATAAAAATTTCACAACAACTAATATTTATTGTGTTTGTGTACCGTTAAATAAAGAATAAGAAATTTTAATTTCGAAAATAACTAAAATCTTATATTTACTTCCAAAATCAAATATATTTTTTTGAACCATAACCTGACAGGTTCAACTGGTTTTCACCAGGTCCCTGGTCAATGGCGAGTTTTTATGGGTTTTCTGGTTTTTAGATTACCAGTTATTAGTATTAAACCCAAATCAGAGAAGTGACCGGGTCGTGGGTTAACTGGTCAGATCGGCCAGTCTGGTCCGGGAACAAAAACATAGATTTACAAAAGTTTCATATTTGTTGACCCAAATTGAGATCTAACCGGTTTGGTGTTACATAACCTGATTCTTTACATAAAATAAAATTATGTTATGGAAAAATATTCGTGTCAATACAAATTATGAACCAAACAATAAAACCTTAGGATTTGTATTTAACTACAAATTTACATATACAAAACAAAATTATAATAAATTACAAAGGTTATAATATACAATCTTTTTAGACTTTAGAAAAACCAAATTAAAAGTATACTAATTAATAATAAGTGATACAATACGCAAACTACACATACCTAACACACACTGAAAAATATGTCTTACATCTTCGTATCTTAAAATATAATACATAATTACGAATATTATATTTACACAACCAAAATATCTATTCACAAAACATATGTATATAATATCTTTAAGTTAATTAATCAATATCTATGATAAAACAAATCATATCAAATTAAAAAAATGTTATTTTAAAGAACAAAAAATAATAAAGACCCGCGGTTCAAACCTAGTTAATTGATTATTGTAGTATAATTAATTTTAACATTTACTCTTTGTTTTGTAATTAATATCGAAATCATACCAAACAAAGATTTACATAACCATAATCAAAATATATGGGAAGTGCAGTGGTTAGTGAAGATCCGAAAAATTAGGTTTTCGGGTTATGACTATAACTATAAAATCTTTAATATAAATGACTATCATAATTAATGACTATATGATTAGTGCAATTGGGTTTTAATTTTTGATTCAAAACGATCCGACTTCTAATATTACACATTGATCTTTAAATTATCTTTGATAATTTTTTAGGATAAAGGTTATTTTTTTGAAATCGATTTTTTGAAAAGGGTGGTCAAAAATTGTACTTCAAAAATAATAAGATAGATTTTAGACATAGATGTTTTCAATTTTGGATTATAGAGGTGTTTGTGAAAAAAAGACCTTGAACATCAACACATTCAATGTGGTGATTGATTGGATACAGAACTCCAACATCACCAATGAACACCGTTATATGTGTCTTGTGGTGTGTAATTGACTCAGAGCTTCAATCATTGATATTGGTAATTCCTAATCAAGATTCACAACCTTTTACATTTCTATTTATGATTTCATTGGTGGTTTATGTTTAGATGTAATTTCATAGAAATGCTTTTATATGAAAATACTTGTTTTGATAATGTTAGAGTTGGGTGATCTTGTCAAAAGCTTCTCAGCTTGGCATGCTAAGAGCATCTCCAACCGTAAATTCTTAAGGAGGGTTCATAACAATATTTATTGATAAATTATGATTAAATAAAAGTTTACAACTTCCTTAGGATTCATTAATTTTTGCTTCTCCATTGATGAACCTTATTAGGAGTTCTTAAATATCAAATCTTTCAAAATTAGTCTTTAAATGTTTTGGTTACAAATTTTAAGTGATGCACATATTTTTCCAACTGATTTTGCCAACACCTTCCCTAAAAACCAACTAATCAGCCATTTATAAAGCAAGAGATGCAATAAAATAGGAATAAGAATGAGAAAGAATGTGTGAAGCTAAAGAATCCATCCTCCACATTCTCATGCTATGTCCTGAAAGAAAATATCTTCCCTGATTAAGAGACTATTTAAATGCACACCACATGGACTACCGATAGAACTCAGTTTCTCAATTCTATTGCATATCTTAATCGGTCTACAAAATTTGCTTACATTAATTCATCAGCAATATACAGAGATACCAAATATTTGTTCTTCTATATTTCACGACACACACAATGTCTAACAATACTTCAAGATAAGAGATTTCATAATTACGTTAAAAAGGTGAAACATATTACATTCAAGTGCTCCCTTTGTTAGTCGAGATGATGAAAAAGCCCAAAAGGCGGCAATTGTCTGGTTCAATATCATCTTTCCAATAGCCCAAACGAAGGCACACTAAAGAAAAGCAGAAAATGTCGAGAGAGAGAGAGAGAGAGAGAGAGAGAGAGAGAGAGAGAGAGAGAGAGAGAGAGAGAGAGAGAATGCAAATCGTTTCATTTCAATTTTTTTTTCTCTACCGTGCACAACTTATTACATTTCGCCGCGTCACCTCGATGAACCGTACCTTAAATCCCTTCGCTAACAACCGATTATTCCTTTATTAATTTTTTTTATTTTAATTAAATCAAATTATACCCATGAACTCCATTAATATCTCTCCTTTGGAAATGCTCTAAGGTATGTGTCATGCTCTCTCTCTTTCTCTCTCTCTCTCTCTCTCTCTCTTGAAGATATTTACAAATATTTGAGATCTTTTATTTTCAAAGATTTTTAAAAATTTACATATAGTTTCAAATATTTAAAAATTCTATTAAAGTTTTTTGAAAAGTTCTTAACAGCATATTTGTTTTTAAAAAAATCAAACCTATCAAACTAATATATATATATATATATATATATATATATATATATATATATATTAGGTAGAATATAAATATCGAAATGACCACATCTTCTTCTTTTACTGATATTGAGTATGATGTAGGAACTCTACCAACAATATTTTCGAACTCATCTAATATAATTAAGGAAGAATTACTTAGATAGACCACAATTGTATGTTTATTCTTTAAACAGCCAAATCTTTTTTTTATTCCTTAGATGTTTAGTGGGATGGGTGTAATTATAATAAACACCCTTTGTCTATTTTCACTTAAAATTGCCACATCAGATCCGAAAATGCCACGTCATACCCGAAATTGCCACATCTCATCGACAGTTATTCTTTCATTAATTATCAAAAAGGAAACTGAACAGTTTATTTTTCGTCACTGTTTACAATTGAAAAAAAAAAAAAAATTTCTCTCTCGCGAAAGAGAACTTCCTCGCCGCCGACGAAGACAATACTCGCCTTTTACACAGTACTCGCCGCCGACGAACCATTACGCTCTCTCTGTTTCGCTCTTCAAACTCGCCTTCAGTCGCTGTGAAGAGAAGAAGTCGCCGTGAGTGAGTCGTCGTTTCGTTGCTACATTCGAGACCTTTCGTATTCCGGTAATTGTCGAACTGTATTTAGAGTTTTTCCGACTATACTCGTGTTTGTTTTTGCTTATTATGGCTGATTGTCGCCGTCGTTTGCTCTATTCATTCGACGGCTGAGTTACAGTATTCTTGACGGCTGATTTGTCAGATCTATAGATTCGACGACTGAGTTACTTATCATGTTATGGCTGAGTTACTTATCATGTTATGGCTGAGTTGTCTTAGTTTGTTATTGATGCGGCTGAGTTATAATATTTGTTATGGCTCACTTATTAACTTGTTTTAAGTTGTGGCTGAGTTATAGTTTATGTGATGGCTGAGTTATAGTTTATGTGATGGCTGAGTTATAGTTTATGTTGTGGCTGAGTTATAGTTTATGTTGTGGCTGAGTTATAGTTTATGTTGTGGCTGAGTTATAGTTTATGTTGTGACTGAGTTATAGTTTATGTTGTGGCTGAGTTATGATGTGTTTATACTTATTTCAGATGGCTGCAGAACAAGGAATGCATTACCCACCGAGACTTTACGAAGAAGGGATGTCTAGCCTCAAGAATAAAAGTTGGTGTACCTATTTTAGGATGGCAGATTTCCCTGGGGTTAGGGAATCAATTGGACAAGACGCGTGGGATGAGATCAAGCAATTACCTCTTGGAATAGTTGCTAAATTAGTTGAAAGCAAATTCGTTTGGTCTGCTAAGACTGTACACTATCTATTGTGTAGACAATTGAGAATTAAACACAAAGAGCTTTGGTGTTTAGTTGGTGGCCAGCCTATAAGGTTTGGTTTGAATGAATTCGCTCACCTCACGGGGTTAAACATAGATCCAACTCCATCAGAGAAGTTTGAACCTTCAGTTGACTTCAAACAGTTCTTAACAGAAGAATTGAAAGTTCCCGGTGGGGAAGGTGCAACATATGATGAGCTACTTAAAGGATTATTAGTGTGCCGGTCATGGTCTGTTGAGAAGCGCAAGTGGTTGGGGCTATTGATTTTTCTAGCTATTGGACTCTACTGTGTGCATCATAACTCACGGATACCATTTGAAGCTGCAAAAATAGTTTCTGATGATAAAGCCGTGAAGGCTTATCCATGGGGTCGGGTCGTATTTGAGACTATGGTTGATAATGTCAAGTGCTTGAATCCTAGAGGTAGTTCGTACACCCTTGGTGGGCCGGTTTACGTGTTACAAGCTTGGGCATATGATTCTATCAAATGCTTAGGAGAGCGAATCGGGAATTTAGTCGAGAATGAAGAGATCCCGTTGTTTCGATGGCCTGGAACCCGTACACGTTCAGCATTAGATGTGGTCATTGCTGAAGATATTAAAAAGTATAGTGAGGTAAGATTATCTGTTTTAAATGGCTGACTTATATTTTAGTGATTTCTGTTTTATGTTATGACTGAGTTACAATTTAGTTATGGCTGAGTTATAATTTTGTCACGGCTGAGTTATATATTAGTATTGGCTGAGTTATAGTTTAGTTACGGCTGAGTTATAATTAAGTTATGGCTGAGTTATAGTTTAGTAATGGCTGAGTTATAGTTTAGTAATGGCTGAGTTATGTATTTGTTTTGTCTTTATGAGTTATACTTATTGATGTTTGTCTTCTAATGTAGCTGCGTGTGTGTACAATCGTGATGAAGGGTGATGTAAGTGAGCTTTTTCATACGTGGCCAAATCAGACAGAAGAAGACCCACAACTTGTCAACTTGGTCAATGACATACATGAAGAAAAGCTTGTTAAAGGTTTTTGGGATGTGAAAGTGAATGAGGACAAGAAGAAGAGTGGAAAAGTTAGAGCAGCGGTTGAGTCTGAATCTCCCGCTAAGAAACAGAAAGTTGAAAAGGGTGGTGATTCTGGTGCAGAAGATGCACAGAAGAAGAAGAAGAAGAAGAAGATAAACGAGGAGGTAAAGCCTCATGAACAGAAGAATAAGAAGAAGAAGAGTGAGGAGGTAAAGGTGATCACTGGATTACGCTAGAAGCTGACCTGACAAGGAGCCATATCGATGTATATGACAGCATTGTGGGACAGGTAACACCTGAAAGTGAAGCAAAAATCATGAAGTCTGTTAAGCCGTTTGCGCAGATGCTTCCGGCAATGCTCAACGCTTTAGTCCCTGCTGAAATCCGTCCACATAGTAAGGCGATGTTTTCCTTCAGAAGGAAGAGTATATCCAAGGTCCCTCAAAACCGTAATCCCGGGGACTGTGGTGTGTACTCTCTCAAATATGTGGAATGCTTAGCACTTGGTGTTAGTTTCGATGGCCTCTGTGATGAAAATATCCAAGGTATACGGCTGAAGATGGCAGCAGACATTTTCGATGAGGCAGCGGATTATTACAGTCAGTTTCAGTAATAATATGTTGTACTAGACTTATTATGATAATATGTAAATTATTGGAATCATGGCTCATTTGTGGTTTTGTACTGACTGTAATGGCTAAGTTATGGTATCGTTATGGCTAAGTTATGGTTATGTTATGGCTGAGTTCCGAAAGACAAATTAAACTCAACAATAAACAAGCATTTTAAATTCAACAATAAACTTAACATTATGGTATTAGAATATCTTAAAAAGTATCTTTAATGTAAAAAATAAAACTTACCCGAATATAAAAGATAGAATTGTATTAAATTATAGTATTACAAGATAGAATAGACAAGCATTACTAGGATTTATCTCTTTGTTGGATACATAAGTCTTAAAAGGTATAACCAATAGCTAATTTGATTATATTCATTTTCAGAGTGAATAGAAACCTTAAATTCTTCTTATCTAAGTGTTCTAATAACATGAATGTATAAATAACCTTATATTTAAAATTCGAGGTTTGGCTGAGTTATGATTATGTTATGGCTGAGTTATAATCATGTTACGGCTGATTTATACGTTAGATATGGCTGATTTATGATTTTGATATTCAAATTCGGGGTATGGCTGAGTTATAGTTACGTTCCGTCTGAGGTATAACATAACGTTACGACTGAGTTATATAATGAGGTTTGGTTGACTTATCGTAAATTAAATTCGTGGTTTGGCCGAGTTAATTCCAGTCGACGTCGTTTACTTCTTTCTTCTCCCTTATAGTCATAATCGAGCGATCAGATTGGGGATTTAGGGTTCTTATCGATTTCTGGGATTCCCATCCGATTTCTTGGTTTATCTTCGATTAAAGAATTCTACTTCTCAATTTTAATATGAGCGACTACTCTTCGAGTACATATCGTTCAGCACATGGTGCTTACCCTCCAGATCTTCCGACGAATTGCGGATGTTGGTGTGGTAACGATATCATCACATACATATCGAAGACAAAGGAAAACCCTTACCGTATCTTCTATAGATGCTCGATTGCTTTGAAGGTACTAATTTTCATTTAATTTTTTATTGTTAACATATGGGTATCGATGTTGGTTTTTTGTTAATTAGAGGCCGAATGAGTCGCATTTCTTCAAATGGGTTGATGAGGCATCGGTTGAAGAAATTAAGATGGTCGACGCAAAGGTACAGAGAATAGAAGAAGATGTGACGGACTTAAGGCATCAACATACTCAAAATTTAGATCTCCAAAAAGAAATGTTTGACAAGCTTGAGGAAGAACTGAGTAAGAAGCTTGAAGAAAAATTGATGAAGAAGATTGAGGATGATATGGGTAAGACAGTTTTGAAGACAATTTGTCTACTCTCTGTAATAGGAATCGCAATTGTATGGCTATGGGAGAGAATATAATTGTTGTTTCATGATGTTTAGAATGATTATGTTGTAATTTGTGTTGTTTAAGATTTCTTTTCATGTTAAATGAGAAGAGGGGTATGGCTGACTTATAATTATGTGACGGCTAAGTTAATGTGTTCAAGTTACGACTGAGTTATGAGTATAGTTATAATTTATAATTAGCAATTATATAAGTATATAATGGAAATGACATATAATAAATATATATTACCAGCAAATATGCATGTTAAGATTGTTAATTTTGAAAAGAAAATGGAAAATTTACACAATTTCATCCAATTCAAATTATGTAGTGTTGGTTATGCCTAGAAACTAGTTCTTGTGTGATAGTTTTCGAAATGTTACCAACAAAGTCTAAATTATTGATGAATAATATGGTAACATGATTGTATCATATTTAAACCTAATATTTATGTGATTTAAGTGATTTCATAACTTGATTATAACTAAAAATTGAGATAACGCATATTTAGGGTATGGCTGACTTATACTACGTTATGGCTGAGTTATAGATAACAATACGGCTGAGTTATCAATAACCTATTAATTACATGATTCCGTTACGGCTGAGTTATAACAAGAAATTGTTGATAACGCATATTTAGGGTATGGTTAACTTATACTATGTTATGGCTGAGTTATGGATAATATTACGGATGAGTTATCAATAACCTATTATTTACGTGATTTCGTTACGGCTGAGTTATTGATAACATTACGACTGAGTTATATGTCTGTTAAAATGGCCAAAATGAAGAAAAATTGATAAAAACATGATTCAAAAGATAAGATATATGTTTGGGATTACAAAGAAGATCAAAAAGAAGTTCAGAAAGAACAAACAACGTTCAAAAGCAGAGAAATTGAGAACACATAGGAAACAACATTGAAAACATTCAAAAGCAAATAACTGTTGGAATTCAGCAAAAATAGTCCCAGCAGAGATCGTCTGCACCAAGTTGTTTAAACATATGGACAATTTTCTCCCAAACCATTGGATTCAACCACTCGGGCTTATCGTAACCGAAGATCCAGCACTTCCTAATCCTACGCATCTGCGGCATGAAAATGCAACTCGCATCTTTATTAAAGTGTGTCCAAATGAGTAACGTTTGCCTTGGATCCCAGTTGTATTGGCGCTTCATAAAGGAAAAAAATTAGGCGAAGAGAAAATATCCATATGAATGAAAATGCTTTAAACGTGTTGCTTACCAGTAGCATCTTAAACCAATGTATCTTAAAGCGGACGGGAATCAAGCGATAAGTCGGCCACTCGTGGTGCCATTTCTGACAAATTATAGGCTCGATCGCATCACCCATTAAAAAATGGTATTCTCTCCATCTCGTTGTTCTTTTGTCAACGAAAGCATCATATAAACCCGGACCAGGGTATAGAACGGGAAGATCATCCCGACCAGGTCCGGCAAGAATCGCTAGAATCTCTGTAAGAGCATGTCCTGGCATATGAGGAACGTCTTCCATATTGATGAAAGATGAGATGAATGGGAAAAAGATGTATGGTCTCAGAAAATTGATATATAAAAGAAGCAAACCAAAGAGAGTTGCGATGGTTAACTTTGGTTTTTGCGGAATGTTTTCATGCGATGGCTGAGTTATCGTACGTGAAGAATACGAAAGGTCGCGTTAATTCATGTTATGGCTGAATTATCAGTAACATGAACATATTCCGTATTCCGTATGATAATTCATGTTACGGCTGAGTTATCATACGGAAGAAGACGAAAGGTCGCGTTATGCCTGAGTTGTCATGTAATAACTTACATAAATATATTTTACGGCCGAGTTAATGATAAGGGCTTAGTCTAGAAATATGGCTGAGTTAACAAACATTGTCTACAACATACCAACGATACTACTTCCGACAAGTTTTTGCATTATGCCCAACTTCTTTACATCGAGAACATGCGTGTGGCTTCCTCGGGCGTTTATTCTGAAGTGTAATTTCCACAGTTGATTTAATCCTGCTATTCTTCGGCCTTCCTGGCTGGGTTGCAACGATCGGAGGCACGCACGGTTGGTTAGTTACAATTTCAGGAACATGGAGTGCAGTATCCGGAGGTGAGATTGAATCAGCATACGCGTTAACCAAATAATTGCTCCGGTAGTTCGGATCGGCCAGGGAAATACGAGACACACCCATATGCTCTGCAGCTGCGATTGCATGGACGCATGGTATTTCCTCGTGATCGAAATGGCGGCATGTGCATCTTTTTGCATCCAATTTACAACATGCAAAGATGTTCCATATTGTACTTTTACACGTAAAGCATCAATCGGTTGTACTTAAAAAAGTCTTGATGCAGTTACACGACCCTATTAGAGGGAAGAATAAAACATAAAAGTTACGGCTGAGTTATAAAATAATGTAAACATGTTATGGCTTAGTTATATAAATAACGACTGAGTTATAATCATGTAATGGCTAAGTTATATAAATAACGACTGAGTTATAAGCTAGTAATGGCTCACTTATGTAACGTGATCAATTACCTCTAACAGTTTTTCAACACCTCGTGAGAGCGTTGTTAGCTGTGATTTCGCATCCTCTCTCTGTTCAGCAAACCATCTAGTCATCATATTCGGTATGGATTCTAACAGTCGAACTATGGGAAGACTTCTACTATTTGATAGTGCTTTATTCATAGATTCCGCAATGTTCGAAGTCATTAGGTTGTACCTTTCACCCGGGAAATGAACACGTGCCCACATTTGCACCCCAGCTCTTTGGAGATATCCATGTAGTTCAGGATGAAGCGCTTCAATCTCATTGAATGCCTCTGTAAAATAAGCCATCCGAAAACACCTAGCCGCTTTTTTCACAAGTGGGAACAAATGTTTCCCTTTGAACTTCACCAATATGTTCTTGTACAAATGATAAGTGCAAATTCCACGAGAAGCCAACAGATACACTCACCAATTGCTTTCCCTATTGACTTATGTTTGTCCGAGATGATCGCAAGATTCCTCTCGTCTGGAATAGCAACTTTGAGTTGCGTAAAAAACCAACGCCAAGAATCATCATTTTCAGTGTCAACAACTGCGAAAGCTATTGGGAAAATTTGGAAATTTCCATCTTGAGCTAGGGCTGTTAGAAGCATCCCTTTGTAACTACCGTGGAGAAACGTACCATCCACAACAACAACTTTCCGCATGTAAGCAAACCCAGCAACACTCGCACCAAAAGCAATGAAGACATACTTGAATCTGTCACACTCATCAATTTGAAGACGCGTTATTGTACCCGGATTTGCCCGTCTTATCGTGTATAGGTAGGAAGGCAATTCTCCAAAACTTCCCTCAGGAGTTCCCATATCGATCTGTCTTGCAAACCTTAGCGTCTTGTATGACTTCCAATAATCCATCTGTTGGCACCAATATAAAAATAAGTCAGCCGTAACTATATATAAGTCAGCCGTAACATAAATGAAAACTCAGCCGTATCGTAATGATAACTCAGCCGTAACTATATATAAGTCAGCCGACACATAAATGAAAACTCAGCCGTATCGTAATGATAACTCAGCCGTAAAGGAAAGAAAACTCAACGAAACTCAGCCGTATCGTAATGAGAACTCAGCCGTAAATGAACGAAAACTCAGCCGTGACTCAAATATAAATCAGCCGTGACATTGTAATTACCTTTATGCTAAAATGCTTACTGATGATTATTCCAAAACTTTTAGGTTTAACTACCGGACCAATGTCACCAAGAAAGTCCCTGTAAAGAGGTCCCAAAACATCAGGTGTTGCTTGTTTGGATCGATTAGATCTCTCCGTCACAGAACATGTGTGTACCGAATCGTATATACGAACAACAAAACCAGGCTCATCTCCTTCTTGAGATGCACGAACTCTCCAAAGACATCCTTCAACCCAGCACGTAATATTCACTACAGTCGTATTTGATTTTGGTACTGAAAAATCAAATCCATCTCTCACCGCAAGAAGTTTCACTCGTTTCTCCAACTCGTCTTTGTTCGCGTATCGTTGTCCTACGACGAGGTTTAGCTTAGCCATCTCCACCGTTAAAGACTCCGAGTTACCAATCGATCCTACTTTGCCATAGTAATGACCTCTGTTTTGAGTAAAAGCCGGTAAATCTTCATCTTTCTCCTCAGGCTCGCCGTATACAGTAAAGTTATCATCATCAGATGACGCACCATCGGAGTCGTCGAAAACGTCAAATCAGGTTGAAAACTCGTCATCTTCTTCTTCATCCTCTGATTCGTACTCTGCTGCTTCATCTTCTTTGGCTTCATCTTCTACGTTTTCATTATAATTATAACAGAAACCATCAAATCCTCTTGCGTCTTCATATGTAGATTCTACTTTTGAAGCCGATTCGTCCTTGCATTCGATCCGTCCTTCATCTTCGCGAACTCAACACAAAGTCGTGGCTGATCGATTGTCAAGAAGCTTAGATAATTCTGCAACTGTCGATCATTGGAGACATATACTGGGGGAGTATCATGCGACATATGTTTCATATGTTTGTACGAGAGCATGTAGCTCATCGTCACCTTGTGGCTGAATTGATGCAGTCCATAGTCATCAAGAACCAATTTCACTAGCTTCTCGTGCGTTGTTTCCGCATCTATTTGCACAATTCTACAACCTCTATCGTTAGTGTTAAATACATATTTCTGTTTCTTTGCCCAATTACCAGACACAACAATTACTGGAACCGGATGATCCATCAACGAAAATGAAGAACAGAAGTGAGAATCAAGAACAGAAGTGAAAATGCAAAAAAGAAGTGAAGAACAGAAGTGAAAATGAAATACAGAAGTGAAGTGAAGAACAGAAAATAAAGAATAGAGTGTAAGAAAAAACACGAGCTAATGGGGGACCTTTCGTATTTTCCTCGTTTATGCTGACATGGAATTGTGTATTTGAATCGTAAGTCAGCCACCAAACAAATTTGTAACTCAGCCAACGATAAATCAGCCATCAACACAAATTAAATCAGCCACAACATGAAAAATATTTAAGTAATTACTAAAATGTTTTTTAAGATGCCAAATTCAGCCGTAACGTCAATAAGTCAGCCGTAACGTAAAATAAGTCAGCCGTAACTGGAGGCTATATTAGCAATAAATCTTTTGTCTATAAGTCAGCCGTAACATGGTTGAGTTTTCCGTTAAGTCAACCAATTACGACTGAGTTATGTCTCTGAAACATAAGTCAGCCGTAACGACATTTGATAACTCAGCCGTTGTCGATAACTCAGCCAACCGGAGAAAGTTAAGTCAGCCGTGTCGATAACATAACTCAGCCAAACTTCTGATAACTCAACCATCGGACTATAACTCAGCCGTAACGGCGGCTGAGTTATTAGCCGTTTTCTCATAACTCAACCAGATTTTTATAAGTCAGTCGTAACTGTTGGTTGAGTTATGACCGTAAGTCAACCGTTGACCCGAAACTCAGCCGTTGTCCCAGAACTCAGCCATAACGTGATATAACTCAGCCGTAACGTACGTTATGGCTGAGTTATTGGTGGCACGCGCTTTTTTGTCTGACGTGGCAGTGGCATTTTTCGTAATTAGTTTTTTCCGGTAACGTGTAAAAAGGGCACGCTGGTAATTAAAAAACATTTAAGGATAAAAAAAGTTTTGGATGGTTTCCGTCAATACACCTAACATGTAGTCCATCTAAGTAATTCTTTCTATAATTAACCTTGCAGCAAAAAATCTTCTCTCTCTTTTCTCTCTCTTCTCTCTCTCTCTCTCTCTCTCTCTCTCTTTCTCTCTCTCTCTCTCTCTCTCTCTCTCTCTCTCTCTCTCGCTCTCTCTCTTTTCTCTCTCTTTTCTTTCTTTTCTCTCTCTTGAAGATATTTGCAAATGTTTTGATGATATTTTATTTTCAAAGATTTTTAAAAATTTACATATAGTTTCAAATATTTAAATATTCTATTAAAGTTTTTAAAAAAGTTCTTAACAGCATATTTGTTTTTAAAAAAAATCAAACATTCAAACTAATATATATATATATATATATATATATATATATATATATATATATGATGTAGAGTATAAATATATTAGCAAGAAATGACCACATTTTTCTTCTTTTATTGATTGGTAAGGAACTCTACCAACAATATTTTCGAAATCATCTCATATAAATTAACCTTGCAGCAATAGAGGATTTTTTTAGATATTCGTGCAGTTTGTTTTCAAAACTTTTCCCTTAGTATGATTTCTAACTAATTAACACCGTTTTCTGCAGCGAAAAGTCAAAGGATTCTCGTGTTTTAAGACCGTGCCAAACTTTTTAAGTAGGTTACCCACATCATCAACATCTTTAAGAGAAAAAAATATAATTTAAGTTCTCCCTAGACATAGTAGCAAAAATCCAAAACTTCTTGGATAGATAGTTGAAAACTTACAGACTGAAAGCTTAAAGACGGCTTCCAACTGCCTTGTTGGTACAATTCTCGAGCATCCATTCCAATTTTTTTTCACATCTTCAAAAAGGTTTTCGCGTGATAAAACTCATATTACACCGCTAGCAATATTTATTATATTATAGTTAAAAAGAAAAAAAAAGTAGGCAATTTTTTCCTACTTCTATATTAGTAGTAAATATTATGGTAAGGTTTTAATTAAGTACTTAGTTTGATTTGGGAATTGGAAAGAGAGAGTCATCTTTATTATGACTCTTAGGGACACACCATTAAATTTTATTTTGAAAAAGAAGTTGTCAGTTGTCATCCTTATTATTAAGTTGTGCTCTTGTTGATTCTTAAATTTCGATTGCATTTTATATTTTCAGTAGATTTTCAAATTAGTCATCTTTTAACTTTTTATGAATAATTTACCATTATTTGAAAAATATTTAAGTCAACAAATGAGTACATGATCTAACTGCAGAAAGACGATATATGTTCAAAGTAAAGCAATTGTAATTGATCTATAAAATTTATGTAATATATATTTTTGTAGGAATCCTACTTCCAATTTTGTATAAAACAATTTTTCTTTTGTAGAAATATCGTAAATATTTAGTAGAAATTATTTCGGGAAAAATGTCAAAAAATCTCCAACTTTCTAATTGTGGATGAAAAAAGCATGAACTTTCAAAATGTCATTTAAATCCTAAATTTTTGTTTGACTTTTGGATAAATGCTAAATTTTTGTTTGACTTTCAGATAAAATGGTCAAGTTTCCTTGTCCTGGCTATATTGGGCACGACTTTTAACATTCTCAATAATGACATATATATTGATATCTTATAAATGGTAAAGTTTCCTTGTCCATGCTAATTTGATATATTTTTTATTTTTGCTTAATTGCATATTATATATACTAGGGAAATAACCCGCGCTTCGCCGCGGTTCACCGGATAAATATATACCGTTTTTATATTTTGAAGACGAATTGATATTAACATTTCGAATAACAAAGAGGAAATTAATGAGAATATCAATTCATGTGTTTATATGAATTTGAAAGATAAATTCTTATGTATTCTATCCATAATTTGACAAACAGAAAAGTTGCCATATTTAAACTATTGGTTTGACAAACGGGACTTTCTGAAACTTGGTCGAGGACCCCAATTTTTCTCGTCCGGATGGGTCGACCGGTTATCGGGTGATCGATAAGCTTTGACCGTTCAACACATTTCTTCGACTTTTGGAATTGAGAACTCTTCTATGATGGTTTTAAGGAGAATTCATCGAAAAACATTCACATCAAATACGGGACTTTCTGAAACATGGTCGAGGACCCCAAGTTTTCCTCGTCCGGATGGGTCGACCGGCAACCGAATGATCGATAAGCTTCGACCGTTGAAGATATTTCTTCGACTTTCGGCATTCGCAACTCTTCTATGATGGTTTTAAGGAGAATCTATCGAAAAACATTCGCATCAATACAGGACTTTTCGAAACTTGATCAAGGACACCAAGTTTTCCTAGTCCGGATGGGTCGACCGACTACAGGGTAATCGATAAGATTCTACCGTTCGAGAAATTTCTTCGACTATCGACATGCAGAAATCTTCTATGATGATTTTAAGGAGAATCCATTGAAAAAAATTCCCATCAGTACGGGACTTTACGAAACTTGGTCGAGGAGTCCAATTTTTTCTCGTCCGGATTGGTAGACCGGCTATAGGGTGATCGATAAGGTTCGACCGTTCGAGACTATTCTATGATCGTTTTAAGGAGAATCCATCAAAAAACATTCGCATCAATACGACACGTTCCAAAACTTTGTCAAGGATCCAAGTTTTCATCGTCCGGATGGGTGGTCCGGCTACCGACTGATCGATAACCTTTGACCGTCCGAGACATTTCTTCAACTATCGTCATTCATAACTTTTCTATGCTGGTTTTAAGGAAAATCCATAGAAAAACATTGGCATCAATACGCGACTTTCCGAAAGTTTGTCGAGGACTCCAAGTTTTTCTCGGCCGAATGGGTCGTCCGGCTACCGGCTTATTGATAAGCTTCACCGTTCAAAACATTTCTTCGACTATCAGAATTGAGAACTATTCTATGATGTTTTTAAGGAGAATTCATCATAAAAAAATTAGTAATTGGGTTGTTAAATTTTAAAATATTTCATTTGCTTTTTTGTAATAGAAAATGCAACCAAGTTGCGAATTGTCCCTGCTTCTTATGGATATAATTTGTTTCCCTTCTATTCTGAATTTTTGAATCTGTGTACATGAACCAATTGTATTATGATTTGCAAGATAATATGAATACTATAACATGATCAAGATTAATATATAATTATCAAACCGAAAATGATAATAAAAAAAACTTCGGCCCATTGTTTAAAGATCATCAATGTAATGGTAAATGTTTATATATCAAGCAATATACCGAAAGTTCTAAATTTGTAAACGAAAACCTGATATAAAAATCAAAAACAACATAGTTCTTACATAATATATCCGATAACCAAAATATAAACTGAAACATAATATTGGTCTTATGAAGGTTTAAAAATACACAACATCATAACATACATAAGAAGACCACGTGGTTCCTATGCGATAGCTGCATTGAATTCGTCTTGCACTCATTCCTTAGAAGATATACCGAAATGGTAGGTTGCAGCAAACTCAGAACTACAATTTACATAGCCAAGTTGGTTAGAATCTATATTAAGTAGACAAAAATGGGACATCAATATTCTTAAAACAATACTTCTAAACTTACTTTATCATGTGGTTTTCAAGACCATTATTGGTTGGATTGAGAAATGTCCTTGAAGCTCCACTATCACATTCATCATCATTCGTAATACAGGGCTGACCTAAACAAAGTAAAGAATAAATGAATTTCTAATATTTCCTAATCCATCTATTCTGATATGTAAATCATTCAAATAGAGTTAAAGCTTTCTTTACCGTGACATGTAGATACTCTCCAAAATCTAAGGACACAGAAGACCGGGTGTATTTTGTAACTGATATTGTAACCCTTTGATCTCCACTCCCTTAAGAAGTTTTGAGCACTAACTCCTCTAATATGACAAATAATATTTTCATTCCTGAGATGGGCAATTGTATATAATTAGGCTAATTTATAAGCAAACTTTTCAATGTAAAACGTAAGTAAGCATAAGTAACGTTTATTAAGTTACCTTCCATTAATCATTTGGAAAACCAAACCGTTGACTCCATAAGCATTACCTACTCATCCATTTTACTATCCTCTTCTTTCAATTCACCAACATCAATTATAGATCCGTAAAAATCTAACATGGAGAAAATATAGCCAAAATGCTTAAAATAGATAGATATCTCTTAAGCTACAAAATACAATAATCTAAACTTGATTCAACAAACTTACCATATGAATTATCCAGGGGAATATTTTCTTTTAAGACATGTGAGAAATCTTCAAAGAGATAGTATTGTCTGGAAGACAGGGGAGCTATGCGCATCATGCTTGTCTTCTCATAAACCTTGATCTGGTACGTATGGTTGGTGTTTCTTCCTCGCAACACATGTTTAATGACTTTAAAATCTTTGATGGAATACCACTCCCCTTCGTATACATGTTTTGGGATATTCCTCTCGAAATGCTTTAAGACAACAGTAGCCTCAATCCTGTCTCCTTATATTAAGATTTGTGAGTCAACTAATCGACTAAAACTAAACCTGTAGAATTCAAAATTGAGTGATTACTACATAATTGAACATAAGGAAAGTTTAACATATGTTTATTTAAAAGTCAGAAATATAAATTACTTTTTCATCAGCAAGGATTAAAAACCCTCTTCATGAAGAAATCTCTTCGATAGGCAATAGACAATATCTTCGCTTCTATGTTCCAATTAGTCCTTGAAGGATGCAAATCGGCAACGAAATCTGTTCGCATGATGTCTAAAATCCGAAGTTCTGTTTTCATTGAAAGAATTGTGAAGAAGAAGATCGGCGGTGTGTGTGATCTTTCGGATTCCAAATGGAAATAGATTTGGTTTAGGAAAAATAATAAAAGTCCATTAGCCGCTTATAAATTGTAAATAGTGGTAAGTTGCGTCGTTTGGATTTTCCAATTAGGAAATTTAATATTTTGTTAAAAACATTAATATTTCGTTTGGACTTGGAAGAAGTTTTATAAAATCAGATCTTTTCATTGTTATTTACTATAATTACGTTATTCTTAATTATATTCTAAGTGGTACATATAATTAGAACATCTACATAAATTACATAAGATATAGTTTTCATCCTTAAAGATTAAGATAAACTTAAAAACTTAACTAAGTATTTTATTTGGTGATAAGTGCAAAATTACTAACAAATAGTAGGGTTTGAATCAGGTTTCGGTTTATAAGTTATACTCATGATATTATTAGGCCTGATATATAAACAAACTTGTTACATGTTTTAAAATATTTTTGAATGGACTTAATGTTCTATTTTAATATTTATGCTGAAAATGCCGACAAAAATATATATATATATATATATATATATATATATATATATATATATATATATTTATGCTAAAAATGTATATTAAATAAGCTATTTTGAGATGCTCATATTTGTAAATGGAAACAACTTTACCTAGTTGGCTTGATAATAACATTCGAAAATTTACAATAGACCAATTAATCAAGTATGATGGCATAAAACATATAAAGTGGATGCATAATAATTCTTTTCCGTGCATGGTAAGAAAAACACGTGAAATTTATACATCAATATGAAGCAATTTGAGTAGAGATTTCACTAAATATCTGATTTGGTTCGTGATTTGGAGCAATTTCAAATTTCACAACTATCCATTTGATCTCATAAATTACTGCCGCCCCAGTTTTTGACATCACTTTATACTGGTGGCTGAATATGGTGATTCGTCTGACTAAGTTGAGAAAAAACGTAGTTAACCGGAATCGATAACTTTTCTTTGTGGCCCATACCAGAAATAAGGATTTGAAAAATCATAACATCTTCTAAAAGGCCTACTTAAGAAGTATACTACTTAGAAACTTAATCCTTATTACATTATAGAAGTTAATTTAATCTTTCATCTTCAAAGCTTCTATAATTTTAGTTGTAATGCATTTTTTTAAGTAGCGAATATAAGTATTAGAGAATTTATTTAGAAAATACATTAGGTTTATTCGTTTAAAAATTGAAAAGATTAACTATATAAATCGAAACCTAAGACAAAAAAATAAAGTTGCGTAACCTAATATATTAGAAACCTAAGACAAAAAATAAAGTTGCGTAAAAATAAAGATTTCAATACTCTAATTCGTAAACATACCTTTCCATCTACTAAAATCAGATCGAGTGAGTTGTAAGGAGGAGTAGTACACGTAAATTTTCTCAGAATCTTGACTCTTATTTTCCACTCGTGTGTCAATGGATTCAAAGTAGCCAAACCAAAGAAATAGTCTTTTTCCTATCTTTTTCTTGATAGCATTAGAAAGTAGGTTAGCCATCTTAATATTTTGAAGTCTCCAATGCAAATTCTTATAATGAATCTTTTGATATAAATAGAGTTCGGTATAGTAAAATATATGTATATCTTACATTTATTTACGTGTCAAATATTCTCATCTATTATAGTTTTGTTATAATATTAGTTTTAGAGTGATAATAATTATCACATAAACTTTATTGAAAATATTTATTGTTTATTGGATGAGATAACAACACACATCTTACATAATCATGAAACGGAAAATACTGAATGAAATTAAATTATAGAAAATAGATTATCAATCCTCATCTGAGATGTCATCTTCAGGATTGAATTCTGGTTGTTCACCCCTGTGTACAATAAAATTGAAAAATGATTATAAACATAGCACTTATTTATTACATGTTTTACAATAAGTTACGAAAAAGCATCGTCAAACGTTAAATTTAAATTTACAGCAGTGTTTCCATGTTCATCTCCATGAACTCTTTATTAAGGAAAATTCTTGAACAGCCATATTGAGAAAAAGAGATGGAATACCTATGTAAAGTATAGAATAATGAGTAGCTAAGTTTTGAAATTGGTACACAATTATACACACAACATGTGAAATAACATTATAGACAAAGATTTAATAATGTAAGAATATCAGTACTAACCTTCGTACACAGAGATTCTCCAAAAACGCAAAACACACATAATAGGACTCTCGGCATCATCATCATAATCAAAATGAACTTCCTCCCACATGTTTTCAAATTCTTTTGTGGATTTTCCCACCGCAACACATGTTATTTCTTTTTTCCTAATCATTAAAATGTATGTTAATATAATAGAAGTTTTTATTAAATCCCAACATATAGAAAACTCAAAATACACTTACGTTTCATCAGTAAGGGTGAAGGTTACTACGCTTTCGGTATTAGAGTAGCCATTTTGTTCGTCTATAAATGTTACTTCACGAAGCTGTGAAACATTAGAGACAATACCGCTAGCATCTGTTTACCAATTTAGAAGACAATATTTTAGAAATATTGAATTTGAAATTTTCCAAACTTGTAAATGTATTGAATATAGAGAGTATAATTATACATACCATAAAAATATTTTCTATCGTCCACTTTGGAATTGAGAAGTTGAGTGAATGTAATAAAGTTGAAGTAAGATTTCCAAGACTTCTCTTCCACTTCGCGCATTGTTGTTTGATAGATCGTCGTTATTTTCAAGTGATGGCGAGAATTTTTAACTTGTAAATTATTCTCCATAACTTGAAAGTTGGAAAGTAGATACCACTTTCCCTCAACAATAAGATTATGGAACGGTGATGCGTATCGAATGTATGGAACTGTTGCGTCAATCCTACAACCCTTGTTATAAAACGATATAACATTTGACGTTAGACAATAATTATACTTAGCATAATAAAGTTACACGCAAAATATATATAAGTTATTCACCTATTGATCTACTAATATCATACTCTTCCTCTTCCCTTCTGAATCATTCTTCGGCTTCCAGACAGCCAAAAGTTTAACAAAAACACTCCAGTTAGTAGAATTCGTAGAGATATCAGCGAACGAATGTTGTCCTGACATTTTCTTAAGAGAATTATATTTTGTAACTTTTGTGTGTGAATGACATTTTTTTAGCTCAATCGTCTTCCTCGATGGTGGTTATATGTAATGAAAACCAGTAGAGTTCTGAGCTGTTTTATTTCAACCTTTTCTTTAACTTATAAATAAATGAACGGTCAACAACATTAAAACATTATTGAATTACTCTAAAATCTCAGTCTATACTGACATTGGTTTGAATGACCTATGCATGTACCCTTAACATGTGAACTCGCCTCATTTATCATTCATATAAATAAATCTCATGTTTGCAAAAGTAGGAAAAGTTAAAGGTAAGGCTCCGAGATCATATATAGATTTCATGTGATGTGTAAATACGTCAGATAAAAGCTACAGTTTGCAATTCACGGGACAAATAAGAGGTCTTTATAATTATCCATATCTATTTTCAAAACTCCTAGGTCATTCCTTAATTTACTATGTTGCATGTGAACTTGTAAAACTCTTTCCAATATAATAAAACAACAGTACCCACTCTTTTATCTATTGTTCATCGTGAATGTCTTACATTGTCAATGTTAGGAATGTAGGTCAATCGGAAACTATTAGCATCAATACGGGACTCTCCAAAACTTGGTCGAGGATCCCAAGTTTTAATCGTCCGGATGGGTCGACCGGCAACCTGGTTATCGATAAGCCTCGACCAGTCGAGGCATTTCTTTGACTATCGACATTCATTCCTATTCTATGATAGTTTTAAATAGAATCCATCGAAAAAAATATTTCCATCAGTACGTGACTTTCCGAAACTTTGTCGAGGACCCCAAGCTTTTCTCGTCCGGATGGATGGTCTGGCTACGGGCTGATCGATAAGCTTCGACCGTTCGAAACATCTCTTCGACTATCGGCATTTAGAACTATTCTATAATGGTTTTAAAGAGAATCCATCGTAAAATAATCGCATCAGTACGGGACTTTACGAAACTTTGTCGAGGACCCCAAGTTTTCATCGTCCGGATGGGTGGTCCGACTACCGGCTTATCAATAACCGTCAGCCGTCCGAGACATTTCTTCGAATTACCTCATTCAGAAATTTTCTATGATGGTTTTAAGGAGAATCCATCGAAAAACATTCGCATCAATACGGGACTTCCGTAAGTTTCTCGAGGACCCAACATTTTTTTTTGGCCGGATACGTCGACCGATTCGGGACTTATCCAGTTCTAGATTCGATTCGTCTAATTGTTGTGGGATTCAAATTAATTTGTATGTTAACCATCATACAAAAGCTATGTATTTTGAAATCTCCAAGGCACCCACTCGAATTACTATGCTGCATGTGATTCTGTAAGACCCTATCCTTACAAACAATAATAGTTTGAACTGCCAGATTTATTGTTTGCCGTGAAACACTTACATTGTCAGATAGGAATTATATCAATGAGTTTGAAAAATTGACCACTTTATATTGAATACATAGAATATAAAACGTAAAGCATGATATGTAAAAGACGTATAATATAGTATAATAAGGAGAAGTCATGAAGTCTTAACATTAAAACCAATCTGAATTATGAAAAATGAAAAATAAATATAGCTATTCTCTTAATCATAGATGTTGTCTACTTATGTGGGTAGACCTCCTTGGATTCCTAAAAAAATAAGATATGAAAACAAAGATATATCACTCACATCACAAAGGTTAACTATACTATTTATATATGTAAATAAACTTACATTGCTACAAAATTGTCGACCTTCGGAATCTTTGGATTGAGACTTATTTGGGTACAAATGGTGTTAGACACAGTTCTTTTTCCTATAATAAGAATAAAAATCTTTAAATATATAAAATAACAAATATACTAAACTATCTTAGATAAAACATGTGAAGTAAAGAATAATCTCATGAACATGTACCTTGGAAAACGTCTACCACTCCCCATCGAATCACACAAATAAGACTTTGGTGCTGTAAAGCTTTGTAGGCCTTAAAGAAGTTAACGGCCGATGATCCAGTCAACTCACATCGTAAAATGACTCCACTATATTAGCAAGATAAAAAATAAACATTAGGTATATATAACCATACCAAATATATTTATAATGAAAATGAACTATAGTAAACAATTTCATAGTTAGAAACAAATACCTAGTGTTTCGAAGATCAAAACAAATATTATTGTGTATAGAATATTATTTTTTATCATCGACCTCTTCGTCGATATTTTGATTACAAATATCCGCTTCTTCTTGGTCGTCATCTTCATTAGATTCACTTGCATCATATTCCTCCTCACCATCTGTTCCTTCTTGTGCATCATTATAACCAAGATCATCTTCCTCACTATCACCATCATCATATCCATCAGCTTCAGTTTCTGATTCATCGCTTTCATGTTCTCCTTCTTCACTATTATCACCGTCGCCGTATCCATCACTCACATATTCATCTTTTTCCGTATCCATTATATCATTAAAAACTTCATCTTCTTCATCCTCTTCTTCTTCCTCTTGCTCATAGTCCTCATCCATTGCATCTCCTTCGTCGTCAATATTATTACTGTACATACTATCCTCGTCAGAATATTCGATCTCAGAATCATAAAGACGACGGACGTTGGAAGTGTATCCCTTGTTGGGCAGTTCATCTCGGCAAATAAACTTAAAGAGATGACGAACATAAACATAACTTGATTTAGACACAACTTGAACGCAATTCTTCTGCTCATTGTCGCTGTCTACATGGTCCCAATTATCAAACTTTCCCACGTGTATAACCTCTCCAATGACATCTATAATAAATTAAAAATAATCACTATGAATACAAATCCTAATGTAAACTAATTTAGGAAGTAGACGGAAACTGTATTTTTAGTAAACCCTAAAACACAATGTTTAAGTAACTTACCGACCAAGTTATCATCACAATGAGAACCATCCAATATATGTTTATAATCGATAAAATAAAAATACTCTCCACCTCCAACAATCATGGCCTTCTTAATCATGGTTTGACACAAAATAATAAATTTGTATCGATGAGTAATAGTTTTGCAAGACCCATATTGATCCACGACTTTGAAATTCTCGATTTTAAGCCAATCACCAACAGCATACTTGGAAATATATCTATCATAAAGAATACACGGAAGGAACAATGAACCTTCTCACCCTACAAAAGTGTATATACTGGTTAAGAAAGATTATAGTATATAATCGTAATATTTAAGAAAACTATCAAACCTGAATATCGACTAACACCATCTCCAAACTTGGTACAAGTTTTAAACAATTCTCCTCCCATAAGCATAACACTTACACTTGAATTTTCCAGTCATATTTCGAAGGATTCAAACGTGACACACCATCAACAGGATGATTCTTCACCATAATGAAACCTTAATAACCATAGAAACATATTAGTTTAGCTATTGAAACTATGAACATAATTTATTTTTATTAAAAATTTGAGTAATGAAAATAAAACTTAACCCTAGTAAATCATCCGAGGTATGAAAGTTTGGACAATGAATGGTCAAATATATATGCACATATACTCGTTAAATATATGTATAATTATCGTTATGAATCATGTCCTTTATTAATATGGACATTCATCTTTAACTTATATAAATCTTTTATTTTTTTATAATCAGTCTTCCTATATTTATCATTATCAATATGTAAAATTTATATTTATCGTGGTTTAAACTTTTTAAAAACGATGAAGATAATTTCAAACTGAGTATGAATAAATAAGCAAATCTATATTATATGTAATACGTATTATTGTGAAATTTCCTATATTGAACCACTAATTACTAACATGTTTATCTTTTTAATTTTTTATATATACATATAAATTTCTGATATATATCGGATATATATTTTGTATATATTTTCTAACTTGGATGTATAGAATTAATATATAAATATATTTTATTTCTAAGGGTAAACTTATGTAGGCTAATCAAGATATCTATCTTTATACTTATCATATTTTGTAAACTAACCCTTAATATTTACATTCCATCGTCAATTTTTCATAGTTTTAAACCAATGTTTAATTATTAAGCTACAAACTTATTGTCTATTTAGAGAATATAATCAAGATTATTAAAATATTTTGATCAACTTTATTAGGCAACGATTTTATATAAACAATTCAGTAATATCGCCTGTTTATAAAAATTCAATAATAATATGTATATATTGTTTTTTTTTTTGGTTTATTTTGTTTTATGTACTAAATATAAACCCTAAAAACTCTTTCTTATTTAATTTAATTTAATTAGTTGTAATATAGCAAAATTATAATATAGAATATATTTAATTTTTTTAATTTTACAATATGAAATTATTATTTAGCAAAATTATGATACAGAGATTAATCAACACAAATTTCTTTAGAGAGATTAGAATATTAAATATTAGAATATAGGGTTAGCTGATGATGTCTATGCTTTAGATTTAATTTAATTAGGATTGTAAAAAGCGATTTTTTTTAAACTAAAAATTTTAGACGCTAATAGGTAAAAAACAGCTCAACATTATTTTTTCCGAAAAATTAATGATGCATCATAAAGCATAAAAATACAATTATAAGGATCACCAAATCCGAATGAATTATAGTTTTTTTTTTCTTTTTTTGGGACCTTTGCTTCCACTGATTATCTTGAGTACACCAAACAAATCCTCTTGAAAATTCTTCATATTTGTACTTCCTTGGATCAGCATCTATCGAATTGTTTTCCATCCAACTTTGGAATTTAGATCTTGAATTTGTAGATAGCAATGTAACATCTTCTTTAACATCCTCTACAACAAAACAACCAATATAACAATTAAATAAAAAAATTTACTGAATAATCAATCTAAAATTTAAACAAAAAATACAATACCTAAACCAAAAGGTGATGTAACCATAGATAAAGGTGCAATATTCTTTGACATTACCTTCCAAACAACCACTACACGAACAGGAAAACAGAAATTAGAGGATGATGAATAAAAACAAAGTTCAGTACGAAAGCATAATTCTACGAACATGATAGAAAACTAAAGATCTACTTTTATTTTAGTTATGTAGAGAGCATAGAAACCCTAGTATTTATAGAAGTAAACGACACTTTATCTTAGGGTAATAACTTAGGATGAGTTTTTTTAACGGACTTTTTTACGTAAGCCTGTTTCCTCTAAACTCTAAATTTAAATTTTCGGCTTTAGCTATAGAAGTTCCGATTTTAGGTTACAAATTTCCAATTTTTATTGTTAGGTTTAGATTAAATAAGAGCTAACCAAAACTTTTAAGTCAGGGGTATTTTTTCATTAAGGGTAAAACATGTAACCCGGTCTGAGCTAGATTTTCGATTTAGTCTTGCAAAGAGATGATTTTTTTTTTAATTAATTAAGGATTAAGGAAAAAATTACAATTAGGGGTATTTTTCATTAAGGGTAACTTAGTAATATTTTTGTGAGATTGAATGTGAGCACTTTCGACTACTCATTTAATAATATAGGTATATATATTAATGTGTATATATGTGTATATGCATTGTTTGTTTGTAATAATTTAATGTCATGTCCGAAATGGCCATTTCAATCAAACTTGACCATTTTATCTGAAAGTCAAACAAAACTTTAGAATTTAAATGACATTTCGAAAGTTCATGCTTGTTTCGTATACAATTTGAAAATTGGGTATTTGTTTGACATTTTCCCCAAATTATTTCCTACTAAATTTTTCGTAGGAAAATTTGTAGGATATAGGCATGTTTTCTTGTATCTATACTATTAAAAGGGGAGCACAAATTGTCTTTGTAGCCAAATAGATTAAATAAAAAAGTAATAAAATGTTATTATAAACCTATAGCCAAACATTATTGATGACAAAAAAAAATATTTTTCATGAAAAGTAAATTCTGCTTTCAATAAATCAAAAATCAAAACTTATAACTAACCAATGTTCATGGAAATCATAATAAATTTCTTACCATAAAAATTGACCTATTAAATTCTAAATTGTATATATGTTTAAACATATTTTAGATTTTTCTAATACATTTCGACCTAATTTAAACTAATATATTTCAAAATATTTTAATTTTTAAATTTTTAAAAAATTTAATTTTTGTTTTTGTTTTTTGATCATCATATATAAATAACCATAAGAGTTAAGAGAAAACAATGACAAAACTAATAAGAGAGTCAAAACTAAAAAACACCACCATTTAAAACGAGAATTCATCTCTCATATCCTTTTTTCAGAATTTTATTCTCCTATCTGCCTAATTAATCTCTCTACCCCTCTTTCATTAATGAGAATATGTAATTCCATTTCTACCCTTCCTTTTTTTCTTTTTCTTTTATTTTTTTTAATTAAGAAAAAAAAACAAAAAAACCAAAAAAAAAATACTCCTCCCGACGCTCCTCCTCTCCGCCTCCTCCTCCCAAACCCGACGTCGTGCTCGGTTTGTGGTGCTGGAGCTGTCGATTCCGGCGACGTCGGAGGTCCTGAGTTTCTTCTTCTCTTTTGAGTTGTACAAAGCTCGAAAATGCAGGTACATTCTTCAACTATAAGCTTCATATTTGTTTAGATTTTTGAAATTTGATTGGATTTTGGTTGAGAAGATAAATCCTTAGCACATTGGATGTTTGACCATGGGTTCTGGGTTGATTGAGCTATTTAGTTGATTAGAATGAATTTTAGACCCAGATTCGTCTTGAATTGCAGAGTTTAGAACCCGGAATCGAAATTCGATTTTGAGTAGAACTAGTAAAACTAGGCACTGTGGTAAATATAGTATAACTAGTAAAACTGGTAGTACTGGTACAACTCGCATAAATGGTAAAACTGGTAAAACCAAGTAGTACTGGAACTGGTAAAACTAGTAAAACTGGTAAAACTGATTTTGTTTATTGTATTTTTTTGGCAGGATACAATGAGCGAAAGTGTTAGCATATATTTTAAGTGTGAAGGTCGGATGTATAGTATTATGATCAAGACAAAAGCGAGTGATATAACGTTGTCGATGCTAAAAGGAAGGATAAACAAGAAGGTTGGATTTGTTGAGAGCCACGTTAAATTGGAGTTGAGCTACTATCCGCTAGTGGCAGAATCGAATGAGAGGGAAAAGTGTACGATTTATGATGATGAGGATTTGGATGTGTATTTGACGTCCTTTGATACAGAGAAGCGAAGATGTGTGTTGATTGTGGATGTCACAAAGGTATCGGAACAGCCTGAGCAAGTGATTGAAGATGATGATGATGATGATGATGATGATGATGAGGCTGTTAGAGTGGACCAAAGTTCTGTTGGTATGAATTATCAAAACCAACAGACTAGAGATGATGAGGCTAACGCCATTGTTCCATACGAAGAGAAAGATAAAGGAAAGGGTGTCGAGGGCGATTCTGAAACTTTAGGACGTGAAGAAGGTGATGAGTATGTTGAACAACCACCTGTTGTAACACCTTCTCAGTTTATAGACCCATGGGAAGACGGTTTGACTTTGAGGAAATTTGACGAATTCCCAAACAAGAAGGCATTGCAAGAAGTGGTGGATAGAGCTTCGTTTGCTAACTGTTTTAGGTTTAAAATTGCGAAGTCGGATAAGGATCGTTATGTGTTGAAATGTTCTAAAGAAGGATGTAGTTGGGGTTTACGAGCTACAAGAGTTCCACATACTGAGATTTTCTCTATCCGCCGGCACAACAATATGCATAGTTGCTCTCGGGCGAGTAAAAGTTCAAGCAACAGTAACAGGCGCGGCACTCCGGAATTAGTTGCATCCCTTTTGCATAATGATTATCCAGGACAGATGGAAACTCCACGTCCCAAGATTATCATGGAACTTGTGAAGACCAAATTAGGTTTGAGTGTATCATACTCGACGGCATTGAGAGGGAAAGTTAAAGCCGTTAGTGATTTGCGTGGTACCGCGGAAGAAAGCTACAAAATGCTCCCTTGTTATTTGCACATGTTAGAGAAGGTTAATCAAGGTACGAGAACATATCTGCATTTGGATGAGAATAAGAAATTCATGTACTTGTTCATAGCTTTGGGAGTTAGCATCGAAGGGTTTCAAGTCATGAGGAAGGTTATAAGTATAGATGCAACATTTCTAAAGAACGGATATGGTGGTGTTCTTGTTTTTGCCTCGGCTCAAGATCCTAACCGGCATCATTATCCGTTAGCATTACAGAGATGTTGTTGCATGGAGATTCATGGAGGTAAGCAGGTTATACACAGTGGCTGAGTTCGAAGTGGAATACAATTCATTCAAGATAAGGTATCCAAATGCTGCCAAGTATCTCGAAGATTCTACGAAGGTTGAAAAATGGGCAAGGTGTGTATTTCCAGGAGAAAGGTACAACCTAGACACTAGCAACGGTGTGGAATCATTGAACAGCGTATTCAAAGACGTTAGGAGGTACTCCTTAATTCCCATGCTTGATGCGATTATCGCTAAATTCTCTGAATGGTTTAATGAACATCGGAAAGAGGCCGTGTCTGGTTCGGTTGCAAATAAATTGGTGCCTTTTGCTGAGAAACTAAAAGTGACTGGGCTAAACACGTTTGAGCTGCAATACAATGTCATTGACAACGACGGGAAGCCTTATTTGGTTAATTTGGTTATGAGGAGTTGTGGTTGCAGGTTCTTTGATATTCAAAAGTACCCTTGTGTACATGCATTGGCCGCTTTCATAGAGTACCTAAAGACTAAAGATAGAACTAGAGATATCCAAATGCATGAGTTGTGTTCTAGGTACTATTGGACGGAGCTGTGGGCGATGGCGTATTACCAGACAATTTTCCTAGTACCGGATAAGTCTCAGTGGAACGTCCCGGCTTGGGTGAAAGATGTTCAGATCATTCCGCCAAAACGCAAAACAAAGGGTGGAAGGAAGAGAACTAAAAGGTTTGCGTCTACTGGAGAAAAGCGACCACCAAAGAGAAAAAGAACACAAAATAAAAGGCGGCGGAGACAAGGACTACAATGGTTGTTATTCGGAGTTTCTAGTAATGTTTGATTCATGTTTCGTTTATTTTTTGATTCATGTATGGAACCTTCTGTTTGTACCTCTACTCTCTATGTTATGTGACAATGTATGTTTGCTTCTTATTTAGCTTGATGTGTCGTAGCAGGGTGAAACAGGTATAACTGTTATTTTTAAGGCATAACTGGCATCTGTTTGGTAAAACTGGTCAAACTAGTAAAACCGACATACTAGTACAACTAGTATAACTGATAAAAGATGTTTAAGATGCATTAACTATGTATGTACCAATAAACGACATACCTAATGTCTTAACGTTGGTTAAAAGTACAATTTTAAAACTGACATACTAGTACAACTAGTATAACTGATCAAAGATGTTTAAGATGCCTAAAATTACTTTATATTGAACCTAACTATGTATGTACCAATTAATGACATACTTAATGTGTTAACGTTGGTAAAAGTACAATTTTAAAAAATATTTATATTTTGGATCGTTATGAAAGAATCTAAACTAGTGTTTCCTTATACTTTTAAGTTCACTTTGTAAATAATCACTAGGTTGAGATGAAAAAGTTATATAAATATAAATTTTTAATATATGCATACATAGAATACTCTTAATTGTAGGTAGACTGACATTAATAAACTGTACAACTACTAAATATAGTTTTAAGTCAGTGTAATACTAATTAAACTGAAAAAACATCAAAAGTACAACTATTTGCAATCTTGGTACAACTACATCCTTGTGGGTACAACTAAGTGTGAACACATAGTGTGAACACAAATGCTGGACACGTGGCAACGTGTGGTTGGTCAATTTTTTTTTTTTTCGCAAAACATTTTCGAAAATTGGCCAAAACATTTTGAAAATTTTGGCCAAAAATTTGAATTTGCCGCCCAACGAAATTTCAAAATTTTAAATTTTTTGAAAATAATTTTTTTTTTCATCTCTTCTAGATCTCTCTCTCTCTCTCCTCTCTCTCATTCATCTTTCTTTCTTCTACTCTCGACATCTCTCTTCTCTCTCTCTCATCAATCTCGACATCTCAATCTCTCTCTCTCAAGCTCTCTTTCTCAATCTCTCTCTTCTCAATCTCTCTCTCTCAATCTCTCTTTCTCAATGGCGGAGCGATACTACCAAGGGGAGGATCCACACTATCGACACATGAAAGAGGTAAAGAGATATATGGACCGACTTGATGCCGTAGCCGATTCTGTTTGGGGCATTCCTCTTCAATGTCCGTGTGGTGAACATATCGTTGAGTAGACATCTCCAACGGAAATTGAGAAGAAGAGATACTTTACTTGTGTTCACTATAAAGTAATACTGGTAATACTGATATAGTGTTAGTACTGGTAAAACTGCACCAAACTTATATATTGTGTTGTGTTGCTTTATAGGATGATGGGTTACACAGGCGCAAATATTGGGTTGATGCGATTGAGGAGGATGCGAAAAGCTTGAGGAAGGACGTGGAAGAGCACACAACTAGATTGAGAGAATACGCAAATCATGACTTCCTTATCTCTCAAATGAAGTTGCAGCTGGAAGGCAATGCAAAAGAGATTGCCTACCTCAAGGACGTAGTGTCAAGCCTTGTGGGTCGAATCGAGCTCTTAGAAGAAATTAGCTTTAAGTAATTACTTTGTTGTGTCTTGTTGTTTCTTTTGAAATTAAGACTCATTGTTTAATGTGCTTTAGTCTATGTTGTGTGTGTTTTAATTCTATGTGAACTCTATGTAGTGTGTGTTGCAATTATATCTTATATTTTTTGCAGTCAAGTTTTACTCAGTTTTACTAGTATTACTATGCCAAACCGCAGTCAAGTTTTACTCAGTTTTACTAGTATTACTATGCCAAACCGCAGTCAAGTTTTACTAGTATTACTATGCCAAACCGTAGTCAAGTTTTACTAGTATTACTATGACAAACCGCAGTCAAGTTTTACTAGTTTTACTCAGTTATACTTAGTATTACCTAGTTATACGTAGTATTACCTAGTAATTCTAGTTTTACCAAATCCTTAGAAAATCTGAAATCGTACTAAGTAATTCTACTAATACCAAATCCTGAAAATAAGTTAAGTTTACACAACCAAAAACACAACCATAAAACAAATAACATAACCAAGTTCACAACCATCTTCACAACCATCTCCACAACCACATTTAGTTTTTCTTCGACCTTGTCTTCGGTCTTGAACCGGGTTCTAGGGGGGCTGGTCGTTTCTCACCTTTCTTCTTCTTCATCTTCTTTTGCTCCCCCGCTGTTTCTTCATCTTCTTCCGTTCTCTTCACGGAAGCTTCCAATTCATTTAACCGTTTCTCAAGTCCATCTAACTTCTCGAAAATGATCTCAAACTTCGAACATCTCTTCGAAAAACACACCCTTACCTTTCGAAATGAGCTTCATCCAACTCTCAACCACAACATCATGCACATCATCATCTTCGTGACCTTCGTCGATGATTTCTTCCAACAGTTGAGATTCTTCATTGGTAGATTCTATGATAGAGACAATATCCTGTTTAAACAAAAGAAAACACACACACATCAAAAACACCCAAGTACTAGTTAAAGTTTCGATGAATTGGACAACTAACCTTAGTTTGACCGAGAACGTCATTTAGCTTCTTGAGAGGAAACCCTTTCATCGCCCCTTTCTTGAATGTCCTCCTACACATCCGGGGACACTCTATGTCCGCGTCTGGCCTAAATTCAATGAATTCATTACCGAGTGTAGGAATTGCCTCAAAAGCCAATAACTACACAACATATATAATTCATGTTAGCACAAAAGAAGTTAACAATCACAATGAAATTCGATTAGACAAACCACTAACCTCCATCGGGATACAAAATCCCGGAACTGGCCAAATTGCTCCTTCTTTCTCCACCACCCCATCAAAATGGCGCATAGTGTGCGAGATGGACTTGATCATGTGCTCAAACGAGTACCTTCCCCAAGGAAAGGTAGCACAAAACTGCAGACCGTTAACCGCTCGTAGACATAGGCTATCTATGGGCGTTGCTAACTTACCCGAGTTCTTGGTGTCCCCGACAAGGATACTCACTAAAAAGTAGAGTACCATCATCTTCAACCTGTCATGAGTACGATCCGGAACCATCGTCTGTAGTTTTTCCTTGATGTCTTCCAATCTTACCCTCCTAAGGTTCCTGAAGTGCTTCCTCTTGAACCTTTCACTTCCCGCGTTCATGTAACCCTCTGGATAGGCATGACATCACTATCCGTTGAGGATCCTAGAGTTTCACTACTCTCCTCACCGTCTCCTCTTAACACAACACTCTCTGATTTTTCTAACTCCTTCTCGCCGCCGGTCTCCTCCTCCGCAACAACCGCCGACGCCTCTGGTAAATCGGCCAATGCTCCTTCTTCCTCGTTTGCCAATGTTCCTTCTTCCTCGTTTACTTCTGGAGATGTCGCATTCTCCCCGGCCGGTGGAGAATTCTCATCCGCCGAGACAAATTCTTCTTCCCCCCCCTCTTTCTCTAGTTTTTCCTCCCCCCCCTTTCTCTAGTTCTTTCTCCTCCCCTTTCTCCGGTGGACTAGGTTCTTCGCCCGCCGCTGTTGCTTATTCTCTCACTCTCACACTTAGACGAAATCGCGAGCAAAGAAGAAGAGAAGAAGTTGAGAAGAAGTTGAGAGAAACGGTTCGATATCGAGAAAGAGAAACTCTTTTAGGTTTTTCAATTTTCAAAATTTCTTTCTTTTTTTTTTTAAGTTTTTCGGGTTTGGTAGTGGGTTTGGGTATGGATTCGGGTGAGACCCAGGTTGAAGATAGTAGTTTTCAAATTTTGTTCGGGGTACTGTAGTAATTCTTTCAGTTTTCGAATTAAATAAAATACAAAAACAAAATAAGCAATAGAAGGGGAGATCGGAGCTTCCTTCTTCCCAAATAAGGGCACACGAGACGATTTCTCATTTAAAACCAGCAGAAGAAAGAGTTCAAACGCCACCACGAAGTTCCGACTTAATCCGTTCGTGTAACCAAGCTAGTTCCCCCAATGCTAAATACGAAGTGAGCTTTCCATCTCATGTCACACTTTCTGCAATCTCTCAGGCCACAACATTTGCTTTCGGTGAGGATAAATGGAAGGTTACCTTCTGCATCAGTTGGACAGTGAAGAGGATCTTATCCAACACAGAACGATATCGAGGCCATTCCAAAGGCTTTACAATAGCCAAGACAACCGCACAACAGTCCGTCCAAACTTCACATGCCTCCACCGTAACTCGTGAAGACTATTAAGACACCACACAATACATTGCAGTTCCACTGTGATTCGATTTACCACTCCTAAGAAGGCATCTCTTGAATGAAACATAGCATAACCATCATGATTCCTCCACAGCCAAGCACCACCACAAAAAGAGGATGTATTAACCCATGAAGCTTGAATGTTGCATTTAAGGATCCCCACATATGGCTTAATCCATCTTCTTGACAAACTAGTACTTCTCTTAGTTACCAACACATCATCCTAAACCTGCAATACATGTTGCATGAACCATTCGTCAATAGCACCTAAGGCTCCAGCGATTAAAACATTATGATCATGTGTTTTGCCTGCAAAAATAGAGGAGTTCTTTGCCTTCCAAATCTCCCATAAAAGCCACGGAATGGCCCTACAAAGGGAAGAATTAAGGCTTGCATTACTTAATAATCCACACAAGTAGTCGATATTCTCAGTCACCATATCATGGAACCCATGTCGAGGCAAGGGAAGCATAGATGCACTCCACACACGAGACGCCAAAGAGCACCAGAACAGAACATGCGAAACTGATTCCTCCTCTCTTTTGCAAAGTTGACACAAGGGATTCATTCGTAAGCCATGGTTCCTCCGAGACTCTAACAACACAAGCCACAAAAACATGTGTATTTTTGGTGCTATCGGAATAGCCAAAATTTTCTCTTTTACAATGTTTGTTGCCTGTGTACTATCAATGACCATCTCCCCTTTCTCACACTCTTGATTCAACATCCGATATCCACTCTTAATTGAATACCGACCATCATTTGTATAAGCCCACATCAACCTGTCATGTCCTGTAACCACATACCCGGAGGTAAATACTCTGTTAGTAGTTGCTGGTTCCAAGCTCCTTGGGATATTATTAAGAAAGATACTTTCAAAGTGATATCCATCATCAACTCCTTACTAGCCGGCATCTGAGGAACCTCATCAAACACCCATTTATCCAACCAGACGCTTGTTTGACAACCATCATCTATTGATTTCATTAGTCCTTTCTCTAACAGTTCCTGACCAAAGAGGATACTTCTCGAAGCATATGATGGCCTATAGCCCAATTTTGCATCCATTAACGAATTTGAACCAAAGATTTAGCTTTATAAAACCGAGCTAGTAAAGAATTAGGCATAGCTACCAATCTCCATGCTTGATTGAAATGCTCAATGTCCCAATAACCCAACCCGCCTTGCACTTTTGACTTACACACTTTCGCCCATGACACCCAATGCATTTTAATATTTTCTTCAGTTGAGTTCCACCAAAACTTATTCATTGCACTTGGTATTTTCTAACATTGATATTTAGGAAACAGGACATTGCAAACACTGGAAGCACCATTACAACAGATTAAGTAAAACTGCTTTCCCTCCTAAAGAAAAAGTTTTATCACACCATCCAATCAGCCAGGAGCTTAGACGATTAGTTATGAAGGCTAATAACTCACATTTAGATCCATTAAAACAGTCCAGCAGGCGCAAATATTTTCCAGCACCTCTTTTTTGTTCTATCCCGGTGAACGAATTGAAAATTCTCCTCATACAAGGATCCATCTTCTTCTTTAAGGTGATGAAAGATTTCTGAAACTTAATCTCATGACCTGAAGCTTGACCATAGTGAAGAAGTCAGTTTAAAAAGGTAGAACATTCCTGAAGACTAGCACGTCAAAAGGAACAGGTTGTCGTCCACAAATAGAAGATGTTAAATAAACGGACAGCTCGGTGTTAGTCTCAACCCCGTCAAACCACATTCCATCTTTGATTTATTCATAATATGCACTAACACTTCAGCACACTAAATGAACAAAAACAGCGATAAAGGATCACCTTGACGTATTCCTCTCTCTGGTACAATGTAGACATAATCTAAACCATTAATGAGCACTGAGAAACAAATTGTCCTTACACTACTCATAATCTATTGCACCCATTTGACATCAAAACCCAAACGTATTAGTAGCTCTTCCAAGAAGTTCCACTCCCTTTGACATATCAGTTTTGATAACAAGACAATCCTCATCAGAAGCTGGATTTGTATTAAGGGCATGTACTAACTCATGAGCTAGAAGAATATTATCACTAATTAAGCGACCTGAAACAAACGCCCTTTGAGTGTCATATACAATTGCTAGCAGAAGCTGTTTCAACCTATGACACAAAACCTTCAAATTTTTTTTATAAATCACATAACACAAACTGATCAGACGGAGATCTGTCATTTTTTACGAGTTTGGTTTCTTTGGGATCAAACAAATCTGAGTAAAATTCCACTCTTAAGGTAGAACACATGATTGAAAGAATTGTTTGACCTCAACAATCACTTGTGGTCCAACAATGTCCCAATAAGTTTGGTAAAAAAGACTCGACATCTCATCCGCTCCGAGAGCCCTCTCACCTTTAATACTAAAAACCTGTACTTAAATTTCTGCATCTAAAACAGGCCGAGTGAGTTCATTGTTCATAGAGCTTGTAACCCGTGGTGAAAGACCATCCAAAGCTTCTGCAATAGACGACGAGTTAGATGTAGTAAACATTTTCCTAAAGTATTGCACTCCCACCTCTCCTTTAGAATCCTCTGCAAACTGTTCCACACCATGTTCATCAAAGATTGATAAATTTTTATTTTGAACCCTCTGCTTCTGAACACTCCCATGAAAGAATTTGGTGTTGTAGTCTCCCTCTCTTAACTACCTTTCTTTACTTTGATCTTTCCAATATAGTTCTTCCTCGCGGTAAGCGTCAGTGAGTTTCCATCGTAAAGTTCTTCTGAAAGAGAAATTCGGCTGAAGCTTGGAACCTTCCTTATCAAGTTGATCTCCGACCTGTTTTAATTAGTTATTAGTGTTCAAGTTCTAACCCCGTTTTGATGAAGAGATAGACCAAAGACACTCCGCTTTTATGTTCATTACATAAGTATGTCATGTCTCTTCTCCTCTAACTCAACCGTCTTTAATTATGATAGAGAACTCAGCCTTTGAAGTCCATCTCCTGTCATTCACCATTCGCACCAAGAGAGGCATGTGATAAGAACCAATGCGTTAAAAAAAGACCAACTGAACCGGTGGAAACATTCTGATCCAGGCAGCATTCCCTAAGGCGTGGTCTAGACAACATTGAATCCACATATTATTACGTTCACGAGCCCATGAAATTTTTTTACCAACGCTTTGAACCTCCCGTAAATGACAGTCACTAATCATATTCTTGGAAGCAAAGAAAGATGACTCCACCCGAGCTGGTCGCCCAAGCTTTTCTGTATTTTCAATGAGCTCATTTAAATCGTCTATAACCATCCATGGCTCATCTCTAATAACTCCAATATCAATTAGTTTGTCCCATACAACTTGTCGTAAACTACTCACAAGATCCCCATAGACACATGAGACGTAGAAGGAAAGAGATCCCTATTTCTCCTTAATATCAATAATCTTATGATCCAAATGAAGTACCCTCACCTCATAAGATGACTTACAAAACAAAGCCAGACCTCCATTCAACCCAGTAGGGTTCACAATGACTCGTTTTTCAAAATGACTCGTTTTAAGAATTAATAATTTATGAATTAACAACATCACAACTTTATAATATTGGTGACAACTGACAACTCATTTTTTCAACTCGTTTATGGAGTGTCAACCACCAAGAATCGTAATAAAGATGACTCTCTCTTTTCCAGTTCCCAAATCAAATTAAGTACTTAATTAAAATCTTACCATAATATTTACTACTACTATAGAAGTGGAAAAATATTGTCAACTTATTATTAGGGTCTACCATCATTATTATTAAGTTCTCACAATTTTTTTTCACATTGACTCGTTTCTCTAAAACCACTATCAGACCAGCTCCAACATTGAGCAGTGGCAAAAGGTACTTAAATACATTAATTTACATTGTTAATAATAAATTATTATTTTATCTAAATTTAAATAATTAAAGAATAAAGTATTCAATTAAATTGTGACATGTGTAAGCAATCATATAGGTACCATTCCTTCAAACACTACAATAAGCACTGATAGTTAACTGTTTGTTATTTTTATTATCTTTTCATACGTCGGATTTGATTTGCAAGAGCACCAACGCGACGGCAAACAAATTGAGGAGGAACCTCGTGCTCCCCGAGAAGAAACCCGGCTGCCACCTCCCTTGAAGCGAAAAAATGATTTCCCACCAATTGACGACATGTATGTCGACCGACAACGCGTAGAGATGATAATAGGCGGTCTGACGACATGCAACGATTCAGTTCGTTCAATACGGGGATACCACCGACAAAGTGAAAACAGACGCAGCTGGCTCACAAGGAGTAGCCCGGATGTCGAAGACTATGACCCAATCGCATTTACCGACGCAGACGCCCTGCAAACAGGACCTAACAACGACCAGCTAGTTGTCGAAATGGCAATCGAGGAAAGCGTGGTCACAAAGATCCTTATTGACACGGGAAGCTCAGTTAACGTAATTTTCAAAGACGTATCGATCCAGATGGGGTCAATCTGCGCCTTGCCGAGCACCACACACATCCCCTAACTGGCTTTGACGGGGACACAGTCATGACAGCAGGCAAGATAATGCTGTCAATCTATGTTGGGGGAACGATGCAATGTTTTAAATTTGCCATTGTCGACAAACCGATAGTATACAATGTTATTCTGGAGGCCCCCTCGTTGCACAAGAGGAAAGCCGTCCCTTCAAGGTATCATCAGTGTGTCAAGTTCCCAACTCAACAAGGAATCTATACCTTGCGAGGCGATCCGCTAGTTGCACGCACATGTTTTATCGTCGAGAGACAGCTTTGTAACGCCGGAGCCGGTATCCAACGAATGTTTGTCATCTGTGAACCAACTTCGAAGGTGGATACGCGACAAGCTCCGCACACAAAACTAATCGACCAAGTTAACATCAACACAACCGATCCAGCGCGTTGTGTAGGAATAGGTACCAACCTACCACTCCCATTAAGAGAAGAACTCGTGAAATTCCTACAACAAAACTCTGCTACTTTCGCATGGACGCTGCCTGGCATTGATCCAAATGTCACATGTCACGAATTGAACGTTGATCCCACTTATAAGCCCGTCAAGCAAAAGCAAAGGAAGCTATGTCATGATCGTGCTGCTGCAGTAAACGAGGAAGTCTGAAAGCTGCTCGACGCCGACTCTATAATCGAAGTCCGGTATCCCGAATGGTTAAGCAACCATGTCGTTGTTAAAACGAAAACCGACAAGTGGAGGGTTTTTTTGGATTTTACCGATCTCAACAAAGTATATCCAAAAGACAGTTTTCCTTTTCCACGAATGAATTCCTCTCCTTTATGGAAGCTTTTTCTGGTTAATACCAAATCTTGATGCACAACAACGACCGAGAAAAAACTGTATGTATCACCGAACAAAAAACCTATTGATATAAAGTGATGTCGTTCAGCCTGAAAAATGTTGGAGCCACATACCAGCGGCTGGTGAATCATCTGTTCGCAAGCCAACTCGGTAAAATGATGGAAGTATACATCGACGATATGCTCGTCAATTCTAACCGATCCGCCGAACACGTCTCACACTTACAACAACTTTTCGAAGTGCTGAACAAGTACAACATGAAGCTTAACCCTGCTAAATGTACTTTTAGCGTAAAGTCGGGAGAATTCCTGGGTTACCTCGTCACCCAAAGAGGCATCGAATAAGGAGATCTCTGCGATCATCAGCCTTCCATCTTTAAGAAACACTCGCAAAGTGCAACGTCTCACCGGACGCATCGCGACACTAAATCGATTCTTATCAGGATTAACAAACAAATGTCTCCCATTTTACCAGCTGCTGCGGAGCATCAAACGATTTGAGTGGGACGACAAGTGCGAGGAAGCTTTCAAATAGCTCTAAGACTATCTCTCATCTCCTCCAATACTATCAAAGCCCGACCAAGGAGAGAATTTGTATCTCTACATCGTAGTTTCCAGCTAAACGATTAGCTACGTTCTTGTAAAAGAAGATCGTGGCGAGCAACACCCAATATTTTACGTTTGTAAAACCTTAGATGAAGCCGAACTTTGCTATCCCACTTTAAAGAAACTCGCTTACGTGGTCATTATCTCAGTGCGAAAACTATGGCCGTATTTTCAGTCGCATTACGTGGAAGTCCTCACCAATCAACCACTGTGAATAATCCTTCACAGCCCTAGCCAATCCAACAGGCTTGCCAAATGGGCTATCGAACTTGGAGAATACAATATAGAGTACAAATATCAAACTAGCGCCAAGTCTCAGATACTCGCCGACTTCCTCGTCGAACTCTCGCCAGAACTCGAGCAAGGGGTATCGCCAAACGAAAAGTAGACTTTATACGTGGATGGTGCATCTTTGAAACAAAGATTATGGATTGGCATACATTTGCAATCTCCAAGGGGTGAGGTACTAAAGCAATCGTTCCGACTTGCATTTGTGTCTTCAAACAACGAAACCGAATACAAAGAGTTAATCGCTGGCCTACGACTCACGCACAGCATTGGGTTCAAGAAGATTCAGTCCTACTGTGTCTTACAGCTCGTTGCTAACAAATTCAGCGGCGACTACACGGCCCAAAAACAAAAGAATGAACGCACACCTGAAAATCGCACGTGACCTTTCCAAAACATTTGATCTGTTTGAATTGACAAATATTCCACGTAACGACAACGCACCAGCCGACGCGCATGCAATGTCATCTGAAGAATCGGATCTTACGAAACTTACGGTCAACGTCAACGCACCAGCTGCTACGAACGCTACCGCCTTGTTTGTCGATCCTGCCTCTACAAAACTTATTGCACCGGCTGTAGATTCGACCTTGGTAGGTTGCAACACAAACACATACTTGACAAAAGCAATCTCGGCGTCAAAATCAAAGACACCAAGTCTTGGACAGGTCCTCACAATTACCAAAGAATTTCTTCCGGCAGGTCCAAGCTCACCAAGAATTTCTTCCGAAATCGTCAAACAGATAATGGTACCCATTCACCTCGCTGTAGTTCGAAGGATTTTGTGCACGTTGGCGAATCTATCTAAGCAAGTCTACCCCCAGATACCCCCAACAAAACGGCCAGACCGAGGCAACAAACAAAACGATTATAGACGGCATCGAAAAACGCCTCGAAAGGAAGAAAGGGGTCTGAGCCGACGAACTTGACGGTGTTTTGTGGTCACATCGCACTTCGCCACGATGATCCACCGGGAGAACCCCTTTCTCACTCGCATATGGCATGGAAGCACTTGCGCCAACCGAAGTAGGAATACCAACACTTTGCTGCTTATTCCTTGTGCACGACCCCGCACTGAACAACTCAATGTTGCGTGACAGCCTCGATTGCCTCGAGGAAGAAAGAGATAAGGCACTCCTCCGCATTTAGAATTACCAACAGGCTGCAGCAAAATTTTAAAACAAGAAGGTCAAGTCCCGTCACTTCCACAAAGGCAATTTAGTTATACGCAAGGTCTTTAAGAACACGGCCGAACTTAATGCCGGCAAACTCGGCGCACACTGGGAAGGACCCGGAGTTTACGAACTCCTAACAATGGATGGCACGCCAGTTCGTCGATTATGGAACTCCGGCAACCTTAAACTCTACGCGCCACAACGATGAACTACAAACGGCTTGATCCTTTTGCAAGGGTTTGTAGGCAGCCTTTAACAAGGAACATCTATAACTTAAAAAAAAAACAAAAGAAGAGCGCTTCAACAAGCAATGCTCAACGAGCTCTTTCGGATGTGTCCACCTCAACCGATCGACAAGCTCAAACATCGTCTCCCTAGCCAGGAGCTCGATTACCAAACGCGTTTCACATAAATGTAGTGGTGAAATAATCCACATCTTTAGTTCGGTAAAGATAAAGCTGAGCCCAGTCTCGCACACCAGCCCTGGCTCGCACGCTCTCGGCGACCTCAAGCAACCAACAGGGTAAGCCGGACACCGGAGTCGCATCCAAACAATACGACGAGTCCATCTCATCTACTCCTTCAGCTTAGCGTTCCGAAGAGCACGTAACAGGATAAGCCAAGAGACATCTCGTTTCGCAGAATACGTCCTAGAACCAAGCAAAACAGCTAAAGATCTCTCGTCCAAAACTAAGCCGAGGCGTCCCTACATAACCTGTTGCATCACAACATCACAAGCAAATCTACGACAAGTATAGCCAACACAGAACAAACAAGCAAAAGTTTGGAAATTCAACGTTTATAAAACTCAATCAAAGAAACAACAACATAAGTTCAATTCCATAAGATCCAACAGAGGATCACGAATACCAACACCGATCCGACCAGGCACAACAGGCTAAAAAGCTGGACAAAAACTACAATGCCGAAATAAGAAAAATACGATAAAAACAACAACAACCTCAATCCTCTGCACCTTGCCCCTCATCACGCGGCGACATCCTTAAAGGATCAAGAGTAAACCCTGGGAAGAAGTCGAGATCGCCTTCGAGAATACCAGGAACTACGATCCCGTCAATAATCGACTGCCACTTAGCACGCTCTGTTGCCAGCTTTCCCATCTTGTCTAATAGAGAAGTGCCTTCAGTAATAAGCCTTTGTAGGCACTCTTGGGTTCCTTTCACTTGACTCAGAATTAGAAGAGGATCCTTTTGAGCTCGAAGACCAACGACGTGCCTGCTCACGAGTCCTCCTCTTTCTGGCCGTCAAGGAGGCAAGCGTTCCCTTGGTCTCTCTGAGGTGTTCCAAGAGCATCGCCGACTTCCTCTTCTTCAAACCAATCTTTCTCAAATGACATTGGTTAGACCTCTTTCCGGCTTCCAGGAAGGCCTTAGTCAAGTCAACCTCTCTCATTGATGTCCTCGACTTCTCCTTATAAAAGCCAACAAGGTGATTCGTCCTGCTTATGTTCTGCAAAAAAAATCAAGGATAAGAATAATACCATCACCAAAAATAATACAAAGTACGAACACGTATGTTGAATTTTTCACAAGCCCGACCCTCGTAGAGTTTTTGCCCGAGAAGAGACCCGACGGGAGGAAGCTGAGGAAAATTGTAACGCCCGTCTCCGACGAATCTTAGCCGGTACTGGTCGTGCCAATGATCGAGGAAACATAAGTTTATCGAAGATTTCATCAAATTGTCGAGGATTTATCAGTACGATCGCAGTTTATCGAGAATGATCAGTGTAAGCTGTTGGAAAATCCGAATGATCGAAGGAAAAGTTGAGTGCTTGGACAATCATTTGATTTGTTCGGACAATAAAGGATTTTCGGACAAGTTTGTCGGAAGAGTATCGACCATTGCGTGTTTATTGGACCGTTTGTCGCAACTCTATCGAGTGGCTGTCGGTGATGCGAAGATCCGCTCGATATTTGTCGATCCGATTCGGTAACCCGCGTGTGTTGGTAAGCCGAGATTCGTGGGATTGGATATTCTCGATGGTTGTTCAGAGAATCGGATAAAATCTCGAAGAAGATCGGAATAATGGATATTCCATCGAATATTCTTGACGGATCAGGAATTTTTCTCGAGTCTGTATAAAGACTTACCGACCATTTGCTTGTCATGGTTTAGGGTTGGTGGTCTGATGTGTCTAATCCGAACCAGAGACGCTGGCCGAACCAATGTCACACTCGGCGTCCATCTGTCGAGCCAACGAATCGGCCAAGCCAGCTGTCGAAATCAAGTCGCGTCGCCGAATTAGGGTCTCGCTTTTCGAACTCACGAACCAGAATCAAATTCCTTGAGAACTCGTCTCACCTCGCCGAACCAACTCTTCCCTCGCACGAGCCAACACCAACTCGCCGAATCAACCCTTCGTCGACGAACCAAAAATCTCTGCCGAATCAATTACTCTCCCGCCGAACCAGCTTCTTGCCCGTAAACCAGATCGATCTTATCGGCGCAGCAGCTCTGCCGAACCAACAAATCTGCCGGGCCAACGGGTCCTGACTCACGCCGAATTAATAAGGTTGTCGAACCAAGCCTTGTCGCCAAATCGATAGATCTGCCGTGCCAACTCCCTCACCAGATCAACTCCCTTCGCTGGACCAAATTCGCTCATCCAACGAACTAAGCTAACGGCGACGTGAAGGATCACAAACAAAGTTAAAAAAACACAACAAAGAAGAAAAACAAAAGAGACAAGGAAGGAGAGAAAGTTTACCTTTACCAAATAGTGAAAATGTGAAAAGTGAAGTGAGGTGAAAGAGGAAACATATATATAGTGGGGGAAATACATATTTACCGAGGTGCGCAATATTCATCCCGAGAAACGTGCCAAGTCACTATTCATCCCTAGAATGATCCGTTCTTCTTGAGAAACGTGTAAAGTCAATATTAATCCCAAGAATGATCCGCTCTTCTCGAAAAATGCGCCAAGCTATTATTCACCCCAAGAAAGTCCAAATCTCGTAAACGACAATGTTAACTTCCGTTCTGTTTCAACTAACATAACAACGTTGCAAAGGAGAAGCCCGCAAGCTCAAGTAAACTCTCGCATATCGGACTAAGGGTGGAACTATTGTTGGATATGGGCAATACCCCTACATACTAGTGGACACAAAAAAAGGTCCATAAAACAAAAGAAGGCCTTTCTTTTGTTACGAGCCCATCAAGCGCTTGAAGTCAAAATCGTCATTCGCAAGGGAGACACAAGAGACTTCGAGGAATCTGTGCTACTATAAATGAATTGAATAACTGTTTGGAACAGGGATCGATCCAGATGATATTTATAACACCACGTCTGTAACGCCCCTGAACCGTCCTTAAGGCCGGACAAGCCGAGAGATGACCCGGACATGCTACTGAGGGCATGGCCGGATACGAGCGACCGAGATTCACGCGGTGGACTTCGGGCAAGGCAGGATCCCCGAGTCGGAACGCATCCAAACTAGCCGTCCCTCTTCGTCTGGTCGTCGAGTCCGAGGCTTTGCAACCCCTTTCCCGGACGACATGAACGAGGAGTTGTGCACACCCACCGACCCGGACAAGGCCGACGGGGGTGGAGTTATATCAGCTCGAAAACGCCATGGTTTTTCCCCAAAAAACTTCCTTTGATTACTTATATTAAAGTTTACAAAACAAGTTTACCAAATCGTTTTAAACATGGATCCATCAAAAAAATTATACATTATAGAAAAGTAATATTTTTGCAAAAATATGAAAAATATCCTATCTCCGGCTCCTAATGTTTGCTACGGTCTAGACTCCTTATTAGAAAAAACCTGCAAAACAAAATGAGCTTTGAGTATTCTAGTAATACTCAGTGAGCCGGATACCCCCAAATCTATCATGCAATTTCCCCAAAAAAAACAACCAAGAATCAGAGAAAGCGTTAGCGGAAGCATAGAAATCGAACAAGCAAGACAAGCAAAATAACTAAGACTCGACTAGCCTAAAACTAGACTCGCTAGACTCCTCCTTATCCTATCGATAATCTGATCCGTTCCTTCATCCTTTTGTTTTCTTTAAAAATCGCTCGGGATGAAACCACAAAGGCATTCAGTCCAGAGGATACATCTGGTTGCATCGTCATGCAACATCGTGGGCTAGTCGCGAGCTAGGAACCAAGCATCCTGGTCAAGACCTGAGAAACCACGAAGGTTACCTCTTCGAGACCCCATCACCAGCGTCAAGGAAACAGATTATCAACCTTAAGAATCAAATCTACAGATCTGAAACTAAGAACTCTCTAAAAGCAAGAAATTCTACACAAAGAAGATCATTACTAGAAGAGATAACAAACAGCAAGCAAGCAAGCAAATCAAGCAATCATCAAGCAACAAGCAAGCAAAGCAAAGCAAACAAGCAAGCAAGTGTGATCCTAATCTAGGTGATAGTTACCGGTTATTATTAAGAAACTAGCCTAGCCGGATTAACATGCAGATTCATTTTAGTTGGTCATATTAGCAAGCACTATCTTGTAATTAAGCCGGATTGTTTAAGCATGCGGGTTCATTTTTGCAGAATTTAAAGGCTATCATGCAGGTTCTACAAAAAGAAAAGCAAGCAAAACACGCAATAGGAAATTTCTTGAGATTTCTTGAGATTTCTTGATCTTCTTGAGATTTTCTCGATCACGATCAGACATCTCAGTACATACAGAGATTTCTTCGGCAAACTTAGCATTCCATCGACACACTTCAAAAATTCTTTTTAGTGGTTGAACATTGAGATTTTACTTTGGCTCGGCTTTGATCATCACTTCTTCACTTTGGTCTCGACCGGCTGTCGTCGCGGATCGACAGGATCGATTGTGTTTCGACCATCTTCAACCTTCTTCGATATTTCGGTAATCCTTCTCGATAAAACTTCATACTTAATCATTTTAAGACTTTGGGTCGAGATACTTTGCTTCACTTTTGGGTCCAATCTTCATGTGGTCGACAACGCTCTTCTCCGGCTACATTCCTTCGAATATTTCTCGATCAAACTTCGTTTCTTTCGGTAAGGCTTCGATAGATCATTGTTTTTACTTCTTCCAATTCTCTCAGAGTTCTTTTCTCACCCGTTCATCGATAATTTTTCATTCGGCCACTATGTCAGGGTGAGGGTCACTACAACGTCCTCCCTACTAGGACTCTAACAACAGAACACATAGAAATACTACCTCGCCGGAGACTAAAATTTAGATAAAATTCTGACAACGGTTCAACTTCCACAAAACTTCCCAAAACAGACCGATTACAGCTACCAACTTAATTAGAACAGACTACGTAGCGAATTAAAAACATCAACATACATAATTAAAATTAACTTAATCGTACCTTGGTCACTTATCGATCCAACTCGTCCGACCAATGCACACAAATCCACGAGTTTTCCCGATATTCTAATGCTCAAGCTTCCGAAACAGCTCTCATAACCGCTTGGCCACCGATGCTTAAACCAACATCTTTCTCGGTACATAGTCACTCAGCCAACCATCCCCACATGGCTAAGTACAGAGAGAGATGTCCGGAATCCACATCACACCGAACATACTCATAGAACACTTAACCACACAACATCTTACCGACCAGAACCTTTGATCCCTCGATCAACAGTCACAGTTACACGACCCTTCTCGGCCAACAAAACATCCAGACATGATCATCTCCGATCATTGAACCACAAAATCTCGATAACATTGGATCATTCTCGACAGATTCTCACGAAAGCTACTACAGCGTCTCGGCTCCCGTAAACAGTCTTCTTCACACTCGTCTTCATCTCAGAACTTAGTAGTAAACCCATTCTTCGGTCATACTCTCGATAAACGTTTTCCCAAAACTCGATCGTTACCACCCAATCTCGACAACCACCATCCAATATCGACGATAATCGCACAGACTTTCGATAAAACCCAGATCCAGTAGCCATACGTCAACTCGCATCAATCCTAGTCGATCCCAGAAACCGCATTCTCGATAAACTAACTTCATTCTCGACGATAACCACCCATATTCGACATAACACCATCAGAACTCACCAATATTCAATAAATCGTGTTTCCAACACTTGATTCTCGACCCACAATCATAATCTCTCAACCTTTCTCGAAGAATTTTCAATGTTTCTCCTTTTTCTCGAGACTCTCCCATAGACGGAACATAAGTGACGAATAATATTGAGTAACTTCCCTTTTTAATCGATTATCCTTTCAGAAACCGTCAAGTAACCACCACTTAACTCAAATCCGCGTGTTTTCTTAAGAAAGTAAGCGTTCCCGCCAATTTTCTTGAAGCACTATCGAGACATCGACAACTGCTCGACCAACACTGTCGAATTCTTGACCAACCTTGTCTTAATCCGACAACCCTTGTCCAAAAATCATGCTCGGACGAAGTAACCATCAGCTTACTCCGAAAAACATGGAACACTCGATAAACTCATCATTTATCCCTGAATTTCTTGGAACACTCGCATTCCATCGATAACTATCGATCTCAATCGAAAAACCTTCGATCAATACCTTTTCCTTTGCTATTCTCTCGATCATTGATCTCAATCCTCGATCACAAGTTCGACTAGAATAGCCGGACACGGATGCTACAATTCTCCTCCACTTAAAATGAATTCATCCTCGAATTCGGTGGTTATTAGAATCTCATTCCAATCCTTAAACCCTTTTCAGAATCACTTATGAGCAGAAATCTCGTAATCAGACAAGCATCGGCAATGACAATTCATTCCAATTGCTTTTCCGACTTACCTCAATTCTCCCAACTCCACTCACACGTTTGGCCTTAGTTCCTTCCACCTAGACCACCTTTTTCGATCACAATCTCCCAAAGACTTGATCTCAACATCAGTTTTTTCCTACCCGGACATATAACAGAAAACCCCCGACCACTCTCGGGCCGATCATCACTCCTCGGTAATACCTATGCCCGACACTTTTGTTGCCCAAACACAGACATTCTGAACACTACTCAGAAACAGAAATCTTGTTCCAACCAGACGATGGTCGAACACCGATTAACCACACTTGGAATTTCCTTTTTCCTAGTTAGTTAATCCATTCTACTCTCCATAAAGTCTATTGTTCCCCGATCATGCCTTAGACACATAAAGTCTCGAAGCATCTCACCCGTTTCACCTCAACCATTTCTTAATTACGAATGCTTAACACAACTTATCCAACCACAAGACTGGACCATCTCCAATCGCTCAGAAACATAACTATTATCTCGGTTTCCATCAAGTTATAGTTTTCTCATAAACTTCCAGAACTTCCGAGTACTTCCACTACTTCCTTGATTCTTCCAACCTTACTCATTGTTTAAGATCACCCAGATCCCAACAGAAGCCATGAATCATTCTCGATTTGCAAAATCTCTTTCGATCACTTAAGATGATCATAGGCATTTACATATCATCCTTGATACTAACAGAACATTCAGATCATTCCCGATCATCTTCCGAAAACCGTATCGGAACATCAACCATACTTTGGCGAACGACTCTCTCGATCCCCATAGATTACATCAATCCCTCAGACATTGACAAACAAGTTTCTACCAACGATGAACAGAACATCTTGGTATAACGAGTCCTCACAAAACTTTCACACACACGCTTTGGCGAACCTATTTATTCTCAAAGTCGTGCTAACAGATTTCCAATAGCAGACACCACCCGTTCCCACTGGACAGACAAATCTCGACAGACTCTTGAAGTACTCACAGATAAACATCAGACATGGCTCGGCAATCTCGCAAATTACCCGAAACCAATATAACAAACATATATCGGCAAACTTTCACAGTTTCCGTAGACAACACAACAAACACATTTCATCAAACTCTTCAAGTTCCCGCATACAGTACAACAGACAGATCTCGGCGAACACTCTCTGTTCCCACCAACGATCAAACATACATGTCTCGGCAACTCTCAAAGTTCCCATAGATGATGCATCATATTCATAACCATCACTCCGAGCGTATTATGGTTGATGCTATGGGCAGTTCATCTTGGCCAAACAAGGTCGTCTTGGTAAACTCAATGAATTCCCAAGGACGCGATCACAAAACTCGCCGAGCATGATTATCCAAAGTTACTAGGCAACTCAAAACAAGACAAACCTTAGCAAGCACCAATGCTTCCAAGTGTGTTGTCCAATTTTGATTCCTAAGTAAAATGAATTAATCACCTTGACAGAGTGACAAATCAGAAAATGACTTAGCAAACCCACATGGTTCTTAACATCGCCAACAGAACTGGCCTCAAACTCCCATCAACAAACTATCAATCTGAAGTTCGATACACTATCTATAATAAGAATCTCCTAGAATCGACACTCCTCGGCAACGAGCTCCAGATTTTGTTCGACGATAGTCATATCAATATACCGATTACCTGAAATTATTAATATGACTTTCCTAGCCATTCATCCCTTAGCTTAATCGCGATCTTTCTCTCTGATCCGATTCTCCCAGAACCTTAGTAACCATCCATTCTACTTACCCACCTCGTAAGGTGCACTTCAAGATTTTCCAACCTTGGAACTTTCATTACCATTAATGAACTACAGAATACTTGAACAGACCAGACTCAATCCAAATCATCCGACCATGTAAGATTGCTATCTACACACTCGGCCAACAGATCCTTGTGAAGTCTCCCCCACTTCACGTTTCGACAACTCTTTTGCCTTGAACAAAATACTTCAAAAATCTCCATTTCCTTACTCGGACCTACTCGTCCATTACAACTTTTGAATGTTAGATTCCATTTAATCATTCTCACCAGATTTTTACCGATCTCGGCATCTCATTGCCATGACTTTCACGAATACTTCTACTCGTAGCAGATTACTTCCGGTGAAGATAGTCTCGAACTTAACTTCTTACAAGTCGTTTCAGAACAGCTCTTTCATAGTGGTTCACCGCTTAGAAGTCTTTCCAAGACTAGCGTGACCCATCACTACTAGTGATCCTTCTCACAAAACTCTTCCCAGAGCCGGCTTAGCTTCAACATTGAACTTTGCTTGGTAGCTTCCTTAAGTCCTAACAACTTACTGAACAAATTCTCCATTTGCAAACCAGATTTTAGATCAAATGACTTAGCATCCATACTTAGCCATTTCCAACCGACATCGATCAACCATTCCCGATGAATTGATCAAGTTAGTAACTTAGTGATACCCGATCACTCCGATTTAGTGATTTTCGATCACTACCAAGGCACATCCTAACTCAAACTTCCAATCAGATGCACTAACAATCTCAGGAAAACTTAACCGCACAACTTCTTACTCGATCATCAGATCATAAATGCTTTTCCATAGTTTTAACCGCGTCTAATCGAACTAAACAAGCCAATATTCCATACAAGACTCTGTCCTAGAACCGACTACGCTCTGATACCAATTTATAACACCCCGTCCTCGCTACTAGGACTCCGACCACAGAACACACAGAAATAACCTCGCCGGAGACTAAAATTCCGATAAACTTCCGATGACGGTTCAACTTCCACAAAACTTCCCAAAACAGACCGATTCCAGCTACCAACTTAACTAGAACAGACTACGCAGCGGATTAAAAACATCAACATACATAATTAAACTAAAACTTAATCGTACCTTGGCCACTTATCGATCCAACTAGTCCGACCAATGCACACGAATCCACGAGTCCTCCCGATATTCCAATGCTCCAGCTTCCGAAACAGCTCCCATAACCGCTCGGCCACCGATGCTTCAACCAACATCTCTCTCGGTACATAGTCACTCCGCCAACCATCCCCACATGACTAAGTACAGAGAGAGATGTTCGGAATCCACATCACACCAAACATACTCACAGAACACTTAACCACACAACATCATACTGACCAGAACCTTTGATCCCTCGGTCAACAGTCACACTTACACGACCCTTCTCAGGCAACAGAACATCCAGACATGATCATATCCGATCATTGAACCACAAACTCTCGATAACATCGAATCATTCTCGATAGATTCTCACTAAAGCTACTACAGCGTCTCGGCTCCCGCGAACAGTATTCTTCACACTCGTCTTCATCTCAGAACTTAGCAGCAAACCCATTCTTTGGTCATACTCTCGATAACCGTTTTCCTAAAACTCGATCGTTACCACCCGATCTCGACAACCACCATCCAATATCGACGATAATCGCACAGACTCTCAATAAAACCCAGATCCAGTCACCATATGTCAACTCGCATCGACCCTAGTCGATCCTAGAAACCGCATTCTCGATAAACTATCTTTGTTCTCGACGATAACCACCCATACTCGACATAACCCCATCAGAACTCACCGATATTCAACAGATCGTGTTTCCAACACTTGATTCTCGACCCACAATCACAGTCTCTCAACCTTTCTTGAAGAACTCTCAATGTTTCTCCCTTTTCTCGAGACTCTCCCGCAGACGGAATATAAGTGACGAATAATATCGAGTAACTTCCCTTTTTAATCGATTATACTTTCAAAAACCACCAAGTAACTACCACTTAACTCAGATCCGCGTGTTTTCTCAAGAAAGTAATCGTTCCCGCCAATTTTCTCGAAGCACTATCAAGACATCGACAACTGCTCGACCAACACTGTCGGATTCTCGACCAACCTTGGCTTAATCCGACAACCCTTGTCTGAAAATCACGCTCGGACAAAGTAACCGTCAGCTTACTCCGAAAAACACAGAACACTCGTATTCCATCGATAACTATCGATCTCAATCGATAAACCTTCGATCAATACCTTTTCCTTTGATATTCTCTCGACCATTGATCTCAATCCTCGATCACAAGTTCGACTAGAATAGCTGGACACGGATGCTACAATATTACCCAGAGAACAAGAGAATCGCCGCCTAGCCACAGCTCTCTCGCGTTTTGTACTTCTGTTTCGTATAATTGCGACCGAGCCACGGCTCTCTCGCGTTTTGTCTTTCTATTTCGTATAAGTTCTCGGCTCGGCAGATAATCTATATTTATCGTAGCGAGACTTACTTTTTGTAACTTCGGATCTCACTTAAACGTTAATAAAGGAATTAGTTTCGTATCGCCCCCAAAATCTCGTATTATTGTTGTCTCCCCCCTTGTACAAATAATGTCTATTCCCATTATGCCAAACAATCAACCCTTTCCCAATAATCATGTTTCCTATCCAATTTGCAGATTCCTTCTCCAAGTACTTTCATAGAAATCTCAATTTTCATAACGCTTTTGCCCAATAACCATGTTTCTTATCCCAAGTTTATTGGTATGTATCTCCAATTAAAAGTCCCAATATTTCCATCCTCCTATATTTGAATTTCACCTTTGGTTTCCCAAAACTCCATTTGTCTACATGTATTATTTTCTTTGTTTAAAACGCTATATAAATCTCTTAGGTTCTTTAATTAATGAGATTTTGATGAATTATATGTTGAACCATGTTGTTCTCCATATTTAGGGTTTGAAGTGGTGGTGGAACAGTCGAGAAGTAGTCTTGGAACCAAGGAGAGGTGAACCCATGGAAGTCATCTATGGTATAATTGGATACAAACATATATTGATGGGTTTATTTGGTTTTCTACATTAAAAAATAATAGTGATTTTATTCTTCTTTGTTTTTTTTTTAATAAGAAACAAGAGCTTTTTTATTTTTTTGAGCTTTTGATCTTAGTATTCTTTTGGGGGCGCTATGAGAAGGTTTATCCTGTTGGTAAAAGGAACGTATGAAATCTTTTATCCATCAAAATATCATATATATCATATATAAAGCTTTGTGGTTTAATACATTGGATTTATTTCCCCACAATATATATGTAATATCTTGATAAAGCATTTATTTTGAGTGTTTGACGGGAAATAGAAAAAAAAAATCAATCAAACTATTTCCGTATATATTGTTTAAATATAAAAAATTCAAATACTTAGAAATCAATCCGTGCATAGCACGGCATAGCACTAGTCTGTATATAAAAGAAGGGAAAAAAAAAGAGGATCAATAGTTAAAATTTAGTTCTCTCTCTTGAATGCTTGCAAAGTTACAAGCAAGTCCCTAACTCTATAGGTTGGCTATAGGAAGCTACAATTGCTCTGAGCAAATATCTGACTATATCTTAATTGCGCTGACATTGGGAAGGGGGAGGGTTCTTATGCACATGGTAAGATAATTATTATACGGATAATGATGTGTTTGAATTTTACTCATTTTAACACTAGTTTTATGCATTGTTTTTGTCATTCTAGGTCTCATTGTTTAATTATTTATACATATTTACCTTGTTTTGCTTCACTTGTAGTATCTAGGTCTTGCATTGCATGCAATATAATTTTTGTGCATAAACATGTGTTTACCAGAGGGAAAAGGAGCAAAACAAGCTTAATCGACCAAGTGTAGATGATGCATCTGATCGAGCATGAGGATACGAGCAGAGGAAACGGTCAAGTGTCCGAGTGAACCAGTGCAGCAATCGACCACCCATTCGATCGAGCCATCCGACCAGACCGATCAAGTGCACGACCGAGCAGACCGATCGTGCACCTTTAAACCGACTTTCTATTTTGTATGTTAGTGTTTTAGGGCTACCTAATCTCACTATAAAAAAGGCTCTTTGCTTAATGACTTGATATATCGAGTTGTATTAGGGTTTATCTTCATTTTGCTTTAGAATTTCCTGATTCTTATAACTTTCATAACTTTTGATATATTGAGTATTTTGTGTTGCTTCTTTGAATTATATTGCTTATCTCTCTTAGATCTATCTACTTATGCATGATTAAGAGATTTTTGGGTTTGTGTTCTTGATGATGAATCTCATATCTGAGTAGATTCATTAGGTTTTGGTGATGAGTTAGATGTGTAGGTGGAGAACTCTAGGTAGCTAGGTTGCCCATAGGTAGAAATGTTTAAATTTCCTTCTCGATTAGTGTATATAACACTAATCCCATTCTGATCAAGTGGTGATTAGCTTTAAGGCTTCCATGCCCGAGAGTTGTTCGATGGAATGCCGGATAATCTAATGCCAGAGTATTTCATGTCTAGCCCAAGATATTGGTTGTCTAGAGTGTTATTTTAAATTAATGAGCTGATTCTTAATGCCTATTCATTTCATGTTTCATTAACCAGAAGTTGAGATTAGGAAGTGATTTGAGTTTGATAGTCTTTGTCAAGAGATTGAACTGGTTAGCTTATGAGCTTGTTGTCTAGGGAACATCACTGTTAGTGTTTGATTGATTTAGCAACCTAGTGAACTTAAAGTTCTCCACTGAAGTCACCATCTCATCCCCGGAACCTCCCTTTAATTGATTGGGTACCTTGCTAAATTTCTATTTTTGCATTTCTAGTTTATTGCATGTTCTTGCTTTGTAGTTTCATTTCTGTTCTAATGTTGTGTCTTGCTTAGTTCTTACTTGTTTTCAATTCAGTAGCTGGTAGTTGAAAACCTTTTCTACTTGGCTTAACTTGTTAATCATTGATTGCATCTAAACTACTTGCACGCGTCCTTATGGATTGATAAAGCCCTTTATACTACAATTATACAGGGTGATTGATACTATTAGCAAAAATCCTGTTATTATTTGGCGTTGCTGCCATGTGGACGTTTAAGTTGTTCCAATTTGGATTTCAACTTAGCAAGATTAAGTTCTATATCACTTTCACTATGAATACTGATTTGGTTTGCTTGTCTGCTTGTCTGTCTTGATTTTCTGGTACCACTCGACCATGCAATCGATCGAGCCACTCGACCAACCCTATCGATTGCCCTGCTCGAGTACCTAATTGATTTGATAGTGCAGATGTATTCGCTGGACCAATTCATGATGAATATAAACTACCAGCACAACCCGAAGACACTTTTTGCACCTTCTTATCAGTTTCAAGGTGGCTATTATCAACCTATGGCTCCCCAATATGGTTTTGAACATCCAGCACCTTGGATTGCACCTGTTGCAAAATTTGAGTTGAAGAACATGTTGCAACAGTTCCAACAGCTGCAAGGTGATACTCATTTGGAACTAGCTAAGATGTTTGATGAGGTCAGCAACACAATGACTTCCTTTCACAACGACCTGAACCGAAAGTTTGACGCTTTTAACAACACGGCCATGTATTTGGAAGACAAGATAACTTCTATATCTTCAGCCGAACTCCCAGGAAAATCAATCTACCATCCCAAGGAGTTTGCAACTGCCCATGTTCTCGATTTAGGAGCTCCTCCTGCACTTCAAACCCAGAAGTTAATCCCTGAGGACAGTGATGAACAAGATGGGGAGGATTTCTAGGTCTCATTGTTTTATGCATTGTTTTTGTCATTCTAGGTCTCATTGTTTAATTATTTATACATATTTACCTTGTTTTGCTTCACTTGTAGTATCTAGGTCTTGCATTGCATGCAATATAATTTTTGTGCATAAACATGTGTTTACCAGAGGGAAAAGGAGCAAAACAAGCTTAATCGACCAAGTGTAGATGATGCATCTGATCGAGCATGAGGATACGAGCAGAGGAAACGGTCAAGTGTCCGAGTGAACCAGTGCAGCAATCGACCACCCATTCGATCGAGCCATCCGACCAGACCGATCAAGTGCACGACCGAGCAGACCGATCGTGCACCTTTAAACCGACTTTCTATTTTGTATGTTAGTGTTTTAGGGCTACCTAATCTCACTATAAAAAAGGCTCTTTGCTTAATGACTTGATATATCGAGTTGTATTAGGGTTTATCTTCATTTTGCTTTAGAATTTCCTGATTCTTATAACTTTCATAACTTTTGATATATTGAGTATTTTGTGTTGCTTCTTTGAATTATATTGCTTATCTCTCTTAGATCTATCTACTTATGCATGATTAAGAGATTTTTGGGTTTGTGTTCTTGATGATGAATCTCATATCTGAGTAGATTCATTAGGTTTTGGTGATGAGTTAGATGTGTAGGTGGAGAACTCTAGGTAGCTAGGTTGCCCATAGGTAGAAATGTTTAAATTTCCTTCTCGATTAGTGTATATAACACTAATCCCATTCTGATCAAGTGGTGATTAGCTTTAAGGCTTCCATGCCCGAGAGTTGTTCGATGGAATGCCGGATAATCTAATGCCAGAGTATTTCATGTCTAGCCCAAGATATTGGTTGTCTAGAGTGTTATTTTACATTAATGAGCTGATTCTTAATGCCTATTCATTTCATGTTTCATTAACCAGAAGTTGAGATTAGGAAGTGATTTGAGTTTGATAGTCTTTGTCAAGAGATTGAACTGGTTAGCTTATGAGCTTGTTGTCTAGGGAACATCACTGTTAGTGTTTGATTGATTTAGCAACCTAGTGAACTTAAAGTTCTCCACTGAAGTCACCATCTCATCCCCGGAACCTCCCTTTAATTGATTGGGTACCTTGCTAAATTTCTATTTTTGCATTTCTAGTTTATTGCATGTTCTTGCTTTGTAGTTTCATTTCTGTTCTAATGTTGTGTCTTGCTTAGTTCTTACTTGTTTTCAATTCAGTAGCTGGTAGTTGAAAACCTTTTCTACTTGGCTTAACTTGTTAATCATTGATTGCATCTAAACTACTTGCACGCGTCCTTATGGATTGATAAAGCCCTTTATACTACAATTATACAGGGTGATTGATACTATTAGCAAAAATCCTGTTATTATTTGGCGTTGCTGCCATGTGGACGTTTAAGTTGTTCCAATTTGGATTTCAACTTAGCAAGATTAAGTTCTATATCACTTTCACTATGAATACTGATTTGGTTTGCTTGTCTGCTTGTCTGTCTTGATTTTCTGGTACCACTCGACCATGCAATCGATCGAGCCACTCGACCAACCCTATCGATTGCCCTGCTCGAGTACCTAATTGATTTGATAGTGCAGATGTATTCGCTGGACCAATTCATGATGAATATAAACTACCAGCACAACCCGAAGACACTTTTTGCACCTTCTTATCAGTTTCAAGGTGGCTATTATCAACCTATGGCTCCCCAATATGGTTTTGAACATCCAGCACCTTGGATTGCACCTGTTGCAAAATTTGAGTTGAAGAACATGTTGCAACAGTTCCAACAGCTGCAAGGTGATACTCATTTGGAACTAGCTAAGATGTTTGATGAGGTCAGCAACACAATGACTTCCTTACACAACGACCTGAACCGAAAGTTTGACGCTTTTAACAACACGGCCATGTATTTGGAAGACAAGATAACTTCTATATCTTCAGCCGAACTCCCAGAAAAATCAATCTACCATCCCAAGGAGTTTGCAACTGCCCATGTTCTCGATTTAGGAGCTCCTCCTGCACTTCAAACCCAGAAGTTAATCCCTGAGGACAGTGATGAACAAGATGGGGAGGATTTCTAGGTCTCATTGTTTTATGCATTGTTTTTGTCATTCTAGGTCTCATTGTTTAATTATTTATACATATTTACCTTGTTTTGCTTCACTTGTAGTATCTAGGTCTTGCATTGCATGCAATATAATTTTTGTGCATAAACATGTGTTTACCAGAGGGAAAAGGAGCAAAACAAGCTTAATCGACCAAGTGTAGATGATGCATCTGATCGAGCATGAGGATACGAGCAGAGGAAACGGTCAAGTGTCCGAGTGAACCAGTGCAGCAATCGACCACCCATTCGATCGAGCCATCCGACCAGACCGATCAAGTGCACGACCGAGCAGACCGATCGTGCACCTTTAAACCGACTTTCTATTTTGTATGTTAGTGTTTTAGGGCTACCTAATCTCACTATAAAAAAGGCTCTTTGCTTAATGACTTGATATATCGAGTTGTATTAGGGTTTATCTTCATTTTGCTTTAGAATTTCCTGATTCTTATAACTTTCATAACTTTTGATATATTGAGTATTTTGTGTTGCTTCTTTGAATTATATTGCTTATCTCTCTTAGATCTATCTACTTATGCATGATTAAGAGATTTTTGGGTTTGTGTTCTTGATGATGAATCTCATATCTGAGTAGATTCATTAGGTTTTGGTGATGAGTTAGATGTGTAGGTGGAGAACTCTAGGTAGCTAGGTTGCCCATAGGTAGAAATGTTTAAATTTCCTTCTCGATTAGTGTATATAACACTAATCCCATTCTGATCAAGTGGTGATTAGCTTTAAGGCTTCCATGCCCGAGAGTTGTTCGATGGAATGCCGGATAATCTAATGCCAGAGTATTTCATGTCTAGCCCAAGATATTGGTTGTCTAGAGTGTTATTTTACATTAATGAGCTGATTCTTAATGCCTATTCATTTCATGTTTCATTAACCAGAAGTTGAGATTAGGAAGTGATTTGAGTTTGATAGTCTTTGTCAAGAGATTGAACTGGTTAGCTTATGAGCTTGTTGTCTAGGGAACATCACTGTTAGTGTTTGATTGATTTAGCAACCTAGTGAACTTAAAGTTCTCCACTGAAGTCACCATCTCATCCCCGGAACCTCCCTTTAATTGATTGGGTACCTTGCTAAATTTCTATTTTTGCATTTCTAGTTTATTGCATGTTCTTGCTTTGTAGTTTCATTTCTGTTCTAATGTTGTGTCTTGCTTAGTTCTTACTTGTTTTCAATTCAGTAGCTAGTAGTTGAAAACCTTTTCTACTTGGCTTAACTTGTTAATCATTGATTGCATCTAAACTACTTGCACGCGTCCTTATGGATTGATAAAGCCCTTTATACTACAATTATACAGGGTGATTGATACTATTAGCAAAAATCCTGTTATTATTTGGCGTTGCTGCCATGTGGACGTTTAAGTTGTTCCAATTTGGATTTCAACTTAGCAAGATTAAGTTCTATATCACTTTCACTATGAATACTGATTTGGTTTGCTTGTCTGCTTGTCTGTCTTGATTTTCTGGTACCACTCGACCATGCAATCGATCGAGCCACTCGACCAACCCTATCGATTGCCCTGCTCGAGTACCTAATTGATTTGATAGTGCAGATGTATTCGCTGGACCAATTCATGATGAATATAAACTACCAGCACAACCCGAAGACACTTTTTGCACCTTCTTATCAGTTTCAAGGTGGCTATTATCAACCTATGGCTCCCCAATATGGTTTTGAACATCCAGCACCTTGGATTGCACCTGTTGCAAAATTTGAGTTGAAGAACATGTTGCAACAGTTCCAACAGCTGCAAGGTGATACTCATTTGGAACTAGCTAAGATGTTTGATGAGGTCAGCAACACAATGACTTCCTTACACAACGACCTGAACCGAAAGTTTGACGCTTTTAACAACACGGCCATGTATTTGGAAGACAAGATAACTTCTATATCTTCAGCCGAACTCCCAGGAAAATCAATCTACCATCCCAAGGAGTTTGCAACTGCCCATGTTCTCGATTTAGGAGCTCCTCCTGCACTTTAAACCCAGAAGTTAATCCCTGAGGACAGTGATGAACAAGATGGGGAGGATTTCTTTCAAAATGAGTCTCAAGCTGCTCCAGAAGATCAGTCCGACCAGGGGACTCGATTTGCAACTAAAGTTACTAATCGAGTTGTAAATCTAGTTGATCTAGGAGCACCTGAAAAGCCAGTCTTATTAGAAGAGAAGACACCACGCTTCATATAGACCGACATTGTCATTCCCTAGAAGATTCAAGACGGAAATAAAAGAGGTATAGGGAAATACTGGATACTCTTACGGGAGATGAGAAACAAGTAGCTTTGATAAAAGCTTTTGCTAATGTCCCTTCTTACAGACCAATCTCCAGGGACGTACTTTTAGAGATGATCCAAGAGAAGAAGGAATCAGAGAAGGCTGCTCAAGAAAAGGCCAAGGAAGATGAGAGAATAAGAGCATTATACCATGAGAGCAATGCCATAGTCCAAAAGGAGTGTATCCCAAAGAAGTTAGAGGACCCTGGTTCATTCACTTTGCCCTGCTCAATAAGTCCTCTATCTTTCAATAGGTTTCTTACGATCTCGGAGCTTCTCTTGGTCGCTAGAAGGCTAGGTTTCACGAGGTACAAAGCGTGTAATCTATCTCTCATCTTAGCGGATAGAACAGTAAGGGTTCCACATGAGTTTTTAGAAGATATCCTAGTAAATATTGGTGAAGAGGAAGTGTCAACTGACTTCATTGTTTTGGAGATGGAAAAAGAGCCTAAAGATCCATTGATCATGGGAAGACCCTTCTTAGCTACTGCTGGAGCAATAATAGATGTCAGAAGAGGGATAATCGACCTCAATTTGGGTGTTAACTTCAAGATGAAGTTTGATATCAGAGATGCTATAAGGAAGCCAACAATTGATGGACAGACCTTTAGGATTGAAGAAAACAATCAGCACACTAAGGCATCAATTTCAGAGGGTGTAAATGGGTCTAAAACTGAGATTTTGGAAGCAAATAAGGGTAGATTAAGGGGAGCTCGACCACCACAATCGATTTCCCACTCGAGTCAAGTTCCAGTGCACCCAAAGTGTCCAGACTTGCTCACCAAGCCTCCCCAACAGCCAGAGTCAAAGAATCCTACATATGGTGGTTTATCACAACTCCAAACTATCAACATTCAGAGGGTTTCAATGAGGGAGTTAACAACTACAGTGAAGGAGATGAGTGGGCAAATCAATAAGTTCGAGGAGCAATTCAGTAGTTCTTCTCCAAAGAAATCCAAGGAAGGTATAAGTCTAAGGGAGAGGAGCAGTTCTTTTAGCATTGACACAGGAATAAGAGGAGAAATAAAATTTCTAAAATCAGAGGGGATCTCACCACCTCTCTATGAACCACTTAAGGCCTAAAGGAGCATGAAAATTCAAGCTTAGTGACTTTAAACAAGCTCACCTGAGAGGAAGTCCTAGCGGTATCCTTATGTATAAATTTTAGGGTTGCATTTGTGTGTTTTGGTTGTTCATTTTAGTTTCAGAAATTAGTAGGTTAAAGGGTGATCGAGCAAAATTATTAATTCCGATCGAGTAGCTACATAGTCCGATCGGATGCAATAAGAGCTCCGGCCCGAGTCCGAGTCTGAGGATGCACATGAGCAGTCACTCGATTACATGTCCGATCAAGCATCTGACCAAGCAATCAAGCAGCATGTCGATTATTCGACCGAGTACACAGTGGAAGAGCCAGTCGATCCGATGCACTGCACCATCTACACGGAGAACATCCCGGGCTACACCTATGACCAAATGAGCCAAGCTGTGGGCTCTTACTTCTTCAACCCATGAGGTACACACCTTCTCTATATCATTGTTCATACCGTTGCATTTCATTTAGATTTTCTGTTGTTTAGATCCTAGATCTCTCCTTTCTTTTGTTACACATGGACTATGTAATTTAAGTTTGGGGGATGGTCTAGGATAGCATCTAATCATGTTTTTTGTGATTCTTATTTTCGAATTTTTAGCATGTATTCTTGCATTCATCTATGTGCATCAAAAATCCTAAACATTTGAAAACATTTCAAAAAAATCTTTATAGAACAGAGTGATCATATAGTTGCATTTGCATATTAGTCTTGTCTTAGGGATGTTGCATTTAGGATCATTGCATTTGCATAGGGGATTAGGATGATTATAACCAAAGAACTTGTTGTTTCATTAGACTTAAAATCAGTGCCCTCTTCCATAGTTGTTTAATGCATTCATATGAGCTTGAATTGAGACCGTATCATTCTTTGATTGCATGATTTGAATTCTAATCTTAACTAAAGCTTCCTTTGATTTGATGTCATTCCTTATTTATTAGAACCTTAATTTGAATTGATAATTATCTGGTTGTGATTTGTTTCAAACTCATGGATACCTTGTATACATACTTGGATCTTCTCACTTCTTTATACCACTCTTTTGTTGATCCAAGTAGACGGTCATAACCTTGACCAGTTAACCACACCCTAAAAACCTTAACCTTTCCTTCAAGCCTTGTATTAATTCTGAGTGGAAGGCCTATTTTATTGGATTGAGCTTTAAGAGAACGTGTTAGGTTTGAGCCGACAGGAATAGGATCTTGAGTAGTTCTGATTTGCATTTTTCGGATCAGATAGGACTAGGATGGATTCTACTTGGGTTTTGGGATTTGTTGGAATGGTTAAAAAGAAAGAGAAAGAAATGAAAAGGGAATGAGTTGAGTCTTTAGGAGAGTAAAAGTTTCAGAAAAGTTCAAAAGTTCTAGTGAAAGATGTGTGGGGAATGCAAAGTATAGAAAAAAATGGTTCTGGATTTTAAAGAAAAGAAAGAAAAGGATGAGAATAGCAAAAAGCTTTGATGTCTTAAGTAATAAGAAGAAAGAGAACCATAGTGTTTATTAAGAAAAACCCCCTATCCACTAGTTATTCATAAGAAACTCTCCTAAGGCTTAGAACAAAAAGGGAAAATGGGATGAAAAGAGTTAAATGGTAGAATAGGACCATATGGGTTTAGACATTTAGGATATCACTTGGGGCCTTTGGGTAGTCAAGATGTTATTCCTGTATGCATTTGTTGGTCCTTACCTTTAGCATTCTCCCAAAAGCTCAATCTTGTTCATTGAGAGATCCCAGCACTTAAACGATTAAACCCTCACTAAAAGAGACCCTCTTTGTCTCTTAAACCTTTTCATACCTAGCCAAATGAGTTTGAATTCACTTCACATCCAGATTCATGGTTACTACTTAATGAATGTTAAAAGGAATGGTTGATTTGAATGCTTGCCTAGGTTCTATGGCTGATGACATCTTGTGTTGAGATAAGCATGGCTAAAGTCTTCAGAGTATGGTCTATATGATTTGCATTCTAGAACTATAGACAAGGACATTGATTTTAACTACTTTAGCAGCAAGTGTTGGTTCTGAATCCCCACCTTTAAACCTCTCTTCCTACTTTGAATTTGCTTGAGGCCAAGCAAAGAATAAGTTTGGGGGAGTTGATGTGTCTGGATTTTACTCATTTTAGCACTAGTTTTATGCATTGTTTTTGTCATTCTAGGTCTCATTACTTGATCATTTATACATATTTACCTTGTTTTGCTTCACTTGTAGTATCTAGGCCATATATTGCATTCATTGTAGTTTTTGTGCATAAACAGGTGTTTACCAGAAGGAAAAGGAGCAAAACAAGCTTAATCGACCAAGTGTAGATGATGCATCAGATCGAGCATGAGGATCCGAGCAGTGGAAACGATCGAGTGCCCAAGTGAACCAGAGCAGCAATCGACCACCCATCCGATCGAGCCATCCGACCAGACCGATCGAGCACCTTTAAACCGAGTTTCTATTTTGTCAGTGTTTTAAGGCTACCTAATCTCACTATAAAAAGGCTCTTTGCCTAATGACTTGATATATCGAGTTGTATTAGGGTTTATCTTCATTTTGCTTTAGAATTTCCAGAATCTTGTAACTTTCATAACTTTTGATCTATTGAGTATTTTGTGTTGCTTCTTTGAATTATTTTTCTTATCTCTCTTAGATCTATCTACTTATGCATGATTTAGAGATTTATGGGTTTGTATTCTTGATGATGAATCTCAAATCTGAGTAGATTCATTAGGTTTTAGGGATGAGCTAGATGTAGGTGGAGAACTTTAGGTAGCTAGGTTGCCCATAGGTAGAAATGTTTAGATTTCCTTCTGGATTAGTGTATATAACACTAATCCCATTCTGATCAAGTGGTGATTAGCTTTCAGGTTTCCACGCCCGAGAGGTGTTCGATGGAATGCCGGATAATCTAATGCCAGAGAATTTCATGTCTAGCCCAAGAGATTAGTTGTTTAGAGTGTTATTTGACATTAATGCGCTGATTCTTAATGTTTATTCATTTCATGTTTCATCAACTAGAAGTTGAGATTAGGAAGTGATTTGAGTTTCATAGCCTTTGTCAAGAGATTGAACTGGTTAGCTTATGAGCTTGTTGTCTAGGGAACATCACTGTTAGTGTTTGATTGATTTAGCAACTTAGTGAACTTAAAGGTCTCCACTGAAGTCACCATCTCATCCCCGGAACCTCCCTTTAATTGATTGAGTACCTTGCTTAATTTCTGTTTATGCATTTCTAGTTTATTGCATGTTTTTGCTTTTGTAGTTTCATTTCTGTTCTAATGTTTTGTCTTGCTTAGTTCTTACTTATTTTCAATTCAGTAGTTGGTCGTTTAAAACATTTTCTGCTTGGCTTAACTTGTTAATCATTGATTGCATCTAAACTGCTTGCACGCATCCTTATGGATCAATAAAGCCCTTTATACTACAATTATTTTGGGTGATTGATACCATTAGCAAAAATCTTGTTATCAGATAATAATATTTATATTAACATGCTAAGTTAGTATGCTAAGTTATTCAATATTCTGTAAATTAAAAATTTAGCATGCTAACTTATTCAATATCCGATAAATTGAAATTTTGAATATTCGATCAGTTAACAATTATCTACTATCTACAGGTTATCGGGTGGAGTATGCAAAGTTTTGTCTCTGACCACTGCATCATTCTTCCTCTGGCATAACATATTAAATAACTTAATAATCACCAAGTGCTAATAGCTCAACTGGTAAAGATCTCTAGCAAAAGTTCAGAGGTCGCCGGTTCCAGTAGCGCTAGGGACGAAACCATATAACATGCTCTAGTTTCAGGCCTCAGAGAATGTATGGGCTTCGGCCCAGAACCTCTTTGATTATTCAAAAAAAAATCTTAATAATCTCATATATACATGGTAAGATAGTTGTTATACAAATAATATTTATATTAACAGGATAAGCTAATATGCTATATTCGATAAATTGAAATTTATAAAGCTAAGTTATTTAATTTGGACTAACTTATTCAATACAGACGCATGCAGCAAAAATGGAGGGGTGGCAGTCGCAGGAGGAGCTGTTGATCCCTCATAGGAATTCACTGTAGCAGACGAGTTCTCCTCGGAGGCCAATGAGACAAACAATTTGAGAATCAAGAAGCAGTTGAAGCGAGGAACAGTGAGAGAAAAATAGAACGGCGAGAGAAAGCGGCTCGGGTTGGAAGATCGGAATCAGAAAGAACAACGATGGATAGAGAATTATTCTTCTCATTAGTGAGTTTGATCGGAAAATGAAAGCCACGGAAACGGCGACGGTGCGGACGAGGGAGGAGCAAGAGCAGTGAAATAATGGTTGAGAAACGAAGAGATCATTTATTGTGAGCTTCATTTTCATAGAAGAGCAGAGAGCTCCGTTTGTACACGTCAGCTTTATCACACACACAACATCACGTGCACCGATACAAATTATAAGAGAGGAGCTTGAAATTTATTTTCTTTACTTAAAAACAATAACTTAGTCTTTAGGGGGGGTTTTAGGGTTAGAAGGGTCTTGAAAAAAGGTAGCAAATTATCATAACATAGGAGACAAAGTTTTAATTAAACGGTCAACTAAGCCTATGAAGTATAATTTTCATATGCCTATTTATTCTGCAACATGCATCTCTCGTAAAACACTTTAAGTTTAGAGTTTTTGACTGAAAATTATATCAAAGGAAAAAAATTATTTGATGCTATCTTTTGCATATATTTGTCAGACTAAAAAAGATTAGTAAGGATGTAGATTTGCATCAAATAATAGTTGACCTAATTCCAAATTTGAAAAACGATCTCTTTTATTAATTACTTAACGGTACGTTATAAAGAATAGTATTGTTGACGGGTTCGTATATTTTACTTGTACAAATCTACTGAAATGATATTGTAGCAACAATGCAAAAATATAATTTTCATTAATAAAAATAAAAATTACAAGTTCAATCTAAAAGTAAGTTAACTAAGGGTGTAGATTTTACAGAATTTTGAATATATTTTTCTGTACAATTTTGGTTTTAGGTTGGGTTTGGTGTATTTTTAAAGGTTTTTAAAATGAAAAAAAATTATGGAACTTAGTAGAAGTAAGCTTTCCAATCCTGATTTTCAATTTTGGTTCTCATTTTTAGGTTTACAAATGATAGTAATGAAAGTTAAGCTTAATTTTTTTTTTTTGGTTCATATTTAGATTTTTTTTTTTTAAACAAAAATGAATTGATATTATACATCAGTTTTCTTTTTCAAATTCGGATTTAATTTTCTTATAAAAAAAAAAACTGATTCTATTTAAACATTATTTGTTCCAAAAAATAAACCTAAATAAAATTTGATATGGGTTTTCATTTTAATTATTTACAAAAGATTTTCAATACAATTTTTGTATATATTATAGTAGCTAAAATATATATTATTTTATTTTAGATGAGAATCATGATTTATTTTGGATAAAACCCAAGAAAAAATAAAATACAGATAACATTAGAACCAGAAGTAAGCAGCAATGGCGACATCTGTTGCGACTCTATCTTCTCCACCACCAGTATCTCTACCTCTCTCATCATCTCGCTCTTCCTTCTTCTCCAATTGCTTCACAGTACCAACCCGACAAAACTACCGTTCTTTAGTGGCGATTCGACCAAGAATCCGACCGGAACAGACGAGAAAGCCACTGACTTGTAATGCCCTGTTTGGTCTTGGGGTGCCTGAGCTCGCTGTGATTGCTGGCGTCGCTGCGTTGCTTTTTGGACCTAAGAAGCTTCCTGAGATTGGGAAAAGTATTGGGAAAACTGTTAAAAGCTTTCAACAGGTTTGTTTGATAAAAAAGTTTGGAACTTTATATGCAATTTCAATGATTGTTCTTGAATTATGTGTTTTTGGGAACTTTCTACGACAAGTTCTTAGTTTCGTATGAGTTGTGTCTGAATTAGCTTTCAATAGGTTTGTTTGATAGAAATTGGAAAAAAAATTGGGAACTTTATATGCAATTCTGGAGTTTTCTTGTTGATTGTTGTTGAAATTGATGTAAAGGGCTTAGTTATTGTCACTGGATTTATTAGGAATTGATAAGAAGACTCAAAAAAGTTGTGCAATTGTGGAGATTTCTTGTGTTAAGTTATGTGAAAAGCTTGTTTGTTGTTGGAAATGATGTAAAAGGTCTTAGTTTTGTGTAGATATGGGGAGTGTGGAGATTATAAGAATACTAAGAAAGATTGGAAATTTAGTGGCTATAACTTTGCACTGTATATTTGTATAGATCAATAAATGAAACATTCATTTGCTTATAAACATTGAGTTATATGCTCTATGCTCTGGAGTTTTCTTATGCCAAGTTATGTGAAAAAGCTTGTTGGAGTTCATGATTAGAAGGTCTTAGTAACTGCTTAGTTCTGTGTGGAATTGATAAGAACACTAAGGTAGCTTGGAAACTGTGTAGGTATAACTTTGCTATATAGAACATTAATTTGCTTGTAAACAGTAAGTTTATTGATAACTTTGTTGTATAGTATAGATGAATACACGTTGTTATGTTTGCTTAATCTCTTTCTAAAAATCCAATCACACGGGCTGCTCGTCATTTGGTTATGGCTAATATGATTGTCTGGAATATATATAGCTTCTTGTTGTATGTTTTTCGTGTTCCTTTTATCGGTTTACTTGCATTGATAAAGCATTGTGCATGTTTGGTATAATACAGGCAGCAAAAGAGTTTTGGGTCTGAGCTTTGATTTGGTTATGGCTAATTTGGTTGTCTGCGATATATATAGTTTCTTGTCATATGTTTTTAGTGTTCCTTTTATCGGTTTACTTGCATTGATGAAGCATCGTGCGTGTTTGGTATAATGCAGGCTGCAAAAGAGTTTGAGTCTGAGCTTAAGACGGAACCTGAAGACTCTGTTACCGACTCATCTCCGGTAGCAATGAGTAACAAAGAAGAGGAGAAAAAAACTGAGGTTTCTTCAAGCTCAAAAGAGAATGTATGAAGATGAGACTTTAGTGTTTGCTTTTTCCTTGTAGCTACAACAAATTTTATGTGATGATGAGTTTAGATCAAAATACTCATTTTGGAAGAAACGAAATTATAGCCTTCCAATGAAAAGCATAATCAGTTTGTGTTTTGAATCCATAAAACTCTCTTACGTGAAAGCAAATGATTTGCAGAAAACTATTTGAGAATGCACAATCAAAATTCAAGTGTCGAAATAAGACAAAACAGAATACAAAGTTCCTCCCTAAGTTCATGTTTCTGGATTTTACAATTAAGTTTAGAACCAGAATCACTGAAGCACAACACTAATGTGTTCACTGAGTAAGCTTCTGTCTCTTCATCCTCTCTAGAGCACCTAGTTTCTGGGCTGCACCGTCTTGACCATCTTCTTCGACGTCTTCGTCTCTCTTTCGGGCGAGTCCTCCGAAAACAGCAGCAGGGACTTCTTTCTGAGCGATCTCTACTTGGTCTTCCCCATCAGACTCATCATCACTTTCATCGGGAAGTTCGATGTCTTCTCCATTCCCTGTGACTGGTTTCCCCGCATTCTCGCCAGACTGTGAGATGACTCCTGCGCTTACAAACCCAAGTCTTCTTACACCATCCTTCATTGCATCTGTGTTGGTAGTAGTTGTAGTCAAAAGCTGCCTCTCTAAAGCAGCCATTTCGTCTTCTTGTAAGCCTGCTTTCTTCAGCTCATCTTTTGCCTCATCCACATCTACCATCTTGTCCTTTTGCATCATGTTCTCTGGTAGAATGAAATGAGTCTGAAACAAAACGATTGAATATAATCAGTTCCCAACTCTTAGTAAATGAATTCTCAGGATTGACCAAAAAAAATTGCTTCTCTGAGAGCTGAAAACAATGGAGACTGATACTAACCTGACTGTAGCTTGCAGAAACACTTCGCTTGATACGGAGCATTTCTCTGTAGGTATCCTCATTTCCGTGTTGGACTTCGAACTCATGCCACTTGTTCCAGAACTCAGGGTCAGACCTTGGGTCTGCAAACTGAGAGGCATACTTGTAGAGAGCACGAGCACGATCAATTTCTCCCAAGCTTCTCTCCAGCTCTGCAAATTTTATGCACATGATCTTCACATCCTTGTGTGGAAGCCCAGATTCAATTGCTTGCTCATATATCTCCCTTGTTCTGGGAACACCAAATATCTCTGCTGCACGAGAAATGTATATCTCATACATCTCAAGCTTCTGAACTTCTGGAACTTTTTTGGTTGCTTCCTCATAAACCTTCATGGCTCGCTTGGCCAAACCATAATCCTCTTCCAGCTTAGCATACTGAAGGTATAAGGTCCTGACAGCATCAGATGGAGCCTGAAAGAAAGATAAATCACAGGTTATATATCACACACAATATCACTACATCAATAGACAAGTTCTCTAAGCAGCTATATATTTAAAAGCAGTTAACTTAGGTGCTTATTTGATCAGATCTGTGGCAGAAAAAGCAAAAACAGCGATTTGACCAGCATGGGTAAACGGACAGATGAGCTTACCATTGAAACAGCATGCTCAAACAGCTCTCTTGCCCGCTCCAGCTTTGTCTTCCCATATCTTTTCACAAACTTTGTAAGATAAGTTACCCATATGTCTTTCACATGAGGATACTTGAATATCTTGACACCTCTTTCATACACCTTGAACGCATCTTCAAAGTATTTATTTTCCTCAAGAAGGAAAGCATAGTTCAATATAATCTGAGGCGTAGCTATTCTCAAATCCAATATTTTCTCATACACTGCTCTTGTTGATTCTAAAGTCCCCAGACTTTCCTCTAAATCAACATAAAAGGACCAAAGCCGCAAGGCTCTATGTAGCTTCATCTGGACAGGTTCATTGCCATCAGCAGCGATTCTCCGTCTGACTTCTACAGTTGGTACAGCTGTAGCACGCCTCATCAGCTCTAATGCTCCTTTGAAATTCTTGTGTCTCAGCTCCATCTCAGCCCACTCACACCACACACTGGCTAGATGATCTACGGTTTTGTAGTTTACCTGGACTGCTTTGTCAAAAATCACTCTTGTATTGACCAGGTCTTTATGGTTTTCATACAACTTGGCAAAAGCAACCCACAAAGTGTGAGGCTTCCCAACAGCTTTCATAGGATCCACAGTCCTCACCGCTTCTGTGTATGTGAGAATCTGCTTTGCTGCGTTTCCCTCAAATAATTTGACTCTACGATGCCATTGTTCAACATTGTGCGGATTTTGCCTAAGGAGCACACTGTTTGCCAGTGCAGCCCTTCTTTCCATCAGGTCTTCAAAGCGAGCCAATCTCAGATCAACATCATTATCATCATTCAACCAAAATCCATTCAGTATCTTCCTCTGCAGCTCTTTAACCGACAGATTATAATTGAGACGGACATCCTCATCATCGTCCTCTACACCATTCTCTTCATTCTCATCTTCTTCATCACTTGAACTCATCATCTCCATCCTTTTCGCAACAGTACTCTCCTCAAATCGCGAGTAAACATCAAATATAACACTGAAATCTCTCACAGTAACCACTTTCATCATACCCTCCTCATAGATATCCCTAGCTTTCTCCAGCAAATTCTTCCTAATATAATAATCCGCAAGAGAAGTCCACAGCATTCCCACTTCATCCGTAAACTTCCTAATACCACCTCTGATAATAGCATCAACATTAAGACCCGAAATAACATTGGCATGGTGAACAAGAAGCTCACACAACTCCATCCACAGTTTATGCTTCGTCTTCCCTTTAATAGAATAAAACTTATCATCATTCAACACAGAAGCCAATCTCTCAGCAGACTCTTGCCAACGCTCTGACTTAACAAGAAACTCAATAAACTCCTCAATATGACTAGGATCATACATAAGATACCTCCTATAAACCCTAAGTGAAGTCTCAATAGGAATCCCATCCTGACTCACAAACACAAGATACGGTTCCCAAATCCTATCATGTTGAGTAACAGGCAGAGCACACAGGGCACAGTCGAAATTTCTCCGAGTCCGAGTAACCAATCTCTGAACCGTAAGAGTCTGAAGATACATAACCCAAATCCTAGGCATCTTATGCATAGTAACTAAAGCTCTCTCAAAAGTATTGTTGAGAGAATCATATTGCGGATGAGTAACAGGCAAATTCCTAACGATATCTAGCCGTTCTCTAAGATAAGCATACCACAATTTATAACTCCCAGGAAGAGCTTTCAAAGCTCGCTCGTAGATAACGAAACGTTTCTTGAACGGCGACTCAGCTTTCGCAATGAGGTACCTCCACCATAGCTTCAAACTAAACGGATTCCTCAATATCTCTTCTTCGTAGAGAAGATCTTCCTGAGAAGGATAGAGATCTTTGGAAATCGCCATTTGAGATCTACAAACAGAGTATGAGGGATTTGAGAGCTTTGTTCAACGAATGCTTGATTAGACTGAGAAGCTTTACCTGCGGCACTGTGAGAAAGTAATCGCCGGCGATTTGCTGAATCGCAGCGACGGTGAAGGGTTTGTTTCACCGGCGTGAAGGTTTTTTAGGTTTGGGGAAAGAACGATAAGTGTTTTTTTGTTTTTTTTTCAACAAGTGAATTTTGTTTAGCTAAGTGTTTTATAGCTTATACGTATATTTCTAATATCACAAAATTACCCTTACTCTGATCCAATCGTCGTATAAGTAGAGGGAAAACTCCCAAAAAAGATAAGCCATTTAATTTTAATTTGGACGTTAAAAGAATAATACTCCAAAAAATAAAAATGTGTAATTTAATAAATAAATAAAATATTGTTATTTACATGCTCACGTTTTTATAACAAACAAAAAAATCTGATTTTTCTTTTACTCTTTCTTATTTATTATAATATATATATAAGAAATAATAATAATTAAATACATTAAAGTTAAAAATAAGAAAACTTGCGGTTTCTCCCAGTTAATCGAGATTTCATCTCTGATGAGATTCCGGCTAGACTGTGTCAAATAAAGGTTTGGCACATCAGCAAATTCTTCGAACTTTGTGCTTGTATATGCGATTTTCGGTCTAAGACTGACGAGACATGGAGATAAGAAGATTTCAGTAACGTATGAAATATCGGCTGATTAGGAAGAATCGAAAGTTTTCTTATTTTTCTATTTTATTTATTTAATTATATTATTTTATATATATATATATATGTATAATAAGAATGAATAAGAGTAAAATCAGAATTTTGTTTTGTTATGAGAACGCGGATATGTAAATAACAATATTTTATATTTTTTGGTATTAAGTTGCACATTTTTATTTGTTTGGTATTATTTTTCCAACCGAAAAACATTAGGTATTAAACGTGCAAATAAAAATTAGATAAGGTATTTTGTGGGAATTTTATGATTTTTCTTTTTTTCCAAGTTATGTAAGTCCAATTGTTGTATTTCACCTCCTTCAGTTTTTAGTTCTCTCTCTCCTAAGAAGCCAAACCTAGCCACCGTCCAATTTTTCAAGTTTTGAGACCGGAGTGCGGTGACTCTTTTAGCACCAGCTCTTGTCTCCTTTTCTGTTTCTTTCTTTAGTTCTCTGCCTAGTTTAAGGTTTGTCTTCGTGTGGTCTTGGAGCTGTGGGATTTAGTCTGGTTTGCGCAGGGGTTTTCTAGGATTTTAACGGGAGCGGTCGTGTGGCCAGAGTTAGTGGTTTTCGTAAAGCCAACAAAGAGGGTGATTCTAGATCTGTTAGATATGTGATGCAGTTTGTGTGTAAACGCCCTTTTGCTCCCCAACCTAGATCTGTAAGTCGCTCTTATGTTGTTTGTCGTTTCTATGTCGTCGGTGGAGTTTGTACGTGATCCAGTCAGTCCAACCTTGGCCTCTGCCTTCTCGTTTTCATCTCATCTCTGCCTTCAATTCCTTGTTGTTTTGATCCCTTTCCTAGCATGAGCTTTGTCTTCTCTGAATTTGGGCTTAGTCTCTTTAGCTTGCAGGTGGTCCCTCTTTTGTGCCTTGTTTGTTGGGTGTCGATATGGGTGTTAGCTTGCTCGTGTCGTTGTTCTCGCTTCTGAGGATGGTGTGAATCGAGGGGTTAGACTTCTCTCCTTGTCTCTGCTATCGAGATCTGTTGAGGTCTGTTAGCGTTTGAAGACTTCTAACTAGGCGGTAACTGGTGTTTATTGGCGTTGTAGTCATCGACGCCATATCTGGAAACAAAGCGTATTTGTTCTCCATTTATGTGTCTTGCTTGACGGATCATGAGGTCTTGGTTCCTGGTTTCGAGAGTTTGGCTCTCATTGTGATAGGAGGAAGTAGAGGTTATCATTTTCGGATTGGCCATAGGCATCCTTGGTAAATCTCATTCACTAGTTCTTGCTATGAAGAGGTCTCTTCGCTTTCTTGGATTCTATTAGCTTTTCGGTTTAAGTCGTGTTGCTTTTGTGCTTAGTGTTAGGTTTTGATCGCTAACTTTTCCTGTTTTAAAAATCTATGTTGTATTTCTAGAATGTATTTTTCTTTAGTTTCATCGTAGCTTCCGGGGAAATCTTGTCTTCCTCCGACTTTGTTTCCAGAGACATGTATATCATCTGCTGGCTTTCGTCTCCCTCGTTTGGGCATATGTATCCTACCATGTATTCTCTTTTAAGTTTTATTTTGGACAAACATTCTCTTTTAAGTTTATCAATGAAATTTGAAGTGAGAAAAAAGTAACACCTATTGTTAAATCTAATTTTTATATACAAAAACTCACATATAAAAGTATATAGAATTGTTTTTATGAGATCTCGTTTATGGAAATGTTTAAATGAATTGATTTGACCATCTATGTCACTAGAGTGCACTTATATTTTTGGTCAAGAGTCCTAGGAGAACTCCAACAAGCGTAATTATACGGGAGTTGTATAGGAATGGATGACCTTCCCAGAATTGATTGTCGGAACTGTCTAAGTAAGGCTAAAACACAGAAAAAGATCATGTGATTATTTTAAGCCTTCTGAATTTAGCAAACCGACAGCCAAATATGGGTGGGCTCACGGGCCTAGTGAGAGTATGTGAGACATAATAAGAGAGGTGAGCCCTAGACTAAAAAGTGAACTTGGACCCACTGGAAGAGATGACGGTCGGGGCGTTCAAGTTTTTGTCAACTATACAAAATTTGTTTTCATTATTTATTATAATTTTGATTCATTTATTAAATATAGTATTATATGACATATTTTTATATTTTGTCTTACATGTGGGTTCATAACATCAGTACTCCATACATCAGAGAATTGCAGAAATAAAGAATGATTCTTCATCTGATGGTGATAATGGCGATGGTTGGGAATCAAATGAAGTTCTAGAAACCCCAACAAAATGAAGAAACATATCATGTGAACATTTATGATGATTCACAACCATCATGTGAATTCACATGTGAGGCTCCAGAATCACAGTCACCAATCCAGGTACATGATCGTAGTGGAGGATACCATTCAAGAGTTGGTCCATCAGCTAGTCGAAGAACTGGGTCAAGGGGCTCTAGTGGATCACAAGTACCGCGTAGGAGACAAAATTTTGAAACGACCATCCAAAAGACGATATCGTCCATTAGAGACTTTTAAAGGGAAACATATGAACGACTACGCCCAGGTGCTTTTGACCGCGAAGATTTTATCGAGTTTGAAAGGGCAGTTGAGATTTTTTAATCACTAGATATTCCAAGATACAATGATTTCTACATTCAATGCCTCCAACTTCTGAAAATTGATATCTTTTGGCGTAATTATTGGATGTCATCAACTCGGTTTCAGACCAATGAGGATAGGATATTGTTGTTGGAGTCTTTAACAAGATTTACAAGATATGGTGAGCATATTAGAACCTACGTTACACGGAAGCGATGGTGAGGCTTCGATTCCCGCTTCAGAATGCTTGGAATCGCTCGGAAGCGTGACGGAATCGTGATTCCAGGAAAACATGAATTGGAAGCGCAGGAGAAGCGTACGATTCTGGTTTCGAAGCGTCGAATATATGAACTAGAAGTTTTACTTTTTTGTCTTTTTGAAATCACTTGAATCTAAGTGAAAGTAGTTTAAATTTGAGTATAATCCATGAAATCATGTGTGTTTTGAGGTTAAATCTAAAAAAACAGAAACTTCATTTACCATAAGATACGGCTCTGCAAACTAAAGAAATGAAGAAGAAGAACAATTATGTTTTAAAATTAGGACTTGTTAAAAGTATGACCCTAGTTGACTGAAAAATTAAATGGGAGACATTAGTTATTTGTAAAATTAGTTCTCTCTCATCCGTAAAGTACGAGTCTTAGAGCATCCCACAAAGTTCGTGAACAATTGTCCTCAGCATTGGCTTTATTAAAGCCAATTTATTCGATTTGTTGTCAAAAAACAAAAAAAAAAAGTGTGTAATAATGACAAGCGTAACCCTATATGGAGAGAAAAGTGAGAAAACTATCTAACCACTTGTCGATTTTCTGGATAATTATTATGTTATCCTACCAATTTTCATTTACCATTTAATATTTATTATACTTGTTTATTCTCTTTTATATGACAAGCGGAAGCCGTGCAACAAAATCTTGCACATAACGAGAAGTTACGCCGAGAACAAATCTGATAAGGTAGGATTTAGTTGATTTCAATAACGTTACCTGTTTATATTTTTTATTGGCCAATGTTATGTTAATATGTTAGCGCATCAATGAGCTTATGTGGGTACATTTTAGGTTTTATAGAATAATTTTAATGTTATCCTCACAATTTTCATTGATCCTTTAACGTTTATTAAACTTCTTTTTCTCTTTTATATGACAAGGAGGAGCCGTGGAACACAGCCTCGCACAAAACCTGATAAGGTAGGTGTTAGTTGATTAGAATAAAGTTATATGTTTATATATTTTATAATTAGGTTAACTTATATTTATCGTCCGCTAATATATCTTGCGGTTATGGTGTTTGTCGTAGGTCAGTGAAGCTGACGGTCGTGCATAAGATGAAATGTCTATCGACCAACTATTTTACCAACCCAACCCGGAATATAAGTTTGTCTAATTACAAAATTTAAACCCTAACCACTATTTTGTCAACCCAAACCGAAATATAATTTCGTTTAATTACAAAATCGGAACTCTAACCACTATTTTGTGAACCCAAACCAAAATATAATTTTGTTTAATTACAAAATCTAATCCATAACCATTATTTTGTCTCATGTTAGCGGGTATTGGTTTATATCTCATGTTAGTGATGTATTGGAGCCGATTCCGACGACTCAACGACAGATTAATGAGCTTAAGGAGAAAACATGGGCTTTAAAGACTGCTCCGAAAATCAAGCTCTTCCTCTGGCGTGTTTTATCTGGTGCATTAGCAGTTAGCGAGTGCCTTAGAAGACATGGCATCACTATTAATCCGTTGTGTCAAGTCTGCAAGATAGAAGAGGAGACTATCTCTCATGTTTTATTTGAGTGTGATATGGCTGTACAGGTTTGGTCTGTGAGTGGCTTACCACTTCCTTCTCAAGGTTTCGCTTCAGAACTTGTGGAGAATATCAAATACTTATTATCGTTGATGGCAAGGACTGAGATCACAGAGCAACTAAGAACATTAGTGCCGTGGTTACTATGGGAGATTTGGAAAGGTAGGAATTGTTTTGTGTTTTCACATCAACCTTTTAACCCTCACATTATTTTTGTCACGGCAATGAAAGAAATGGAGGAATGGTGTACTCAGCAAACCTCACGTGAGTTGGAGTTTCGAGTTGGAGTACGAGACATGGGAGCTATGTCAAGGTTTTGGCAACCACCAGCTCGTGATTTAATCAAATGTAATATCCATTCTTCTTGGGTTAATGACTCGTCGCATTGTGGTGGTGCTTGGGTACTGCGGAACCATTTTGGTGAGGTGCTCTTCCATGCGAGAGACGCCTTCGTTCCTTGCTCTAATCGCATTGTGCTGAGCTAAAATGCATTCTTTGGAGCCTCTCAAGTCTGCATGATATACATTGTGACGTTTGTGAGGTATGACAAGTAATACGGGTGATGCGAAAGGTTTCCTTTCACCTTTCTTCACCGAAAGCTAATTTATTGGCTAGGGAGATTGCTTGTAGTGTTACTCGTGACGGGAGGTTGACTTCATATATGGCTATGGGAGGACCATCTTGGTTACACGACCGCATCGATCGGGATAGAAGTCGTGGTTTTTAATTTCTTGCTATGTTTTATCATATCTCATTGTTGTATTGAACTATTTCTTCTCTTTAATCGAATCATTCAGCGTTAAAAAAAACCATTATTTTGTCAACCTAAACCGAAATAAAATTTTGTTTATTTATAAAATCTAAACCCTTACCACTCTTTTATAAACCCAAACTAAAATATATTTCCACGAGTTCGATTACACTGCTCATTCGATATAGTATTTGTAGTATGTTAAATAATTTGTTATCACGGTAATTTACATATTATATGTTAAATTACTCGTTATTGCTATATAAATGAAAATAAATATTTTATATAAATCAGTAATATTTTATATATAATTTCGTTTAGTTACAAAATCTAAACCAGTAAACCCTAACCACTATTTTGTCAACCCAAACCAAAATATAATTTCGTTTAATTACAAAATCTAAACCCTAACCATTATTTTTTCAACCCAAACAGAAATACCATTTTTTTTATAAAATCTAAACCCTAACCATTCTTTTATAAACCCCAACCGAAATATATTTCCACGAATTCGATAACACTTTTCATTCGATATAGTATTTGTAATATGTTAAATAATTTTTCACCGCAGTAATTTACATATTATATGTTAAATCATTCTTTATTGCTATATTAATGAAAATAATTCTTTTAAATAAATCAATAAATAACGAGTTAACAATTTAAATTAAATGTTACCAAACGCACCGCTAAATCTAACACGACTACCAAACAACATCTCTCCGCAATCTCCACCAAAGAAAATCCGGCATAAGTTCAACCAGCGACGCCGCTTAGAAAATCCCGGTGAATAACCTTCGTAACTGGACTAAACCCTTCTTCTCGAACCCTTGCTCCGGTTTCACCCGCACGTGGACACGTCAACATCTTCGGTATCCTAGACTTGTGTATATAATGTAAATTAGTCAGATTCAAACAATTTACTTTTTTTCTCTCTCTATAGCATCTCTTCCACTTTCCTAAACCAAACAATATCTTAAACTCTCCATCCATCTTTCGCCTTAATTCAACAAAAACCAAACAATTGTCGTAACTTCAAACTCTTCTTGAATTCAAAAGCACTCTTTCTTCACAAACCTCAAAGACGAAAGCTAACTAAAAACTTGGGTTTGGAATGAGCCAATTTTTACAACTAGACCGTCAGTCGCATGCGGTGGGTGTGATAATCGGTCTAAATCTCTCCAGTTATCTCCTCCCATATGAATGTGAGTCAGATTTAAAGGTTTCTCTGCAATTTTGATAGTGTTCATGAACTGAAATCTAACATTTGCAATTTTGCATCATAAAAACCAAAACTAACATTTTGCAACTTTATGTGTTTTGTTTTTAATTTAAATCACATTGATTTTCTGGAGTCATAAAGGAAGCTTTCTATTTTTTTTTGTAGGAAGGATAAGAAAAATTTTAATTTTCTGGGTTTGATACGGTGAATGTGATGCGATACGGTGGATGCCATACGGTGGATGCGATACGGTGGATGCGATATTGTGGATGTGATGTGGTGGCTGCAATGTTGTGGTTGTGATATGATTCGGTGGATACGATGCAATGGAAGCGGTTCGATGGTTACAATGTGGTGGTTGCGATATAGTTGATGTCAAAACTGATGATACAAATCATGAATGTGCGCGAAGATGCAATTATTTCTTGAGTATGAACGACGAGTAAAAAACTTATGTCCATAAAGAGTTGTCCATCCGAACGTAATATAACTACTTCATATGCATTTTAAGTTCATGAATAAATCCAATCAAAGAACTTTTTTAAGAAGAAAACTTTTGGTATGTATAAATCAGCCTTATCAAGTAGAGACAATATCCACAAAAACTTGAACTAACGAACATAGAAACAAATAACTAATTTCTTTGTCATACCACTTAGTTATACTTATCCATAACTATGCATCCATTATATTTTTTCCATCTCTTGTTGACCAAAAATTTAACTATTCAAAATCATGTACGTCGTCCATTCTTGTTTAAACTTTTGACCAACTATTCATACCACTTCATGAATCAAGCAAAGAGATCAGTTACATCTCGAGATCGAAAAAAGGTATTGGTTTAACTTATATTAGTTACTTATTGAATTTTATTAGTATAATTTTTATAATTTCTTCATATAACATAAAATTATATATTTCTTAAAACAACATACAGTCCCCCACATACAATAAAAGGCACAAAATAATAACATAAGAAAATACAAAAAATATTACAATTAAACAAATAAATATAAAAAATAATTATTTTAAATCAAATTTGGGTACCCACGGGTTTACCCACTAGTACTAAAACCCGTTCGGGTTTCCCCATCAGGACTAAAACCCGTTTACGTTTTTTGAATCTGGGTATTTTCTGGGCAGGCTTTTTCGGGTATGGGCCGGCCAGGGTTTTTTTACCCATGACAACATCCCTAGGTAGGAGAGTCAATGCTTCTTCGAACACAGCAAAGCAACTGAGGCTAACTAATTCTCCTTATAATATCTCTTGGATTCTGTATTATGTTACTCTACTTAACTTTTAAAAACTAACTAGGTTTGAATCCGCGGTACACCACGGGATAATATGTATAATTTTAGTATTATAAATCAATAAGTTAGGAAATTATGTTGTGATGGATCGGTCGAAAATGCTACTTTATTATATAATTTTTTTTTATAAAAAATACTTTTTCTGTAAACATTACTTTATTATAAAATTGCTTGTATTGTAGTTAAATAGAGTAGTTGCGGTTGAAACTGCAGAATTTTGCGATGCTAAGAGATTTGGTTTCCAGCGTTATCATGTGTTTAGAATAATTAATTTAAATGTTGAAAATTGGTGTGTTATCGAATTTCTTATGAATGGTTAACCCGTCAGGTTGGACTCGTCTCAAAAAAAATTTAAAGTATCCGCCCTGCTTGTGTTCACAAGACATACAAACATTTTACTAAATAATTTTCTTCAATTTTGTTTCAACAGTATCACTCTTCTAGTTTATAAAATATACATATATATAATATGATATGAATATAATATATAATTTTAAACATAAGTACATATTTTATTTAACCAAGTCTTAAAATTTTGATGATTAATTTACATATATTATAAATTAAAATTTTACTACTAATCTAAGATAACTATGTCATTATTTATCATATTTATTTTTTAATATATTTCAAGCCATTTAAGTTCTTTTTAGTGAGGAGTAATTTTTATGATTATAATATATAATATAGTATTAATTCTATTTTGTGATGGATAAAAAAAAACATGATTTGTTGAAAAAAAATCAGATGAACAGAGACCTAAAGTCACCGTCAAAGTCATCTCTCTTTCTTCTGTCCTCCTCCGCTTCCTCTTCTCTTCCTCCGTACAATATCAGATCATCCACCTACTAAATCGTCATAAAGCATAAATAAAACTATAGGATACCACGGTATACCGCGGGATAATTTTTTTTAACTAAATTTTTTAAATTTTATTTAATCTTTGAAAAATAGTATATATATTTATATTAAAATGTATTTTTAGTTTAATATTTAAAATTGTATAATTGTATTTTGATTGTTAATCCGCATAATACCGTATGACAATATTTTTTTATGAAAAATAATCATAATTTAGTTAACTTAGGGGGTGTTATTGGTTAGTGATTTATAGAGAGTTTTAAAGACTTCAAATGTTATGTAAAATCAGTTGTTATTCAATCAAGATTTTATTAAACTCTTTTAAAGTTTGGTGTTATTGGTTACTGATTTTTAAAAACTCATTTAAAATCTTTACAAATATGAGGTCATTGGATTCAAAATTATATAAAGTCATTATAAGTTTTGAGTTATTCAATTAAAACATAAGAATCTTTGATTGTTAATGAATTAAATTATTATGTTATTGGTTTAGGATGTTAAACACTTTTCTTTACAAATTAAAGTCATGAAAAGTATTATCAAAATAGAGAGATTGTTGGAAATACTTTACAAGATTATACAAATCAAGTCAACAAGATTACTAAAAAACTCTTTAACAATCTTTTAGATGATTTCATTTATATACAATCTATGATTTTTTTAAAGTCATCTAAATTCTTTATAAGTCACAAACCAATATCATCCCCTTAATTAGATATGTCTAATATTTAAAATAATGAAATGATATGGGAAAGCATTCTTCGTTTAACTCGTTTTATTTCATACTAAAATATTTTGTGTATAGACCCGTAAAAAAAATAATCATATTTATGTACACTCAAATCCGCTATATCATACAGTTTATGTTTCATAATACAGTTACAAAAGTTGCATGCAATGAAGTTTATGTATCATAATACACACCAACCCATGAATCTTTATGACCGAATGCAATTTTAATTCTGTGTTTGTTTATCATTTTTGTTTATTTTTTTAAATAATGTTATTTCAATTTTCAATTAAGTAATAAGTGACTGAATGAGCTTCTCCTCTCTTCTCTTTCTAAAATCTTTGAGAGAGGGGAAGCTTCATATTTTACTTTTTTTGTTCCGGCTATGACCGGAGTTATTTATATTCTCACCTCTGTGTGAGTTTAATAAATTCTGACTTTGTGTCAGACTCTTTCTACCGGTTAGATCCGGTCTTAGCGAGATCCGATCTCTTTTCCATGGCTTCTCTTCGTTGAAGTTGCTGTTTTTCTCTCAAATTTTCTCTGTTCTCTCCAATTGTTCGAGGAGTAATATCTTCGTCACTCTCCGTTTGCTCATGACGAAAGAGCAAAGATGGATCTAAGACTACATCAATATTAGGTGTGGTCGGTGGTGGAGCTTCCCCGGAATTGGTGTATCTCGGAAATTTTTGATGAGGTTTCATATGATGAATCCGGTAAATTTCGACACACTTATAAATGGAACTTGAGATCAGCAGAAGAGGGGAGGATTCGCATCGCTCATGACTGATTGGCGGTGGCTCATCGAATCTGTTCGATGTCCGGCGAATGTTAACGGTGGTGCTCGATAAGTTGACGCGTGGCTTTGAGGAGAACATGTCTTCTACACGTGTCTATGACTAAATCATATTTGGAAGTTATAATTATCTGCTGTTATTTTATGATTTAGTTTGGGCCTGTTAATTTTCGTTTGTAATCCTCTGCTAGACATAACTCTTCTGTAATTGCCCATTGGGCTTTATCAATGAAATGAGTTGCCGACAAAAAAAAAAAAGTGACTGAATTTTGGCTACTTACGATCCGTAGTGTATGTTTTTTCTATATAATAATTTAGTATTTATTAGGTTTTGAATTTTTGATTGAAAAGAAATATCAACACAAATTATATACGTATATCTAACTTGTGAAATTCATGCATTAGTTTTCACAATGAAGATGAAAAAATATAGTTTGCAAACCATTTCAAATTAAAAAGATACTCCAAATACAAAATATATAATCATTTCGTTCTATACATAGTTTTTAGGGAATATATACAAAATGACCTTGGATTCAAAAAAAATTAGGGAAATAGCCCATGTGTCAGAGGCTCTCTATCACCTCAGTTGCAATTATTGTTATACCTATTAGGCTCTCTCTCACCTCAGTTGCAATTACTGTTATACCTATTATATATGTTACATGTTATTTTTCAAAATCACATAAACATTTGTACGATTCTTTAAAAAAAATTAATAAATAAAGCAAATTAAGAAAATAAATTATATAGTATTTTATAAAGAGTGGTTAGGGTTTGAGCTTATAAAAAGTGGTTAGGGTTTAGATTTTATAAATAAACAAAATTTTATTTCGGTTTGGGTTTATAAAATAGTAGTTAGGGTTTAGATTTTGTAACTGAATAAAATTATATTTCGATTTGGGTTGATAAAATAGTGGTTAGGGTTTAGATTTTCTAAATAACCAAAATTATATTTCTGTTTGGGTTGATAAAATAGTGGTCAGGGTTTAGAATTTGTAATTGAACAAATATTATTTCGGTTAGAGTTGATAAAATAGTGGTTAGGGTTTAGATTTTGTAACTGAACAAAATTATGTTTCGATTTGGGTTGATCAAATAGTGGTTAGGGTTTAGATTTTCTAAATAACCGAAATTATATTTTGGTTTGGGTTGATAAAATAGTGGTTAGGGTATAGATTTTGTAATTAAACGAAACTATATTTTGGGTTGGGTTTATAAAAGAGTGATTACGGTTTGTTTTATTTCATGATTTTAATTTTGATAATTTTTTCATATAACATGCTATTTTTTGGTCAACATGTCATTTTTATCAAAAACATAGTAAAGTTTTTCAAATTTCAAGGTGTTTGTTTCAGATGATATGTTATTTTTATTTGATTCATGTCATTTCTTAAAACACCATGATTTCTTATACTTTTCCTTGATTTTTATTACCTATCTTCTCCACATTAAATCATCTATAATATGTTCTTTTCAAATATGTTCTTTTCAAATATGTTATTTTGATTCTCAGTTCTCTTGTTTTTTTTTTTAAATATGTTATGATGTTTTTATTGAATAACATGTTCTTTTCAAATATTACAATACGCTATTGTATCTTTGTATTTTGATTAAGGACAGTTTTAATTTTTCACTTCTCTCAGAAAGGTTAGCTACCTACATTTTTTCTGACACAAAGTTATTTTCTTAATTTTTTTTGAGTCAAAGGCTATCTACCAGTTACCCCCTAGTTTTTATGTCATCTTACCGAAAAAAAGAAAAAAATAGTTTGGCTATCGTTGACTGGCAAAGAAAAAAGAAAATAACCAAAGAAAAAAAGAGAGACCCATTACAAATAAAAAAACTAATAGAGCTAAACTTGAGACAAACGTTGGGGCAAATTATAGAATGGTTTTTAAGCCCATATTTTATCAAAGCAATCGCTTAATATTTGGTTTTGCTTGTGTATCGAACATGGGTTTGTACACTTGTCAAAATTTCCGGATCAACAAGCGGGTCTACACTTATCGGATCAGATAATTGTTTAATTTGTACAAAATTTCCGTAAATTAAAAAAAAATGATTTCGTTTGAATGTAATTAAGGATAATTTTTAGAATTTTAAGGCAATTTAAGCAATGATTAAATGTGTACTTCTCTTTTAATATATAAAATGATGGAATTGGCCGACAAAAAAAAATGACAGATTCGGAGAATGTTCTTTTTTCATTTTGTTATTTTTTATTTTATTTTCTTGTTTCTAAGCAACTATAGCTTTTGTATTGATTTTGAGATTTGATCTTAACAAGCAATATGAAAAATAAAACCAATCTTTTGTTACTCTTTTCTTTTCTAATAGCTATTGGTATTTGAAATATTATTACTCTTTTCTTTCCTAATATCTATTGTTAAAAACTAACAAAAGTATTATGAAGTTAAACCATGATACTATGCATAGACTCATGTAAGGTTCATATTTGTAAAATTAAAATTAAAAACATACCTCAAAATTAAATAACCATCATCCATGACCATATATTAGAAATTAATAAGCAGTAAATGAATAAGAAAGGGTTACATCATCTTTTCATCTTGTTCCCTTTGCACAAGTATGTAGAGAGAACCATAATCTCTTACTCTCTCTATTTGTTTCTCCCAAAATTTTCTATCTTTTTGTTGTTCAGAGAGATCCTAAGTAATAGGATTCTTTCTCTGTCCTATTTCACCCACAAAAGTGATAAAATAAGTGTTACAAGTTGAACCGTAAAGTCACAACATATACACTCATCAGTGAGATTGCATCAAAGAACATGCAACAGCTTGTGCCCAATGTCGTAACCTTTGCTTCACCTGTTGAGGATTGTCCCCTGCACAACTCATCAATGTCACAATGGTTGGTCGATGTGTATTTGTATGGACCATACAAATTCAAATCACCATTTATAAGAACATAATTTTGGTAAAAATATTTACCTGGACATAGGATCTTTAATGAGTCAGAGTCAGTTTTTGGGCTACAAGGTATGCTGCTTGAGGAAACAGAAGTAGAAGACAACGAGCCATCTCCTCCACTGCTGCTACGGCTGCTACTAGGTGAAGGGAGAGGCGAAATTTGCCTATTCACAGCAAAGTAAAGATCTAATGCAGGTAATGTGTTGCATAGCTTCTGTCCGGCTTCTTCACTGAAACCAAACCCTAACTCGATCGAACCTTTTAGTTCCCTTAAATCTTCATCAGTTAGATCTGGTGGATCATTATCGTTTTCAGATACGCCTTTTTGCTTCTTCTCCCGAATCTTTAACATCTGACGACGCCTTTTTTCCCAAGCAACATCTCGTGGCGTCTCACGCATTGATAATTGCTTAGATAACCGTTGTTTTGGTTTATTTGACACCATTGTTCTAAAGTCAGGGAGTGACTCAGGAAGCGATGGCGTTGAAGACGAGATTGGTAAGCTAAGGCCTTCTCTTCTCCTCACCATTTTATCACTTTGAAGAGGTGGCTTGTAATGCAAGGCAAGGTTTTCAGTTTAGAATTGGGAAATATACTAGGTAAATTAGGGCTTTTCGTTGATGGTTTTCTTGAATTCTTTTTTTATGAGAATATCAAAGCTTTAGCTTTGCTTATGGATCTAAATGTATGTTCTTCATCTGATGGCCGCGTGCAACACCAATTTACGCGGCCAACGAAGAAGCTTCTACGGGTCGGGTTGATCAGAAAATCTTATGTATACCTTTTTTACCTAAAGTTTTTGACTACCCGACCACATAAATTCTCAAAAAGAGACTCAATGAGCTTTAATGGACATTTGGTAAAATTAGTTTTTACCATGATTTATCCAACGGATGGTTGAGCTATTTTCCTCCATTCTTTAAATTTGATACAAAGACTCAACTTGTATAATTAGGGACTTTCTTTGTTTAGATTCTTCACCCCCTAAAAGAAACGAGTTTCAGAATTATCCTACTCTAGAAGAATATACATTGACCAATTTTGTTAATTTTCCTATTTTAAGGATCAAGTCAAATTTTGGAATTCCACTATTAAACATATGGCATTTAAATTAGAGATGTTTAACAAAACATAGTTTAAAATTTTCTATTTAAAGTTTTACGAAATTAATCTTCTAACAAAAACATAATATTAAAATCATACATATTGCAAGTTAAAAACTCCAAAAGTATATATCAATCTCTTATAAGTTATAACCAATTACTAAACATAGCTCTCTTCGTTTAATCCTCTCCTCCATAGATTCTCCAACTAATTTATGTTTCTCTTTTCTGACACAACCCGAAAAATAAGCAGTTTTTGTCTTGTTCGGGGTTTCTGAATCTGTTTCTCATGGCTTTGATCAAACATCGTTAGGTTGAAGAGAGGAGAAAAAACAAGCCTCCAGTTTTCTCTGCTGGTGCTTGAGGTAATACACATTCATAAAAATGTACATTTCTATTTAACAACGCTAAAAGAATTTTAAGAAACACTTTTTTTATATGTTTCAGCCATGAACGAGAAGATCTGGATTATATTCTCGTTCCTCTGTTTCTTCTATGTTCTTCTGATTTCTCCATCTCAATCTAATGGTCAAGATTTCTCGTTGAGCTGTGGAGCCTCAGAACCAGTTGATGATCAAGACAAGAAGAAATGGGAACCCGACACCAAATTCTTGAAAACGCCAAACACGGTCCATGCACAAGCTACATATCAAGATCCTTCACTTCTTTCAACGGTTCCATATATGACAGCAAGAATCTTCACAGCTCCTGCTACTTATGAGATCCCTGTTAAAGGAGATAAAAGACATTTGCTCCGCCTACATTTCTACCCATCAACATACACAGGACTCAACATTGATGACTCTTATTTCTCTGTAGCAGCCAACGATGTTAGCCTTCTCAGCAATTTCAGTGCAGCTATCACATGTCAAGCCTTGACACAAGCTTACCTTGTGAGAGAATATTCTCTTGCACCATCCGAAAAAGATGTTTTAAGCATCACATTTACTCCCTCGGATAAACATACAAAAGCGTTTGCTTTCATAAACGGTATTGAGGTTGTTCAGATGCCGGAAATGTTTGATACAGCTGCTCTTGTTGGATTCTCAGATCAAACATCAGATACTAAAACCGCAAACCTCCAAACGATGTTTAGGCTCAATGTCGGTGGTCAGGATATTCCTGGAAGCAAAGACTCTGGTGGATTAAGTAGAACTTGGTACAACGATGCGCCTTACATCTTTAGTGCTGGTCTCGGTGTTACACTTCAAGCAAGCAATAATTTCAGGATCGATTATCAGAAAATGCCAGTTTCTACTGCTCCAGCGGATGTCTACAAAACAGCTCGATCACAAGGACCAAACGGAGATATAAACATGAAATCAAATCTCACATGGATGTTCCAAGTTGACACTAATTTCACTTATATAATGAGGCTCCACTTCTGTGAATTCCAGCTTTCAAAAATCAACCAGAAAGTTTTCAACATTTACATAAACAATAAAACTGCACAGGCCGATACAACCCCTGCAGATATACTTGCTTGGTCAGGAGGGAAAGGTATCCCGACTTACAAAGATTACGCGATATATGTCGAGGCAAATAACGGAGGAGGAGGTGAAGAGGTTTCACTTCAAATGACACCATCAACATTTGGTAAACCAGAATACTATGATTCACAGCTTAACGGGCTGGAGATTTTCAAGATGGACACAATGAAGAATCTTGCCGGTCCAAACCCGAAGCCATCACCTATGCAAGCTAACGAAGATGTCAAAAAAGAGTTCCAAGGTGACAAAAGAATCACAGCATTCGTCATTGGTTCTGCTGGAGGAGTAGCAACGGTATTGCTTTGCGCATTATGTTTCACAATGTACCAAAGGAAACGAAAATTCTCAGGCAGTGATTCTCACACATCGAGCTGGCTTCCTATATATGGAAATTCCCACACATCTGCAACAAAGTCTACTATATCGGGTAAGAGCAACAATGGGAGCCACCTATCCAATCTCGCTGCGGGTTTATGTCGAAGATTCTCATTATCAGAAATCAAACACGGGACTCAAAACTTCGATGAGTCAAACGTAATTGGAGTAGGAGGTTTTGGTAAAGTTTATAAAGGAGTTATAGATGGAGGGACAAAAGTAGCAATCAAGAAATCAAATCCAAATTCAGAACAAGGGCTTAACGAATTCGAGACAGAAATCGAACTTCTCTCAAGACTACGACACAAACACTTGGTCTCCTTAATTGGATATTGTGATGACGGTGGAGAAATGTGTCTAATATACGATTACATGTCTCTTGGAACACTTAGAGAACATCTCTACAACACAAAGAGACCTCAATTAACTTGGAAACGAAGGCTTGAAATCGCCATTGGTGCTGCAAGAGGATTACATTACCTACACACAGGAGCAAAGTACACAATCATACACCGTGATGTGAAAACAACTAACATTTTACTAGATGAGAATTGGGTTGCAAAAGTTTCAGACTTTGGACTGTCCAAAACCGGACCAAACATGAATGGTGGTCATGTCACAACAGTCGTTAAAGGAAGCTTTGGGTATTTAGATCCAGAGTATTTTAGAAGACAACAGCTAACTGAGAAATCAGATGTTTACTCATTTGGAGTTGTTCTATTTGAGGTCTTATGCGCTAGGCCAGCGTTAAACCCTAGTTTATCTAAAGAACAAGTTAGTCTTGGTGACTGGGCAATGAACTGTAAACGTAAAGGAACATTAGAAGACATCATTGATCCTAATCTTAAAGGAAAGATTAATCCAGAGTGTTTGAAGAAATTTGCAGATACGGCTGAGAAGTGTTTATCTGATAGTGGCTTGGATCGTCCAACGATGGGAGATGTTTTATGGAATCTTGAATTTGCGCTTCAGTTACAAGAAACTGCTGATGGATCACGTCATCGAACGCCAAGCCATGGCGGCGGTTCTGAGGAGTTAACCGGACGAGGAGGAGGAGGTGTGGTGGTGAACATTGGCACCGGAGAAAGTGATATTGGTGATGACTTGTCATCAGAAGAAAACAGTGAAATATTTTCTCAGATTGTAAATCCTAAAGGACGATAAGGTAAATCACAATCATTCAAAGAGTATATATATATTTTAATGTGAAGTAAAGAAAAAACAATGATGATTTGGTGTCTTGTTTTGTTTTTTTTTTTTTTTTTTAATGTGATAGGGAAAATAAAGAAGAAAAGAAATATGGAGACAAGTAGAAATTCATTCGCTTTTTTCTTTTTTTTTTTTTTAATTTGCTTGATGCTTTAATAATTTAATCGAATGTCAAAACACTTGTAAAATTGTTTCCCTATATGGTGTTATATGTTATGAAGAACAATATTGTTTATAATGATGTTTTAAACAAAATTATAAGCGACTTAAACCAATTGTATTGTACACGTGAAAACAATAAATTACATTATTCAACGTCTTAACTCTCCCCAGGGATTAGTCTCGGATCCTTTCATAGGTCCGGGGATTTACCCTGAGTAATCAAAAAAAAAAAAAATATGCACATATATAAATTTTAACCCAAAAAAAAAAACAGTTTTTTTTTTTTTCAACTGGAGTTTAATCAAGCCTAATTTATACAATATTAACATTTTTGCAGCAACTTATGAAAAAACCTTGGTTCGAAGACTTACAGTATTTACAATTTTATGCTATTAGTATTTAATATTCTTTTAATAAAATTGGAAACAAAATTTTGATGATAACGCTTTTTTAATTGAATCTAAACATTTCTAAAATCACTCTCTAATTAATTCAAAAATTAGTTTATAACAAGATTGATAGTATCTATGATGTGTGCTATTTTTCCTAAGAATATTTGGAATATAGTCTAGATCGATTCGTTTTTTTACAAAATAACAATCAAATAACTTTAAAAACTAACATTTCTAAATTTTAAAACTAACTCAATATGAGATAATCTTTATTCACGCGAATATTCTTAATCTTTTTTTCAGTTGAATACAATATATTTTCTATTGGAAGCAAACATTATAGTTGGATTTAAAAAATGATTATTATCAATTTTAAATTAAAATTAACTTTTATTGATAAAAATATAATCGACAAACTAAAACCTAATTTCGTGTACAATCTATATCCTATAAATACTATGCATGCATTCACGCAGATTAGCTCACAACCAGTCTAGAATCGATTACTTCATTTTCTTCTAATGTTTGTCTATAAATTTTATTTATCTTTTATGCGTTTTATTGGTTTCAGTGTTAACACTAATTAAAAGTCGGCTTATTTATCCATTCATAACGGTTACTATACCTTTAATTTTCAAAAACATTATAATCTTCTTCTTCTTTTTTTGTCTATTTCAGATATTGTATTTCACAAAGTATGAAAATTGGCCAAAGCTAGAGGTCTCATCGTAAGGACGTCAAAGACATCAAACAACTCCAAACCAAAATAGTGTACATTGTTTTTTTTTTTGTCAACTACTGTACAGTGTATGATTATCAGATTTAAATATATTTTAAAAAGCAAGAATTGTTATCTTATTTATATAATCTAATAACAAAATCTTTGGGAGTAATTTTAGGAACGACAACTATTAAGGAAAAAAAGTTAATGATGAAAGATTTTCTTAGAAACCGAAGTCACGAATACCTTTTTTTAGTTTTTTTATCTCAAGGGATAAACTCTAGTATGATACAAAGTACAACACCATATTAACCAGAAACTTAGCCAAGATACAAAGTCCAACATAAGCTCAAAAAAAGCCCAAGCCAAAGTAAAGCCAATATTTTACAAACACATAATTAATCTAATAAAATAAAGCAAAAGCCCAATAAGAGCATCATTATAGGTATATTTGTGAGGATGTATCTTAGAGTTTAATAGGTATATTAATAATGAAAAAGTGTAAGTTAAGAACTTTTGATTTTGAGGTGATTATTGGTTAAACCTCTAGTATCTTAGAGTTTAAATAATATAATAATTATTATTAAAATCAAACCTTTACTATCAAAAAACAAAACCCAATTCCCAAAAATGAGACTTTGGCATTGTTTTCACAATTTCGAAGCTAAAGATTCACAATTTCGAAGCTAAAGATTCAAACTTGACACTGATTTCACAATCGAAACCCCAAAGTAAAGTAGATGAGTAAAGTTAAAGTTACCTTCTTTCTAGAGAGACAAGATGATCTAGTTTTAGAGAAAGAGAGAGGAAGAGATAAAAGAAGAAGAAGACAATACCATTAGAGAGAAACATTGCCAACAAAAAGAAATTAAAAAAAAAAAAGAGAAACATTGCCAAAAAAAAAAATTTTAAAAAAAGAGAGAAACGTTCTTACCAATCAACTTCTCCCACGTGGCTTAAGACTCTTGTCCGAAAGCTTCTTTGATAGCATCCGGATGCATTTTCTAAATCAACTGTTTTCTTAAATTGGGCTTATTATAATGGTGTAAGGCCCGTGCGGTTATATGGATAATGATGTTCTAAGAAAACCCTTGAGTTAATGAACAGCTGAAGTATAAGGCACACGTGGCTTTTGGAGAACAGGTTGGAAGACACGTGGGAAGGTGAAGAGGTGGAAATCTCCGATCACTACAGTTGTTGTGTCGCCGGAAAGCTTCAAGTCCGGTCGGAATCGCCGGAGAACTTATTTTGCTCGTCCGTTCTCAGTCATTGCCCAAAGAAATAAAGGCAAGATTCCAGTTTAGCTTGATGAGAAATAAGACTCCACTAATTATGCAAATCTGAAATTCTTCTTCATCTTCAGTTAGCTGATTTTCAATTTTCAAGGAGTGAACAAATCTATACTGGACTAAAGCTATCGCCACTCAACCTATAAAACAAACAAACTCCCTCTACCCAACAAGCATCGACTTATAGACCTAAAAAACTTATAACCGTAAGCAGCACCAAACGAATCCAAAGCTTCGGAGGAAAGAATTAAACCTTAATTTCTTTAAAAACAAACCGAAGACACCTAAAGTCACCCCAATCCATCACTGTAAATTGCTCTTAATAAATTAGAGCCCATTAAGAGAGAAGACCAAATTCAGTCCCTTAAACAAGGGAGGATCAAGGAATTACGACTCTAGATCTAAGGAACTAATCAAAGAAATTAAAAAAGCTAAAGAGAAAGGAATGATCATAAAAGGAAAAAACATAAAACCGGACAAAAAGCCGGGATCTAAGCTAGCCAACTCGCCTGAGAGACAGTCAACGAATTGCTAGAGACAAAGCCAGCCATAGTCACTGTAGGAGCTAACCACCCATGTCGGAAGATAAACCGACCAAGGTCCGTCAAGGGGACGAAACAATGTCGGAAGAGAAGCCGGACATCATGGCTGAGGGGGCCATACGATTCCAGAGAGATATGGCCAAACAACGATAAGTACTCCACCGTTGTTGCCGGGAAAAGAGAGGACGGAGGACTTGCTCTCTCTGAAAAGTCTAGAGAGAGAAGTCCTTCTTTTTCACCTTAAAAAAAAAAAATCAGTTAACAACCTATTTTTGGACATATTTATAAATTTTTTTTATCATCAAATAAATCAAACGATCAGCTCAAAAGAGTCAATGTGACGGGCAATTGTTAACATACTGGACTTGTTGCGGAATAGACCGAGCTTGTCGAGCTAAATAATCCGCTTTTACATTCAAGCTTCTAGGAACAAGTGATAAAGAAAAGGACAAGAATTCTGTCCTATCAGTAGTGATATTTTCCAGGTAGACAGAGAAGGCCGGCCAGTCGATAGGAGAAGACACCATCTTCACCAAGTCTGAACAGTCGGTGACGAACTCTACATCTATGAAATTGTGGCCAATCATACATCGCATGGCCCACACCAGCGCTTCTACTTCAGCATATTATAGAATGAGATGAGTTATTTCATTAACCAATCTATAATGAGATGAGTTATTTCATTAACCAATCTATAATTGATAAAAATTTCATTAGTAATTTAGATGACGGATAAAAAATGTGCCAATCAATAATTAATTAAAATCTTATTTATATTATAAGGTTATTATTAATTTTCAATGTAATAAAGTACTCCCTCTGTTTCATTATAAGTTATGTTTAAGGTTTTGGCACACTAAATAATAAAACATATAACTTACCCATTTTCCATAAAAATATCATAACTAATATGAATTCAACCAATAAGAAAATATGATGTAAAAATATAATTGGTCAAAAAATATTAAATACATTTAACTTTTGCATAGAAAATTGAAAACATCACTTATACTGAAACAAAAAAAATTGGCTAAAACATCACTTATAATGAAAAAGAGGGAGTATAAAATTTATATAACACTAGTGCTATAGGCTAAGTGAAAAACAAGAAGCTAAGTAGTATAGACCCAACTGTTTCCCAACATTGGTGTCTAGCTTAGAGGCAAAGGCAGAGGCTACACTATTTGCGTTACCTAGAATTTGAGGATGTCTATTTTAAAGAGCAAGAACAACAAATTTTATTAGAACACATTTTTTGCCGTGAGACAAACCGATGTGACGATTATTTACTAGACTTGGGCGTTCGGATTTTTGTATTTGATAATAAAATTATTTGATTTGGATTATTCATATTGGAATTCTTCAATTAGAATCATAAAGTTTTTTTCGGATCGGATCGGCTCAGATTTTTTGGATTCAAATCGATATATAAATTCTATTGAAATTCCGAAGGATAAATGAAACATCGGTAAGTTCGGAATCATCCCAATTATGTAAAATTTACTCGATCAACCCTAGTTTATTTTGTAGCTTTCTTTCTTATTATATGATACCGTTCTTGAGAATAATACTCCCCTCCTGTCCAGCTAAATTAAAACGATACCAAACTGTAGTAAAGTCCATTGCCCTCTCTGGATTGGACTTTATCAACTTACGCCATGAAGCCCATAAATATATGTTTGAACATCTTACTTCTCAACCAACCTCTAAAAGTGTAAAAATATAATAAGGTTTTTGAAAGAAATTTTTATATTATTAACTAAAATCTACACTAATAAAAGGGGCAATTTGAGGCTATTGAGAGTGTCCACCTCAGCTTTTTTAAGCACTCTTTTAACATGTCATGTCAGCATACTTTGCTTACATGTTTAAATTTAAATTGACTTTAGGAGATGCCTTCGTTTCGTTAAATAAGAAACTGTTCTACTTCCTCATAACTCTCCATCACCTTCGTTGAGATACAAAGCGATCTCACATCCACTCTTCAAACAAAGGTAAAATTAAACCTCATACGTCAATTTCTTCGTCTCTTATCCTTTAAAAACTTTCCTTTCTCTGTAGAGCCTTAATTACACAAATTTACTATCTAAAGTGAGACATATCTAATTTCTAATGTTTTTGCTAGATTAAAAGATATAGTGATAGCGAGGAGAAACCTCATACATACTCTACGTTGGAAGAGCGCGTGAGAAATCTGTTGATCGAGAACTGGATCAAAGCTTCATATGTCAAGCTCATTTAACTTTTCCTTTAATGAGGGTTAATTAACTTTTGCTTATGCAAATACAATAAAGAACAATATCGAAAAAGATGTATGTGATTCGGTTGTTAATTTGGTTTGCTTTTCTATTATGTCGTTGAGGATGTGAGAAAACTGATAAATGGAAAGATCATGCATGTGTAGAAGACAAGGCTGCTAGACAAAGAGTCATTGATGCTACATTACAATATGAATCAAGATAACGTCACACAGAGGTAGAATTTTGGAATCACTTAACATTCTTCTTAATTCGCTTTGTTATTGTCTCTAGATTTGGAAGCGTAGAGGAATAGCTGAGGAAAAGTTTGTCAGAGTATAGGAATCGGTGGGATGTATCAACTAAAAAGTGTTCCACAACGTGAAGTAAACAATCTTAGTCGTCACTTTGCAAACCACGATTCATTTATCGTATTTCATCGATTAGATACAGATTCTAAATTATATTACATCAATCTTAATAGGTTTATGTTTGATGTTTTCACTCTTCTTCCGTTGCCATATTTCTTATCTCTTTCATTTTACTGGAATACATATTCATTTCATTTACAAATAAATTATTTAGTGCATTGATTTGGTTATAATATTTGGAGTCATATGGGCTTCGACGCTTGACAGTTCTTACTTGAAGCAATTGATGTCAAAATTGATTGGGTGTATGGAAGAGAGAATATTAAGTGAAGGAAAAAATACGGGGAATCAAAAGATGGTTTTGGAACATAGCCAACGTCAAACAACAAGAGACATCAAACCCACATGTTCCAATTCGATTTCGCATGCCTCTCATGTTTTTAGATGGTTATGATTTTGCACTCAACTTTGTTGATTATGAATTTACAAAATAATGGAGACATGTGGTATTTTGTTTTTAATATCTAATGCGCAAGGAGAATCTTGATGGAGTGTAATTTTTGCCCCTTTCCACTTTAAATTGATGTTGCTAATGTGTAAGACTGTATAATAGGGTATATGTATTGTTCAACTGTTAAGTAATTTGTAAATTAAAAAATATGTATATAATTTGATCGAATTATACAGCCGCACTGATGGTGAAAAGGCATATATTGTATATTTACTTTGTTATTCATGTTCGTGTATATGGTGGTTCACGAAACAAACAAACAATCAAGATATAAGAACGATAACAGATGTCCTATACTAATAAACTGCGATCTTATCATGAGTATGAAAAAGTATTTATTATATATGTTATTGAGTTGTTGTCCAAAAAATAGAATTTTTTATTGAGTTAGTCATCATTTGATAAAAAAATATATTTCAATTCGTATCTAAAATGAAAAAAATATTTCTATCTTTTTAAAAAAAGAATAAACGAAAAAAATCTATATTAATTGATATAATAAATTAAATTGTCAAATATAAACCGGGCGTAACCCGGATAACCCCTAGTTAACTTAAAAGTCAGTTTATAGTGGCTTAGGAATTTGTCATTTGTCATATAGCACAAAAGTCAAATCATAACAATCACGAGAACAGGGCTAGCTTCGATTTCAATTAATTATATAACACATTTTCAATGGACCTCCTAAACTCATTTATCTAATTTTAACATCATATAAATTTGAAAAATTATATGATCCTTATTCATGCGTTGCTTGTTTGTGAGTGGGCATACTCTTTCAGATTTACTTAAACTTCCAAATTAGAGTTTTCTTATTGGAACAAAAAGATATAATAAACACATTACATATAACTTCTATATTGAAACCTATGTGCCCATTTATATGATTTTTCATATAGTTTCTGCATATATACGGTTGAAAATTAACACATATATGTACAAAATACAAACTTTATGTGGTTGGTGAAGCTATATTTTATTAGGCAATATAAAAAATGAAGAGCTTGTTAAAAATCAGTACTCAAAAGATCAAAAAACAAAAAACAAAACAGTGATAACATTAAAAAGAGTGATAACGTTAAAATTAGATATCTCTCCTCACTCCTAACGAAGTTACTCTCCTACCCCTAAAGATTTTCCGTTTAGTAACTTATGTGGTTATATATTTGATTAACTATGTAAATTATATGTTACCACTATACAAGATAAGTTATTTGATAACCTCATAGTTATAAACTTAAATTATTTATATTTACTCATATGTTACTGCTATAAATTATAAATTATTGATAAATTCATAATTATCGAGTTAAATTATTATTATATGACTGATATCAACTAAACATGTTAATTTATTATGAAATTTCATCTGTTATCGTTAACTTATGCATAAGAAACATATAAATGATATATAAAAGTTATTCTAAAATCTTATGCATATCTATTTTGTTATGTGATAAAATATTTGTTATCCATCATAATGATAGCTTTTTCCAATTTAAATTGTCAAGAGAGAAAACTAATAAAAAAAAAACATGTATAGATTCATAATTTTTTTTATTTAAATGTAGTTTCCCAAAAAAAAAGCCAATGTGTTTTTTAAGTAATTATGAAAATGTTAGAGAATATTATATTTAGTGTCATGTACCGGGCACAAGTTTTTATGTAGTTTCATTTCCTCTCAAACATTCTCGGGCCTGCTACAAGACCTATATAAGATGACGATTTTGTCCCTTTCACAATAAACAACTTATTTTTTTTTCCTGCAGAGTTTTCTTCCACAGATTTGAATACTCATATTTTGCAAACATAGAACTTTTCCTAATATTTTTTTTCACAAATTGCTCCCATCACGTTTTACTTTCGATCTAGTTCAATATTCTGATATGGAAGACGGAAAACACGAAAATGAACATTCCGGACCTACACACGGTGGAAATCCTCATGGCCCGATAGTCAAACAAAGTTGTTCTCATAACTCTTCAATGTAAGTTTCGATGGACCAGAACTACTACACCTAACATGTCTATCAACACATTTGTCCATAGATTTTACTAATTATCTATTTTTCTTTGTCCTTCACCAGTTTAAGAAAGCTTATGCAATCATTTCCGGAGTACAATAGCCTACTCACCCCGCGTCGGAGGACACAAAGTGGAGAAGTCCCTCGAAACTGTCAAGGTAAGCTTTCCATGGACCATATCTACTTCATATTTTTGTCCACCATATTAAACTTTATTTGTTCACAAATTGCTCCATCACGTTTTACTTTCGATATAGTTCAATATTATGATATGGAAGACGGGGAACACGAAGATGAACATTCTAGACCTCCACACGGTGGAGATCCTCATGGCCCGATACCCAAACAATGTTGTTCCCAGAACTCTTCAATATAAGTTTCGATGGACCAGATCTACTACACCTAACATGTCCATTAACACATTTGTCCATATATTTTACTACTTATCTATTTTTGTTTGTCCTTCACCAGTTTAAGAAAGCTTATGCAATCCTTGCCAGAGTACAATAGCCTACTCACCCTGCGTCGGAGGACACAGAGTGGTGAAGTCCCTCGGAACCGTCAAAGCTTTCGATGGACCAGATCTACTTCATATTTTTGTCCACCATATTAAACTTTATTTGTGTCCTTCTATAGAATGTCTGTGGTGGAGGACCAAACTCTTGGTCTCGATACCTAAACAAGAGTTGTCTCTCACAACTCCTCAATGTAAATTTCGATGGACTAGATCTACTGCACCAAACATGGCCATCAGCACAGTTGTCCATATCTTCTTCTAACTCATCACTTTGTGTTTGTCCTTCATAGGTTTAAGAAAGCCTAGGCAAACCTTGTCCGAGTACAAAGCCTACTAACCACACGTGAGAGGATATGCAGCGGAGTTATCCCTCGGAATCTATCAAAATAAGTTTTCGATAGGCTAGATCTACTTTTATATTTTGTCCATCATATATGACTTACTCGTCTGCCATTTTTTACATCATTTTATAGATTGTCTATCGACTACAGTGCACACATCGATAGGCAAGTGGACATCCCTACACATCCAAGCTTATTTAAATGATGGACAACTCATATAAAATCTCTAGGTTATTTGTCTTCTATTAACACATCTTATATCTGGTTTTTGCTTTTAGTTTTAAATTCTTCAATTAATCGAATATCCTTTGGGTATTAGCCTACCTTGTTTCCATTTAATGCTCTCTTTAATTGCTCACTCAACAATGCTCAAGGACAAAATCGTCCAAGCTTCCTCTTTTGTGGCATGTTTTGGTTGATGACACTTAAACAAATTTGAGTTTCAGAAATGGCAGAGTAAACTAAATTCCCAAAATGTTATGTCTAACGATTTTCAACTTTTTTGGAAATTAAAATTTACAAAATATATATTAGAATATTGGTTACGAGCTATACATATATTAATAAATGTATTATAGATATATCATGGTGGTACGTATATGATTGTGCTTAATAATTTTGTGTTGAGCATCATATTCACATTCCATAGTGGATATGGAACTGAAGATCACTACTAAAGTGGACGATGACACCAAAATTATATTTTATGCTAAGGGTTTTTTTTTTTTTTTTTTGGTGGAACACTGGAAGAGTTTTCTCCTGAAATTTATTAAAAACAATATAACATAATTAAATCGGAACAGCTCTTGGATATGCAAATCCAGACATGTTCTTAGTTACAATAGCAGATAGTTCAACGGGAACCAATCAAAAAAATGAAAACCTAAAGCAAAGAAAAACCATGGTTAGCCAATCCATCTGCTAGACGATTAGCTTCCCGGTAAGTGTGAGTAACTCGTACTATTCAGTCCTTCCGGAGAAAGCTGTGGCACAAGCGTACTAGGAAAGACAGAGGATGCAAATCAGAAATCCCTGTCGTAAGATAACCAACAACCAATTCTGAATCAATATCCAGTTCTACACTCGGAACTTTCCTTTTCCAAGCCATATACAAACCATAATAAGCCCCCACCCCCTCCCCCCCCCCCAAAATTCCGCTAACGGTGCTGAGCATCTCCCTATATTCAGAGAAAACCCACAACACCATCTTCCATCACTATCTCGTACTCGTAGCACTCCACCAGCCGTAGCCATACCGGGATTCCCATGTGAGGCACCATCAGTATTAAGTTTCAGCCACCCTATATTAGGAGGCTTCCACCCAATCTTTCTATTAACTCTGGCCCGGTTAGAACTCTCCGCCCGACTTCCCATATTCACCTGCTTCACCTTTGAAGTCTCTGCACCAATCAAAAAGGTTGTTATATCACTCTTTATGATCATATCATATTTCATTCTTTTGCAAAGCATCTGCAACATGTCTCTCCATCAGTGACTGCAAATCCTTAACCCTCTAAACTAAAAACAGAGCTTTCTGTATCATCAATCAATCTGCTAATCATACGATGAGTTTAAGTCAAGCAACCTCAATATATATCAAAGGACTTGAGAGTGGTACTTGTGTCCTCGCTTGGTCAAAGTGATGATTCAAAGTTCTTTTAGTCATATACTCATAACTGTGCTTAGTTGCAGGTAAAACCAGAATCAAGATCTGTGATCTTTGAGAATAGATTAATCGATTGATTCAAAAGCCAATTAAGGCTTTACATGTATAGATGATAAGATTATAGAGTATATATATACATTGCAGCCACTAAACAAAGGTGACTCCTTTAACTCATTCTGAGACCGTCTTGGACCCAATCGAGCCATATGCAAACTCCAGAGCCTTTTGTTCGACGAATAAGCTCCAATCTACTCTGATTTGGAATTTTGCTTGAGATGTCAAAGAAACATGACGAGATCCCATCAACTTCAATTGGGACCCCAACAACTCAAGTACATGACTGTCCGGAGTATTTCCTCCGCTTGACACACTCGTAATTAGAAAATTTAACTTTCACCATTTATATATCAAAATTTTCTCTTTTTTGGAGAAGGAATAGACAAGTTTTAAACAAAAAAGAGAATCAAAAGGTGTGTGAAACAACTGAAACAAACAAACACTTAACTCCTTTGACCTTGTTTCAACATGAAGCCTCCTTTAGCATTCTTTGCCAGAGCTCTTTGACACGATGATGAAAAATTTTCTGAAACCAAACTTCAATCTCTGAGTAAAGCACCTTTGGGTTTTTTTCCAACTCTTTCTCAGACTCTGTAAACTATCAATCTTCTTCTCTATCAAAGCTATCACCAAAATCCCTACTCTTTCTAAACCCCAAGCTTCTCTTTCCAACAACGTTTCTGGTTTCCAAGCCAACAAAACTCTGACGCTTTTCAAACAAGGAAATACCTCTCCTTGAATAAAAGCGCATCCGAATGCTGCTGCTCTGTCTCTGTCCACTGTTATTGCCACGATGTGAGCCGGGAGCTCCCAGTTATAAGGGCCGACACTTGGCTTGACATAGCATAAAACTCTATCCTCTTCACTTGACTAATAAGGTTTCGGGTCCTTGAGCGGCAAGGAGAAAATGCAGAGTGATTTTGCGTGCTTCACCAGCCATTCCGGCTTCACTCCTGTTGCTCCGTGCATGTATGGTCTGTTGGTGAGTAGGAGCTCGCTCTAGACTAAATGGCTTGTCTAAAGTTGTTTAGGGTTATAATATGTTATAATACAATGAATTTGATGATTACAAGTACTAGAGATGCACGAAAAATGTTTAGAAGTGTGAAGAAAGACTTGTAGAGATTTGGTTCCAAATGGGATAAGAACCCACAACCATTGCTTTGAGGCAGTAAATAGCTTTTCAAGAGTTTTTTTGTGTTAGAATATATTATAATACAATGAATTTGATTGATTACAAGTGCTAGAGATGCATGAAGAATGTTTAGAAGTGTGAAGAAAGACTTGTTGAAATTTGGTCCCGAATGGGATAAGAACCCACAACCATTGCTTTGAGGGAATAAATGGGATGTTTAGGGTTGGAGTATGATATAATACAATGAATTTGATTGATTACAAGTGCCAGAGATGCATGAAAATTGTTTAGAAGTGTGAAGAAAGACTTGTTGAAATTTGGTCCCAAATGGGAAAAGAACCCACAACCATTGCTTTGAAGCAGTAAATGGCTTGTCTAGAGTTGGTTTGGGTTAAAATATGTTATAATAAAATGAATTTGATTGATTAAATGTGTTAGAGATTCATGAATAATGTTTAGAAGTGTGAAGAAAGACTTGTTGAAATTTGGTCCCAAATAGGATGAGAACCCACAACCATTGCTTTGAGGGAGTAAATGGCTTGTCTAGAGTTGTTTAGGCTTAGAATTTTTTTAATACAATGAATTTTATTGATTTCTAGTGCTAGAGATGCATGAAGAATGTTTAGAAGTGTGAAGAAAGACTTGGTCAAATTTGGTCCCAAATGGGATAAGAACCCACAACCATTGCTTTGAGGCAGTAAATGGCTTGTCTCGAGTTATTTAGGGTTAGAATATGTTATAATAAAATGAATTTGATTGATTACATGTGCTACAGATGCATGAAGAATGTTTAGAAGTATTACAATGCTAGAAAGACTTGTTGAAATTTGGTTCCAAATGGGATAAGAACCCACAACCATTGCTTTGAGGCAGTAATTGGCTTGTCTAGAGTTTTCTTGGGTTAGAATATGTTATAATACAATGAATTTGATTGATTACATGTGCCAGAGATGCATGAAGAATGTTTAGAAGTGTGAAGAAAAGACTTGTTGACATTTGGTCTCAAATGGGATAAGAACCCACAACCATTGCTTTGAGGCAGTAAATGGCTTGTCTAGAGTTGTTTTGGGTTAGAATATGTTATAATACAATGAATTTGGTTGATTACATGTGCTAGATATGCATGAAGAATGTTTAGAAGTGTGAAGAAATACTTGTTGACATTTGGTCCCAAATGGGATAAGAACCCACAACCATGCTCGATATATCCAGATAGTTATGTTTGACAAGTTTCTGTACGTGACTTGGAATATTGACTGTTTGTTTCGATGTATTGAATTTGATTGTTTGATTGTGGCCAGGTGAGACGGGACGACCGTTCTCACTAAGCAATTTGTTAGCTTACGCCTCCTTTGTGATGCAGGAAAGGGTAAGGGGAATGTTGAAACCAGTTCGCGAGGCTAAGGCAATAAGTTGGTCTAGTATTAAAACGATGTAATAGACTATAGTAAACTTACCATTGTACTAGACCTTTGTTTTTAATGAAAAAATTATGTTTTATGCTTAAAAATGACTTCTTGTTGGAATCTTAGTCGAAAATGAATAGTGTTTTGATTGGGTTCTCTCGGCCGTGTTTCCTCACGGCGGAGTAGAAATCGGGTTGGGACATTATTGAAATCCCTTAACACCGAAGAATGCGTCATCCCATATATATATAGGATCGATTTAGTTTTCTTTTAAACCAATTGTACCGGAAGACAAACTAAACGACTAACTCTTTATGGTGTGGAGCGACTCCCGCCACTGGTATCCGATCCACATCCATACCTAAATCCGAAATTCGGTTTACGGAAGTTATAAAACCTAATTCAAATTTGTACTTCTTAATGTGAAATTTTAAATTTGCCTCAAACTAATGCAATTTGTATGCAATTTCTTACCAAAAAAAAAAAGTGTAAATTTGTATCAATACTTTTTTCTCATTAGTATAAGATACATCTCGTTAGAAAAGTAAGTACACAAAAACATAACATTGTGGATATTAGATAACAAAAGCATTAGAAGATTATGTAATTATTATCAGGCAAAAGAGGCGAGCTATGTGATCATGATCATTAGATGATTGGCACTCGTGACATCTTTTAATGAGAAATGCAATGTAACCAAACACGTGTTTTAAGTCCTAGTAATGGCTAATTTTACAAAGTAAAAATTATCGTAGGTTGATAATTTTTACAACTAATAAGTTTTACTGTCGATTAGCTTCCGGTTTAATAATTCTTATGTTATACTGGTAACTATTAGAGTGAGAAGAAATCCGGTAAATTTTATGTTATACCAATAACTAGTATAATAATAACATAGATTTATTCTGTGAAAAACTTTGATTTTATTATATTAAATCATGTACTATATATATTACAAAATCTAAACCCTAACAACTATTTTGTCAACCCAAACCAAAATATAATTTTGTTTAATTACAAAATATAAACACTAACCACTATTTTATCAACCCAAACCAAAATATAAGTTTGTCTAATTACAAAATCTAAACCCTAACCACTATTTTGTCAACCCAAACCGAAATATAAGTTCGTCTAATTACAAAATCTAAACCCTAACCACTATGTTGTCAATCCAAACCGAAATATAATTTTTTTTAAATTATAAAATCTAAACCTTAACTACTAAGTTGTCAACCCAAACGAAAAATATAATTTCGTTTCATTACAAAATCTAAACTCTAACCACTAGTTTGTCAACCCAAACAAAAATATAATTTTGTTAATTACAAAATCTAAACCCTAACCACTATGTTGTCAACCCAAACGAAAATATAATTTCGTTTCATTACAAAATCTAGACTCTAACCACTAGTTTGTCAACCCAAACCAAAATATAATTTTGTTTAATTACAAAATCTAAACCCTAACCACTATTTTATAAATCCAAACCGAAATAAAATTTTTTTTTTATAAAACCCTAACCACTCTTTTATAAACCCAGACCGAAATATATTTACATGAATTCAATAACACTGTTCATCAGTGATTAATAGCATTCGAAATCTTTTTAAATCATGATATATAATCTGTTATCGCGGTAATTTACATATTATCCGTTATAGTAGTATTTATTGCTACAAAAATGAAAATTAATATTTTATATAATCCAGTAATATAAATATATACAAATATGTTAATATATAAGTTAGTTGATATAAGTCATATAATAAATAATTTAACAAGATAATTATGAGTTGATCAAATAACGTATAATATATAGCGGTAATATGAGTAACTATGAATAATTTAACCAGATAACTATGAATTATCTAATAACTTATAATGTATAGCAATAACATACGATAGAAGATCTTTCCCAAAATCTATAACCCTAATCACCATTCGATTGCATATTTTCAAGCATGTTAATAATCTGTTATCGCGATAATTTACATATTATCTGTTAAATTAATACTAACACTATTCAGCCATGATTGAAAGAATTCAGTAACACTGTTCATCCGTGATTTATAGCATTCGATAAATTATTTTTAAACACATTAAAAAATCTGTTATCGCGATAATTTACATATTATATGTACTATATATAGATCCAATATATTTTTCAATCTGTTAATTTATGTATTATATTTTAAGATATAGATAACCATAACAATAACGAGTTATCAATATGAATAACGTATAAGTTATATATTGTACCTTGTAAAGATGGATAACTATATAAATAACGAGTTATCAATTTAAATTATACGGTACTCCTTATAAATATGGATAATTATGTTGATACATGTTAACTAAAATCATTCTTTGGCGTATTTTGTTTACAATTTATGATTTGGTTTTTCACAAGAAAGAGAGAATCGATTTGTGAAGCTTGAAGCATAGATACATGAAGATCAAAGGGTACATTAACATCATAATATAAAGACAAGAGAGAGTGTTACATTCGTGGAAAACCCGAAGGCCAGAGAGTTAATCACTGACTGTGATCGTAATCAAAGACCTCAACATCAATCACAGACCAAGAGTACTGCACAATCGACTTTCTAATCGAATTAATCCACTCTTCTTTCTCATTGTCGTTATCAGCGATGAAGAACATGGTATAGCTACCACCAGATAGCTCAAACGCAAAACGCTTGTTCACAACATAGATCACCAACAGAGATCACATCACGCAGCGTACATCCACAAATCCCACAGCAAAGCAGCAGCTTGAGAGATCCCGGTCTTCGATTCGTACGGGGAAGCTTTGGAGATCGATGCAACGGATTTGCAGGCTTTGAACTTTGGACAAACGATTCGGAGGCTTGTGAAGCGTTTCTGGGAGAAGGACAAGGAATGAATGGAAAGAAAAAGGTGAATCGTTGGAGCAGAGATCGTGAATGTCTTTGAACGAAGCGGTGGTAGGAGAGAATGTGTCGTGAATCATAACCGACGATCTACGCTATGGCCGCCACATTTACGGTGGTAAAACGGCGGAGAAGTTGAAGATTTAAGATTAGGATTCGTTTGGGATTTGCAGAGAAAAATGGAGTTTTTGGGAGAGTGAATGAGATAGAGAGAGAGCTTGTTAAAAAAGTAGTTGATTTTTTTTTGGGTGAATTAAATTTTTATACTCAGTTGACTGAAAAATTAAGAATATAGCATTAATAAGTGTATAATTAGTTCTCTCTCATTAACTTGTATAAGTGGACAAAAATATCCTTTCGCATCTAACAAATTATTTAGCGAGATAATGATATAAGTATCGACAATACTGTTTACCAAATACAATAAGTAAAATCATGTTATAAGTTAGATGAATAACTATTGAATTACCATGATAACAATATATATATATATATACGTATAAGTTTATAAATATATCGTGTTAAATTGTTTTGTATCACGATAATTTATTATTTATGTGATAAGTTTATATTTACCGTGTTAAATCTAAACCCTAACCACTATTTTATCAACCCAAACCGATATATAATTTCGTTTTAATTGTAAAATCTAAACCCTAATCACTATTTTATCAACCCAAACCGATATATAATTTCTTTTTAATTGTAAAATTTAAACCCTAACCACTCCTTTATAAACCCAAACCGACATATAATTTTGTTTTAATTGTAAAATCTAAACTCTAACCACTATTTTATCAATCCAAACCGATATATAATTTCGTTTTAATTGTAAAATCTAAACCCTAACCACTATTTTATCAACCCAAACCGATATATAATTTCGTTTTAATTGTAAAATCTAAACCCTAACTACTCCTTTATAAACCCAAACCGACATATAATTTTGTTTTAATTGTAAAATCTAAACCCTAAGCCCTATTTATAAACCCAACGATACAGTTTTGTTTTAATTATAAAATTTAAACATCAAAAATATATTTAACCATGTTTATTAAAGGTATACATATTTTGTTTTCTTATTAAAGATAATTTATTTGTTAAAATAATATATTATTTTTTAATGTATAATTATATTAATTGAGCTAACTCAGTTATCAGCTAACTTATGATTATAGGGTTAAAATTGTCCAGAAAAAGCAAAACTAATTATGAAATTATCTTTAACATATAATGAATAAAATTTTTATCTAGGTACATACAATGCAATTTCCTTTTTTTTTTAAATACTTGATGAAATCTGCAATATAGATCTCGTCTAAAATTTTTTACCCAAATAAAAATCTTATTTTTGTAGGTAAGCAGTAGGGTTAAAGTGGTCCAACAAATTGAGAGTGAAATAAGAAAAGAGTGATGACATTTACTTAATAAACTGGTCAACTGATGCTATGGCTTACAATTTCCCTATTAAAATTTCTCATAAATATCTATGATATAGCTATATTTTTCTTGGACTTGAATTTGAAATTTTTTTTTTTCTTGTTTTAACACTGAGTAATATTAAAAGGGTCAATTAGGTGAATAACCAATATCAATAACGTAATTAAGAATATAGCACTATATTAAAAAAAAAAAAGGAAATTACGAGGAGGGGTAAGGAAAATTACTATTTTGGTGTTTAGAGTAGTGGTGGCAGTGGATGTCGGCGGCCGGTGGTGGTGGCCAGTGGTGGTGGCCGGAGGTGGCGGTAACGGCCGAAGGTGGCGGCCGGGGGTGACAGCCAGAGGTTGCGGCCGGAGGTGGTGGTCGGTGGTGTCGGCCAGAGGTGTTGGCCGGTGGTGGTGATGGTAGAGTGGTTGTAAGGAGGTAGGGTGGTGGTAAAGAGGTATGGGGTAGTGGTGTTGATGATAAAGGGGTGGTGGTGGTGAAGGTAAAATTGTATATATTGTAGAAAATATAAAGAATATAAGATTTTAGTGGTTAGTTTGGTAACTCACTTAATTATAATTTTTTTTGTGTGTTATAGCTGCAAAATTCTCATATTAAAAAAAAAAAATCAGAATACAAAAACTGGAAAAACTTAGAAATGTAGTCAAAGCTATGTTTATTGGTGGGTTTTTAAAACTAAGATTTTAGGAGCATACCCAAATCTTTCTCTTTTTTTTTTCTTTTTTTTTTTGCCATCATCCAAATCTTTCTTAATACAACTAAATCACCTAAATCACCTAAATCAATGATTAAGCTACATGCGTCAGAAAGATTATTATTGTCAACTAAATCAATGATTTTATTTTTGGCTTTTGCTCTTTATAATGTTTTTGACGTTTTCGATAACCTTAGTGCAGTGGTGGAGTTGGCCAATCTAATGTGATGGTTTAATTTTTGTAAACAATTGACGAAAAAATGACAAAAAAAAAAAAAAAAAAAAACAGTTGACGAAAATGATATGGCCATGCCTATGTGACCTAATGAGTATAAGACGAACATATAACAAAAAAAATAAATCGTTCATAATACGTAAATAATATTTTGCTTGGCAAATGCCAATTATACGAAAGCATAAAGTGATGACAAAAAAAAAAAAAAAAAAAAAAAAACGAAAGCATAAAGTTGAAATATATAATTAACACCAATAGATTTTTAATATGTGGCAATTGTTGTATTTTTGAATTTTTGATAAACATTTCTGTAATTTTTAAATTTTTACTTTAAGAATATGAAAGTTTCCATTTTCAAGATAAGACAAGAAACAGACTACATTACATGTTCAGTCAATTATTCTATATACACGTGTTACGAGGTGGGAGAATATTAAGACGTGTCTTATTGTAGCCGTTAATTTCCAAAGATGTACGCTCGAGATTTTAAATATTACAAAGATGGGACATGGGCATTGACCGGTTTTTCAATTATTACGGCAAGAAAATTAGGACAATAAAATATTTCAGTTCTTTCTTGGTTTTATATTTTTTAAGATTTGAAACTGTTAGTCTTGTTATTATTATTATTAGACTCATATTTTATAGATATATTACGGTTTTTTATATTTTTTTTATTTATAAAACTATATAATTTATAAATAAAATAAATAAATTTTAATTAATTGGTCTATAGGTAAATCCGGTTAATTTGATGATCCGGTAATCTAGAAAGTAGTCCGGGTTTACTTTTCGAATTATGTTTAAAAACATTGGGCTAAACAAAGAAAATAAGAAAATAAATTTGGTGATGAAAAATATAATTTTGGATTTTTATTCACATTATCCTAAATTAGTAAATTCTTAGTAATAAGAATATTGGTGATACTTTGGATCGTGATAGAAGGAAAAAAAAGGAACATTGTCTTTGGTTTTAATCACATAATAAAACATAATATTTTATTTTGGGCTGAAAAATCATAATATTAACAATTATAAATATATAATTTTGGTAAGGATTTGTAATTAAATAATTCATGTATAGTATATGCCTATTTTACTATAATTTAGTGATTTATGTATATTTTCATATTTTCAGATCTATTATCATTTAAATCAAAATAATAAAATCCTTAAAATGCATGTTTATAAGAAAATATTCTAATATTAATGAATGAATTTAAATAAGTTATAATGTCACTTGAGAATATTATAAACTATAAGTATACGATAAACATTTCAGATATGTTGTATGAGCAATTTAATGTTTTTGATTTTTTTTTTCAAAACACTACCAGGTTTGAAATTTTTTTTTTCAAAACACTACCAGGTATGAGCAATTTAATGTTTTTAATGTTTGCTCGAATAAAATCTTGAACGTTTATTTGTCTTCAAGAAAAAAAATTCATGTTTCAAAAAATATTATTTTATAAATCTTATATTTTCAAAAACACAGCAAGAAATCTAATTTTAAGCTTAACTAGGTTTTAACCCGCGGTACATCGCAGTACGATTGTTTTGACTATAAATATATATATATTTAAGTTATATTTGTTAATTTTAGTACCTTTCTAGTGTTTAAGATTGTGTAATTGTATTTTTGATTGTTATTTTTATTACTTAACACGCGGGATATTTTTTTATAACTAGCGGGACTAAAAAATTATGTTTAAGTTATATTTGTTATTTTTTTTCTTATGTTAACCCGTAAGAAAAACATAAAACTCAAACCCGCTAAATCATATTTACGTAAAATATAAAATTTTGGACCAAAAACTCATTTTTAACCAATCAAGATTTTAAAATTTTGGATTCCCTAACATTTAGTAAAACTTTTTTTTTTTGTAATCTTTCATTCAAGATTTTGAATTTTTAAGTTTCATATTAGTCATATATATAATGGTTCCGAACCATTGTCTAAAATTTTATACCCAATGTGGGACGTTATACATATATGTTTTTTGTTTTATCGATTGAGTAATATACGTCCGTTTTCAAAAATTCAAATTGCTACATCATCTTAAAAAATTTTGTATTTTTATTATACCTATGTTTTATGTAATAATTTAAATTTTGGAGAGATATTCAATTTTTTAGGGAGACATTTTAGGAAATTTTGTTAAATGTAATGAATATTAGTTTCTAATTTTGCGATTCTGGTGTAATTTAATTACAAATTTTATCTTAAAAGTTTGTTATTTATTTGAATGGCAACGATTTATTATGCAAATAATACAAAATAAAAGGTACTTCAAAAATGTTAATATAGATTTGATTTTGTATCAAAATATTAAATTTTCAAGATATGAGTTTAACCAATTTGAATACGGCGATTCGATGTTATAATTTAATATTTAGAATCATTTAAAATTTTGAAAAATAAGATTCAAAAGTTAATTGGCTCAAATAATTTATTTTCCAAAATACTGTAAGCTAATAAGTAATAATCTGTGATAAAATATGTCAAATTAATAATGTTTTCTGCTAGTACTGTTCAACAACGCATTTGTAATGAACTAGATTTTGACTCGCGGTACACCACGGGACTATATATTTTTTAAATTATACATATCTAAATTTATTTTTTGAATAATATATTGATATTCATAACTTTTGGTTTGTTTGGTGTGCATAGAATTTTATGAATTATTTTACAGGTTTTTCTAAAGTTAGTATTCAAATTATATGATTTATTTTTTAGTATTCGGTAGATTTAACCCGTGGTTCATGTAAAATTTGTAAGTTAATTTAGTATGCATATTGAAATTGTTTTATCAACTAAGAATATATAATTTATATTTTTTTATCAACGTAAAATGGAAACTTTACAAATAATTACGTATTGTTTAATATTACATATTATTTTGTTAACATATATATTTTGTTTGTGTTAGATGAGATATAAAAAAATAAAAAAAATAAATATGTGGGAATTTCAAAAATAATTATTTTCATGATTTTGGTATTGCACATATATATATATATATATATGTAATTTAACTCTACCTTTATTTTTTGAAGAACAATATTTTATCTCTCTATAATCAATATAACCACGATTATGGTTTTTAAATAAAAATAATTACAATGAATTTATATAAAATATTTTTAGTTGGTAAATATTTTATTAAACGTGAGTAGTGAATAATATAAAATTAATGATTCCAACTGATTTATAGGTTCCTCTTAACTTTATTTATTGTAAAGATATTGTATAGATTTTATAAATTGGGAAATTGATTTTCAGATTAATTATGGAGTGATTTTAGGAATATTTGGTTTAAAAAGAATAATGTTAGCATCAAAATTTTGTTTCAATTTATTTTTTAAAAACATTAAATACCAATGGCATTCTTAGTAAATAGTTTGGAACTTCAGGATTTATTTCAAATACTGCTCTAAAAATGTTAATATAGATTCAAGACATATTAAAAGTTGAAACAATTTAATTTTTTTGAAAATGACTCAAACATCTGTTGTTACACTAAAAAAGTATACTGTATTAGATAGCTATTTGTCTTTGTCCCAAAAAAAAAAAAAAAAAAGATAGCTAATTATCTTTTATTCTTAATTTTTATATCTATGGCATTTGTCATTTTACAATAGATTTTTTTTTTGACATCATTTTATAAAAGAATTATATCTACCAATAATAAATCATACACTTATTAGACTTACATAATATCAGACATTTTTTAAGATAAATAAAAAGAATCCTATATTTGTATTTTAATTTAATTTAATTATTATTTCATAATAAAAGAAAAAGAAAAAGTAGATGCAAGGTCCTGTAATGGAACCCACCACGAAATCTTTTACAGAGAACTCTGTTTTTTCTCTCCTTCCTCTTTGTCTTAGTGACTTGTGACGACGACCCTCTTTCAAGTCTCTCAAGTCTCAACACCCAAACTCCACTTCACTCTCTCTTCTCTCACCTCTCTCAAATCATTGCTTTATACTTATTTGTTTTCTTGTTCTTAAAAATCTTTTTTCTTTATTCTCTCTAAGGAGATCTGAGTTTGTGATTTGGTTTACTTGTGTGGAAGCAAATGGAAGAAGTTGAAGCTGCAAACAAAGCAGCTGTAGAAAGCTGTCATGGAGTGTTGAATCTCTTATCACAACAAACCAATGTTTCTTTAATGGTTGAGACAAGAGAAGCTGTTTTAAAGTTCAAGAGAGTCTCTTCTCTTTTGTCTATAGTGTTAGGTCAGAAAAAGATTAAGAAACTCAACAACAACTACAAGTTTAGTTCTTCTTTGTTGCCTCAACACATGTTTTTAGAAAGTCCCATTAGTGGTTGTGTTCCAATTCTTGCACCTAAGCCTCTTCAGGTTGTACCAGCTGGTCATCCTTCATTGATGTTGTTTAACCAGAAAATGTGTGTTGACAAGTCATTTCTTGAGTTAAAGCCACCTTCTTTTAGAATTGTTGATCCAAAGCCTTATCAGTTTATTCATAGCCAACAACAAGGAGTGTACTCTAGGAGTAAAAGTGGTTTGAATCTTAAGTTTGATGGGTCTAGTGGTGGTAGTGGTAGTTGTTATTCCCCTAGTATATCAAATGGATCAAGATCGTTTGTTTCATCTCTTAGTATGGATCATAGTGTGACTGATTACGATAGAAGCTCATTTCATTTGATTGGTTTGCCTCAAGGATCTGATCATATGTCACAACATTCTAGGAGGACTAGTTGCTCTGGTAGTTTGAAATGTGGAAGTAGAAGCAAATGTCATTGTTCCAAGAAAAGGTTTGTTTTTACTTCTTTGAGAACTATTGTATGTACCAAGAGTTTGTTTGATTCGATTCGATGTTTTGGTGTTTGTTTACAGGAAAATGAGGGTGAAACGATCGATTAAAGTACCGGCAATTAGTAACAAGATTGCGGATATACCTCCCGATGAATATTCGTGGAGGAAGTATGGACAAAAGCCGATAAAGGGTTCTCCTCATCCTAGGTAAGTAACATTTACAAGAAAAGGACTTTGGTCATATGTTTTGCTTTATAATTTGGATCTTGTTTTCGTTGTTGTAGAGGATACTATAAATGTAGTAGCGTGCGAGGTTGTCCAGCGAGGAAGCATGTTGAGCGATGTGTAGACGAAACCTCGATGCTAATAGTGACTTATGAAGGAGAGCATAACCATTCAAGAATACCCTCTTCACAATCAGCTCATACCTGATTTAATAATATTGGCTTCAGCTTTGAATCTACATATAGGTTTAGTAATATATATATATGCATTATGTATTGTATAAGATGTTGAGTAAACTGTAAACTTATGTAGTTCTCAGTATCTTGTATGCTCTGGTTCCTCTGTTTCTCTCTAATCAATATTTAACCATCTGCCTCTCAAAGGCAAGATTTAGTCACAAGAATTTACAGTTGAGACTAATGAATCAGATTGCATCTAAAGAAGATTCAAACAAATAATTAAGAATGGTTTTTTCATTTTGGGTTTATGGATTTGCCATTTGTGACTTCAAAATTTTAGGATGTTTTTTCAATTTTAATAACTAGATATTTTTTTATCACTTGAAAACCATTGTTGGTTTTATAATTATATTTTATATAATATATTATAGTTTTGATATTGATTAATTTAGTGTATTTTATTTATATATGGGTAACCTATATAACCCATTTAGCCATTGAATTTTTTATTATTGGATTTGCCTACGTAAATTCAACCCATTATAATAATAAATGGGTCGGGTTAAATCCGCCCACGAAAATCTCAAATCCATGTAGGTTTGGGTTGGATTGAGTTGGGTTACCCATTTGACACCCCTTTACTGTATTTAAAACTTGTTGACCGGTTTAGCTCTCATTCACCAAACCGAAAACCAAAAGTCTCAGTTTAATGTCCCTGGCCTAAATCTTAATGATCAAAGATTACAAGTCTTATAAAATCTTGGTTTACAACATGAACGTTACTAATAAAATGCAGAGATCACAATTACCATTTTGTATTCTATTTACAACTCTCAAATAGTAACAAAGAAAATATAAGTTCATACAAATGACAAATCAACGACCGATATGAAATCGATACAAACTTTAGATCCAAGATTCCTCAACACTTCAAATATACAATTTCAGATTTAAAACGTTACGTAAAATTAAAACGAAATCAAGTAGAGAGACAGACGTGAAAAACAAAAAACAATCAATATAGAACAAGAAAACCGGAAATAACCGGAAATAATAGTTTGGTTTACTCCGGTCTAGTAAAATTAGGTTATGAAAACATCTTCTTGAGAACAAATCATTCACAATCACAGGCTTCAAATCCTATTCTACCTGTGACTTTGAATTCTCTTCACCATTCGAGCTAATCGCATCGCTGCAACTCTTTCTCCGGGATAGATTTAGCTTCGGCGACTTAGGACGCGTCAATGGAAACTACATTTAATTGTAATGACACATAAGTTTCCTTGTCATACAAGAAACATGTGAGATCAGTCCTAACAAAGATGAGATATTACCTTCTTTAGCTCGGGTTTCGCGGGAGGTCCTTGATAATAGAAATCAGGAACAGGATTAGCCTTAAACTTGAGGTTTTTCCTAAGCTGTTTAATGGCTGCTTCTTGTTCTTCCTGCAAATTTTTTGTTCCAATTTTTAGAATTTTCACAATACATTTTCTTGAATTAGTTACTAAAGACGATTCTTGCCTTCTGCCTTTGTTCAAGCTCGATTCTTTCAGCTTCAAGTGCTTGGTGTTTCTCTTCAAGCTTTTGGTAATACTAAAAATCACAATAAGACTTATATAATCAGTGAACAAACCACTTTGCGTTATGTAGTAGACACAATAGAAAGCTTACCTCTTTGCGTTTCTCAGCGCGCTGTGCACTCCTAAACCGTGGAGCGGTTCCATGAGTTACTTTAGATTTAACATTCTTTAACGAAGAAGCAACAGAACAATCATCTTCTTCATGATCCAAATGCGTCTTATTCACATCATTCTGATAAATTCAAGAACATAAAGAGTCAAAACACAACTTTCAAATCTCAATTTCATTACCATCTCTTTTATACAATACCTCTGAGATTACATTAGAAGATTTATGATTCTGAGAGAGAGAATTCTCTTCAGTGCATTCCTTCACCTCATAATCTTCTTCCTCAGCAGCTATCTTGGGAGACACGTGAACCCTTTCGTTCGATGCATCGGTGTGAACCGACTCAACAACTTCTCTTCTCATTTCAATTATTACCTTTTTTCACCAAAATTAAAACACAAGATTCCAAATTAAATTAAGCACAACTAATGTTGTTTTCCAAGATTTAAACCAAGATTAGGTTGATGATTATCAGAATTTTGTCAGAATCAGAAAAGAAATGGCCAGAAAAATTCACATAAAACCACATAAATTGGATATAAAATATGAACTCGTGAAATTTAGAAAACAAATCACTTTTTTTTTCCAGGAACAAAATACAAAAACAGGGGAAAAACAAAAACAATATTTGAAAAAAAGACATGTAATGTTATGTTCTTACAGATCTTGTCAGATTGAACAATTGTTCTTGATAAGCTTTTCGATCTTCCGGTTCAGACAAGAACACAATACTTTTTTTTTCTTTATCTCTCTCTGTCTCCCTCTCAAGAAAATAAAGATTGGTTCTGTTTTTGTGCGGTGACTGTTTTGGAAGTGTGTTTGGTTTGTTGTTAGCTGTTGTATATTTATCGGCTCTGTTTTCTTGTTTTATTAATTAGTATTTCTTTTAACAGCTTTCTTCTATTTCTAGTAATTTTTTATTCTAAAATTAATATAAATTGTTGGGAATGTAATATACGAAAAGATGATTTGTTCAGCCAATTAATTGAAAACTTAATAAATATAGTCACGTTTATTTTTCTGCTTTCTGAACTGAAAATTGTAGTATTCAATAACAACAGTCAAAGAGAATTGAATCTTCATATCTTTAATTAATATGTGTCGACAAAATTGAACAGAAAAATTGTCGTGTAATACTAAAACATCCTCGGATAAACACGTGAATCGTCTTTTTGCTTTTGTCGTGCTTTTAAGTTGGCGTCGTCAATGTTGAACGACATCAGTTAACGCCGACACACACACACGGGAAAGAACAACCCAACGACCCCAACTCTTATGATCTCGAATCTATTGTTTGGGTCCTCTTGTCTCTATGTTTATAAATTTCTGCAACTTTTTTGGGCACTTTTTGTTTTAAGAAAATATAGCACTATCATACCGTTTACATGTTTCGTATTACACTATCACACCGTTTGTAGCCAAGACACCGTTTCTATATGCGAAGTTTCTATATGCGAAGTTTCTATATTACCCTTTCAACTAAAAGACAACTAATGTTATCCTGTTAGCCCAATTTTTCATCTTTTTCTCGACTCTACTTCTTTTTTTTTTCTCTCTCTCTCTCTCTCTCTCTCTCTCTCTCTCTCTCTCTCTCTCTCATCCAGGTTAACCTTGATCTCCTCCTTCTTTCTATTTTTTATTGATACACTTCCTTTGTTCTTAATTCCAGTTTTTTTTCTTTCTCTCGCAATCTGGTATAGATCTTGGGTTTGTTTGCTTTCTCTTCTGTTTTTGTTCTCATAAGATTGTTTGAATCAGAGAGATTTAGTGGATTTTTTTGTGGGGATTTCCATAGTGTTGGGTTCTTTGATGAACTAGATTTTGTTTACCTACCTTTTAGCCCACATATGCTCAATTAGGTTTTGGAATTTGATTAACTGAAGTTGTCTTCTATTTTCATGTAGATCTTGGATTTCACAAGCATAGCTCAGTAGATTTTGGATTTCACTAGTCTTCCAAGTCCAACCCGTTCGATTCTGATGATGAATCCGACAACAAACATACCCGCCGCAGATGAACACCTTTCTTCTCAACAAAGTCGTCAGAATTGTCAATCCAGCCATGCGTTGAAGTGTTGTTTTGTGGACAAGCCTTAGCAAACGTAGCTTCTGTGGTCATATAATCGTGGACTTCAGTTATGTGGACTTCAGTTATGTGGATTGCACTTCTTGGATAAAACGAGTTCCAGAGATCAAATGTCATATTTTGGTTGATTTTGAAATCTGTTTTGGATGGTCTATAGTTAGAAATGCATGTGCAGTGTCATAGTTTCCCTTTGATCAATCATACATGTTCATTTGTATTTTTTAGGCTTAACCGGTTTTCTTTTTTTGCTTTAGCTCAATTTTAGTTTGTGAAGATTTTTTTTTTTTTTGGTTTGAGGTTTGAAATTATACGACCATTTGTCTCTATTTGTTTTGTGGACTTGATTTGATTCACGTTATATTGATTTTTCCATTGAAGTTGGTCAGAGATACAATGGTTTCATGTTGGATGATAGTAGATGCATAAACCTACGTAGGTTTATTACACTTTTTTTAATTTATTGGTTTGAATCTGTAGAATTTGTGTTTATTGGTGTGACATCAGTTTTATACATAAGTTCCTCTTTGTATGGATGAAAAATTATGAATGTGGTAATGTGGATGCCTAAACGTGCCTCTTTGTATAAACCAGTTTATGGACTTGATTTTATGGATATGGAGAATGAAATACTCTATATTTTTGAGAGCCAGTTGTAAAAAAAACTCATAGATAGACAATGCCTATTTGAATAAACCATTTTACAAACAAATTTGTTTGGTTTATGGTGATTTTTGTGCAAAAAAAATGTCGATTATGGTACCGTATAACTGAAGTCCACAACACCAAGTATTTAGCTTCTTCTCATGAAAACAAAAAACTTGAATGTTCAAGACAACAAAAGTCAAAAGAAAAAAAAACACATCCAAAGTACGACATCCATGTGGACAACGCTTGGTGAATGAGATGTAAGATATCCATGTAGAAAACACTAGCTTGGTGAATGAGCTTAAGAACAACACAAGAACTTTTAAGACAATATTTTCTTCATATCGATTCTACAATGGATTAGATGCTTTAAATACACAAAACATAGCTAACTCCTAAGAACATGAAACGTTGGCAACGAAACACATTCCCACTACATGTTTGGCCACGTCATCTTCTTCCTCTAGTTTTTGGCCACTAAATGTTGAAACCGATCAGTGAAGCTAGAAGAATCCACAAACCAAGATTAAGGATGCTTTGAATCGTCCCTTGTTGAATGTACACTGAATCTTCCTCAATTGTATGCTCACTGTTCTTATAAACCCAGTAACCTTTGCTTTTATATGACTGAAAACATTACCATTCGAACCAATGGTTCATGTATTCATGAACCAAATTGTAAAAACGTGAAAATGGACATGGTAATAGGTATACCAAACAATCTTTCCCCGAACACATGGTCAATATTAACATATCCATAGATACTTGAACAATCTTTAGTTCATTATACAATATCCATAGATACTTGAACAAATATTTTTTTAAGGAAAAAAACATTAACCATTCAAGGGAATATGAACACATGAAAGCCTTACATTAAAAAACTACAACACAAACATTCTAACTGATGGCCATCCATGATCTTTATCATTAGTTTTCACATCAGCTACATCGCATCCACCACATCGTAACCATCGAACTGTTGCCACCGCATCGCACCCACCAAATCACATCACAACTACAACATCCACCACATCGTATCCACCATATCGCATCCACCGTATCGCATCCACCACATTGTTTCACATTCACCGTATCAAATCCACAGCAAAAAGTTGAAATCTTGTTTAAGAATCCAGAAATCAATGTAGTTTAAGTAAAAAACCCAGAAAATAAAAGAAGCTCTTACTCTTGTTTTGAGGTATTAGATTCCGTTTCCCCCAAAGAGAACAAAACGACGTATGGAGAAATTGATTTTACACAAGATTTAATTTGTATCGACTCTCTGAAAAATGATTGAAATTGAACTCTAATGTTTTGATTTTTATGATGCAGGAATCATGACCGTCGCATGTGAAGCCGACCGGACTAAGAAACAGAGGAGATATATATATTTTTTTGGTGGACAGAGTAGATATTTTTGCTCCAGATAAAAATGGAGAAAATGAAAGAAGAAGATGAAAGATAAACAACTTCAGATCTAGAGAAACAACACATACCTCTCAGTTTTGGTTTGAGAGAGAGAGAGGGAGAGAAAAAGGTAGAGGGTGAAAGAGAAAAAGCGAGACAGTGAGAGAGAGAAAAAGGAAATGACTCTAGTTGTTCATTTCTCATCTTAATCTCAGGATCATTCCTAGCCACAAGATTCTCAAATATTTAGTTACTATCGTATGGTTGAAAGTTAAAGCTTTATAATTGTTTCTGTTAAGCTTTCAAAAACTTAACTGAGGGTGTTTTTGTCAGAAATTAGTATTTACAGTACAAAAGAGAGCAAAAAACGGTGCACAAACCCAAATGGTGTTAAAGTGAAACGAAAGACACATAAACGGTGTTTCTATGTAACTTTCTCTTGTTTTAATATCTTTCTTTTTTTTTTTAGCGTTGAATTGTGGCTTGTGCTATTCAAGGTTGAATCTTGTTGACTGACAAAATAAAAGAGCTAGATTCCAAATTTTGAGATTTGAGGAGATGAAAACTTTGAATGGTCGACATAAGGAAGATATCCATGTTTTTTATTTTGTGGAACCCATTTTGTAATTTGTGATTGTTATTATATTTTTGTTCTATAGAAAGAAACTTGATTTTATCCAACTTTTTATCAGTTTTGTTATCTATCTTTGTATTGCTTTGTTAGCATCACTCTTTTAGCTGTTGGTCTTGAATATCGGGTATGCCTGGTTATGAGTTTCTTCTCTGTAACCGGTTAAATTTGATGAATGAAAAATGTTGTGCACAAAAGAAAAGAATGAATGCTTGATTTATTTTTATTTTTTGGCGAACAATTGTGGTAAGTAACGTTTAACATTAATAATAAAAGTTATTTTACTTTTGAGTCGCTTGGATCGCTAATTATAAAAACTCTTCCAGAAAACGTTTCCGGTTTCGGGTTGTAATATAAAGGGAAACGTTTTCGGGTTGTAATATAAAGGGAAACGTTTTCGGGTTGTAATATAAAGGGAATTTACACTTTGTGGATCTAGTTGACCGATTAATTAAGAATCTTGCATCCAAAATTTCTTATTTTGCTCTCTTTTTATTCAGACGCTTTTAATACTATTTTTCACTTTAAAAGTTTAGGGGATTGATTCGGTTAAAGAATTTAGAACAAGATCTTTGTTCTGATTTTATCTAGTCTCCGGGAAATAAATGGGTTTCGAAATTGAATTTTTGATTCCATCACTTAATAAATTATAATTTGCAATGTTTTTTGTGTATATTTTTGGCTTGGGGTTTAGTTTAGGGTTTAGTTTAAGTTTTTTTTTTGTTAATGTTTTGTGTAGAACCAACTGATCTATTTAATTTCTTACATTGGTTTTACATTTAAAGGATGGTCTCTTTCCATGGCGACAATAATGAGAAGAAGAAGTGTTCACGTTTTTTTTTTGTGTTTTTGTAGTTTGGAAGTTGAACTTATTTGTCGTTAAAAAATTGGTTATGTATGTTTATTAATTGCTGAAATTTTCACTTGTGCTTGATTTTTGTAAAATTTTGATGTTTATAACTTGTAATTCGGGTTGGTTCGGAAACAAAAATTAATTACCGAACTTACCGGTAACCGAACCGAACTGATCCGAAATCTACTTCGGTTATTTTCGGAACAATGAAAATTTTTAGTAAATAACAGATAACCGGAATATCCGACCAGAACCAAGCCGAATTATCCGAATTCCTAGGACTAGTGAGTATCTATAATTTTTTTGAATTTTATTTTGAATCCCAAAACAAATTTTCTGATTTTGGTACAAATTTCCTTTTTTTTACTAGATGTCTAATCTTGTTCTCCATATTCGACTAATCGCCGAGAGAAACCCTTGGATTAACTGTCGAGGAAAACAATACCTTTCCACAGCACTTTTTTTTGGTCTAGAGGAAGAAGGCAATGTTGAGAGAGTTATTACCATGTTAAAAATAAAAAGAGAATTTTGTCCGATTAAAGTCAATGTTACGTGTGCATGGATTTGGTGGATGGGTTTTTAGTTCCCACATCTCACTATCCTAAGATTGTCAATGAGCACGCGAAAATGTTAGTGGACCTATCATTCTTTCTCTCCTATTCTAGGGGTAGACTTTCTTTCAAGACGATGATGAAGTCTATTAAGGAGAGGGATGTTAAGCAATTGACAACTACTTGTGTTGCTATTAAGGATCTACTATACGCTCTACAACTTGTTATTTTACATGTTGCCCCTGCAATTCAAGAAGGTTCGCCATCGAAGGAACCTTTGGCTAGTAATTCGGATGAAGAGCCAGCCGCCAAAGTTGGCACTCGTCCTTCTGTCCCCTTGAAGATTTTAAATGCTAAGCAGCTGAATGGCAATTGCGAGGTTCGTAATTAACCTAAACTGTTATTGTATTACATATTTATATCTAGTAACTATTTAATTTATTTGTTTTCTTATTGGTTATTCGATATCTTCATATCAACGTTGACCCATTTATATGCTCTTATCTGGAGATTGACCCTTCTGAAGATTTGACATGGGATGAAAATTGCGAAGATGTCGCAACAGATAATATTGTGTCTCTTGCTATGGTCTTCTGCAATTCTTATTATTAGTTTCCCTCCATGGGTAGTCGTGGTACTCTACAACTTTTATTTGAACCACTAACAACAGAAGGTCTTGGTCATTTTAAAATGGTTATGTGAAACATTATTGGTTGTTCCTTTTGTGTCACCCTTAAGCCCTCATTAACACTATATGGTTGAAAGAACCCATCCCGTTTTTTTTTTCTTTTTAACATGCAAACCGGATTAACCCAACTAATTGTAAACCAACCCAACCAGCATAAACCAATTCAAATCAATTAACCACACATAACATAACCAGCAGAAGACTTAAACACAATCCATGAAAATAATTCTATTAAACCAACAAAACTCAACCAACATTATTCCAGAAACATAATCACCCTAACATGCCTCTAAATTCCGTTCTAACACCCTAACAAATCCAACAATAATC